>JAFIDM010012231.1:51352992-51370834 GCA_023159025.1 Thereuonema tuberculata | reverse complement strand
CCTAAGTTTGAACCTTGAGGAATTCCTGTTTTTAATTTATATGTTTTACCTAATTTTGAATTTAAATTAATTCTTATTTTTCTATTTTTTAAATAGTTTTTTAATATTTCTATCATATTGCCTCTTATTCCAATATGAAATATTTTTTCTATCAATATCTTATGATTAATACTATCAAATGCTTTCTCAAAATCTATAAAAATAATATATATATAATAACCGTTATTTAATGCACAATTTATGATTTTTTGGAAATCTTGAAAGAGTTTATCAGTACTTAAATTTTTTTGATATGCAAATTGTTCTTTTTTTAGTAATTTATATTTATACAGAAAGTTATATATTGAATTAGTTAAGCATGTTTCTATAATTTTTGACATATTGGAAAGAACAGAAATTGGCCTATAATTTTTTATATCATCAATTTTTCCTTTTTTATATACTGGAGTTATTTTCGCAGTTTTCCAAATACTTGGGTAAGTTCCATATTCAAACATGGCTTTTATAAGTTCATGCAATATTGCTGCAAATATATCCATATACTTTTTTATATCTTTTACAGCAATATTATCAATACCAACAGTATTTTTATTTTTCATTAATGTAATTATATTTATTATATTTTCAATACTAGGTATATTAAACACTATTGAATTTATTGAAGTTTCAATATCCGTATTATTACTTCTAGTGTTACAATTACATGTACTAACAACTTTACTAAATGTTTTACCAAATAATTCATCAGTTTGCTTATAATTATATTTTTCTATTAATTTACAAATTTTGTTTTTATCAATAGTTTTATGTTCATTATTTTTTATAATATTATTTATTATATTCCAAGTCTTTTTATTATTATTGTAAGTGTTTAGAAATTTATTTTGATAGAATCTTTGCTTTGTTTTTTTGTATTAGGTTTTTTAACCAATTACTCTTTTTTCTATAAATTTCTCTATATTCTTTATTTGTTTTATTGTTTTTATGTTTTTTATATAACTTATCTTTTTCCTTAATATGACTATATATTTCATCTGTTATCCATTCATGTTTATAATTTTGTTTTTTATTATTTTTAGTTTGATAATGATATTCATGGTTTTCTCTATATTTTTCTTTATTACTTATTTGTTTTTTAGATTTATTTATAATTTTTACAAATTTATTTATTATTTTATTTGGGTCAATTATTTGCTTATTTCTTATATTATTAAGTAAGTTTTCTGATTTTTCAATAAATAATTCCTCATTTATTATATTATTGTGTCTTCTGAATTTTTTAAGATTTTGATAACTTTTACTTAATTTTTGATTAAATATTTCTAACATTATTATATAATGATCTGATATTTCTGTTTGTATAATATTACTTTTAGTATCTTTATTTTTTAAATTAATAAAACAGTGATCTAAGCATGTTGAAGTATAAGATTTTATTGTCTGTACTTCTCTAGTTGCAGTATCAATTAAATTCTCAAAGCCATAAGTATTAAAAATTTCTAAATATTTCAGTACCAAAGAATTGTTTTTTTTTTTCTAGAATATTAATATTCATATCACCAATAATTATAAAATTATTAGTTTTTTCCAATTTTTTATGAGCATATTCTATAGTGTTTTCTAATTCTTTAAGAAAATAGTTTTTATTCGTTAGAGGAGGTTTATAAATTATTAATAACTTTTTTAAATTTGTACTATTATCAATTTTACTTATATTAATATCTTTATATTTAAGTACACATGTAATATTTTCAAATGTTATTGTGTCAATCTATCGAGATCGGAAAATATAGGAGTTCCCAGCCCGTTGTACCCGTTCTCCGGATAACTCAGATGTATTGTGGGTTGGCGCCACACACACATATATCGATAATGCAATTTTACAGCGAAAATATAAATCCTCTTTATTCCCTATCCCGTGGGAATTTCGAAAAATCCGGCTTTATTCCTTATCTATATCATAAAGGGAACCTCTGTGCAATATTTCAGCTTTGTAGATCCAAGGGTTTGGGCAGGGCGTTGATGCGTCAGTCAGTGAGTGAGACTTTTCTTTTTATATAGATACATAACAAAGCTTCAATTTTACCTTTTTTTCTATTATGTTAAAGTATTATTATTACTATCAATTTATTATGGTGATGTCAGAACAGAATTTTACTTCGATCGTAAATTTAATACCATAATAATCTCAATTGTGGGCCCGGTAGCCGAGTGGGTAAGGGCGCTTGGCTGCGGGTTGGAGGTGGCGGGTTCGCTTCCCGGCCTCGGCGGAGGACGGGAATTTTTCCACGCTTCTTTCTCCTCCAAACGGGCCCTAGGTTCTACCTAGCCCTCTATAGAATGTGTACCGGGTTTCTTTCCCGGGAGTTAAAGGCGGGCGAGCCACGGGCCGACCCCCCGTCCTCAACTTTGTCCCGTAGGTTCTGATCTCTGGAGGCTACCCTTCAGCAGCACTGCGCGGTCCTCTGGGCCTGATCACAACTTTAACTTAATAATCTCAATTATTTTATGCTAACATTATTTGCATCTGCAACTATTGTTCTTTTTTATTTAATTGAAGGTTCGCAATTCCTCAGATTTCTGAAGACAATTGTTAGGTGGTAGTTATAGCACTGACGTGTGCTTTTTTACTGTTAGGTCACCTTAATTATTAATAATGTTAGCTGAAATTCAAGGTCTTGGTGATGCAGTAAAAATTAACTATCTAATATATAATTCATAAAAACTACAAAACCACTTTAAAAACAAATTACACCATCAAGGAATTATTCGGTACCCACTAAGTTAAAACAGAATGCCTTAATAAAAACTTAAATAATCCCTAAGGATATTTCTTTTCATCTCAAGATTACTAATTAGAATCCACTCACATAAAAAAATAACATATGATCTCAACTGAAAGCTTAAAGATAAAAACCATAGTCTGAAAATAATTCTAAACTAATCTGATTTTAAAAAAAGTAATTATTCGATCAATTAACATTTCTATCTAAAACTCCAACATACAACCAAGCAATACTAATAACTTTAATCACAAGAGTAATAACTGTGGTCACAATGTATATACAATAAACTGTATTGTATATACAATAAACTGTATTATATATACAATAAACTGTATTATATATACAATAAACTGTATTGTATATACAATAAACTGTATTATATATAAAATAAACTGTATTATATATACAATAAACTGTATTGTATATCCGGGCTATCAGACCTCAGTATAGTTGCTTTAACTGATTTTGATTGTGTCTATAGCTTTTATTATTTTTGAGGTTTGTAATTTTTTTTCACATTAAATGCTTAATGTTACACTCTTCCAGCATTGTCACTGTTTAGCTAACTTCGTAACTGACGATTCATTCAATATAATGAATTATATTTAATTTAATTTAAATTTAAAATAAAATTTAAATAAAAGAAAACACTACGGCGATATGAGGTAAGTACCTACTGATCATGGCCCTATGGTTCATGACGTTGCTGATCTTTCAAGTCAACACTATCCACCAAATGGCATTCAGATCTATGACGTTGCTGTAAAGTTCCCTCATTGGTTATAAATCTTTTTAATTTAATGTTTGCTACGTATATTTTATCGCTCGTCAAAGCCTCAAATGGAAGCGAAACCGGTTGTGTTTACTGTATTTTTATTGGCATATTTTTTTAAGTCTAACCCTATTGTTGGCACTAATTAAATTCCAAACATATATTGATCACTTGAGTAAAAAAAAACACTATTGCGACACGGAGAACTCTGATGACACGGAAGATTCCACCCCCACCCCGGTCAGTACAAGAGCAGACTCCTTCTGAATCAGTACAACAATTTCGAGTGTTTTGTGAAAACGTGAAGTTCGCTAATAAAGTTAAGTTCTCTAGTAGCAGGCAGCTGATGCTGACGTCATGCAGTGAGCAGCTATATAGATGGCGGGCTGCGCTGCGTGAGTTACGAAATTACGTCACAGTCGCACACACACTTCCGTGCATGCCTATTGCTTAACTGTACTTTGAAGAAAAAACAAATGTTGAGATGTGATTTCTTATATTTTAAATGTTGCGTGTTAATAAAATTGTTGTTAATTATATTTCTTGCTTTAAAAATCAATATTTAACGGTTGTTCTTACACTTTCACCATATTTTTTTTCCTCAAATTGAAAAAAATCGCGTAATTTCCCCACCCCCCTTTTTTTTGTCAAAATATTGATGAAAAAAAAGGGGAAATTATGCGAGTAAATACGGTAATAAGCAACTGCTCAGGTATCCTTCGTGAAGGGTCATATAGCGCAAGAAGATCCATTTCAGGGGACTGGAGGAAGACAGGGATCACACTAACTGTGCTCATAACCCGTATTTTAAGTTAAATTTAAATATAAGGTTTTAAAAAAAAAGTCAGTCCAGCCGTTTTGGCGAGGGATTTCGAGGGTCATTTTTGGGGGACAGAAGGAGCCTACACCAAATAAGTGCGTCTGCATCTTACATTAGACTAAAATTCAGCAACTTACGAAATCCGTCCAATGATATTCAAAAGTAAGATTCGCATATTCACTTAATTATTTTAAAGATATCGTAAGTTATAATAGTTACTAACTATATGCTTAGCCATCAGCGCATGGTGGGGTTTGAGCATCAATTTTGTATTTGGGGTGGAGATCAAAATTAACGGTCCTAAGTTTTAAGTTGGTCATTAAATATCAGCTAAGTACCAAATTTTATAAATATCCATTCAACGGATACAAATAGATAAGCGGATAAACGAAGGATTAAAATGTTATGGTGGACTAGTAAGACTTCGCATCGCTTTGCGCAGTCAATTAGATTTCCGGAAAACTTTTATTTACGGTTACATCACATGTTAGGTTTGACGTACGATCAAATGTAGGATTAGACTGCATTGTTTTTTAATAGTCCGGACTGTTGCTAAACAATATTTTGATGTTAAATTTTACGAAGTAAATAATCCGAAATTAAACGTTTTCGACAAGTTTAAGAACTTGCTTAAAACTTTGTCCTGTAAGAAAATGTTTGATAAGATTTCTCAGAAGGAAAAAATGTTGAAAGCACGAAAACGATGATACTACTTATACAAGATAAGAAAAACAAAACTCCGCTCGAAAAATTAAAAATGTTGCCGAAAAATTTAGGACGTAACAGAGAGAGAGATAAAGATTTCAGGGATTAAGTGCAAGTCTGCGAGATGACGACCGTGTATAAAATTTTATCTTACAAAAGGGAAAAAAAAGGCACACGCGGAGATCTCGGAGCTTAATGCTTTTGGGAAGGACGTAGAAAGGGTGAAAGACATCTGTTGATGGCGTGGCACATTCCATTTTCAATGCTCCTAAGACCTGGCCGAGAGCTCGGCTGGGTCGAAAAGTCACCTTTACCTCTTTATGGAAAAATCAATCAAGGAAGAGGCAGCGCCCCTTTAACGATACGGTTTGTCTTTTTAACGATCGGCTGAGGGGGTTTTCTTTGCATTAACCTCTTCGCCGAAACAAACATAAACAACAACATAAACACGGTAATAGCTCGTGGGTCTATTAAGAGGCAGCGTTGCAGATTCCGCGCCTTTGCCGCTGTCACAACGGAAATGGTGAATTTCTGCACTCATATGCATCAACGCCCGACTGCGGAAGTCAACTGCCGCAGGCTTCAATGTAAAGCAACGGGGGTGGAAGGAGAAAAAAATAACGCAGAACCATCTCGCTACGTTAGGCTTATCGCTTCCTAAATTAAAGAATTTTTGAAGATTAGATCTGTC
This sequence comes from Thereuonema tuberculata, assembly GCA_023159025.1. Lineage (NCBI taxonomy): Eukaryota > Metazoa > Arthropoda > Chilopoda > Scutigeromorpha > Scutigeridae > Thereuonema > Thereuonema tuberculata. Next base: position 51,365,060 of record JAFIDM010012231.1, on the reverse strand, counting down.
CAACAAATGTCACGTAAATCCACGGCCTTAAAGTGGAACTACATGCAGACAAACTTCTTTTCAGTGGCTAGATGACTTCAGTTGCACTTTCTGACATTCGATAAATATCAATGCATTCGACTATCTAAATTACAGATAGTTGGAGCAAAGAGTGGTTCTGTTAATCAACTAATTGGGATAATCAGGAAAGGTGAAAATATCCAGTTTATAAGAAACAAAATGTAATTTAATTGTAATGCATAATTATTATTGTTATTACTGCTGTATTTTGAAATATGAAGTATTAAAAAAGATATTTAGGAAACATTAAAGTATTTGTCAAATGATTACAGAAAATAATTTATTTTAGAAACATTTCTACGTATCCAGTATCTTTGAATAAATAATCGAAAACTAATGTATTAAGCAGCTGGAGTAATATTTCACCAAAAATAGCCATTTGTTAAAATTAAATGTAGGTATATTCTGACATATTACGTTGCAGATTGTCGTCATAAAACAAAAATCCAATGAATTGCAAAGTACTGTGGGTTTTTTTTTTTTAACTTATCGATATATATACTACACTGGAATCATCATATATTTGCTTAGCTCACGTAAAATAGCATTTATATCTAAACTTAATAATGTATGGATGCAATTACAACATACTTTTAACATACCTCAAAAGTAGCTTCAAATCATGTTATGAAAAAGGTTAAATCACAAGGAAAAAAAAAAGAAAATGAAAGATTTAAACAGATTTACATTCACTTAATCATAGAGCGTAATTATGAGAGATTAAGATTAAACGTTTGTAAACAAACTGGCGCCATTTGCAGCGGAAACGGTAGAGTCTTGAGGCGTGAATATTCGTATCGACAAATATTTAGAGTAAAAAAAAAAAAAAAAAATGGAAAATTTTCGACTGAATCTGTCTTCTCCACCCTGACGACTAAAGTTCCCTCTATACCAGAGTTTCTCATCGGATGGAAGCGTACGAGTAGTGATATTTGAAGGAAGATTTAATGGTCACGTGAATAGCAGGTGGGATGATCTGTTTTATGAAATTATAACGGAAAATAAAAACATGAAAAATTCCATATCCAAAGATAAATTATTACATGTTTTAATGTTTGCACATTAATGGGTGGTAAACGAAAATTTTGTAATTTTGGTTTTGATATTAAACAAGGTAGGGATAGCGATTAGTAAACCAATGACAATGCTTCGCAACGTCTTCTGGTACGTATAAGAAAATATAATTGATATTGCTTTAATTTCCTTATTATTATAAATGGGATTGTTGCGAATTCAAAAGGCGCAATTGTTGCGATTATTGTGATTGTTGTAGAGCTGTATTATAAATGTGATTATTGCGCACGCAAGATACGCAATTGTTGCGATTGTTGTGATTGTTGTTAATGATATTTTAATGATACTTGTTCACAGACAGACAAAACGGGAATATTAGTCTTCTGATCCTTATCAGAAGACTAAACGTTTGAAAGCCCCTACTCTAGAAACTTATCAAAACTTATGATTTTTTGTTGTTGTTGTTATTTTGTCTCCCTGTAGTCTCTCTATCAAGAGAAATTGTTTAATTTTTACATTCTGCCTTGGAAGCTGTAAGTCACGCAGTGACGAGTGCTTACCCAAACAGCTGTCTTCCAGTCTCTTTGAAAAATGGCTCATGACGTGCGAAAATGCCATTCGTGTTAACAGTCTGAATGGCTATTTTAGAGACAGAGGGTAACCGTTCATCTTGTTCGCATGGTTAACACTAATTACGCTAATGAGGGACGAATAACAATCTTAAATATTCAAGCTTAAGGATGGTAATTGTGATATCGCATCACTGCGTCCCAACTTGACTTTGTTGATCCTTTTTCTTTCTTGTTTGTGTGGATGAGAATCAATGAAATTACATAAGAAAATAAATCATTCAAAGATTGTAATTTGGCTGCTCGGTTTATTACATCAAAGACATGATTCCAAGGACAATATGAGCAGATCGCGTGCCTAAATTCAATGTCTGCTAAATGAATATAAATCTTGCATTTTACTACGAAAACAAAAGTCTGCAGGATCAAAACATAGTCTTTTTCAAGTTAAATAGAGCTTAGATCATATATCAAAGGTACAGCAATAAAATTTCCACATAAAACAATTTCAAATATAGACATCTCACTATGCAACCTACACTGAAATGGCTAAAGGATTATGACTGAAGGAAACATGGCCGACACGTACAATTATTTATTCTTTACCAATTAGGCCTAACAACATAGCTACACCCAATAACACCATGACTGACTCGAGTTTTTATGGGTCATTGGTTTCGTCAATAGAAACGAATTTGAAATATTCTAGAATTAAATATCCCCGTTAAGATAAAATATGAATTCTGAAGTCTGAATGGTGAACTTTCTTTGCAACGAAATTCTACATCGATGACGCAATGCATCAAGTACTGGCATTACAAAGTATGGTTGAATGATTTTATTATCATTACTAGCTTTCCTTAGTTATATTATTTTATAAAGGTATTCGCTCATCTATCGTCACATGGGAGACTGAACATGCAGCGCTGCACTCATCAATTTTCTGAATGACTGAATGGCGGAGATGGAAACCAAACAATTGTGCTTATATTTTAAGTTCCATTATAAATGAATATCGTATCAAATTTTGAAGAAATCTTCCCAGCAATTTTGACGGATTTGAGGGATTTCTGGGACCTTTTGTTGAGAGATGGAGGGAAGAAGGCCAAAATAAACGTGACTAAGTTTTAAGTTGGACTATAAACAAGGTGGTTATGAAATTTGTATGGAAATCCGTCCAACCGTTTTAAAATGATAGGTCTATAAACAAATAGACAAACAGAGAAGAAAAAGGTTCTAGTGGATTCATCGCTCGGTAATTACTTTGTTAAGCTACTGTTTTATGTAATGGAATTGCAAACTAAAGATCCACCCATGTATATCACTTTTCTAACTTAGATAACCTCGAGGTCATCCTTTGTTCTAGTTCAAAATTGTGTGTTCAATGTTAGAACAGCTGAGAACATACTCTGAAACTGAAATCGAAAGCAAGGACAGGACGGGAGGGGATGTAGAAATGATTTTTTGAATGAGAGATATAAGTATTCATCTTTTAAGCATAGGCAAGCGTTACTCTTGGTTGAATTAGGTTTCTCTACGGTTCAAAATCATAGAGAAATCAACTAAATCTTAATAGTTACCTCAGGAGTTCCTGAAAGAACTTGAAGTCTGCTTTGCGTAAAATCATGCTTTTATTTTTATTTTTTTAAGTCTTTTTTTTTTTTTTTTTTTTTTTCAACATTTACTAAATAAAAACTATTTATATTTTGCATTTTTTGAAAAAAAAATTAATTAAATTTATTTATTTATCCGTGTTAATTCGGATTAATTTTAATCGTATCAAACCACGCGGAAGGAATTAAGAACTTAATGTTCATTGATTGAGAAAATGAGGTATTAATAGAAATAGGATAGAAATCTATTGTTTAGATTCCGAAGCTTTTCTATGGGCATATTTGTCAGGTAGTTTCTCGAGAAGGAACCACTCCAGAAAATGAGATTGTCCATATTCCTCGACTATGCAGATCCTTGCTGCGGTTCAAAAATTATTAAGGGAACTCACACACACACACACACACACACACACACACAATAAATTACTTGATGAGTCTCTATCCTATTGGGAAGTAGGTTAATATTGTTTTTATTATTACTCCGTTCATATTTTAAATTTTATTTTAGACAGATTAGTTGTGCAACTATATAATGCTTTCATAAGAAAATACGATTAATGAGAAAATTTCTTGCTTTAATGCAGTGTTCTTAATTTGTATATTATTGCTGCTGGAGTACCATTAAAAATTGTTCTTGAAAAACATTCTCTAATATTATCAAATAGTACCTGTATCAAAACAATTATCAAAACAAATTAGCTCATTTTATAAAAATCAACAGTGCATTGGAAAAACATTTTTCCTTAGTTATACTAAATAAAGCAAATGTTTGTTATATAAAATGTTAAAAAGGAAAACAGTTATTATATATTTAAATTTAAATAAAGCTGTTGTTGTTTCTTCTAGTTCGTTCTTCATTATATATTCTTAAGGAAAAGACGAAAGAGAATATCTTCATATCTTGAAAAAGTTTCCCGCATTCTTAGGTTTGTGTACATCAGAAGCTTAAGTCCCAGTATTTTTAGACTACAATTTTTAATACCCTTTGTAAAATAATAATATAAAATATTTCCTAAAACCACAATTTTAATATCGACATCTTCATATTTCCGGATTTCGCAACTTACACAATTCCATAATTTACATCTTGGAAAACGAGAAATGAAATGTCTTTCATACAAAGATACAACTAATACAAATTTAGTGAATATTAAATTTAATAAATCCGATAAAATTTTGAACATTCAAACAATATGTTACCATATAAAAATGTAGTAAGTGTGACAAGAATAAAACTTAATTGGCATCTTCCTATTTAATAAAAATAAAATCCTTAATCATTCTGGCAAGAAAACCTATTAATTAATAATGTTAATAAAAACATTAAATTGAATGCTAAAGTGTCAATACATTTGATTGTGTTATGATGTCATGACTGTCAATAAGTTGGTTGGTTGGTAGATTCTAATGGCGCAAAAACATCTTTGGCTAAGCTGCGCCAAGAACGGTAAAAGTTAGAAGAAGAATATAAATAAGTTGAAACTTAAGGCTTCATATGTGATTAAACACATTGATGTGATAATTCATATAACTTTCAAAGGGACCATATTTTTAGCCTGTTCCAGAATCTTCTATTTGTAAGGGTAGATTCCAGATCCTTTGAACCAACAAGAAAACTCTCAGACTTCTGCAGTCTCTGTTTACTTTGTGTCGTCTCCCTCCGTAAGCTCGATGGCATCTTGCCCAAAACTTCAGGGTCACCAAGAATACAAGAGCAGACATTTCCATGAATTCAACATGACTGCTTTCATCCATTCCTACCACCCACTGCCTAAGTCCACTTCCCAGCTTCTTTCTAACGTGATTTCAGGCTAACATTTTACTTAAAAAATAAACCTACACAGTCTACCTTTCAGAAGTTGGAAAACCTTTAATAAAAAAAAAGAAGAAGGAGAAAAATCCCAAAATTCCGGAAATTCATCTGAATCTAAAAATTAGAAATGATATCGAAAAGACAAGTCAGTGGTAAGTTGAATATTTTGGAAATGAAGATCCAGATTCTGTCATTTTCCATCGTACTGTGCCGCGATTGGTATTCAACATATCATTTCCGTTTATGCTGGGAAAATTTGAAAATCTAATATCGAAGAGAGAAAACGAAAATATCAATGGCACCGGAGTTATAGAGAGGATTTAATAGTAATATTTATTGAGAATTTAGGTAACTGAAATTCAACAGCAACCAACGAAATCTTACTTTGATTCAATGTATTACAGCTTCAAAAATACTGCTTATGCATGTTGCATTAAATACGTATATATGAATCAATGTAAAGCAATTGTAATGCTTATATTCAAAAGCAAGTATTGAATTGTTGTGATTATAAAAACATGTATTCGTCAAATATCGCTATAATCTCTGCGGTTTTATCAATATGAAATTTGGGGCTCTAAATCCCATCTTATGATTTTGTCATTACTTATTCGTAGAGAAAATTTATATTGAAGGTAATCTCACTTGATCCTAAGGAGATATTGGGTTTTTATTTCGATTTTGACAAGAGATTATTCGATTTTTCTATGCTACTAATGATTTACAGTCAGAAGTAAGAAAAGCTTTCGAGATGACTGTGTCTGTACGCATACCTTTGATGTTGTGAGTTTTTACATCCATGTATCCTCCCTCACCTAGAAAAAAACCTTGAACGTGAACGAATCTTCTTAAAAACTGACATGAATCTCCGAAGCTTAACATGCATATTCATTGGACAATAAATTACATTCTGTTGTAACAAATTCGACTTTCGAACCCTTCAGAACAGATGATTAAGTCATTGTAGAACCACTGTGTAAGGTAAGGAAAGAGTTAATTGGTTTCAATAAAAATGTTAATAATCCATTTGAGTCCTTTTAAAATCTAAAACAAAAAAAATAGTTGTATAAGTTACTTCGCTCTTGAATTTACTATAATCATAATTAGAGATAGGTCTCGACTTATCATCGTGCAACATATGACCATTCACAATTACTATGAAAGCCTATAGAGTTTTTACAAATACTTCAAGTTGCATCCGATGGTAGTCGTAAGTATAAGCCAGGCAGTGGTCATTAGACTCGCTTACTACCGACTGCGCTGCTAGCAGTATTAATATCAGAATCTGTAAAACTTGACAGATATAACTTACATAAACACTATAACTTAGTAATAGGGCCTATGTATTATATGTATCATTTCTACATGCTATACAGTATGTGACTTTCAGTTTATGGCGCATTCAAAAGTTTGTATCCTGACGAATAAGATGAAGACTGTTAGTATTTAAATACTTTAAAAATCTAACTAAATAAGAATAGTATCAAATTTTTTTTGTCTTTGCCAAAACTGTAATCCTTATAATTCTTACAAATACTAAATAAATAGAATTTTTTAACAAAAAATTAAAATTACAAAGCAACCGAACTGCTAAATATAAATCTCAATTAAAATACTGCAAATTTTGATTCATTATTCTCATATCCTTTAAACAGAGATTTGAAATTCGCAAAGATTCAATCGTCTGTCGGTTTTATCAAATGTTTTTGATCAAAGAAAAAGTCTCTGAAATAAAAATAAAGTCAATTTCCATTAAAATAAAAAATTGTATGAAATTGTTTTGTATGAATTAGAATTGAAAATTTTGTAGTCGTGTCAGTGTCGATCAGAAAAAAAATATTATTATTAATGAAACTTTGGTTCTGTTAGAATGGGAAGAGAATAATAATTTTCCAAACGAGAACAACGAAATACGATTAACAAAGAAACGGAAATAACTGGAGGAAAGAAAAAAAAAATAAAGAGGCTTAAAGATTTCGCGTTTTGTATTTCAATATAAATAATTAAAGTTATGAATTATGAATTGGGCAAATCTTCAAAGAAAAGAAAATCATCTTAGATTTCCGGCAAAACTTTTTTATTTCTGGTAAGACTGTTTCCATTATACATTTTAAATCATATTTGTTCTTTGTCAAAGAAGTAAGATGCGAAGAAAACGAAAAGAGAGAAAAAAAATCACCACATCTTTCTTCGGCTTCCGCATGTTTTGCAGGAATCGAGCCACAAGCAGCAAAACCCATCCCTGAGGAGTTTCTGGTTTTAGCGAAAGCTTCGAAAAAAAATTCTTTTTCGTTTCTGTTATTCGAAAACACCAAACATTAGCTACATCTTGGAAGCTTTGACTACAAATCCTTTCTTAATTTGTATTCTTTTCAGAATAAAGGATTTTGTATTTCAGTTTCGTCTTTGAGAAACTAAAGCTGACTAATACGTCAAAAGCTGACGAATAACAGAAATACAAAAGCTAAAAGTCACCGATTTTAACTACGAATCAATTGTTAAAATAACACACATCAGTTCACCGGCCTATTTTATTTATTTGTTCATTTGAAATTTAAAGTTATAAATGTTAATGACCTTAAAAATATATAATTATTTATTTATTTACTAGCCGGGTACCGTCGCTTCGCTCGGAACCCTTGCATACATAGCATAAAAAAAAAAAAAAACTTTATTTATTCAGCAAATTAATATCGAGATCGGAAAATATACGAGTTCCCAGCCATTCTCCGGATAACTCAGATTTATTGTGGGTTGGCGCCACACACCTATATATCGATAAGGAAACTTTAAAGCGAAAATATAAATCCTCTTTATTCCCTATCCCGTGGGAATTTCGAAAAATCCGGCCTTATTCCTTGTCTGCATCATTTCAGCTTTCTAGGTCCAAGGATTTGGGCTGGGCGTTGATGAGTCAGTGAGTGAGTGAGTCAGGATTTTTCTTTTTATATAGGTAGATTTATTTATTTATTTAATTATTTATTTATTATAATTTTTAAATATTAACAGTCTTATAATTAATTTCTCTAAAAAAAAAAACCTCTTGAAATTTTTTCTGTCTGTTCAAAATACTTAACGTAAGCAAAGTTTTTAAACAAATTTCAAAAGTAAAAGCATTGACAGAAAAAAAAAGCCAAAGATATTCAAAGAATTTATCAAGTTTATAAGTATTTTATGAAAACTTACACACAAATATCCTACAATCAATTTCTCCGAAAGTAGTTCCATGTGAGATTCCTGTGGATCGTTGTTAGGCCACTAACAATTTTTTTCTGTTATATCACCATAACAACAAATTTTAATTAAGCTTCTTATTGTTACGGCGATTACTAAAAAACATGCTTTCAACGCTTTCTTCTTGTTCGATTGTAGTAACAATAATTTGAACATTATTCATTGTATATAAAAAAAAAACCTCAAACATATTCCGTCAAAAATACTTTCTTTAAAGTAAAGACAAAACAGGTCGTTGTATTTTAATTCTTGTAAATGTATATAATTTTACAAATAATGGGTGTGTTTGTGAGTGAATTTCAAACATCTTTCTTTAACCATGCATTCTTTCTTTAACTCAGATCATCGTACAAATGAATATAAATTTGTACTCTTCTTGTTAACTTAATCGAAAGTGAGCAAAGTACTCATTGCCACTCGAGTCTAAAGAACACTGGTCTAAAGGAATGGACTGTAACTATGGCTTCTTTTCTTTACATCATAGCAGCAATTTTGATAAAATACGAAATAAAAAAAGAATGATGTAACCATATTATATTACACATTTTTCGAATCATATTTGTTGTAATCCATGCATAAAACAGATTCTTTACAAATGAAACCTAGAGTTCCTTCTAGTAACTTGCAAGATAGATAATGTTAGGTAAATGTGAAAGAGACTTTAAAAGCTACAGATCTTCTTTAGCTCAGTCATGAACAAAAAAAAGGCTTTTAACTGAAGCAAAAAAAAAATCTTCGTATTTTTGTAAATACGAGACGACTCCAACTATCGCAAGATCGAATTCCAATACTTGTCCAAAAAACTATTCAAAAAGATCATTTTTAAAGTTGAAGAATGCAAACACAACGCTGCTTTAATTCTATTGATTATTATCTCAAATAAGTACATTGAATTAGTTAAGAAAAATTCTGATATTATTTAAATATAACGGTTCAAGTAAGATGATAAAAAAATAAGAAATTTTGCTTTACCATAACTTCTTTCTGACTTATCCCCTTAAAGAAAATTCGTCAACATTTCTGCAACTTACCTAGAATCAGATACAAAGAAAAAATTACATTATTACAATTAAATTTACAATTGAACAATGTTTAATTCTATAATAATAACTATGTAACATTTTATATATTCAATTTCCATTTCACTTTATCAAGTATTTGTTTTTACAAATAAGTAAACAATATAATGTTAGTTTTCTCTTTGAAAAATGTAGTCATTACAATATATTATTCAAATCAACTTTTGCTACGAATTTCATTTTTTTTAATTCGATGCTTATTTATTTTTCATTGCTCTAAGAAATTTCCATGTAATCTCATTTGATCTCATCTAAAAACAAGATAGTGACAGTGATTAGTAAACCAATCATAATGCTTCGCAACCACTTATGATACGTCTAAGATAATATAACTGATATTGCTTTAATTTCCTTATTATTATAAATGTGATTGTTGCGAATGCAAAAGGCGCAATTGTTGCGATTATTATGATTGTTGTGATTGTTTTAGAGCTGTAATGTCATTGTTGCGCATGCAAAAGACGCAATTACCAGTTACATATGCAGTCTAAGCACTATTAAGCAACCAATCGTTATTCGTAAGTCTGCCAGTATTAAATACCTTGTAAAATACTTATATCAATCTTAACAATCTTCTGAAATAAAATAAATGATAATCTTCTTGAAACATCTTTAAATAACACAAATTTTCGAAAAAATAAACTATTTTCTTCTTCAGAAAGAATGTTTCACCTGAAGAAGAAAATAGTTTATATTTTCGAAAATTTGTGTTATTTAAAGATTTTTTTTTTTTTTTTTTTAATGTTTATCAGTCCCATTTGGTATACTTATTGACTATATATCAGTGATATAGGACCGAGAATTTTAATATATTGATCTAAAATTTAATTTACCATTTGAAGATAAAACTTAGATTATTCACTTAAAATTAGTATATATTTCATCTTTAATTTTTAATTAACCCATCCATCACATCAGAGATCATTTTCTGTTTTATTTGTTTAAATGTTAAGGTGTCTTTTTGATTAATATTTATTTGACTGAAAATTATGTATTTAACATAAATTTTTAACCTATATCCAAAGTTGTTTTTAATTTTATCCAGTTTAAAAATTTTATACCAGTTATATCTTGTATTTATTTTTACTTCTAGAGAATTTCTTTCTCTTAATACCTCAAAATAATTCTTAATCAGAATTTTATATATAAATTTTTCATTTATTTTTAATATTCCATATTTTTTTCTTATTCTTATTTGTTCTTTTTTTTACTTATATTTGAAATTTATGTTTATATTATTAAAAATTTTCATAGTTAATTTATTTATGTTTTCCACTTGTTGTGTATTAATATTAATCCAGCATTCCAGACCGTAATTTAAGAGTGAGTCCACAAGAGACTTATAGATTACTATTTTTTGTTTAAATGGAAAAACATTTTTAATATGATAGAAAAGAAAAGAATATAAATTCAACTTCCCTATTACAAAATCATATTGTCTGTTCCACTGATATTTATTATCTATACACACACCTAGGTATTTATAGGTTGAGATTATTTCCATGACAGCATTATTATTTTGGTTAATATTTGAACATTCCATTTCATGTAAGTTAATAGTTAGGTTATTGTTTAATATTTTATTTTTGTTTTTAATTATCATAATTTTCGTTTTATCTTTATTTATTTTCATTTTATTTTAAAAAGACCATTTGCCTATACTGTTTCAAGAAGATTACCATGTAAAATATTTCACCATCTAACACCATTTAGTTTTATAATAAATACCGGTACTGATCATTGTACTGTATTTCCCTTTATTGTTGCAAAATTTCTTTGAATGGCCATAATTACCACAACCATAACATTTATCTTAAACTTCATTTTTATTAACAACAGCAGAGTTGATAGCTGATAAGGCGCAATCACCTACGTTCCGTCGTCTTTCATTTCATTCATACTGATCGCCAGTCGATCGTTCGTTTTATCCACGATATGAACCTGATTATAATGCCTTCGATCCTGGTGGATCTTCCGTCTTTCTGGATAATCTTCGATCGCATTCGATGACTAAAGCCTGTCGTACCACTGCTGATGTAAAGTTCGTATCGTCTACCGTGATTGAACTGAATTACCACTCAGTCGCTGGATTCTGTAAACTCGCCATTATCTTAAAGGCACGTCAGTATCGTCCACTAAAGTCTCGAATAAGGATTGTTATTCTTTCCCAATAATTAGTCATTGTCTCATCGTCTTTTAATGTAATATTCACTAGTTTTTGTTTTAATTACAATATTCGATCCCTTGAATTTGGTTCGAATACGATCTTCAGTGTGTTCCTGTTTTGTAGTTGTTGCATCTGCTATTAAATGATGTCGATTTGCCTAACCTTATTGTCGATAAGGCTTCAGCTTCCATTTTTTTTTTACGTTTTTCTTTTATCTTCGGCGAAACTGTATTTTGAAATCTCTTTTTGAAATATAAAAAAATCAGAAAAAATTTACCAAATTCCTTTACTACTGGTATTGTTATTTCACAAACTGGCTAACTTCCCTTACCCTTAAAACCTGCTTCTCTTGTCACGAAATTTTATGCAGCAAGGAATTGACACAAAAAATAGTAATTTAGAAAAATGTTAATTTTTTTAAATTAAAAAAAAAAAAAAAACCCAAAAATTAGACAAATTTTGAAGGAAAATTTTGTAAAAGGGTAAAATAAGCATTTTTAAGATGAATGTATAATTAGT
>JAFIDM010012231.1:51282230-51342992 GCA_023159025.1 Thereuonema tuberculata | reverse complement strand
AAGTTAACATTTTTTCATTCAAAAAACAAATAATTAAAAAGCTTAAAAAAAGTAAAAAAAAAAAAATATGAAAACGGAATTACATTTTCCAAGGTAGATTTGTAGGTTATTTGGAAAACAAATCTTCAAGATAAATTTCTAGATGACTTAACAACAGCTGGTGTTTTTAATCGCTGCCCCTTCGAACACAGATGCTGTACTGCTCTGCACAGCTGCTATAAACGCAAGCTGCTTCTTAAGCTGCTGGGGTCAAATTTAATTGTGAAATTAAAACGAAATTTATGTTTCCTTTTGTGTTAATGGCTCCATCATGTTTTGGACTGTTGAATTTTAAGATGAAAATATAATAATATGGTTAATAGATCTTGTTTTCCTTTCTTTCTTTTTTTTTGCTATTTAATTAAAAACAAAGAAATTCCAGAAAGAACTTGAAGCCTACTTTTCTTAATATGTTATTCGTTTTTTGTTTCTTTTTTATTTTTATTTTTAAAGTTGTAAAAACGATTCTTGACAGACTTTACAGTCACTTTCGTTAAAATGTTAGGGATTTTTTTTTAAACCATGAAAGCAATTACTAGGATACAAATTTGAATATTTTGTAAATTCTAAAATCTATTTTATTGAATACAATCTATTTTTTGTTGAAATCTTCCGTTTGCTATAACTTAAGTCAACAAATAGCTAAGTCTCTAAAATCTAATTGACTTTAATCAAATCAAAATACCCGCAAAAGTAAACTGGATCACAAAACTACTTGTGATATATTGATTACTCCACTGTCTTCTGTCAATCAATTAATTCTAAATAGATCGTCTCTTCTTTTAAAGTACCCCTACTAAGTTTCCAAGTTACTGGCATCCGCTAGTTCGAAAGTTGTTATGGTGAACACAGACAAGTAAAGACATGCAAACATAATGACCCAACACGAAGTTAATTTAGATGTTCTAAGAATTAATTGTTGTAATACACTACACTAATAAGTAAGCCCAATTATTAAGTTATTCTTCTCAAATTCAGTAAAATTCTTTAGAAGCCATATTCAATCAGTTCTTTGTTATTCTTGTTATCGCACTCAGCGAGGGGCTTTACAGTTAGTAAATTTAAAATGACATTCAAATTTGCTTCGTTTGATAACGGAATTCAAAGCCAGTTTAATGGAAACCTGTCTACAACCAAAGTACAATCGATTATGAAGCTTATCAACCCACGTGGCCTTTGGCAGATTCAACGCTTTTCCCCCATTATCCCAATTGATTGGAAAGTCCCAATCTGCTTCATTAACTTTACGGAAGAGAGACAAGAGAGGCACGAAAAGGTAGTCAGTTTCAGATGGAAATCAAGTCAATAAAATGATGAAATGAACTTGATATATTAGGAAAAATTAATACGAATGAAAATGTCTCTGTTTTCAAGTCTCAAGAATAAAGATGAAGTTTTAAAAGATGAGACAGACACAGGAAATCTATGGGAAAAGTTGATACAGTGCTAAATAGAGTTCGTATTTAAAAGTAAGTTAGTTGGCTTTTTGTATGTGACTATGGATTTTAGTTTCGAAATTTTGGAAATTAATCGAGTTGTTAAATTGTTTAGTGAAGAGCATTAAGTCGCTGTGCGTTTCCCTCAAGGATGTTCTAACTTCTGAACTGATGAATGATCTTCTTGAAAACTAGATTAATTATTACTAATGATACAGCAAAATAACATTGCAGAATTAAAGATTTAAATTTTACAAAGTAATTAACAATCCAATTCAGGGAATTGTGCAATTTTATATATGCGATTAAATAGTTTTCCGCTCTGTAAACTATGGGCTTAACTGTGTGATGAGGTACGGTGGCAGGGAATAACAATGAGTGAATTTATAACAATGAATAAAACTAATTAAAATTCAATATAATGGTAAATCTAGAAAGAAAGTACGTATCAATATCAACTTATAATCCGATCACGATATCTTGACGACTGGAAGGAACCCCCACGTGATTACGACGTATCTGTTTTTCAGCCAATCACAAACAAGCGAGCCTCAAAGCACAGGGCTTTCAAAATACATAATATTTAAAAGAAATACATAATACTTAAATATAACAATTAAATTTTACACAGAAACAATGGTAGCGGACTATAAATGGACATACATTTAGCCAAACAGTCATCAATGGAAATTAAATTCCCTGTTAGACAAAAAACAAATCCCACCCAAAACATTTCATGTAAAATAAGTTGCCAAGACTCGCATGCTCATAACGCTTTCACTGTTAAAAAGTTATCAGATCTCATCTTACAAAAAGAAATGAAATCCCACCCAAAACATTTCATGTAAAATAAGTTGCCAAGCCTGACATGCTCATAACGCTTTCACTGTTAAAAAGATATGAGATCTCATGTAGAGCCAAGCTCCTAACTCTACAAGGCCTAACTCTAAAAACCCTACTATCTTGGTCAAAAAGTGTGCCTTGGCATACTCCATATCCTTTACATAACTCCATGAGATTGTCTGTGCGACAGCCACGAAACGGCCAAGGCATACTTTTTGACCAAGATAGTAGGGTTTTTAGAGTTAGGCCTTGTAGAGTGAGGGGCTTGGCTATACATGAGATCTGATAACTTTTTAACACTGAAAGCGTTATGAGCGTCTTGGCAACGTATTTTACATGAAATGTTTTGGGTGGGATGAAATAGTTCCATGAAACGGCCAAGCCATACTTTTTGACAAGATATAGGGTTTTTAGTGTTAGGGCTTGTAGAGTTAGGCCTTGTAGAGTTAGGGGCTTGGCTCTACATGAGATCTCATATCTTTTTAACAGTGTAAGCGTTATGAGCATGTGAGTCTTGGCAACTTATTTTACATAAAATGTTTTGGGTGGGATATACCTATCAGAAATTGTTATTTAATAAAGAACCGGAACCCCCCTTAATGAGGGGTTGGAGGGTGAAAGTTACAGATTTCTTAATTTTTGTTGTTGTTTGTGTGCTAAACCTAGCCTGCATACCAAATTTCAGCTTTCTAGGACTTCAGAAAGTACCGTAGAGGTTTTGATGAACATGAGTCAGTCAGTCAGTCAGTGAATCATGGACGAAATCGACGTATTTTAGATATTAATAAAATCCAAAGTATAAAAGCTAGATAAATGAAACGTAGCGTATTTCATTAGTCTGCTAACTGCATGCTATCCTGAAAATTTGAGCTCTCTAGTATTATTTAGGCCGAAGCACTGAGGGTACGACGTATTTCAGATCTTAATAAAATCCAAAGTATAAAAGCTAGATAAATGAAACTTAGCGTATTACATTAGTATGGTAACTGCACCTTATCCTGAAAATTTGTGCTCTCTAGTATTATCCAGGCCGAAGCTATGAGGGTTCGATAATACAAAACCAGACTCCCCCTTTATGAGGGGTTGGAGGGTGAAAGTTACAGATTTCTTAATTTTTTTGTTGTTTGTGTGCTAATCCTAGCCTGCATACCAAATTTCAGCTTTCTAGGACTTCAGGAAGTACTCTAGAGGTTTTGATGATCGTCAGTCAGTGAGTAAGTGAATCAGTGACGGAATCGACGTATTTTAGGTATTAATAAAATCGAAAGTATAAAGGCTAAATAAATGAAACTTAGCGTATTTCATTAGTCTGCTAACTGCATCTTATCCTGAAAATTTGAGCTCTCTAGTATTATCCAGGCCGAAGCTATGAGGGTTCGAAAATACGTCGAAACGCTTCCAGAAAAGGTACGTAGTGCCGTTCCTGCCTTCGGCTCGTCTTGGCGGGGGCACTGCCGTGCCCACAGATATCTTTTTTTAACTTTGTTATTTCAATAATCCATGCATTCTTTCGTATCACACTTTTTTGTGGACCATTTTTTATATTTACTGTGTAGTACAACATTGATTATCTAATTAATTATCTTGGGGTCGGATTAACGGCGTATCTTTGTTGTTATAATTTTTTTTTGAAAATTCTCTTTATTTAAACAAATAAAAATCAATATACAAACAAGTTTTAAAAATGTTCAATTTTGTATTTACATACTACAAGAATATTTATCTTATATTTATGTAGTTTTCTTTTTCTTTTTTAAGTAATCAACCCAGTAAAGCGTAATTTGGCTTAATCGTAATTTGACTTTTTAAATTATTCAGTTTCAGCGTCCCAAATTATCAAGGATAGTTGACATTTTACCATATTTATTTACCAGGAACCTTTCAAAGATGTTGAAGCTAAAATAAAATGTGAAAATTCAGATAAACATTCTTCTTGCAATCCTTTAATTCACGTTTAAATTAGATGAGAAATACAGAACATTCTATTTTCATTTCTCCCACTCAGTTGTCTTCCAGCAAACAAATTCTTTGAAATAGACTAATGAATGGAGTAGGTAATCCTAACTACTATTATAAAAGCGAAAATCTCTAAATTTGTTTGTTTGTTTGTTATTCAATCAAGCCTCATCGGCGCATTGGAGAGCAATGAAATTTTGTTTGCAGGTAGTCTAGAGTACGACGCAGGCTACTTTCAATCCCGGTCGATCAAATAGTTCCCGTGGGATGAATGAAAAACTTCCTAAAACTGTTCATAGATGGCACTCCCGCAGTTTTAAGTCGCGCCACAAATCTAAATAAATATACGATACAGTTAATTAATACATTGGATTTCAATATTTTACTGCATGTATTTTGTTTCAAATTTAAACTTTAATTTACTCAGTTTATTCAGTTTCGATTTTTACTTTACTTGATGTAATTTGGTTTTGTTGAATAACTAATGCAAGGCTTCCGGAACGAAGCAACGATAAAGAACAATATTTTATTTTCCAGACGATTACTACGGTAACTAAGCTGATAGCTCTAGATAATTCGACAGATCAGTAAATTATTTTCGGTTATGAAATTAAATGAATAATGTATATTTTCCGAAATAACAGTTACCAGCTTTTAAACGAAATACACTTCATCTTGAAGGTATTATCCCTAGAGTTATCTTCTATCATGGAACACTTCATTCAGACTGTTTAAAAAATGTACATTTTTTTTAGAGTATGTTGTAGAAGCTGCAGATCAGCAGGATTCCATTCTTGCGTAGTTTTTCAGTTATTTTCATTTTATTTAAAATTTCTCTTCATTTCTATTTCTATTTCAAAAACAAAAAAAATCACAAAATGATTTCCATCTTAAACACGAAGACTATCGGCGAAAATAAGAACCACTGAATTAAGGAGGAAATTTATATTATAAAGACAGAAGAAGAGAAGAAGGTAAAATATTTAAGAACAAATAAATGTACACTTAAACCATAGCTTCGTTAAAGATGAAAAGATGAACTTTAAACTAAAGGGCAAAAAACTAAAAGAGTTCAACTTAAAGAAACGCTGAATAAAAGGAGTTGAATTGTAACATTGACTTTAATATAAATTAAAGACTCACCTTAAGACACTCTTTCGTTTTATAGGGAAAAAAAATATTCTACCTTACTTCATGAATCGGGACAATTTTTAAAGGCAATATGAATTTCAATTAAATGCAACTAAATTACTAAATGTGGTAAGTTAGTAGAAATGTCTTATTTATTGAATTTTATCTTATCTTTTTTTATATAAATTAAACGATTAAAAAAAGTATTTCAATTTTAGCAATGATTTGAAAGGATAGTAATAATAATATAGATAATATTGCTGTTTTTATAAAGATATAACAGCATATGTGGTTATAAATTCATAAGTTGCCATGGTAATTTATTAATTAATTTTAAATATTGCATATTTAAGTTTAATTTTCTTAAATGTAAGTTGCATATATATATATATATATATATATATACATAAAGCAACATACATTTTATATATCTTATATATAAAAAAGTCATTTTTGAATATCTTACTAAAGGTTAAATTTTTTAGGTTCTTTGTTATTTTCGAATAATGCCGAACAATTTTCGATCTTTTTTTTCTTTTTTGTTTTTGGTGAAGCTTTTTTATTTTTCATATCTATTTTTTTTTAATAATAATATTTGGTTTCTCGTCTATATCTACTAAATCACTACTTACATCCTTATTTTTATTTTACTTTTTATTTTCTTGTTGTTTTATGTCAATAATAAGATCCTTGTGACGTTTTAATGATTTCATCTTTTGGAAAAAAAATAATACTCCATCCGTCCAAGAATAAAAGAGTCCCATTTCAAAAATTGTTTTTTTTTATTTATTAGGAGTAGAAAAATAGAAAAAAACGATCTTCTTTGATAAACATATATTTATGCAATAATAATGCACCCATTGTTATTTATTAATAATTCAAATGCGCAGTTTGAATTGTTATGCTTTAAAAATATTCATTGAGGCCTGCGCACGGCTGGCACATGAATATGTAATAAACACTTTTGGTTTTTTGCAATGCTGAGTAAAACTTTCATTTTGTTTATTTATTATTTTTTTTAATGTCCTTCAATCCCTAACATAGTCTAGAATAACAGTGTTAAATTAAAATGGAATTTTCGGACAAATTTTTGTGTGAAATGGGACTCTTATTTTCGAACAGATGGGGTATTATTTTTCTTTTATTTTCTGACTTACATTAGTAAAAACATTAGAATTTGTAAATAACATCTCCTTCAGTTACTTATTAAATATTATTAAATAACATCTGTTCCCACGACCATAAGGTTCAAATAGGCCTGCAGTGAGATACTTTTAATTTAACTATTAATATAGTTTGTAGAATACAATAATAAATAGTAGAAGCTCTAGAAGTAAATAAATACTATACTACGTTAAATAAATAAATAGTATACAGTATTTATTTACTTACAGAGCTTTAATTTCTCTAAGTTAATCGTTCTTCTATCAGAAAGTATGAATTCACAGTAAAATGCAATTCTTGTGAAATTCATATTGTTAAAATAACCACAGATCATAAAAATTTCAGGATCCAATTAACAGCTTCAGGAGAAAAATTGATTAAACTGAAAGGAAAATTAATAAGAAATAAAATTTACTTTCTTTATATATTAAAAGTGCATTATCAAAAATATGCGTTTCTGTCAAGGTTTCAGCAATTACTTAGCATCATATTTTAGAAGTTTTTTTTTTAAAAATTACTGTGTATTAAATTTAACATCTTAAACACGGCACCACACAATTTGCTTATGGCTTCAAAGGAGTTCCCTATTTCATATTAATTACGAAGGGGTAATTTGCATAATTAAACCTCTGCAAAAATATTTTCTCCGTTCCAAATTAATGAGCAATTTCAGATTTAAATTTGCATACTCCAAAAGATTTATAAGTTATAAATTTATTTTCTCCTTGGCCGTGCGGGCAATTTGCCTCAAAGAGTAATTAGATATTAGAACGCTTCCAAATTATTCCATCAGCGCTTGATTTATGGGTACAAAATGACGGTTGAAGAAATCGCTAATAATAAATGACGCCACAATACCTTGGGCAATAGCCATTGTGGAGATAGAGCAAACTTAATGGCAATAAGGCTGCAAGGTACGGACAAGATGTATATTAGGGATGCTTTTAATGTAGCAGGGAGATATTTAAAACTTTGTCCTTTCCTAATTTATCGACTATTAAAAGCTTCTGCGCATGCGATGAATTTAATTGCATTTCAATCCTTCGAGAATTTTAATTAACTCTTTGTTGCACGTCCAATATAGGTGGATGAATTTGGAATTAACGCAATGAAAAAAAGAAACTAAAGTTGTATTAAGAATGATTACGTTTGAAATAAAGTTTTGGAACTTAATGCACTGGAATATGTTACGACCTTTTGAGACAGAGTTTAACGTAACGAATCTCAAGGTAGGCTACTACAAAAATTCGTACAGATCTTGGACTCTATTTTTAATAGAGGACCGTCAGCTAGCTGTAATGTTTACAGCAGTTGCTAAAAAGATTTTTATAATTTAACTGAGTCTTTTTCCTGAGCATGCGCAAGTCTTACTAATCCCCAGGGACCTTTTTTTCCCCTTTCCATTTGTGTGTACGAGTATTAAGTTAAATGCTATGTGATTTCCATAAAATTGCATTTGTCCTGTTTTATTTATGGTCCTATTTAAAACATGAGATTGTTTAGGGGATCCCCGCCTTCACCCGGGGTCCTTAAAATGGCTTCCAGCATTACATGTTCAGTTCCCTCTATGCGAGGACTGAGTGTAACTCTACGCGGGGACTTATAGGATTATAAAAATTTTAAATTTTCTGAAAAACTGAAACTCATATTTATTTGCAAAACTGAAACTCATATTTCTTGTAATACTAAAAACACTACTTTCTTGTAAAGCTGAAATTGACGTAGTTCTGTAAATCTAAAATTCTATTTTCTTGTAAAACAAAAATGGATATTTCTTGAAATCTAAAATTCTATTTTCTTGCAAAAGTAAAATTCTACTTTCTCGTAAAACTTGTAGATCTATTGCTTTACGTGATTGCAGATTTAGCAGCACGGCCTTAATTCAGATCTACGAACAGAGTAAAAAACTGTTGACGAAGCGGTCGCATGAATTCCCAGGGCTTTTTTACAATTGGCTCGTTCTACTAAATTAGCCCCAACATCAACCTTCCTCTTTTATTCGAATAATACGAGGGTTTCGTCATAAAAAGCAAAGAGGGAAAGAGGAAGGATATAATTGGGTTTTTAATAATGCCTTAATTAGATGTGAGTAATCTTATGAGGCAAATTTTACCAACGCTTATTTTCTCTAAGTATGTGGTGCAATTGTACAAAAATAAAAAATAAATGAAATTAAAGAGAAGGAAAAAGTCTGAAATTTACCATATCATGTAGAAGATATCGAGATCAAAACTTCGATTTTTAAGGAAATTTTGTTCTGATTCGTCTACAACAATATTTTAAAAAGGAAATATTCAGGAAGATCAAACTTTTTAAGGAAAACATTAAAAAAAAAAATCAATTTTATTATAGTCTGAAATTAATACATGAATTTCAAATGTAAAAAAACTAATTAGAAAAAAAAATAGTTAGAAAAGTATTTTTTTTTTTTTTTGTAAATAATAAAATCTAAAATGCTGTATTTCTTACTATCTTACATTATAAAACAGAATTAGATTAAATTCAAATGGGATTTTAAGAAACTATCTAACAATGGAAGGAACACAAAAAAACAAGCCTTTTTATCTACTTAAATCTGTCAATTGAATAAACCGTAAAGCAATAAATATAATCTATCTTTTTTATACGTGTAACAGATGAAATGTTTGGGCTAAAAAATTGAATGATAAGTCAGTGACACTTTTAATTTAGAGATAGAATTTTTTCGGGAGGAGCCGCTCTGCCTTTGACCTGAATTTCCTGTTATATGCTGCAAATAAATATAGTAGGTGAAATTCTGTCATCAGATAGTTTATTCCTAAGTGAAATACAACGATCAGATAAATGGTCAAAGAATCCGAAAAGATCTGAAGACATACTTTTAGAGGCTCGGCTACAAAACTATGGAGATGTAGAAAAAAATAACTTTTATTGAAAATGGCGGCTTTTGGTTGCTAGCTTCTACATTTTTTGTTTTGTTTTTTTCCTTCTTACTTTTTTGTTATTTTTAAACCTATTCTCCTAGGAAAGTGAAGCTCATTAAATCAGTCTGTTGCGTGTGTGTGTGCGTCCTCACTTAACATTTGAATCGTTGGATAAATCTTCTGCAAACATGACATGCATATTTAAAGGCAAGAGGCGATTAACTGTGATATTTGAAACTTTTCCCTTGTGGATCCTTGCAGAGAAATAAGCTTATAAAGGTGACAAAAGTCCTGTAGAAAACGATTAGAGCAGCGAGAACTGCGCGAGTGTTAATATAATTAAAACTAGAAGTTTTTCTTTTTGAATCGACTGAACACTGTTAAATAACAATTTCGTTTTCTCCTTTTCGTTTTTGAGCAAAGAACAGAATCGAAATGTTCCAAAATTACTGGCAGAAAACGAAATGTAATGTTACAAGACTCACTTTTCTACCAAAACGTGCTAAGTCAATTAGAAAATATTAAAAGTTTGAAATCCTGAAGTTCCAAATAAAAGATTATTATACCGAATTTATGACAAAATTAAACTAAACATAATTATTGTGCAATGCTGAAATTAAAAGCTAAAGTAGAAAATGACTTTGTTTTCAAAATAACAATGATAATAATAGTAATGTGAAATGTAGGGATTTTTAAAAAAGGGATTCTGGAAATTGGAGATCATCCTAAATCCACTAAGGATTAAGATTCAAAAAAGAAAAAAAAAAAAGGTTTTGAGATTCTTTCGGTAAGATTTATTTCTCCACCGAATTTTATGTTTTCACACATTGTTGTTTCTAAGTTAAAAGTGGTGTTGGAATGACAACCAAAACAAAAGTTCTACACTTCCCGAAGCAAAGAAACAGAAAATGTTTTAACGAAAATAACGAAAATCACTTGATAATACTTTCTCTCGATTGTGAAACTAGTCGTAATTTTGTATTAATTTATATACAATTCTTAGTCTTTAGTACAATTCTTCAGATGTACGACTTAATCAATGATCTTAATTAAATAATTACAAATCATGTAACTTAATTTTTAAATAGAGAAAAAAAAATCACAACTTTTTTTTTTCTCTATTTATGAATTATTATTTGTTATTCATAACTTAATTTTTCAAGTTGAAATTATATACTTCAAAAAAGGAGTTCGAATTTTTTACAGCTCTTGTTAATTAAATGGCGTAACAACTTCAAAAAAATTATTAAAACAAATTACTAAAATTACAGTTAGTCTATGTATTAATTAAGAATTCATTTTCTTGTTTTCTTTATTATAAAGACCGGTCTGCAATAATCTGGTTGGTTACGACGAGACATTTCGTGATGTTTTGTGAGAACGTCACTTCAGGAAACGTTTATTAACAAGAGCGTCATTTCCCTTTATTTATTATCCTTTCACTCCTTAAAATTCACTTTGGTCGTGGTAAGCGTGTTTGCGCATCGACTAATTCCGTAAGAAAAGCAAAGCAAACTGGAAAACAGCAGCGTATTCCATAATTGATTTAAGGACATCTTGGTGGGAGAAGCGCCTTGCCAGGGGGGGTGGAATGTTGCCGCTACCATATGTGGGTCGATGAAAGGATGCCAAGACCCTCACATATTGTGTATCACGAGATCAGAACCTTATTAAAATAAAACTTAAAATAATAACACCAAGTGAGCATCTCCATTGTAGTTAGAGATAATAAATAATAAATAAAGTCAGCCATATTGAATTATTGTTATTATTATTTGCTTATCCGTTGGAATAATGTATCTTCCTGTGAAAAGAAAACAATTTCTATCGCGAAATCATTTGTTCCATTCACTGACAGATGGCGATAGACAATGAGAATGTGTCAGAATTATTTTTTAACTGCCAGGTGATGATATCAGCTTCATTAATTGCCTTCCCTTTTCGAAGTGGTGTAAATACAGCGTGGATGCAATTATCGTTGCATTTGTCGGTCAATCGTAGGTGGATTGATGGCTTGCGCATCTGCAATGGTGTTATCGATATCTGTAATTGGCTTTTCTGATGCAGTTCGCCAGTTTTCTCCCAACACTGTATCTGTCCTTGTTTCATATAGTGACAGTCTAAACCCTAAGTGCAATTTCTCTCCTAATGATTCATGGAGTGTTCATCCAATTATACGACTTTCTCTGAAGTAATATGTGGAAAACTATTGCTTTCCAAGATTTGCAAAAAAAAGCAAATACCAATATATTGAAACATCATTACTCCTATAATTTGTGTCTTCATTTCCAATATAATTAACGAAGACGAACACGTTCACACAGACATTTCTTGATATCAGGGTACCGTAAACTCTCAAAAATAAACTTGGAAACTGGAAAAGAGATAGTATATTTTAGGCTTCTGTACAGAGAGTAGCTCTTAATAGGAGAAGCCTTATATCCCAGCTCTATCTGTCCGTTCCTCGCGAGGAATTCATTGATTGGTCATCTTTGTTACAATGGGATCTCCCAAATCTATAGAGAGCTTTGTTCTATGGGGTTTTGAAGTTGTAATTTTGTGTTAAATTTTCATTTAAACAGAGTCCGCCACAGAAAATGTAAACACACTTCAACGTAACATCTATTAAAGTGGGAATACAGTTTTTTTTGGCGGACTCTGTACATATTCTTTGGTTGTTATCATTTTTAAAGATATCCTGATTGATTAGGTATTTTCTTTGATTGAAAGCTAAAAGCCAATTTTCCTTTTCTCTTCTTGAAATAAATCTTAGAATGATTGATCTATTTTTATTATAATAGGATCTCCCAAATCTAAGGAGAGCTTCTGTTTTTTTTTTCTGTGAGATTTTGAAGTTGTAAAGTTTTCGAGATTTTAACATTCGCTCTGTGTAGAAGCCGTGGGGCATTATGCGATCGCTGCTGGGATTGCTGCTATTACCTTGTTTTTGTAAAGTAAATAGTATAAATTATAATAAGTACCTAAAAAAAATTAAATAAATTTAAATTTTATGCATTACAGTTATTTTTCATATTTTACCGAGTACCGGTTAAACGTTTTCCCAAAGTCAACGCGCGAACTGGCATTTGGAAACCACGGCACTACATTGCTCGTTTAGTTAGACTTGCTTTCCTGTCTAAGAAATATAGGTAAAAAAAAAATTAGAAATAACTTTCTTTTTTTATTAAGGCATTTTCCAGCCAAAGTAAGGCTCCCGCCAAATGAGTCTGTGTATTACAGCTTTTGAACTGATGAATGGGCCTTCTTGAAACTTGAGGACTTCAAATGATCTTTAATTTTTATATTTGAATCTTTTCCAAGACTTCCAAGTAGATTCTTGTTGAGAAATTAGCGCGATTAGGAAATAAAAATTTCCAAAGAAAAGCATAAGACACAAAACAATGGATAGTAAGTCATTTACATAATACAGGAATCTGCGCGTCGTTTGGTATGATTAAAAGTATCCGATTTGCACAATTAAAGTAATTACTTAAACCGAATTTAATTTTTTTATTCAGAAAAAATGGAAATAATGTACTATTCTAATCAATTGATATTCTACTTTGAAAGTAAAGGTAGGGTGTTCGTTTTTATCGTTTTCACTATTTTAATAACCAAAAAAAATAGCAGAGAAATTATATGAAATAATATCAAAAATAAAAAGAATCATTACTACATTAAAAGGGCGAGACCAGTGTTTATATGTGGCATCCCAAAATAACTGTCCACGCTCAATTGGCGATAGTCACTTTAAACATACAGGTCTCAATACAGAGGTGAACTAAAATGGTAGTAGGACAACATATGGCACCTCCACAAATCGAAACAAAATACAAATTAAAAATAAAATAAAGAAAATTCCTGTGCTGTCCTCCGGCATCCCTATGAATTTTCTATGCGCATTTTAAGAAAGAAAAAGCGCCTAAAATGTATAAATCCATTAAAAGAGTGAGACCCAGTTTTCGTGATTAAGTGGGGGTGCCATGTTTTATCCTACAACCAGAATTATTACTATTCTATGTGAATAGTAATAATTCTTTTTGATTTCACTTAATTTTGGCTTCTAATTAAACTTGGAACACAATAATCTTAATACTTGTAGATTTATCCTTCTGCATTAAAGCCTTCCTAAAATATAAAAGAAACAAGAGATTCATGGTCCCAGAGATCATGATTCTAAATTAGTAGAATCCTCTGATAATTTCACTTTTTATCCTAAAAATCAACCTAAACGAGAAGGTAATTTTTACATTACTAATAATTATTAACAACAGTTTTAAAATTTCCGGAGTTTGTAACGTCATTCGTCAGCAACTAAAAAAAAAAAAATTGCTTGTTATAGGACACTTTTTTGGGGTTTTTTTAAATTTTTTTTCCTGTTTCAATGAAAGAGAAAATATTTTATTTTTCAGATATCTAGAGTGAAAATATTCCTCATTAACAAAGTAAAAAAAAAAAGTAATTTAACGTGCTGAGGAATTAGTAAATAAGAAAATGAAATGCAGCACTTGAATAAGAAGTGAAATTGCCTTTCTGATTGGATTATGGGAAGGAATTGGGAATTGTTGGTGGGGTCACGGCCAGGTTGCCTATCTGATTCTGTTAAGGGAAGGCGAGGATTGAGCTGATGAGTCCGTGGAAGGATGAAACGGCCGATCCCAATCCCTTCCCATAATCCAATCAAAAAGGCAATTTCACTTCTTATTCAAGTGCTGCGTTTCATTTCCTTATTTATATTCCTCATTAACTTCTAAAAGTTCTAAAACAAGGTACATATATGTTCCAGAGATATATATTTTGAAAATATATATATATATGTAATCTCTGAATAGTTATAACCTAAATTTATTGGCACCTTTGCAAGTTAATAGAAAGATGTTTCTTTATTTTTGAGATTTGTAAAAAAAATTAACTATTAAAAAACAATATTGGTTAAAGTTGTAGATTTTTTTTTTTTTTTTTTTTTGAGTTACTAGAGTAATTTAAGATAGGTGTGAAAGGACAAAAAATGAACTTCAAGAATAACATTCATTAGCAATTTAACAACTTTTTTTTATCATTTTATTTAAAATTATAAAAAAAAAAAAAATTAAGAAAAAAATTACAAATTTTTTAAAAGGAATTAGGCGACAAAATTATGAAAAAAAAATTATGAAATTCAGCATAATTACAAGTTTAAAATAAATATAATTCATCTTTGAAAAAAACAGGAGGGTTAAGAAAAAGGGGAGTTGAAGATGGATTCCCAAAGCCCCTTATTGTCAGTCAGAAAGGGGGAAGAATTTACGAGCGTACATTCCAAACAGACGGCAGATGACACTTCAGGGAGGGTAAATCTCTCATTACATTTAATGTGAAGTAGACGAAGAGACGAATATATTATCAGTTTGGGGAAAAATAAGTTAATGTACTCAGAACGAAAAAAAAAAGTAAATCACTTTTCTTTTTCTTTTTTTAACACAATTCATTTAGTATTTTTTTTTTTTTTTACTTTTTTCATTTAATGATATTTCAGTTTTACATTTTCGAACCTAACATCTGAAGAAGAACAGCCGTCTGTAGTAGAGTTGGGCTAATTAGATCTTGTTATTCTTTGTGTTTGTAAGGCTTCACTTTCTCAATCCTTTTCAAGCTAATTTTTTCATTTTATTTGTTTTTCCGAGATAGTCAATAAGATATGATGACTGCACTTTATTCCAATTTGTTCAGAGTACTTAAATGATGTCGTATATTCCACTTCTCTTAAGTTCCATATTTCTTTCATGGACAAATATATATATATTTTTTTTTTAACTTTATGATAAGGAGATTAGCATTTAATTTTATGCTTGTTTCTTAAGCTTTCTTACGCTAAATAATAAAAAAATCATTTCTTTACTTGTGTCCCTCGCTACGATCCATTAACACTTGAACGAGTAACTGGATACTCCTGAAACTTGACATATTTATGAACAAAAGACTTA
This sequence comes from Thereuonema tuberculata, assembly GCA_023159025.1. Taxonomy (NCBI): domain Eukaryota; kingdom Metazoa; phylum Arthropoda; class Chilopoda; order Scutigeromorpha; family Scutigeridae; genus Thereuonema; species Thereuonema tuberculata. The sequence continues at coordinate 51,327,557 of JAFIDM010012231.1, read as the reverse complement.
TTCTTAGTACTGTGATATACTGTGATATACTGTGATTTGTCCGTGTGGATTGATACGAAAAGATTGAAAGTCTGCATTATCGACATATCATCCTACTTGGGAAGTATTGCTACATTTGAGTAATTTAATTGAATTACAACTGACGAAATTTAGAACAGTTATTAAAAGAAGATAAGAATTTACTATATATAAGAATTTCCTATATATAGTAAACTCCCGATTATCCGCGGAGTTGGGTGGCGCGGCAACCACGGATAAGCGAATTCCGCAGATAATCCGAAATAGGACAAAAAAGGACGAAAATCAATACAAAAATGCTTTTAACATGTTTTATTTACATTAAAAGGGCAGTACGTACATTATAAACAATTATTTTTATTTTATTTTACTTTACTTTCTTACTTTTTAAGAAAAAAAATCGGTTAATTGTTTTTGTTTTTTTCGTGTCGAAACACGAAAACCCCCTACTTGGACGTCGCTAAATGTGTCTCTTTTATTGTTTACCTTATTCTAGATTTAAAAAATGTTTGTTGATTCCGTAATTTACAGTACAGTAAAAAAAAATAGAAATAGAGATAATAGGGAGTTTACTGTATATATGAATATTATATCCCAATATAGTCGTTCAGGCACTATCTTGTGGTCAAAACGGCAGCCTGCCACAAGCTGATAGATCCGAATCTGGATTCCAATCTCGCAACCTTACCTTCTTTACTTTTTTTCTTTATTGTGTTTCCTGCCTCTTTTTCTCTTTCTCTCCCTCCGATATGATTTTGAAATTCTAGTTTTTGTTCAATAGGTGTAAGGCTGCGGTACTACTTGGAGTGTATCTAAGGCCCTATTACAGTCATAAAAAAATATTCCCAAAATAAAACTTAATAAATTTAATACACCAAATTTCATCCTTGTGTTATTCACAAGAACTGCGTTTTGAAATGACTTAACGTTGTTTTATTGATTCTTAAATCGCTTTCACTGAAAGAGTCTTGTGACGCTTTATGTTCAAGATTTCGCTCGGACCGAATGCCAGCCACCACCGAATTCCACTTGAGGCTGACACCGCTTCGTCCACTCAAAATTCCTCTCGCTACCCATGAATGGCGTTGACGGAGGGTTAAAAATCGTTTCTTTTTTTCCACCTGTTCCCTGGAGAATCGTAAAACCTGATTACCTGTAAAATTAGGACTTGTGAAAATTGAATGTTCATTTCGCTTTATGAAGCGCTGAAGCGGATGGTGAGCAAAAGTGATTTACTGCTTTAGCCGCTAGGGGAAACGGCGCTTCTACGTCGTCTTGCCTCGTCTTTTCAGAAGTTTCCTGCTGTTATAAAGATGCTATTTATAGAGCAATAAAACTCTACAACTGTCTCAGAGCACGAAGGCTTAAACTTTGATGAAGAATAATAATCATTTGAAATATAATTTATAAAACTTTAATATAGGTTTTTTTTTTGTTTTTTTTTTCCCCCAGCTAATTACAGAAAAATAGGGGGGAAAAAAACTAACTCTGAAAAACAAAATAAAAAATAAAAAACGGCATAAGAAACAGCGTAAATCTTCATACATTAAAGCTTCGTAAAAGAATAAATTCCAAGCTATAAAATTGGAGAATCAAACTAATATTAAATATTATTTCATTTTAAGTAATACGTATATAGATTTTCAGTACTTTATGAAGATTAATAAAAGTAGATAAAAATTAAAGATAACAAAATATGACAAAAAAAAAGTTGTAATGTCTGCCTTAAATCAAATTTCTCCATCATTAGTAATTTTAGAATTAGACATTTTAGTTTAATTAAAGAAAAGTTTCTACCAAATCTTCAGCTTATTACTGACAAATTAGTGAACAAAATTATTTTGTAAATATGCATGCTATTACTTTTTTATTTCAGTATATCACAGTATATTCTCTATTGAGACACTACTGTTCGGTTTTGTTTACGAGAACATTCAACGCTCTTGCTCATGCGTCAGGTCTCCTTCGATTTCTTCAAAATAGGTGTGAGGAGAAACAAAGATGGGATGTTTACTTTTTATAGTGTTTACTAGTAGCTGCGTTCTATTTGCGCTTTTCGGGAAAGAATTATGGAAAGAAAAAATACTATTGCAAAAATGCTCCTCGTTATTTTTTTTCTTAAAAGCGAAAATGTCCAAAAGAATTTCTTAGGAAAGTACCCATCTCAGCGTATCACCCCTCTGCGGAGTAAAATCGTCCGGCAGTTGTAGCTCTGCCTTTCATAAACGCCCAGTAGTCCTCTACTTATTTCTATAATTCTAACAAACATTTTAGTCTATTTTTCTATTATCAGTTATTAATTTTATTTATAAATTAATTAAAGTATTTATTCCCTGTTATTTATTATCCTGATAAATCCTTTTACGCTTATTGCTTTTCTTAGGTTGGTTTACTTATTTGTTTCTTTAATATTATAAGATAACACTGTATTAATATTACATTTATCTTTATAAAACGAATGTTCGGAGCTAAACCTGAACTATTTTCAATTTCCAGATACTCAAAATAGAACAGAATTATTTTTTTTTCAACTTGATTTGAATCGTAAGGTTTCAAACTTCACAATTCTTTTTAGAATAAAATTTTGAACATAAAAAGGTTTTTAACAACAACAAGTGAATATAAATTTGTGCTAAAGCATAAACTTAAAGGCGACCCATAATAATAATAATAATAAGGAAGTTCATTAAACGTAAGGAAAAATAAAAAGAAGTTAGAAAAAAAAAATTAAAAAATTAGGAAAATAAGAAAAATAAAAACAAACAAAAAAACCACGCAGACATTAAGAAAAAAGGATTAAGAGAAAAACAAAACAGATACACGGATTCGAACCGATAACCTCCAGCAATCCAAGACCTTACCCATCAAGCTACAACTGACAACTGAAACGAAATGGTTGCATTGCTAATATTTAAGATAACAGCGGAAATCCAATGAAAAAAGTGCCAAATATCTTGAGCATTTGGGGGGGGGGTTAGCCCCTGAAAATTTCCTATTCGTATATTGTTTGGGCCTCTGAACACGATGGTGAAGTCCATTTGTCGTTCCGACCTCCCGTTCGGGAGTTGTTAGGGGTGGACAGACACGGACGGAAGGACAAACGCAATAGCTACTGCTTTTGGTCGCTGTCACAATAGCTTCCAAATGGGTCAATACAAAACAGTGAAAGCTAATTCACAAAGTTCCTACTGTCTTTAAAATGGCCTCTCTCTTCCTCCTTCTTGAATAGCTGAAATTCCAAACAGCATAGGAGTATTATTTTCCAATAACTGAGCCGCTTCACTCCGATTAATCCAACTCCGGTTAATCGGGGTCCTACCGAATTATCAAAAAGAAATCCAGTTACGAACGAGGTAAATTTCTTACAGAAAACTTCAGTCCCGTTGAAAAATGGTTTCAAATTCCAGAATTCAATTTCTCCCGACCGCTCTGTTTCCAAGTAAATTACGTTAGCAGATAAAAGAGCACCAATGTTGGGGAAATAAACTTGATTAAAGACCGTTGCGTCTTTCAATGCCATTCAGCCTCCTCGTGGATCACTGGAAACGATCTTATAAACTTGGAATCAATCTACTTTAAGACCTGTCTTCATCAATTTCAAACAATTTCGAGTTGTATCGAAACAACAAATCGATCTTCGAGTCCAAATACAATTGGAAATTCTATTACCCTTACTTCGTTGAAATGTACAGAAACCCACCATCACTCATCACACGGACTCGTCTTTTACTTCAGTAGGAATTTTCAGACAAGGTTTAGTTGACGAGACAACTTTTGAATATTCGCGCCGTTCTTTTACTTTCCAAAATGAAAAAATAAAAAAATACCAGTTGTTTATAATCGAAAAAAAAAATAGATTAAGAAAATACAAGAAGCTGTGTAGAAGCTTCTGAAAACGTACAAGAAAAAAATTAACATTTCAAAGATCAACTGAGAAAAGATAAAAAGAGAAACGAACTACGTATATTATATGTTGTTGTAGGTATGGATTGTTATATATTGTTAAATTTAAAGTTATCTGCATAAATTATTAAAGAAATCAAGAGATGATTTCTTCTGTGTTCAGTTAATTTTCCTGTCCTCGCTTAATCTGAAGAAGTTTCTTGTATAAAGAAATATTATATTAAAGAAGATATTTATTAGAAAAATAGTATCAACTATTAAAGCCGGACAGTGATGTGAAATTTGAAAAATGCCAAAACAAAAATCATATCACTATTTATGTGAAGATACGGCCAATCTATCCTCACGCCAAATCTTCAAATTCCACATCACTGTACGGATGTTTAGTTTAGTAATGTAAGTTAATTTTATTTTATATTCTTTACTTTTTCTAAATTGCAAAAGATTGATTGAAATCTGTGCTTTGCGAAACTCGAGTTTTGCCTGTGTGAGTGTGAGTGTGTATATGTATTGTCTATTATTGGTCTGGCACACCAAAATTAAGAGAGGTTTTTTTTTCCGTTTTTTTTTTTTTCTTTTACAAGAACTTAAATCTTGTTCTTACCTCTGCAGAATAAATTGTTTTTGTTTACGTTGATGACCCCTATGTATTCCATGAAAATTCGAAAGTATATTAAGGACATTACAAACACGTAGACCAATGCTGTACTCTTATTAATTTCCATTAAAAGAAAAATAGTGCATTCGGATTACAAGGGCGCTAAATGAAACAGCGTTAAACGAGGTCTTAATAACATTTTAAAGAAAAACTTCAGATTACGTTATTTACAGAACTAGGTTACTTTTATTAGATATAGGCTAGGAAATTCTAAACGTATTTAGATATTTTTTTTTTCGATACCTGAGTTCTAGCACTAAAGCCTTTGGTCTAAGACCAAAGAATGGATACACATTACTTAATGAAAACTGTTTTCCTACTATATTCTTCTGAAACATAAATTCAGAAACACCCTGTATACATATTATACAGGAAGAATGAATGTAGGTTATTTAGTCATGATTTTGAGGCTTAAAAAAAGATAAAAGTAATAGAAATTTTTGTAGCCAAATCAATAAATGCTCGGAAATAATTTAGCAGACTTTTAGGTCTTCCAAAGCAGTAAAACAGTTAAGTCTAAAACTCTAACTTTTTACCAAACTAAGGTAACATATAATACTTTATTTCCTGTTTCAATTTGTCACAGTTTTTTTGCACCAATCCCTGTTTCAAAATGTAAATTTTAAGGTACAGAATAAACCAATCAAAGCATTTTTTTGACTGTTTATTAATTAAAAAGCAAAGTAATTTCAATTCAAGTTAAAAGTAATGTTTTATTGAAGAAATGAAATAGGAATTTTACAGCCAAGCCTTATTTCTCTCGAAATTAATATTTTTATTACAGAAGCCGTAACTTTTTTATAATTTATTATGAAAAATCTTGCTGAAGGCTAATAAAATTTAAAAGAAAAAAATATATCTGAGTGTGTAGATCACTCCAATACAGAGAGAAAGAGATTTATTCTCCGTTGTGTTCTGATTTAGTGTAAATAAAATCCAACAACAGCAGAAGACCCTACAACTTACACAGCGGATCAATACAAAAGTTTGGAGTCTGGCAGGACACGTGAATTTTTCAAAGCAACTGTTAAGGAGATAGAAACACCACTTTAAAACAGCATACGGTTGGCATGCCCGCTTTTTGAATAACCGCACTGTAACTTATTTAATGAAGCTTTTCAGAAAGCAGTAGGAAGATAATATTTTTATATCAATCAAATGTCAGATAGTAGAATATCCTATACCACTATTTTTTTTTTTTTAATTTTTCCTAATTTTTTTAATTGTATCTCTAACAACGCTAAACATTTTTGTGATTACTTATGGCTGGAATACATATCAAAATTTGTAGAGATTTCTTTTAAAAACATATCATTGAAATTTTAACTATTAGGATATAGAGGTTCTTGGGACAGACAGACGGATTGGCTTCCATTTTTTCGACTTGCAATTCAATCTAAAAATTTTCTTTATAATCATTAAACAATTTGTATAAGAAGCATTATTAAGTTAGACCACAAACGTCACGTGACTGTACTACAAGATTTATGAAGTAAAATATTTTAATTGTTATTACAATTACAATCAACTTATATAATTTGCTAATTTCGTCTGTCTGTCTGTCCGTCTGTCTGTCTGTCCGTCTGTCTGTCTGTAACTCGATATAATTAAGCTATTAAGATAGATCCAAGGTTCTCAATGGTACCATTGAATCAACGGTACTCAAATTGGATGAAAATATTAGTTCATTTTGTCATTCCATGTTGTTTCCATGAAATTTTATTCTTGGGAACTGACCTCGACAACTGAAATTCTAACAAAACATACGTTAAAACCAAATAATTTTGTTACCACTGCATCCATTTTAATGAAATTTGGCATACTTACTCAGTTGTTTACGTTGATTTCGAAACTCAAAACCATTTTTGCCGTAGAAGCTTCGTTCACAAGTTAGCACAGTATTTAGATTACATTTACTTTATATTTGATAGTTGATAATAAAATGATTTTTCAGATTTGTTTTTGCCTGTCGTATGACAGGCTTTGCTGCTAGTTTCTTAATAAGTCATCATTATTATTTACATTTTAATATGTTTTAACATAAAGAAACATAGCCACACCCGTCTCTACATTCATTTCATAAATAAATTCGTTTCTAATTTTTTATCTACCTTTATAAAAAGAGAAGTCCTGACTCACTCACTCACCGACTCATCAACGCCCAGGCCAAACCCTTGGACCTAGAAAGCTGAAATATTGCACAGAGGTTCCCTTTATGATGTAGACAAGGAATAAGGCCGGATGTTTCGAAATTCCCACATGATAGGGAACAAAGAGGATTTATATTTTCGCTTTAAAGTTGCCTTGTTGATATGTAGGTGTGTGGCGCCAACCCGCAATAAATCTGAGTTACAGTGAGAAGGCCACAACGGGCTGGGAACTCGTATGTTTTCCGATCTCGATATTAATTTGCGAAATAAATAAAGTTTTTTTTTTGTTTTTTTTTTTTACGCTATGTATGCAAGGGTTCCGGAGCGAAGCGACAGTACCCGGCTAATTAAATATATAGTTTTACTCAATCTTAAAATTATCACACATCTATTATCATACGTTTGTGTAATATTTTTTACTCAACTCACGAATATTCTGTAGGAGTGGAATATTTAATTCTCATTGAGTATTGTTCAAGTTGTGGTTTGTTTCTTTGATATAATAGGGTTTACATTCTCAGACCTGAGTCATTAGATCTTCAAAATTTGGCTGATTGAAATAAATGAAGATCATCTTCAAAAGGTATCTTCATGACAATGACTTAAAGTAATTTTGTAAAACATATTTCACGAAGCGAAGCTGAATTGAAAATTTTATGAAATTTATCCAAATCGTGCTGATTAGAATTTTATTGATTTTTTTTTCTTAATAGAATGCTTAAATATAAAATCTCTTAACTCCTGCAGTAAGTTAAAATATTTCATCTTCACAACTAGACGTAACTGCAATCTAACCTTACAGCAAAGGATCACGTGCTATCTGTTGCGTTTTCTATTCTCCGCCTCTTTATTTTTACAAACACAGGCAAGGAACATGTGCTTCGCCAATTTCAAGGAATCGTATGAGATGGAATGAAAAATCTATCATCCTTCTACAATATAGAGATGGAATGAATAATCGATAATCTTTTTACATTATAAGAAGAAAAGGAATGAATAATCGATCATCCTTTTAAAGTATAAAAAAATGAAATGAATAATCGATCATCTTTTACAATGCAAAGACATGGAATGAATAATCGATCGTTTTACCATATAGGGATTTTATATCTTCAGCAGATAATATATATAAATATATATATATATATATATATATATATATATATATATATATCTATTTATAATTTCTTTTTTTAACATATAAATATTGTGATATTTGATTTGTAATTTAGATCCCACCCAAAACACTTCGTGTAAAATAAGTTGCCAAGACTCACATGTCATAATGCTTTCACTGTTAAAAAGATATGTGATCTCATGTAGAGCCAAGCCCCTAACTCAACGAGGCCTAACTCTACAAGCCCCAACTCTAAAAACCCTATATCTTGGTCAAAAAGTATGCCTTGGCCGTTTCGTGGCTGTCACATAGACAATCCCATGGAGTAAAGGATATGGAGTATGCCAAGGCACACTTTTTGACCAAGATAGTAGGGTTTTTAGAGTTAGGCCCCCTTGTAGAATGAGGGGCTTGGCTCTAGATGAGATCTGATAACTTTTTAACAGTGAAAGCGTTATGAGCATCTTGGCAACATATTTTACATGAAATGTTTTGGGTGAGATGAAATAGTTCCATGAAACGGCCAAGCCATACTTTTTGACCAAGATATAGGGTTTTTAGAGGTGGGGCTTGTACAGTTAGGCCTCGTTGAGTTAGGGGCTTGGCTCTACATGAGATCTCATATCTTTTTAACAGTGAAAGCATTATGACATGTGAGTCTTGGCAACTTATTTTACACGAAGTGTTTTGGGTGGGATTTCATTTCTTTTTGTAGGATGAGATCTGATAACTTTTTAACAGTGAAAGCGTTATGAGCATGCGAGTCTTGGCAACCCCTTATTTTACATGAAATGTTTTGGGTGGGATTTCATTTCTTTTTGTAAGATGAGATCTGATAACTTTTTAACAGTGAAAGCGTTATGAGCATGTGAATCTTGGCAACTTATTTTACATGAAATGTTTTGGGTGGGATTATCTATTACAACTAAATTTAGTTTTAAGATTATTTAGAAAATGGATTTTTTTTCAATACCCTACTTTTCTGTTTTTCTATTGGTCAACTTGTATATACAAGCTGTTTGCACTTTGGAAGAAATCACATTATTACACAGTATTATTTAGGCCGAAGCATTGAGGGTACGACGTATTTCAGATCTTAATAAAATCCAAAGTATAAAAGCTAGATAAATGAAACTTAGCGTATTTTATTAGTATGGTAACTGCATCTTATCCTGAAAATTTGAGTTCTCTAGTATTATCCAGGCCGAAGCTATGAGGGTTCGATAATACATAACCAGACCCCCCCTTTATGAGGGGTGGGAATGTGAAAGTTACGGATTTCTTAATTTTTTTGTTGTTTGTGTGCTAATCCTAACCTGCATACCAAATTTCAGCTTTCTAGGACTTCAGGAAGTACCCTAGAGGTTTTGATGATCATGAGTCAGTCAGTCAGTCAGTCAGTCAGTCAGTGAGTGAGTGACGGAATCGACGTATTTTAGGTATTAATAAAATCCAAAGTATAAAAGCTAAATAAATGAAACTTAGCGTATTTCATTAGTCTGGTAACTGCATCATATCCTGAAAATTTGAGCTCTCTAGTATTATCTAGGCCGAAGCTATGAGGGTTCGAAAATACGACGAAACACTTCCAGAAAAGGTACGTAGTGCCCTTCCTGCCTTCGGCTCGTCTTGGCGGGGGCACTGCCGTGCCCCCAGATATATTACAAACACATTAAAACAACAAGTTTTAATCGTAAAATAAACAAGGTTTTTTTAAAATAACTTTAAGCACACTTAAAAAATTAATTCACAATTATTGAAACAACATAAATGGAAGTAGTACAATGTCGGAGAAACTATACCTCTATTGATTTGTTATTAATGTTATAAAAGATTTTTAATTATATTCAATTGTCTATTTATAAGAACTTAAATCTGAAAGGCAAAAATAAATTAATGTAATTTTTAAGCCTTCATTACTTTATATTCTTTAATTAAAGATTTATTTTAAGAGCCTATTTTTTTTTTCAATGTTTTATTATTAATATTATTGGCGTAGACTGTGTTCAAAGAGATTAACAACTTCACGCGAAAATGATCTCCAAATGAATACATTAACAATAAATTACACTGTATGTTATACTAATTATATCTAATCCTTATTTAATTAGAATGTTATTTTTTATTTTAATTCCTAAAATGTAATTATTTTTAATTTCATTTAATGATTGCATTTATTATATTAACAAAATACCAAAAAAGGTAGCATTAATATTTAATATTTTCAACATATAATTGTTAGTTTTCAAATTGCTACAGATATCTTAGCCGTTCAAACACAGCCTTGTTATCAAGGCGGTGGACTGCTACGAGGCTGATATGTCTGAACCTGGCACCCGCGTGGATATTTACGTCCTTTCCTGTGTTTGTCAGCTGCTTCTTCACTTTCCATCTGGTTCCACAATGGTTTCCTGAGGAAGGCAAGGAAAACCCCTCAGTATCTACTCCTAGAATAGAAGGAAAGTATCTACTCTTCTCGGAAGGAAAACTCCCAACCCTACGCATGGTTCTTGGAGCCCTTGCGTAATATTTGTCTTTGAGTATTTCCGTGGATGTTCCATGGACGCGTACCTCCGTATCAGAACGCACTTCTATACATGCAGATATCTTAAGGAAGAGATGTAAATATAATTAATGAATCATCTCTCCAATGAATTGATATTGATTGCAACACAACTTCTGTTTTTGGTTTTTTAACTAATTTTCGAGGATGTTTATATATCGTCTTAATTACATTGTTATATTAAATTATTATATAAGAACTTACGGATCTTTGTTTCTTCTAAGAAATGATGTAAAACACGAATACATTTAAAAAAGTTAATGTATTCAATCAACGTATGTCGGATGAATCAGATAAACAGCATTACATACAACACAGCGTCGAATGTAACTAACACCGGTCATGTTGTCAACACCAATGACCCGATCGGTACTGGTTACTTAAAGTGTTAACTTTTATAACAAGCTAGTTTAATCATTATTTGAAATTTTGATAAGTAACGAGGAGAATTTCTAAATTATTACAGTTTCTGTTACTAACTTAGCAATTATACCTAAATGCCAAAATAACTGGGAATGGCACTATCATGTCCATTTTATGCCACCACCGTCTAGATGACGATTCGCGGACCAGGCTATATGTTTCCAGTCATCTGCAGTCCAGTGACGGTATTCCCGACTGAGGCGAGCTGCAGACCCTTATGTTGTGTGGTCAGCAAAGCCACCCGGGTGAATCGTCGGCTTCGGTACCCCACAGAACATAGGGAACATTGTATTGTTCGAACGCTGAGGCTAGTACTAGGCGCAGCATTGAGTTGTGCTGTTATTTGCAGTAATGTTGCACGTGCGCCAGATGTTATGATAAATACCAGATACCGGTGCCCACGTTCATCAAGGGCTTTTGTTTTCTCTGATTTTATGTAGTCTAGATGCACCCTGGAAATTGCTGAACGTGTGAATCCGAACTTAGTCGTAATTTCCATCTCCTGGGCCCCTACAAATCCCTAATTCGTAGTCGCTTTAGTCCCGACAAGCTGCCATCGGAGCTGCGAATGCTACTATTTGAGATTAAGGAGATATCTGCCGCTATATATATATATGCATCGCTTCCGAACGATTCCATTAATCAGAAGGGTGTTATGGTATGAAATGGACATGGTAGAGCTCTTACCAAGTTGTCATTTGTTATATCAGAAGTAAAATTAGTTTAACCTTTTCCAATCTAAAAGCAGAAAAGAATTACAGTAGAATGTCACTTATTCAAAGTAAACAGTTCCGAAATACACATAAACATAAATTTTTGGATTCAGTTGCACAACGAAAGCTTTCAACCGAAAGAACTGGAAAATAAATTGGAGGGGGATCTTAATCATAGCTGATTATAATATAATATAATATTTACTATTATATAATATATATATATATAATAAAGTAAATATTATATTATATTAAATTATTATATATTATTATTATTATTCTGCGTTTAAACACTCAATTAATTTAGTAATTTCAGTGTACTGTTTATGTTTGCAAAATGGTGGCTTTCCTGCTGAAATTCAGAGTTATTCTGGAAAGTTCTTCTACTCCATTGAATAAAGTAATTTCTCAAAGAGAGCAAAGGGGCATTTTGTTGGGTTTTTTTCCATAATTTTTCTTCCGATTGCTTAAACCTTCCCTAGTTTAAATATGGTCATACAAACGAGTTTCCGAAAAATTAAAAATCAAATGAAAAATGATCTTTAAACTCTCATAATGTTGTTGATGCGTAATTAAAAGTATTAAATTTATCCACATACTAATAAAATTGTGGGATAAAGGACTAACATCTAAAATAAATTATATAATAAAAGAGTAAACAGAATAAACAATCACACTATTGCTTCAAATACAATAAGAAAGAAATAAAATGGAAAAATAAAGTAATAAAATAAAAATTTTCTATCTGAGCAGGTTATCTTTTCAAGAAAATTTTTTTAAAACTCAAAAGTAATTTACGTAAAATAAGAAGAAAACACTTCAACAGAGTATTGGCAGATTTCTTTTTTCTTTTGCCTTTAACTGTCTATTGGCAGAAGTTGATATTCTAATATTTATTAATTTTGCTAAATTAATCAAATAATTTATTTATATATTTTCTTGGATATATTTTCAGATCTCTAATAACTGAAATATCGATTTTTATATCCTTCTTACAACCCAATTTTTTTTTCCACCGGAAATTCGGATCTCAAAAACTTTCTGTAGACCATCGGTTGCTAATCATAGCATTGTTGTATGTTTGCAATCTATTAAATCGCCTCAACAATGAAGAATACAATTAAAATCATTGTTACAATGAGATAAGAAAGAATTTTATCCATTTGACAATGAGATAAGAAAGAATTTTATCCATTTGACAATGAACCAGTGAAATCTGAGACGGACTGTATACTTTCGATAATTTTTAATTTTTATGGAGTCTGATTCTAAAATTCGTTTACTCTTGACTCACTGATTCTTGATGACGTCATTCAGCACCAACAAATTAATAAACTATTATATCAAAGAGAACAAGAGTCTATTCAGTTCTGCTTTTAAAAATTCAACTGTGTTCAATATGAAACGCAAGATTGTAGCATATTGGAAGTACGCTAAACATTTCGAACAGACACACAAACACATATCCACAAATTTCCCTTTTATATTATAGATCGTATTCTATCTTACGTTTTATCTCACAAAAATCAAAGAAAAACGAAACATATTAAGAGGAATAAAGTTTTATTTGTTTATTTCTTAAAATAAATTTAATGTAACTTTTTAATGTAAATTTATTTGGATGGGATTCTTGTAGGAAATAAGATAGCATCACCTTGTGAATCTCATATAAAGTATAAACATTCCATTAGCCACCCAAGACGATGGATACATAAGAATGTAGGTAATTCATTGATTTACTTGTATTCACATATATCATCCCCAACCTTTCCATCCTATCTTTAAACATAATGTAAGGTACGTCTACTTCATATTTCATCACCATACCTCCTAAAGACCCTTCTCTATCCGACGACCTGTCCTGCTGCCTTACATCTCCTCTACGCCATTTCTTACGATCCAAAGTTTAAACTTACATATTCCAAAAAAATTATCATTTATTCCCTTGCCATCTTAATCAAAGCCTTGACCTAATAAGCCCCACCCTAACCTCTATGGGGATTAGCAGCAATTTATCACCTTTGGACGAAGCATCTGTCCTGAAAAATACGGAATGTTCCGTTTTAACCATTGTCCCGTTTTATAAGTCAGGTGTCCCGAATAAAGATAATATTTAAAAAAAGACAGAGAAATAACGAAAAATTACGATTTTTTAAAATTTAAATTTTATTTAGTAATTTAAATCAGTTAAAATAAATGAGTTTCTGTCAAATTCATTTTTCAGCACAAATTACGTTTAAGTTATTGTTTTTTTTTTTTTTTTAAATCTAAAGTAAAACTTTAAATTTATTGAAACTTTTACAGAGCTTTGCTTAAAAGTCAATTGTTTGGATTCTCTTACAACTTGTTAGAATAGGATAGAATGGGTAAAAAAAAAAGCTAAAAAATGCTTTAGCTTCCCGTACTTTATATACAGAGCTAAACGTCCCTTATTTCACGAACTGTAAATCCTTCATTTCTGGCGAGAATTCTATTGGTAGGTACAAATTGAAATAAGCTCTCACTTAATTCGTCTGTTCTTACAATTCAATGCAGGATGACGTCAGCTTTAGGCAAACAGTCAGCTTCAACAGTCGGCGACTGAGACATGTTTATTATTTATATTGTCGAAGGTCTGAGCGAGTGCCTCTGACATTCGAGTTGTCTTGATACACAACCACTCTCCCTACCATAGTTTTCGCGGAATTCCTGGTACCATTAATATTTCACATGTTATTATTTACCCAGGATTTTTCCGCTGTAGCTGTTGAAATTTTCTCTTCCAGTTATTATTTTTAATTATTAATTGTCCTATTGGGACTGATAAATTAGTAAGAGACTTTAAAAATACAGCAGTTTTCTTTCTTTCATATTAGATAATAAGCGAATTATTCTCTCTGTCCCGATAGCAATAATTCAACAAGAATAGAACGCGAGGAATTAAAACGAATTACCTCGCGCTTCTTGCTTCGGTTCCAAAGTAAATTAGTTTAAAATGGATTCAAGACGACAATTCTACAATATGAAAATTTCAATAATATACAAAACTACGCATTAATTATAAAATCAATTTAAAATATCAAGCTCAATCGAAGAATCTGAATTTCACTAACAAATATTTATATTTTTTTTTTAAAATTTCCACTTTCAATTATTGCAAATATCTTTCTTTGAAGATTCTCATTTTGTTTTTCTTCGTTTCCTATTTTATTATTTACTTAATAATTGTTATTGAATTTAATTCAACTAATTAACACTGTGTTAACCTTTATAAATTTACAAACTCTTATAATTGTCCACTATGTAAATTTACATATTCATGATTATTCATTCATTTATAATTGATTTAAATTACAATTTTATTTACATAACTCCATTAATGTAAGCAATTAAACAAATATTTGGTGCATATCAATTCGGTATTAATTTAAATAATGCTTCAGCTATAACCAATTGGATTATATAATATAAAAATATTATGATTTCTGAAAACAACATCATTTTGCTTAGTATTTTTCAAATATCTAATTACTTTTTAATAGATCTAAATTCTAAATAAGTGAAAAGGTTTTGTTCTGTGATCATTAAGTTAGGTAAAAAATTAATTGTGGAAACAAGATAATATAATTTGTAGTCACTAATAATAAAATGTTAAGAACACGAAAATAAGCGGACTGAAAGATAATACAAAATTATCATTGGTTTCATTAGGCCATTAAAGACTCATGAAATCAATGTATGTATATATATATATATATATATGGTTGTAGGTGGATCAATTTGTAGATATGCTATTTCCTGATAACTTTTGAATGATGTATGGATCATCTTGAAATTTGGCTTGCATCTTTTCTGAACAATGGACGATCAAACTTGCATATTTGAAAACTAGTGTCTGTGATCTCTGTCGAATACTTTGCGTGTAGGATGACAAATATCCCCATACAATAAGTAATAGCAACAAGCAATGGATTTCTGTCGGAGTCTATCAAAGTACTTTGCTCAGTTTGGGAAGCCACTGAAGTAATTAAGAGTGTATTAGGAATTTCGGGCCAATTCAGTTTTTGTAGTTAACTAAATTTCCGCATCAAATTTCCATTCGGGCGACTCTGAGTAAGTGGCCAGTGGCCATCTTGAATCGGAAGTGGACACATTGGGACTAGGATATCTCAGCATTGTTGATTCTGTTACACATATACCTCAAATTTTATTTAATTACCACTATTTCTCACCCGGAATTCAATGGAACTCCTAAAATGTTGCTCCAAGCCTCCAGACCATGGGGCGTTCAACGAGGTATCATGGGTCTCCAACCCAGGATCTGGTTTGGGCTGTGGAGGACGTTACGAACTCAAGTATAGGAAATCCAATAGATTCTCCCTAAGAGGTAGCTAAAAATGAGGAGGAAAAAAAATTAGGGTATTAAGGAAAGAAGGCTTTCAAGTTATTTGAGAAATATCTTTTTCTGCATATATATATTGGGAAGCGAAACGAAACATAGATGGCGCCACGATCAACGTGGTGTGGTTGACACACTCGCACAGCTGATACGATGGATAAGCCACGTGCCTGCATGTTCAAGGGAAAAAATGTTAAAAAAAGCGAGATGGAAGGAATTGTTGTGGTCCTAATACTATAATAAGGTTTATGGATGTAAGAAAAATGTCAGTTTTCATTCTTTTCCGATTGACAAAGCTTTAAAAAAAAGCGTTTTGGGTTAAATTCGCTCAGGACAAAAGCCATCGAATTTGCAGCTATCATTTCAGAAAGAAAGACTTTCTGATACAACAGGCAGGCAAGTTCGTTAAAAAAAATATCGTTTTGGAACTTTTCATAAATCTTTCGACATTAATTTTATTTACTGTAAACAAACCGTTAGCATTGGACTGATTTTTTTCATTGCAATACGCAATTTGTTAGTTTTCATCGCAAGCGTTATTAACGTTGACAATAGGCTAAATTTTTTTTTACTTCAGCTTTTGTATATTTAAATTCATATTTTAAGTCTTGTATTCAGAGGAAAACTAAGTAGTAATAATATAATACAGAATAACAAAATCGTATTTGTTCTTTGGTTCTTAAATCTCGAATCGTAAACGCGTGATTCAGAAAACAGTTATACAGCTTACAATATTTTTAAACCTATGTTTTTTTTTTCCATTTTCTTCATACGGAAGCTTAAAGCTAAAAGAAATATAATAATAATTAATTTCATTCATGATTTTGATTTTTAAGAATAATTTAAAGTAAATAGATAGTATGTGAATCATCATAAGTTATTTCGAAATCTAGATTACTTGTTTTCGTCTTGTATTTGAAAAGCCATGTTGAATGGAGTAGTTGATTAAATCTTTTATTTTAAACGTATTTATTCACTATAATTGCAAAAAGTATTTTTTTTTTATATATATAAATTTTTGCGGTACTATCTGTATAAGTTAAAAATGTTTTTTGAAAGAACAATACTGTTATTAAATGTTTTTTTTTTTTATTATTGTTTTGGTTATTTTGTTGAAGTTTTACTATTAATATAAAATGTGTAAATAAAAGTAATTCTTAAAGAAATAATTATTAATGAAATATTTATGCTGCATTATTAGTTCATGGAAGAAATCAGTAGTTTTACAAACAGACCACGAGGCTGACAATGTTACATTTTAGGTACTCAAAATAATATAAATCACTTCACTAAGATCCCGGAACATTCGAGAGGAAAAAACGTCAATAAATAAAAAAAAAAGGATTTATTTTTTTTCGAAAATACTTCATTAATAGTATAAAAAAAAAAAGCCAATGCATTTGTTTACATTTCAAACAAGCTTATTTTAACTACAATAGAATGCGAAGGCATCCAAACCAATCATTATGGTTTTTTTTTCAATCACACTAGAGAATGACTTTCTATCATCATTTAGTAAATTTATAGATAGATTATTGAAATAAGCTATCTGTTTTTATCTATATAAAATAATACAAACATTTAATCTGCTTCCTCTGTTGTCATTGTAATCACACGCCGCTAAAACTTCGATTTCGCTTCAATTTTCTTTAGGAAACGGCTTCTGAATTACTCCCTAGAGGTATAAACTCGTCTTGGGAATCACAAATTCAAAAAATATTCCAAAAAAAAAAAAAAAAATTCTAATTATAAATTCGCAAGAAACAACGAGATATATTGATTCCTGTATAGCAAATCAATTGACTGTAGAATCTTTGATCATCCCTAACAGCTTTTTTTTTTCGCCACCAGATGTCGTAGCCCGGGGTTTTGGCTCCCAATATGTATATACATTTCGGATAGATAAAATTTGTAAAGTATGTATGTGTTTAATAAATCAGTTATTTGACATTGAGAATCTCCAATTTCAACAACGAAAGCATTATGAACATCAAACAGGATTTGTTTCGAACAGTAGATGTCGCAGCTGTCAATCATGAAAAAAAAAATAAAAATAAAAATAAAAATAAACGGGTTTAAAATCGATAGAAAACCGTTTACCTCTACTTCAAAAGATCACATTCTCTTCCAATTTTTATTTCCTCAATTTTTTTTTCCCCCATCAATTTACGATATTACATAGCCGTTATTATAAAAGTTTAATTTCATTGATGTTTTGAAAAAGAATAAAAAAAAAGCCTTTACATTGATACGAAGTCTAAAAGTAGTTTGTAGTCGAATGCTTAGACATAATGATAGATCTATTACAGGATGAAATAGCATTACTTTTATTCTCCCAAAATGGAAGAATCTCTGCTCTCAGACACATCCTTCTTGAAATGCTGCCACCGATAGGAGGGAATACGGTCAATAAGCCTAACACAACCCATTAGCTCTCGAACTTAACGCTGTATTTGATGACTTATTATTGTGAATTAAAATTTCGTTTTCAATCACGATCAATAATAATAAAAGATAAACAAAATATCAGACTCAAAAGCGGTGCTAATTCACGTCCTCTGATACAATGCCTTCTTATCTGTTATTAGTAAAAGCAATTTCAGACAATTAAGAAATGTGTTGGTTTCCATCTGTTCCACTTCGGAACTTCTGATTGAATAAAAAGCAGTTTGCCAAATTTTTAATCGCAAAACTACAAACATATATTTAAAAAAAGGTCGGTCAACTCGAAATCTTTCTCGAATTATCAACAATTATAAATAAGAAGTTCTGTTCAAAATGCTGTCATCGTGCAAAACTTTTAGATTATGAAGCGAAGTACAAACTCCACATCTGTGACTCCTATGAGCATCTGAACAACATAAAGTTTCTGCTTTTTAGGACAAAGAGTTTCAGAGTTAGATTGATCTAAAATGCAGAATTCTAATATTACAGTTTTTCAGTTATTGTGATCACAGACTTTAAAACTTTTTTGTTCTAACATTTTTTTTCTCTTCGACTCCAAGTTATGTTACAAACGCTAAGCTTTAATATCCTGCGGTAACTATGGGGACAAATATTGTTACCGTGTTACAGTTTTATTAATAGCTTTTTATTTTTAAAATTGTTAAAGGAAATTAGCGAAATTTAAGACGTATTGAATGATAAGTAATATTGTAAGCTCTTGGTAATTATTGATAAGTTTTTACACAGAAAGAATTACAATGAATTCAATTTTCAAAAAATACTGATACTCATATTTTGTGAGTATGACATTTGTATTCTAGTATATATAATACTGATTTTCATATATTGATCTATATTTATATTATATTTAAGTCAAATAATGTAACATCGTATTCATTTACATTTAGTCCTAACTCAACTTTCCAAACAATTATATTTATTATAAGATGAATTCTTCATTGATTGATTTACTTCACAAATATTCATCTCCGACAATACAATCAAAACAAAGGTCCCTGAGATCTAGGTTGGGTTTTGTTTCATTTTATTTATACCTTGTAGTTTATATCGTACCGACTGTGAAACCTGCTAGACTTCGTAGAATTAGAAATTAATATAAAAATTCCTTATGTTTATGCCTTTCAAAATCTTCTGCCTTCGTATCTTCTATACACACTAAAAACTCGTTTATTCGAATTTGATGGAACATCAACCGTTTCGGATTATATTGTATTGAACATATACTGTACATGCTATTAATATTAATTACATTGTTGTTAATGGTGCTACAGTTACATACTTACAGTTACATATATAGTTACCATTTTGTTGAAATATTAGGCACGTAAAAAATTTGTTATTACTTAGAAATAAAATTTGTGACTTGTTTATTATCGTTAAATTTTAAACCCTCAATTATTAAGAATAAATGGAGGGAATCCCTAGATTATAAAAACAACGACAACTATGGAAGTAATAGTGATTTTAACACGATATTAGATAAGATACAAAAAGATACGCTTTTGAAAATGGAGGAGGCCGAAGAAGTGAAACGAATATCCCAAAAAGAAATCTTCTTTATTTCTATCTAATTTTTTTTTAGCACTTGTTGAAGACGTAAATAGTTACTCGAAATCCTATGAAAACTAAATCTTACATTATAGTAATCCTGATTGAAAATCCTTTGGGTTTTTTTCTAATTCTTCAGAAAAATAAAGAAAATAAGCGTAAATAGAGACAGATTCGGATTTATGTCACCACAATGCATACACTGGGGAATTAACAATGAATTCTTCATGATGAAACGCTTTCCTGACAAAACTAAACGAAAATTTTAAAACGGAGCTTATCAATAATGCAGATACGCAGTTACCCATTCATCACAACAACGAATGAAGTATTAATGGTAATGTTCTCCAATGAACAAAAAGAAAACAGAATGACACCAGTTTACCCCCCAAAAAAAACATAGTCCTTTACTCTAAAGTTGAAAGCAGTTACTGTTGTTTCAATCTAAATACATTCAACGTGAATTATTAATCAACCACTACTAAGAACTTTTTTTTCTCATTGATGAAATAAAATGTGAAGTTAGACTGTGTTACTATTGATCTATTTGCAGCTGAGGAATTATTCAGCTTCTCAAAGTAAAAGTACAATCACAACATTAAGATATTTTAGAGAAAGCTTAAATGTAGTTCACGGAGTCTAAGAAGATTTAAGTTCAAATAAAACCTAAATTAGACTCTCTAGCTAAAAAATATTAATTTTCGCATTTTTTTTAAGGCATTTCCGTGTGAATTATATATCTGAAATCTCCTTATTATCTATTTCGCTGGGGTTTTTTTCCTTTGTTAACTTTTTAGTTTCAATCCGTTGTTTTTTATGTAAATAAGAACTGATAGGAAATGTCCTGATTATAATAATAAGGAAAGATTAATTTCCTAGCCACTTCTTAGATTTTTAAGATTTCTTAAAAAATACGAATCAATTACAAAGCTTATAAATAAAAGAAACGCACAAATTTTTATATGATTTATATAAAACAAGAAAATTATCTTACCAAATCATTTTAGCTTCATTTAATAATAATAACAATAATAATAATATTTTCTTTCTATGACAGCTATATTATTATTTATATTTATTATTATTATTATTATTAATTTTCCAAATGATTCCATATTAAAAATATATTTGATAAACTGATAAATCGCAAATAAAAATCCTTTTAAATAATTCTAATAACTTAATATATTAATTTGCTTTTCGGTATAAATTTACTATGCTAATCTAGGGAAAATAAATATTCACAAATTGCTTATTCATAATGACTAAATTATGTTATTATATGTACTTTTCAATTTATCATTATTTATATCCTTTAATTTGCATAAAATATTTATTATATGCTTTTATATCTTTTGCATTATTCATTAATTAATCACAGAAATAATAAAAAAAGAAAAATATTCGACTTGTAATCAGATCTAATTAAATTCCACCAATAAATTAAAAATCATGAAAGCATTCAATAAGTGAGATTGAGAAATGTAATAACTTGATGTGTTATAATCAATTTAACGTAAATTTTATTTCATATCTCTAATTCTGATTATATCTAGTAATTGATTTAATATACACATTATTCTATATGTTATTTACTGTCAAGTGTAAAGGCTAATATTATCCAATTATTATTTATTTTTTATTACTGATAATGTATTTTTTTAAATTTTGTTTATCTACATTAAATAAGCAATTTGTTAATCTTTCTACCGGGGCTTTAGTGTATGTAAACAGAAATGTAAAAAAAAAACGAAAAATTTCCCCTTATAAGGATGTGTATGGTAATATTTGTCAGCTTCTAATAAAATAAAATAATAAAAGCTTAATAAATCCAAATAATACTGCAGATAAAAAAAACTAACAATAATCAAAAAAAGTAACTACTACTACTACTTATTATTATTATGTAACTTACTGTATTCTACGGGGTTTTTTTTTACAGTATAATGACTCAGGAGAAACAGTGAGTGATAGGCCAAGAAAAAGTCAGTATGTCTGAAAATAATCGGAGAACATCTTTCCAGAACGTTCTTCGGAGACGTGAAACAGCCTTAATCTTACCGGAAAGGTGTATAGACCTCAGAATCGAAACTGGCTGCTAAACCAACCAACAACACGAACAGTAAATATTAACAGCTCAAAGTATCACTTCCAAGCTCTAAAAAATTTTAAATTCCACTATTTCTGCAATGTTGTCTGGAAGAGACAGCATTAGTTGCCTCGAGGCCGTAAAAATCATATCGCGCTCTACGAGATGATCGATACAGAGGAATTCAACTGCATGAACTCTTAATATTATAATGTCCTCAATTTTTTCATCATAGACTTTTATTGGCATCAACCGTCACCGGACTTCAGTGTGTGACTGCCCTGAGAGCCACAATACAGTAGTTATTTTTTTTTTCTTTTAATTTAAAATCAATTTTCCTTTTTTTATTAACATCCAAGCATATTTAATGTTTACATTTTATTTTATTTTATTTTTACTTCCTTCACAAAAACAAAATATTGATAGAGGAGTTTCTAAACAGATTTCATATTAATTTTTTTGTTCTTTCTTAAAAAATTATAAGCTAAAAGCATTTCCCTAATGCGCCGCACGCTCGATAAACGACACCAAACTTTGTTTTTTAGTGACGCTTGGACAAAAGAAATTCAAATATAACGACATGGCAATAACGTGAGATCCAATCATAGGAATATGAGTAATTAATTCAATCTTTGTTCCACTCTGTTTTATTGTACTGCTGATTAATGACACACAAAAAAAAAAATCCTAAGTAAAATCCGTTGCTTGACAGATTCTAAGAACTTATTGTCAAGTTTGAAATGTAAGTTAATGGAATGGCTACCGGGACAGCTTTTGTTAATGGCAACTATCAACTGACAACTTGCCATTTCCAATTGGGCACTTTCTTTGATTTACCAGCCAAACACCTCGTATCCATTAAATATCCGGAAATGAACAACTGCTTCCGGTTTCCTGTTTTCTTTCTATCAGTTCGTTTCATTACTATCTCAGTAACAATAAAATGCGTGTTGCCATTAAAAGCATTCAGATTTGATTGTTAATTGCGAAATGGTCACAGCCCAATGACCCAGGTCAAGAATTGCTTTTTGTTTAAAGAAATATCTTTTTTTTTCCCTCTTAATATTTTTTTTTAATATGAAAGAATTCAGTCTGACAGGAAAGAAAATTGCGTTTTGTTCTGGTTTTTTTTCCTTGAAATTTCTAAAATTAATAAAAATTAGAAAGCAGAAATAAGTGCTAATAAGTGCATTCTATGGAAATAACAAAAATAAATTTAAAAACCTAAAATGATAAAGAATTTATAATTGCGAGTAAAAAGATATGAGAGGAACTAAGAGAATCAATTTTTGAAATACTGTATACTCTCGATATCTCGAAGTCGAAGGAATGCTAAAAAAAATTCGAGATAGCGAGTTTTCGAGATAACAAGGTCGAGATGAAATGAATATGTAATATCAAGGGGAAAAATAATTTTTCGGCATATCAAAGTTTTCGAGATATCGACAGTACACTGTAGAAACATATTATCTAACTCTCTGCTAGAGAAATTATGAAAGCATAATTAATATTAAGTTAATATTATCCCGAGATAAGTATATCTTAGTTTTAGTTTTTGTAACTAAGACTACCCAACGCTTCTCAATAACGATTAATTAGAAAAGAAAATAACTCTACGAAAAAAATTATATTTCTGAAGAAGTTAAGCGATTGTTTAGCGAAACTAGTCGCTTTTTTTAATTATATTCATGCTTTCTTTTTTCATTATATTTGGGTGTGATGGCGCATAAATATCTCTCTATTAAATTATTTCACGCCCTCTTTAACCTCACAGCTTGAGAATCATTGTAGTAAATTTCTTGGCGTTTGTCTTTAATTTTTGTTTTCTTATTTGGTTCACTAAAGACAAAATAAAAAAAAAAGCTGCTGCAGACTCACAAAATTCTGCTGTTCTGTTTAAAGAGCATAATTTATACAAGCTTACAGGAACCGGAAGTAATACGAAAAACAAATTCCAGATTGTTTGAAAAAGCAAATAATTAAATTAGAAAACACATGCAAATTAAACATATAACTTATATAAAAAAAAAATATTTAAATAGCTTTTTTTTTAAATAACATCTATTTGTTTGCTTTACACTATTATTTATCATTTTTTAATACTTTTCAGATGTCAACTGTAAGGAAAAGTTAACTATTAATCGAATTTATTGTGTTAGCTTTAGGCTTATTTTAAAAGATGGGATGTAAGTTTAAATAAAAAAAAAGGTTTTTAAGCAATAATTAAAAATATTTTGTGTATTATTATTATTAGTAGTAGTAGTAGTAATAGTAGTAGTAGTAGTAGTATTGTTTTATAATAACGAAATATTATAATACATTTAATATACAAAAATATATATTAATCAATAAATATTTTTATCCCCTTAAAAAATTGTCACAAAATTTTCAAATTAAACATTTCATTAAAGTAAAGTTCAAATATTTTGGTTCATTATTTTTACTTTTTTTAATATTTTTTTTTTAATTTTAATTTCTCATTGTAAATTCTGACAATTTATTCTTAAGCTAAAATAATCTTTGAGAACAGCGGTTTGCTATTTTACTATTTTGATAGACTACTTTTTATATAAATTTGTTATTATTGCTATATATTGAACTATATATTGAACCACCTATATATAATTATTTCGCATTTTCAGTACTCCGTACTTCAATATGGCCAAAGAACTCGGACAGAAGGGACTTAGAAGAAAGTTTCTAGTGAAGAAAATATTTGTAACTTATGTAAAAAAGCAATTAACTTTTTAATTTTTTTTCTAAGAATAATGCAAAATATAAATGTAAATGTTTCTGTAATCTGCCATAAAGAAATTGTATTACTGTGATGAGAAGTTTGGGAAGCACTGATACAGAGCTTGATACTGTTAATAATGTTTTTTCGTCATCTAAATGCTAAAAAAAAACGCAGCAGCTTTTATAAGAACAAAAAGACACTTATAAATAAAAAGACACTATTAACATAAAGAAGAAGGAAATAGATCCGAATTGACTGACCCAGAGCTAATACAATAAACAATGTCAAAGAAAGAATCACTTGTCTTCCCTTGATTCTTATCAAATGGATATTTTATTTCCATAAACTCCATAAAAAAAGATGGTCCTGATTTAATTTATACTCTCGACTGAGAGTCTAGTTTTTATCTTTTTTCTTTTTTTTCTTATTAAATTCTTTAGAGAAGAGCAAACGGAAAAAAGAAAAAAGAAATGGACAGAGGATTTAGAGACTGCGTCCGATTCCGTTGCAAGATGAGCTCAATCACTTGAAAGTACAGCACAAAAAAAAAGGTTCCTGTGGCGGGGCTGTTTGAAAAGCACGTCTCTTGTAGGGCATGTCAATCGGTATGGGCAACGTAATATAAGCCGTCCTATCGGCCGTCTGCACGCACGCCGTGTTAAAAGGAAACAGCGCCCGGGCACAGAATCCGGGAGCCATTTCACCCTAGCGGGAATCCTTCAGGAGTCAGGGCGGCCATTCACGAAAATATACACGTTGAAGAAGAAGAAGAAGGACAGGAGGTAGAGGAAGAGGGGGAATCACGACACAATTCAAACGGTCTGAGTCAGCAAAAACGACTTTTCAAGGGAGATTTTTTTTTTTTCAATTTTGATGAAACTTGTGCGATGTAACCGACCTTTTAGAGAAAAGTCAATTTCCTTTACAAAATAAAGAATAATAGTTATTTCATAATTGAGAAAAATGAAAATTACGAAGAAAAAAAATGCTGAATTTTAGAAAACTGTCCAATTAATTAGAGATTACATTTAACGTAACGTACAAATAAAAGGGAGTTTGTTGTTTGTTTTTGTCCTATTATTTTTCAATAGATAATTTTTGTAATGTAAGTATTTAATCTTTCTTTTACCGCTGTTAAAAATTAAATAAATTAAAGGCTCTACACGAGTGTTGGTAACATTTCTTCCAGAACAGAGAGAAATTCTATGTATTTCTAGGGAAAGTAAAAGATGCGGTTTACGTAAGCGTTTTCAATGCCGCGTAGGTCGGCATTTGCTTGTCTGGTCTACACGGGGCGGAAGTCCTCGAAGGAGCCCTTTCCTTTTCTTTACCCCTATAAGAATGTCTGTGGGCTAAACTTACTCGGCGTTAGCAACGCTCACGTAGATCACATCAACGCTCTCGTTTAGACCAGAAAAGTCTTGGATGTTAGCGACACTCGACAGGCCTTAATTCTGATACTTAATACCAAATGTAAAACATATAACTACTCTGGAAAAAGCATAGAAGTATTTGTAAGGCATTTCTAAGTATTTATTTTTGTCAACTAATTACATTTGTATGTAGTTTCTATTTCTGTGATTCAACAACAAGATCCTGGAATTACTTCAAGTCTACTTTCCCTAAGATTCAGCGCTTTATTTATTTTTATTATATCGTGTAAAATTATAATATCTACTGAATACAAATAGTAAACACTTCATTCTTTTTGGGAAAAAAAATTAAATCAATTTCGAAAGCAACTTGATTTATCTAAATCCAATTAATTTTCAGCAAAAGAAAGCAAGCGAAACTTAGTGAAAGGATTAAATAAGTGTAGTTAGATGTCATTATAAATCTGTTGTTTCAGTGTTTAGTGCTACATCACCTTCACTCGCTAATTTCTCAACAAGGAATCCACGCAATCATTTTTAAAGAAAATTATATTTTATAAAATATTTTTTAAATATCAAAAGTGAGATCGTCTATTTTCCAAAAATTCATGCTAAACTTCAAGATAACTCATCAAAAATTATTCAAAAGTTATTAAAGAGAGGAAACATACGCACAGACTATGTGATTTTATAAGCTCACTCTCCTAGGGAAGTAGGCTAAAAGACATCGTTTAGGTTTCTAATTCCAATGTAGATAACTTTTAAAAACTTATTTTGAATGGTGAAAGATTCGTATCATCTTTCTTTCCTAATCGTTCTCATTTTTACCCATTTACTGTTATAAAGCAATGGTTTCTAAATTTTTCGGCCTCGTCTATGTCCCATTTATTCCCATTTTTTGATACTCTATGAAAGTGCTTCTCAATCTTTTTCGCTTCACGATGCTCTTTTGTAATTTGTAGAAATCCCGCGCACACTAAACCTTCTTTCCAAAATCCAATACGGCAGACCAAACTTTTTCACTGCATCTTGAAATCCTTTGAAAAACACCCGAGCTTCACAAAAATGGATGTAACAGTCTATTTTACAAATAAAAAAAAATCTATGTAAAAAATAGTAAGTATGAGATACTCCACGAAGAATCAATTCCAAGCGGTTATGGCGGTACAAAGTGATATTTTATTCCTTTTTTTGAACGGAGAGAAGCTAAAACAATGAACATTCACATTTAAATTATTAGGCTATTAAGGTGAAAATTAATGGATTAATTTTCTATTAGGCTAAACTATTAGGCTAAAATTAATGGGTTATTTTCTGTTTTCTCTGGCTGTTCTCTCATTGCGCCACACACACACAAACACAAAGGGAGTGACACGAACCAATAATTTGAATGTAGTCCCCGTGGTCTAATGCATAAGACGTCTGACTTGGGCTCAAACGGTTACAGGTTCGATTGTTGAACTGCGCCGGACAATCGGAAAAGAAGGATTTTATGTAGTAATATAGATTCCTGTATTAAAAATTTCAATGCAAATTTCGTAGAATCTACTTATGTTAACGATTTAATCCCAATAGAGACAATAACATAATTTTGAAATAGAGATAAAAAAAAAAGTCATTCCAAATCATTGATATGAAAATTACTGTTTTGTCTGCTTACTTTCTTTTCTCCAAGCAGTGAAATATCTATCCTCTTACCATTCCTCCCCTTGAATATTCCCGAAGCCTCTAGTTTGGGAACTAGTGGCCTGGAGCTTTTCTTCTCCAGACAAATCCAAGAGGACCTTCCATTTCGTCCATCCATTACCAAACGTATTTTCTTGGCTGTTTCTCATTCCTAGGAATCCACTTCACAATTCTCTGTTGCTGCTTTTTGTTTGATCAGAAAAACTCAACATCTACAGCAAGTAAAATGAACTTCTATGTCAGAAACTCATACAAAAGCTATGTAATTAAGGAAATTTAGTCAGATATTAAACGAAACATAAAAAAATCTAAATGCTATTCATTCAATTTCGTCTACAAGGATACTAATATATAAACTATTCACTTTTGAAACTCGCCGTTTCGATACTACATAATGATACACTGCGTGTATTTCTGTAGCATTCAATTCTTCTTGCAGACGAGCTTAACCATGAAATTCAGTATAACACTAATTTTTTTGTTAAATATGAAAACTTATCATTTTTCAAATCACCTAATTTCAAATCAAAACCACCTGTTTTCTTTTATCTGCTATTTCAATAACAGTTTAAGGTGTAGTTGGTGTGCCAATCTTCGAATACCTACAAGGTAAGAGTGCAAAAAATGTTGTTAAAAAGAAATAAAAAAAAAGGTCCTTCACGCAAGTTTACTACCAGTCTTTTTGGTCTGTAGGCTCTACTTACGGTTTTATTTTTCACAAAATCAATAGAGATCTTTGTTATAAGGATCTTAACTTTGTCTGAAAGTTTTTAGCTTTCTAGGGCTAAAAGTTTTTGAGTTATCTTAATCATTAAAGGACGAATGTTACAACCTACACAAAATCTCTAAAATTTTAGCTTCTATGATGAGTAGTGTCTAGCTACCATAATCACAGATGAACGGACAATTCCACTTAACTTTTCATTTATTTTTATTTTTTTTATTGCCTCTACTCTTTCTCTCTTGATGCATACAATGGAATATTATAAATGTTAGACAAAAACTATTCCCTGCGACAGAAAACAACCATTAAATATATACAAATAAAAAAAAATAAAGCAAAGCAAAATGCACCAAAGTAAGATTTGCACTGTGAGCTATCATCAACGGGAATCTGGGACGGCAGTTTCTGCCTTATTAGCCGTCATCAGCCAGATTTACCTTCGATGATAAGCTCAGTGCGCGCGAATAAGTTAAAGATTCATCGTCCGCTTCCGAAAGTGGTTTCCCCAACCAAAAAAATACAAAAATAAAAATAACTTTTTTCTTAGTCTTTTCGCGCACCCTGAGCCTATCATCGAGGATAAAATCTAGCCGATGACGCCTAATAAGGCAGAAACAACCGTCCCAGATTCCCGCTGATGATAGCTCAGAGTGCAAGTCTTACTTTGGTGCACTTTTATTTATGCTTTTTAATTTATTCTAGGCACGTTAACTTTCTTTTTTTTATTTATTTAAATAAAGCACTTACTGCAAATTTGGGAAAGATGTTTTGAAGGGTTCTGTATTCAACGTAGGTTTCGTCTTCTCTTTTATCAAAGGTACGAATATGTTGCTAGATTTATTGGATTTTATGCCTTGGATTGTATTCTCTTCATTATTTATTTATTTATTATAATGTAGAACTGATAAAAGGAAGTATTTTGACTCCAATTGAGACCCTGGTTTAACTGTTTCGAGGTTATTAGGCTCTCTTCAACCATGAAAGCAATGAAGGCATACGAAGGGAAAATTAATACATTCATAAGAAGTAGAGCGATCCCTAAAAAACTAAAATTAAGAAATTAAAATCAACATCAAAATGTGAAAATCAAAATTCTTGGGCAGCTTAAAAGGCATTTCAATATAAAAAAACAAAATAATAATAATAATACAAGTAAATAAATAAATGAATGAAAAAAATCCCTTTAATAGGTCTAAAGAAAAGGAATAACGCATGATTAAAAGAATTTAATTTTTTTTTCTTTGTAGATAGCTAAACATTCATCGTAAAAGGCAGCCAAACTTATTTTTTTATTTTCTTAATCTGAGTTTTTCGAATGGTCGCTTTATAATACAGAGCTGTCTACCGTCCTGACAACTCGAATTGATTTAACACAAGCATTGAAGCTTCCACTATAACAGTAAAACAAATGAAATGTAAGAAATAAAAACCTTTACCTAAATAAAACCTTAGAAATGAAATGTAAGAATCACTTGGTGATCATAAATAGATCATTTGCAAAATTCGTAGAGGTTTTTCAAGCAAGCACTATCGTAGTACGGAATTAAATACCCAACGCTAATCATGAATAATCAATTACGTAAACATTATTATGTAAAAGAACTTCTTTTTTTTTTTAATTTTTTTAGTGTACATCACACACAATATAAAATATTTACTAAATTTAAGGTTTACATTTTTGGCCTAATATTAAATAAATTTCAACATACTGTATATATAATTAAGTGTATATGGTATAAATCTACATAGCTTTACACATATTAATTTAAAGCAGAAATTTATTACGATTTTCATAAATATTTCGTTTATATAATTATGTAATTACATTTAAATGAATCCCACAAATTTATAAATGAAAATTGTAATAAATTTCAGCTTTAAAAATCCTCAATTAATAGTTATTTTGGAAGGCGAAAAAAAAAAAGATAATAAAGATTCAGATCTCTTGTTAAAAGAAAGTTAGAAATCTAATACAGAAAAAATCAACTTTAATTCTAAATCCAGCAGCTAAAAACATAAAAACATTGAGCACTACAGGAGATGGCTATCTTATGTAAGAGATCCGAGTAATGAACAAACTCTTTTTGCTCTCCTCTACCAACTTCCTTCGCTTCTTCACCAATTTCCAATAGATACCCCACTGTGCCATTCATTACCGTAATTGATTCCATCACTTACGAAGATTGCACTCCGCTTTTTCCATTGACTAACTACGAAGTACGTGTCTCTACTGATAGTAGGCAGTGACTGTACCATCTCCGATCATCTTTACCTTCCGGTCGACCATCAAGGCGAGACGGAAAAAAAAATACGAAACGAAATCGATAAACAGATTGAGTTTAAATTAAGACGATAACGAAAATGACACTTTTTTTTTTCTTTTTTTTTTTTCCTACAGACTTATTACGATGCTTTCTTCAGCCTGAAAATAAATCGTCGAACTGACTGGTTGACAGATTAACATTTCGTTTCCACTCATATTTTGAAAAATTTTCCCGAATTCAAGAACAATGAATATTCACTGCCTTTAAGATAATTTTCGTGTGAGCAGATAGAAATGAACTTTTGTATTTATGTTTGGGGAATATGTTATTATTAATAAATATAACACTAATACCTTAAAATACTAAAACATTACAGCTTGCAGTACGTTTATTTCACTGATTACAAACGAGTTCAGACAAATTTTTAGTAAATTGTTCGGAGTTTCCGCTTCTGGTTTTTATCATTAAACTCTCATATCTCACATACAACATTTGGTAATAAAACTTAACAGCGAATAAAACAACAATATTAAGAAATTAAAAAGCCACAAGCAAATTCTTTTTTTAAAAAAGAAAAAAAAAGAAAAAATTTCCTCATTTTTATATTTCTATGAAAATATATTTATATAAAAAAAAAATATTCTCTTTTCCTGAGAATAATAAAAAGATAAAATAAACGAATGTTTTTGTTTTTAAATAGGCTAATATAGAAGCAGTACAGGAGAAGTATTCTGAAACTAAATCATAGATGCAAAGTTATAAGATTGATACAACGATATTAGATAAAAATATATCGGCAACCACAAAACTTCACTACATTACGTAAAATTAAATATAACAATAATTAAAATTTAAATAAGACTGGATATTTATGACGTAAAAATATTAAATTTATTCAACACTTAAGGCTTTAACAAAAATCAAAATATGACTTTAAAATTTTATAACCATCCAACCACAAAAAAAAAAGAAAATTGATTACATCTTTCAACCAAAAACAAAAAAGCTTCATGCTGGTTTATTCGACAAATTCTTTATTTGTTTCTTAATTCTTTATTCGACAAATTTCCCGAATTATCACAAAACATAATTAAAAATCAAAAAACATCCAAATATATAATTATATGCTCATATATTGATCGTATTATTAGAATCAGAATAGCCAGAGAAACAGTTTAAATCCACTAAAATGGAAATAAACATTAGGAAATGAGAGATCTTTGAAAATGCAGCCTTAAGATTAATAAGAATGGTAATAATTATTTTAATAAATAAAATCTTATTACATTAAAATACAGTTATTGAGGTTTTTTTTTTTATTTTTTTTAAATGTATAACTTCATTTTAAATGTAAACATGCTCGTTTAATAATAAAAAACTTCTTCATTCATGTTTTTAAAATATATAAATTTGATTGAAAATTATTTGATTTTCTAGAATACAACTTTTTTACAACAAAACAGGATTAAAATCAATGAGAACTGAATTCTTCGTTCATTTTTTATCTCGAATTTCTTTTGCAAAAGCAGCCCTGGATTCGTAGCAGGGTCTGCCGGTATCTTGTTCATTTATCTGCTTTAATTCATTCTTCAATGTCATCAATCCCCACCCGCTACTCTATTCCACTTCATTGTTAATTCATGAGATCCAGCAGCATCTACATAAACCCACAAGGCAATCTGGATCCTTCCATTATTGCCAATTCCCGCCAATAATTAAGAACGGAACAATACTTCTTAGGATATTCGGCATTATAATGTCTCAGTTTTGAAGCTTCAAAAAAATTACAAATTTCAAAACATTTAACATTAGCATTGAAATAAATTAAGTAATTAGTTAAAAAAAAAAGTGATTTATTAAATAATTACAGTTTTATTGCTAGTAACAAAGCTCATGCAGACAAATGAATAAACAGGCTAATAATAAATCACGATAATCTGAACGACTTTAGTCTTCTGATAAGGATCAAGAGACTAATATTCTCGTTTTGTCTGGGGACATATATCATTAAAAATCTCATTAGCAACAATGACAACAATCGCTACAATTGCTTCTTTCGCAACAATCACATTTATAATAATAAGGAAATTAAGGCAATATCAATTATATTTTCATAGATGTATCACGTGACGTTGCGAAGCATTGTGATTGGTTTACTAATCGCTATCCCTGCCTTGTTTTTTAATATAGTAAGCGATTAATAGCGACAGTCTGAATATTGCCGAGTATGAACATTTTCTTTCAATTGTATTTGCCTGTCTGTGTATCTGTTTGTCTGTCTTACAAAAGAGAAGGGAAATACCTTAGAACCTTTCATATTTTTAAGAAAAATGAAAACAAGATATAGCTGAGCCTTATAAATAAATAAGGCCAATTTAGTAAGTAAGTGTAACTATATTTTGTACATTATAGATTTGCAGGAGTTAACTGTGGTGTGTAAAGCCACAACAACTTAGTTCATTTCAAAGTTTATTCAGTCGAACCTGTCTCTCTCGAACATGTTTACCTCGAAAACCTCTATACCTCGAAATTTCTGAAATTTCCTACACTTACAATCTAAATTCAATGTATTTTTCATGTTTATCTCTAAAAAATTTCCTTCAAAATCTCTGTATCTCGAATTTTGGATAGTGTAAATTACAAACATCGATCCCCAAAGACCACCCTTCTTCAACAACAGGGGATGTTTCTTGGAATTCCGGAATTCAGAAACAAAGAAAGTTAGACGTCAAAAGTCATTGAAAGACTGTTTTTATTGTTAAAGCTACGTATGTATGTTAAAAAAAATGTTACGGATCTATGTATAATTAATCTGCGATCATACCACTATATTTTTCTACAACAAAAGCAATTAAAATGCTTTTTAATTGACCGCATTTAAAACCAATTTATCTCGAATTTTTTTCCCTGAGATTCGAGATAGACAGGTTCGACTGCAGTAGAATTGATATCTGTGATTTACTACGTCCTGAATATTTTGTTTGCATTTTTAGTAAAGAACGAATGTTAATCTGGTTATCTTTATTTTTAATTCCATAACTTGCTTAAGTAATTTGAATTTGTTTTCCACCAATCACAGCCCACGAAATCATAGAACAGTTAAATCTAGGAGGCGGAAGGATATATAACTCATTTCAGCAATTCAACTAAAGAATAACAATGTAAGTTCAAGTAAAATAAATTATATACACCCAATAAATAATGAAAGCGTTTTGCAATCAGGTAGAGCAGTAATTAATAACAGCCAATTACTTTTTGATTAAATTGTAATCTACCGATCTTTATAAAATAAGGAAAAATTTAAATAATTTTAGCTTCAGGTGTACAACAAATTTCATCCAAATTCGTTCAATCGTTTTCGACCTAACTTACTGGCCTAACAGATAAGTTCTTATTTATTTATTTTTATTTTTTTTCTGGGGGTGATATTTTTTTTAAGGAAAACTGTAGGTTCTTTATTATTTCTTGCCGAAAAGATTCCTTTATTATTCTCAAAACGATGTTAGCGGACAGATACCAAGAATTGGTGCCTATACATATAAATCTGTCATGTGGTTTAACTGTGGCCAAATAACCGTATTTCAATTGTTGATGGATCAGCGCAAGTCAAAGACTTCAGTTTCCCAGTAAAATCAACATTCGCTAACAAAATTTGATACCCAGTTCATGTTTGATTCGATTCGAAAAGTTATGCTTCGCGTTTAAATGAAAGACGAGATGGAACGAAAATTTGTTGCTGGAATGACAGATCACCAGTCACCATTCCAGGAAAATATTATCAGATAACGCCTACGTCTGTCCATTACCAGCTATTTCCATTCATTTTGATTTCGAAACATTGCCTGCGAATCAGATTTGCCCTAATGCAACGAGAATGAGATTTACAGTTAATTGTCAATGTTAAATATTTAATTTACTTTTTTTTTAAATAAGTTCCCTTTTAATTCTGTGCTGTATCCGTGCATGATGCACAAAACCCGTAACTCTTTATTTTTTTTTCTTAGATAGTCTTAGTACGTTCATCAATTCCCCCAAGTTCTTATTTTCCTTCACTCTTGAGTAGGGCCGCGGGAACATTCCAGGAGTCCTTTCATCCTTGGAGGATCTATCGTAGAAACCCTAGAATTTTGGAATATTTGTCAATGCCATAGACAGCGGAAGCAGACAAATACAGCAAAAAAAGGAAACATCCATGCCGACGCCGGGATTCGAACCCAGGTTCCAACACATACGTCTGTTGGGAGCCCGACGCATAATCCACTAGGTCATGCCGGAAAGGCTTTATTTTTGGAATTTTAAACTTTGATTTAAAAGAACATTTAAAAGATACCTACTAAGTTACTACTTGTATAATTATCGGATCAATAAGTAAATACAGATTAAGGGTTAAAAATCGTAAAAACAAATTAATGCTAAAGCGCCGTAATCACTGTAGGACTAAAAAAAATTTTAGTTGCAAATGAATACTATTCAGCGCGATCTCCCAACATTCTAAAAAAAATCAGATGAAAAGGTTAAATCAAAAAATCCCTATTATACGACTCCTGTTGAAGTGTTTTAATGTAGTAGGCAAAGAATTAATTACTGTTACTGGTAGACGTAAATTAGCAACAGTCTATTTCAGTCTTTGAATCAAACCACATAAGCTCTTGGTGGTGAGATTCAAATATGCCGCTGAATCCAACCACAGTCAGGAATAATTTAAATGTAGGCTAGTATTTCAGACAGAATTTCTTGTAAAACCATTTTATAAAAAGTTTTATATGAAATTCTGTTCTATCTACTGTATTCGAATTATTACGGACAATATATAAACTAATTAAAATTGATTTGCACTTTTCTAAAAATTTACAATTATAAAAATATTTTCTGGTAAAACACATTATCTATATAAATAAAAATGTAAATGTTCGTTTGTTCAAAATCTTAAATCTCCGAAAGTTCTTCACCGATTGATTTGAAATTTTGACACAACGTTGCATTCGAATAAGCGCATGTTTTTATATATCTATTATATAGATGTCACATCTGTAACAGGTAAAAACATGCTTTTTTTGACAACTTCAGGTGTTTGGCGCCAACCAGCAATACACCTGAGTTAAGCGGAGAAGCTACAACGGGCTGGGAAGTCGTATATTCTCCGATCTCGATATTAATTTGCTAAATAAATAAAATTTTTGTTTTTAATGCTATACATGCAAGGGTACCCGGCTATTCTTTAAATAACTTGCTACAAATAAAATAAAAAAAAGATTAATTCCTACAAAGACAAATTTGTAATTTTCTACAAATTTTCGAAATGATTATTTCTTTTTCAAGCCATTTAATACAATCTTCGGGACAAAGAATAAATATTTAATTGAAAAGATACCGCCTTATTCCATAACCTTTGGCGAATGTAATACGATTGACTAAGAAAAATTTTTACTGCTATATCTTATAGTAATTGTTTATCTTCATTATTCACAACAAGAAAAGGAATTTGTATTGAATTGAAAATTTATTTACCTCTGTAAAAATAATGTTTGTGTAATTATAATTATTTTTGTTAATTATTGATTTTAGATTTTGCTCTTAAATTTTCTAAGAGATAATACAAAAAAATTAAAATCAGGAGAATATTTAAATAAAATTTTATAATATTTATTTAAATGAAAACAAAAGAAGCGTTTTATTTTATAGAGATCTCATCAATTTTAAGATAGGCAAAAATTGTTAATAAATTATTAGAATGAATGTCCTACCACTATGGTTTGTTTTACCAAAAAATAAAAAAAAAATTTGGAATTTACAGAATGTAAATTAAATTAATAAAATCAAGAAGATTAATAGAAAAAAAAATCCAGTTTTATTTTAATAAAAAGATAAAAATTTTGTCAACTTTATGCTCTTATTTCTCGAAAACTGCCTAATGGCGAACAATTTCAAATACAAACGTAAGATTGCCTCATGCCTTTAAATATGCCTACAAATTTTCAAGAAGATTTAAGGTCTGACAACGATAATGTGACGATCGGAAGGAGTCCCACGTGATTATGACATATCTGTTTTTTAGCCAATCACAAACAAGCGCGCCTCAAAGCAGTGGTCTCTTATTAATTTTCCTCAAAATGTCGCCAAAAGTTTTAAGAGTAGTGCTCGAAAAGTTATTTTACAGGTTGAAGATTATTTCCGAAAGGAATTGGAAAATGGAGGACTAAAATTAATACTAAACTTGTGTGTTTGTTTTGTTTTTAAAGCTGTAACGTAATATTCTTCGGAACCTCCTACTGACGTCATAGGACTAGTGCTGACGCGAATCGTCACATTATCATGGTCGGACTATATCCAACGGTTCAAAAATTATTCGAGAACAGCTTACAGACACATACACTTACCGATTTGATGAATCATAGCTACCCGGGAAAGTATGAGACTAAAATATTGTAATGCCGTATAATTTTTTTGAAGATTTTATTTTTGTTGACAAACTGAAATGATTTTCTTTACAAAAATTTTCGTTTGGAGGGTTTTTTCAATTTGCAATGAAATCTGCATAATTCCATTACTTCTACTTTATTAAACCATTAGCAACTTACATGGATTTCTAAATTTTAATACCAATATTATTGGAGTCTGGAGTTCGAACTGGAGTTTAACAATTACCAGAAGAAATCAATAAAAGTTAAAACTAAACAGACTCCGATCGTAAAATGAGTATTGATCTGAAATGAGTAATTCTCCGGATGAATCAATAGTGATTATTTTTCTTTGAAAAGAACAGAAGGGTTAGCAATTGACAGACAGCCTACTATTACATATACAGAAAATAATAATGAAGACAACTGAGCAAAATAATCTATTAGTTTTGAGGGAAATAAATATTTTTAATAAGTAAAAACAATACCGGTAATTCAAAGAAAATTGTAAAAATATGTATGTAATATATTTTTTGTCTCTTTTCATAATAGCTGTATATAGTATATATTTTATTATATAAACATGTAAATATTTAAGTTAAGTGCTTTTGTTTACAATTGTTTATTATATTATATTAGCTTACACATTGCTACTATAAAAATAACATATTTTCATTTTGTTGTTCGAGAAGAGAATTTTTAAAAATGTACATTTAATTGTGAAGTTTGATAGCCATTTATTTATTATTATATTTTTTGTCATAGAGTATAGAACTACAGAAGCTTTTTGATTATTATTATTATGTAAAAGTTTCAAACCTTGAGTTTCCCCAGCAAAGACAACAAGGCGGGTCAAGGGCCAAAGCACATATTGCCAAGTGTAAAGAAGTGTACAAGGAGGGTTAGGATGTTTGGTTGTGTCCACAAATTTCCTAACTATGCGTGTTGTGTTGAGTACCACAGCCTTCTGGTGTTGTGCGTCAGTGTTTTTGTGAAGTCCTAGAGTGCTGAGTGTATGGAGAAATGTGTGAGGCACCAGACCAGTGGCGGACAGGACTTATTATTATTATTATTACAATCAACAAATAACAAAAACGGATAGTTCTTTTTAGCAATTTAGCTTCGAGTCTCTTTGATGATGTAATTTTTTTTTTTCCTTATCGTTACGGTGCACAATTTTCAAGATGCTGAGGGCGAACGAACAATTTCTATTCTACTGTAAGTGGAATAAAATTTTTGGTAGATGAAAATTAGCATTCAAATTATTTTTCAATATTAGTCTTATTTTGGTACAGTGAAAACATCGACAAAAAAAACGAAACCGAAGGCCTGATTTCTCAGCTGTTATGGAAAAATTTTACCTTAGAAATACTAAATTAATAATTTGCAAAATGCTCCTTCTAGATCTGTAATCAATCTCCTTTTTGAATTATTGCTTCATTTGCTCCGTTTTCATTAAATTATATTTTGGTGCCACAATGGCGGCGAAAAGCACAATAGGCTCTTTACGAGAATAAGCAATGATTTTTGATTGTTATTTTTTTTCTTTAATTTTCTTTTATTGCAATCTAAAACCACAAATAAAGCACAAATGAGTAATGTTAATTCAACTCATAAAAAGAATAGAATTAAAATATAAAAAAAACTGTAAAACTGAAATATCACTTTGGGATGAAATGTAGAAATCGAATCAAATGGTTGTTACTGTATAAAATGATTACTTATTCTTTACTGAGCAAATTATCTGCTTAGGAATCTTTATTTTCATGCAGTTATTTCTCCCAATGATTATAAAACGGATAAAATAGCCTTTACGGTCTTTCAAGAAGTGGATATTTCGTTCTATGGTGTTAGAAGACGTATTCAATTGACGTATCAGAACCTGCTAAATACATGTACTGTAGAACCCCTCTCGTCCGCCCTCGGCTGGTCCGCCACTCCGCTTGATCCGACCGTGTTCGAGCCGGCCGAACTTGTCCCCGACTCGTCGGTGACTCACCACCCGTCGCGCCATTGTGTTGTTTACTTGCATATACAGTAACGGTAGATGGTGAAAACGCTCTTAAGAATCGTAAGACATTGAAAAAGCCTAAACTTGAACTGCTTGACAACGCAGTAAATCCGTATATTTTTCTGTAAATCCGTATTTTTCGGTATTTTCTGATAATCCAACCTTTTTTGCGTTCCGACCATACCCCCAGTCCCAAAGGTGACGGATTAGAGGGGTTCTACTGTATATAAAAAAAAAGAAGTTTCATTTGATTTGGTAAAATTTCAACTGACATTCGATATTTTTATTTAGAGAAAAGTCGATGTTTTTAAAAATAAAGACATTTGAAATGTAATAATATTTTATTTCGTTCGCCCATCATTCTGAGAGCTACTTTTATCTATTATTCCGTTTTCTGTAGACATTTATTCTTCTGACTTTTGCCTGCTCTAAAATTTCCTGTTTCGTGATTGGCGGAAAGAAAATTCAAAATCCATTACGTAATCTATAATTTATATAAAAGGAAAATTTGCGGATGTGTGATTCTGTTCGAAATGTTTAGCGTAATTGCCAACATGCTACAAACTTGCTACAACGTTTGGCATGTGGGTAGGTTCAATAGTATAGACAATGTAAAAAAGTTTAAAAATAAACTTTTTTTTTTTTGGGGGGGGGGGGGAAAGAGGGGGATGACTATCAAGTGTGTGGCGGCAACCCGCAATGCTTTCCCCTGGCATTTCGCAGTGATCTTACGATTTCAATTTCTTTCTCATCCACATTGTTCCCGTAGAAAGAACGGGGATTTTGCTAGTGAAAAATAAAACAAAATAGATGGATATTCAATTATTGATAAAATTACAAACAAAACTAAAGGAAAGTATAAAATCTACGGAAATAAGCTCCGTTAAAGGCTTTTAAAGATTGGGATTACAAGGAAATCTCTGTTTACGAACGAGATCCGTTCCAAATTGTTGTTCGTTATACGTTTTGTTCATTATGTAGCCTATATCTTGAATTCTCGAGTTTTTATGATACGTTTACATTATTAGCTTATGATTTTATTGTAATGTACGAATGCGTCATGGTTTATCCTATACGTAAAACATAATAAAGAAAAGAATAAATACAAGATAACCAAATATTAATCTTAATTAAAAACACAAGAGTTAAACATCAGAAATAAGGAAAATGAGTATTAACATAATACAATATAAATATTACGTATGACATTTCGTTTTATAAGCAACTCTATTCTTTTGGCGACTTTAAGAAATTTTGTCTGTATTGTCACGTTCATTATAGTGAATGTTCCTAAATCGAACCGAGAGTTATCTACATTTTGTCTGCGTCGTTAAAGTAGTAAACTACTGCAAGTCCTTAGGACACGAAATATGGTTATCGGTAATATATAAATGTCCACATCTGCGACTCTACTGAATCTGGTCCTACCTGCAATTTAATGAACAACTTGCAGCCTGCGTATTGTCGAATAATCACAATACGGTTTAAGATTTCATGATATTGAGATATGCTTTATTTGTGTTAGATCACTACGGCAATGAATTTTAATTACCACTATTCAATATTAAAGCAAACTAATTGAAAGAAAGTATTTATTAAGCCGCCTAAAAATGATCTATTCAGTGGTTTCCATTTATCACGGTAGAGCAGAAACTTTGAGATATATTTAAATTTTCCGGCGAATCACAAAACCGAATGCATGAGATTGTAATTTAGGTTTGTTAAGATAGAAGAAAGCCGTTAAAAAATTAAGGGCGTCACGAATCAAGAAAGTTTGTCGAAATAAATCTAAAACAGATTGTTGGTCTGAGGTAAGTCTTCGTCGTATTCATATCCATCAGCTGCCACTGGATAATATAGAATTAGTCTAATGATAATAGAATTAGACAGCAAGTGACCGCAAACAGGAACTCATAATTTTCTCCAAGTCATAAGGGCTCCAGTAAGCTGATGACTCATATCTGTTCGACTTGTAGTTTGAGCTGTAGAGTGATGACAAACTGACGGATGGACAGACGTAAGAGCTTACCTCCTTTGCAGTTTCATGTATGGGGTTGCTAAAAATAAATAAAATGTTATTCCAAATAAGCAAATATCTGTCCATCCGTATGCTGTATCACACTAGAGGATTCAGTCTTTTTTGTTCGCCAACTCTAAAGTAAGGTCAGAACCGGACAACACTTGTCCTGCAGTTGCATGGAACCTGCTGTATGAGACGTAATAGCTAGGAGAATATAAAACAAGCCAATCTGCTGACCGCGAATCCAATCAGAGTGATGGATTGAAACACGTCTCTGGTGACATCATTCGGTTTTCCTGCTTTTGCTCCGCTGATAGTTCTCAATTCAATTGCACTGGAAACCGTTATAAATTGATTATTGTAATAATAACATCGTCATTCTAAAGAAAACAATTTTTACCCGAAATATATTAATTCTAGGCATCACAATCAGAAAACATTTTGAGAAAGATTTTCTAACGATATTGAATAAGATAGTGCCTGTTTCAACTTTGAATCAATCACCAAAAGATTTTTAAAGTTTTGGATTAGATAATTATTGAAGACAAAATTCACATTCAGAAATTTAGCAAGATCCACAGGCATTCTATTTTTTAATTTCTTCCATTTGTTAGAATAGTTTTTCAATTCTTTATTAGCAAGCGATCAGCGATCCCAGAATTCCATGCGAACAACAGCCGATGCTGTGAAATTTTGAAGAAAAAAAAACCTATATGGTTTGCTTAAATACTCTCCGATATATTTCGATCCAAAAATTAATATATTTACGTAAACTTTATTTATTTTCGAAAGATAATCTCGTTACCGTGATAATAATTTGTAGTTGCTCTCCGTTCAGCTGAAGTGAAGGCCAAGGGCTGCACCGATTGAACTTGGAGATTGTGCATGACGTCACTGCTAACGTGTTCCAATGCTCCACTCTAATTGCTGGCTAAGATTGGTCGCAACCAACAGTCGGCTGGAAAAACAGCATTCACAACTGATGATGTATGATCGAAGGCATTTTCGAACAGCGT
The DNA here is from genome assembly GCA_023159025.1 of Thereuonema tuberculata. Taxonomy (NCBI): domain Eukaryota; kingdom Metazoa; phylum Arthropoda; class Chilopoda; order Scutigeromorpha; family Scutigeridae; genus Thereuonema; species Thereuonema tuberculata. The sequence continues at coordinate 51,285,302 of JAFIDM010012231.1, read as the reverse complement.
GTGACTGTCCCATACAACGAAAGTGGGCGCCATACGTGTTTTGTCTCATCGTGTCCACGAGACTTTTAGATATATTTATCTTTAACTTGGTACCAAGAGTTATTGGTGCATAATTCAATTTATAAATAAACTTCTAGGGCATAGAGCAAATATCTAAAATAAGATACATAATGACGCGTATCAGATAAATAACCATACTACTGCTTCGAAATAAAATAAGACAGAAATAAGATGGAAAAATAAAACAAAATTATAAAATAAAATTTCTCTAGTTTCAACAGGTTATCTTTTCAAAAAAAAAAAAAGTTTCAGTACAGAAAGTAATTTACTTAAAAAATAAAAAATAAGAAAACTCTCCAGCCTTTGAGTTGATCATCAATGGGTAACTCTGGCTGATGAGTCTTAACAAGGACAAAACAGCAGTCCGAGTTTCATGTTGATAGCTCAAGGTATGAATGAAAGATTGTGCATTCTCAATATTTCCTGTTTTTCTTAGAAAATGTTTATTTTCACATACCTCATAAATTCTTATATTTACATCAATATGTTATGCTCCAGAATATGCCCAATTAAAGTGAAAGAAGACATCAGTGGAAAAAAAAAAAATAACACAACCTGTCTAATAAAACACACACAATTTAAAATTGGATCTTTATTGTTTGAATAATATGCAGGCAAAAAAATCCAACAATTTAACCAAATAACGTTTGAAAGGCAACCGCTTTTAAAGGACTCCAGCTAACTTATTAATGTATTTGCTGAGTCGATGAAATGAGCGGGGGGAGAGGGGCTGGACTCAGAAAGGTCAGTTCAAAAAATGTTATTAATTTCTGATGTAAAAATTAACATTTTTACTACATGGATTAAAAAGAATAAAAAATGTATGTGGAGACACACCCTGTAATAAGGGACACGAAACAATTATAAATTAGTTCTCAAATTAATGTTTTCGGTGACATTACGATAAAAAAAAAATCTTGAAGTTATCAAGGTTGCGAAAACATTATTTAAAATACTGAATCAATAACAGGTTATGGAGGCAGTAACATTAAATAGAAAATGCTGCTTTTTTATTTTTATTATTATTTTTTTTTTTTTAAAGAGCCCGCAATAAAAATGAGACGCGATCAATTTGCCCGCGGAAGCAGCGTGCAACTTACAATACAGGAGAATCGCATGACGCATGCTCAGACTAGCCACAGTAAAGTCATTGCGTCCCACTTCGGGTCACGGTGATTCGCTTGCTGTGATTGTGAACAGTTTTTGACCAACACAGCTCAAATTTATTGAACCAAAAAGCAACGGTAGAGTTTTCTGGTAGTACTGATAAACACACTTGAGGTAATCAATCCATTCTGTTGGCCTCGTGCAAGCAGTTGAAAAAGGGTTAAAAGCGTGCGATCGTGTAGCTGCCGTCGTTCAATAGCTCCACCAATGGAAATTTTTCATTCCACGTTAAGTTAAATCTATTACGAATTTCTAGAACTAATCAATAAAAAAACACATTAGTAGAATCAATTAGTAATATATCAATTAGGATCAAAAAAAAACAATTATTCAATGAAATATATACCAATTTTAATTACATCTGAATATTAAGATAAAAAAAATAAAAGACAAAGTAATTATATCATGTTAAAAAAAAAAGGAATATATATATATATAACTTAAATAGAATTAATAATATATTATTAATTCTAATTAAAGTTACAATAAATTCTTTTTCTTTTTTTTTTTGACTTGACAAAATTACTAACTTCAATCTTTATTTTTCTTGAAACTTCTTGCCGGTACGAAAATTCCAAAAAAACCTCAGTAAATTGTGTACGTTTTTATGCTTAATTTTACGCACATTAATTTTTACTATTATGTCTAATTTATTATTATTTATAATAAATTTTAGTATTATTATTATTCTCGTGATGGAAGAGAAGTACTTATTTTTTAATAATGTTATACAAATAATTAATTAATTACAATATTACTATTACAATAATATTACTTTAACTAAATTAACGTTTACCTATTCATAAATAATTTATTGAAATAATCTTTTTTAAAGTTGAATAGGAAGAGCAGTGGATCCTTCATGACTATAAACTAAGAAATATAAAAACACATTAAAAATAAAGAAAAAGAAAATTCATGTGCTGGGCTCTGCCAGCCTCAAATGAACTTCTTATGGCATCAGAATAAAGAAAAAGTGCCTAAAAGATATGTAAACACATTAAAATTTGAGACCAATATTCATCTGACACCTCAAGACAAGTCTGTTTCACGCTTATTAGCCGATCATCAGTTTAGAGTAGTCAGAATGAACATTGTAGGTCTCATAATGGAGGTGACTTGGAAGTTGAATAGGAAGAGACTTGGAAGTTGAATAATTCTGACTACCCTCAACTGATGATTGCCTAATAAGCGTGAAACAGGCTTGTCTTGAGGTGTTAGATGAACATTGGTCTCAAATTTTAATGTGTTTACATATCTTTTAGGCACTTTTTCTTTATTCTGATGCCATAAGAAATTGATTTGAGGCTGGCAAAGCCCAGCACATAAATTTTCTGTTTCTTTATTTTTAATGTGTTTTTATGTTTTTAGTTTATAGTCATGGAGGTTCCACTGCTCTTCCTATTCAACTTCCAAGTCACCTCCGTTATGAGACCTGCAATGTTCATTCTGACTACCCTCAACTGATGATCGCCTAATAAGCGTGAAACAGGCTTGTCTTGAGGTGTCAGATGAACATTGGTCTCAAATTTTAAAATCTTTTTTAAAGTAGATACTTTTTCAATAGAACTCTTCCCCCCCCCCCCCTTTCTCCCAATTTTGGGAGAAAAATAGACAGTATAATTGTGGCAGAAGATAGTTAATGAAACAAACAAGAACAGAGAGAGATTAAGCTATGTTTCTTTGAAACTCCGTCATTAAACTTGAAGCAGTGTATCATCTTTTTAACACCAAATCAGCAGATTTTTTTCTCATGAAAGACTTACAATATTTAATTCAGCGTTTTCTTTCAATTATTAAGTGTTCAGCATTAATTTTTACTTTTTCTCTGTAGTTTCTATATTT
>JAFIDM010012231.1:51221929-51257230 GCA_023159025.1 Thereuonema tuberculata | reverse complement strand
CAGTCCCTATTTTCATTGCCTGCAAATTTTATAAGAGAAGAGAGCTCATGGATAAACACCTCTTGCTCCCAGCCACTGGAAGAAGCAGTTTTCGTTAGTGTTATGTGCAGAATAAAAATTTCTTTTATACTTAAAAATTGGTAGTCTCTCATCGAATTGATAGAACATATTTATTTATTTATTTATTTATTATTCACTAGTTTTCGAGCACTGTTATATTTTAAAACATTAATGCTATCTCCAGTTGAAAACGACATTACATTATAGCTGTAGTTTAATGATTAATGAAAACCTTTAATTTACTAAATTTGTGTCTCACTTTTTTTAAAATCGAAATCGAAAATGACAAACATTCTCATAGAAAAAAAAAACACTGGAATCTAAACAAGGGAATTCTGTCTTATTAATGTTACATGCTTAAACAACAAATATTATAATGGTGTTTCTGGGAGAGTCGTTGAGATGGGAAAACAACGAGTCAAGTTCTGGAAATGAACTGAATTACGTTATTAAACGAAAAACATTGGTTTTAATAGTGTTTACATCGTTTGATTTGATTGGCTAAGTAATCAAAAATATACATAATGATTGGATAAAAACATTACGAATTTAAATTAATTAACTGATTCAACGGCTGCAACGGAAAAGAATTTAAAAATAAGCAGAACGGCAATAATTAGGAAATTGAAAAGGAATGTTTTAAAATAAATAACGATTAACAATTAAAATGAATAAAATACATGTAAATAATTTCTACAAAAATAAACGATTTCTAAAAATATTTACATATAAGCTGTTATAATATTAATCTTTTTTTAATCCTTTAATTAGAACGCGATTCCATAAGATTAATGTTAATACAATTTTCGACACCTTAAGTAAGTATTTAGGAAAAATGGGAAATTTGTAATGCACGTTTTACAATTTCAAATATATTCATTTTGGTTGTTTTTTACGACTTCAAAAAAGGAAAAGAAAAAAACCAGGAAAAAGAAAGAAATTTAAAAAAAAAAAAAAAAAACTATAAGGAAAGTAAGCTTTCAGTTCTTTAGACATCTTGTGAGAAGTAATTCATCTCCATACAGAAAGTATATGTCAGATCAAGTATGAACTATAACAGGTGAGAGAGATTTCAGAAAAAAAAGATCTTTACCCTTTTTAATCAATAAATGTGTCGGCCTTTTTTTTTTAATTAATAAATGTAATAATTAAAATCTTTGTTCATAACTGATATCTTATCACAAATGTTTTTACGCTTTTGAATCACAAGAACATTCAGGTATTTCCGTAAAATCTCTACTTTTCTTCGGCACAACGTGCAAAATGTGAACAACTTCCAAACGACATATTTGAAAATGTTTATAAACTGTGAATGAGGGTTTTCTCCTCTTTCGTTGATCTAACGGAATCGACAGTGAAGTTTCTGACGATTCAGTCTCAGATTCCCACGACCCTCCGTCGAAGCTGCTTTCACAAATGACGTCATACCCCGTTGTCAAAGTCTTCATAAGATAGGCCTTTTTTCTTTTTTTTTTATCTTTATCGGTTAAATTATAAAACTCAGGGTGCGAATCCTTTCCTCTCTTGTAATTTGCGTTGTGCCTTCGTTTTTTGCTCTTTTCATTGAATCATCAGGCACGTAAAATTTCTTTTTCTTTAATGAATTTACGGCATATTTCTATTTAAATGCCTTTATTAAATTCCTCTCGTGCCTAGCCATGTGCAGGCCAAGGAATAAATGTATCCTTGATTATACTTATTAATTGTTAGGATTTCTAAGGAGGGGAGGTCCCACACTCGGGAGCGAGAACCGGAATTACGGCCCCCACGCACCTTCTGAGTCTGTCATAGGGGAAGTTTGGCTGGCTGATGAGTCCTAAAAAGGACGAAACGGCCCGTCCCAGTCTCTTCCCGATGACAAACTCAGGGTGCGAATCCTTTCCTCTCTTGTTATTTGTTTTTTGCTCTTTTCATTGAATCATCAGGCAAGTAAAATCTCTTTTTCTTTAAGTAGAGCTCTCTAATTTTAAAAAACTTTTTTTTTTTTTTTAATTGAAATAGAATTATTAACATATTTTCAAATAGAAAAGTTCGTAAAAGAATAAAGTATCACTAGTAGATTTGAAAAGGAAACGAGTCAGTGCGAATTGTATCAGATATGTCCCGCACTTACGCCACCTTCCCGAGGCATGAAGCGTAAGTTGAAGAGTTACTTTATTTTCACTTATCGATCTAGTAGTGCATTGCAATCATCCAGGCACGTAGCCTGGATTTTGTTAGGGGGGGGAGGGGTCCATTACATTAAATTTTTATAAATGACTTTGCTTTCTTTAAATGAAATTTTAAAAGTAAAATGACTTAATACTAAAAATCTATGGCGAGAGTAGGCTCTTTGAATTTCATTATTTACAAACAACACTACTTTTTTTTCTTTTTTTCCTCCCTGAAGGGGGAGGGGGGGCCCTCCCCCACTCTAGCTACGAGCCTGAATAACACGTTTACATGACAGATTCAAAGAACTCATTTATGACTAAAATAAATTATGTGCAGTAATAAATAAACAACAAATAAAAATACATGTAACGCGTTTGAGTGCAAATAATTTTATTAAAGCAACAAAAGTAAAGCATTCCCATGTCCCACTCAGGAGATAGTTTTTGGAATACTATAGGAGTGCTTCGCAATTTTTCTGTTCAATAGAACTGTCCTATAAACAGTTGAAGAAAAGAGTAAAAAGAAAAAGTCCATACTGATCTTTACCTTCTTTTGTTTATGGACTGACGGATGTGGATGGCGGAAAAAAAACCTGGCGATGGAGGTGGATATTAATCGGACGTAAAACCAAAACAAGAGGACGCAAGTCCGGGGCATGGTGGCAATTGAAAAAGGACCGAAGCAACGTAAACCGAACCGACATTATTTCGGGAAATGAGTGTATTATCCAATTAATGATGTAAAATCTGTTATGTTTAGACACTTCTTCAGGAGGGCATTTACTTCTTAATAATTCTCTAAGGCAGAGTTTCTCTATCTTTTTTGCTCCACGACATATTTGGAAAAATTCGGCGACACACTAAACGTTCTTCGTAATATCCCACGGCATTCATTGCTTTACTACGCATTCGACCCCGTATTAAACAATTGTGCAAAAGTAAGCAAGCCCATATTTCTTATTGAATTACAAAAATCATGTAATTATTGACTCATAAACTTTAACTATTCCAGTTTTTATAATTTACTTGTTCATCTTATGTTAATAAACAACGTTGTTGAAAATAGTTAATACCCATTTTACATTTTCTCTAATTTTTCCCATTTCATTTAAACGACTTTTTGTTGTTTTTCTGTCGCGGCACAGCCTTTGAGAACCGCTGCTCTAAAGGATCACTTAGTTCATTCGCTTTAAATAAAAACAAAATATTTAAAAAAATCGATTTCGAATGTAAAAGAGCTTAAGATATGAGACTTATTTACCCACGAATTATAGTTAATAACAATAACAATAAAAAAAACAAGGTAATTAATGCTTTTCGACAGTGTCAAAAGCAAAGCGGCCCCATTATATGCACAATTGTAAAAACAAAATAATTAAAAGCAACAGCATATAAATGCAAGACTGTTCCTTTATGTTTTATAGGCAAGCTGTAACCTAGGGACCGCTAATACAATGCATCATTTGGATATGTTAAAGAATTTATGAAACAATACGTTTATAAATATTAACAATGACGTCCTGTTGGCAATTGTTAGTATTGTTATGTATGAAGCATTAGTATTATTACTGTGTTAATTGTTTATCAATATTACTAACACTGCTATGGAAAACGTTAATTTGGGGGGTCAGGGAGTGGTCCTACAGGTCTGATTTTTTTTTTTTTTTTTTTTTTTTTTACATTATCTACTTTTTGACGCTAAACACATGGAGAAGGTTTCATTCTAATATCTCTAACCGTTTGGCCGCTACAGAGTGTGACATACAGTGTGACAGACAGACAACACAAAAGCAATAGCAGTTTCCTATATTAACTGTAACATGGGACCGCTAAAAAATGATCAAAACATTTAGAGCTTCAAATGTAAAATTGTTTTAGGCTTATATTCTTTAATTTATGCTAACATATGTAATATATTAATATTAGATATAGAAAGAAAATATATTTATTACGAACTCAAACCTCAACTCTTATAAACCACTGAACAAAACTGCTGTTATAAACTAACAGCAGTAAAAGGAGAAAATATTTATTCTTCGTTTTAAGGAGAAAATATTTACAAGCTGAAATTTCACAACATTTTTTAGATTATTATTATTATCATTAATAATATTTTAATTATTTTTTTTTCAGGTAATAGTAGCATAGTAAATTAAAAAAAAAAAAAATCATTCAAAGACAGATTCCAATTTTTGATTGGTTCTTGCATTCAAATACTCTCTTGTAAATATAAGAATACAATGCAGATGCAACAAAAGCAATATAAGCTTTTCTCTACTACAGTGCTTCTCAAGTCTACTTGCTCACGGACCACTTATTTACGACAACCCCGCGACACACAAAATTCTTTTGTTGCTTTACTGTATACAATAGAATTCTTTGAAAATCCTTCGTATGATTTATACACGAATAAAAATCTATTTAGCATTCGAAAATACTTTGAAGTACTATACAATAACAATCAAAAGCATGGGCCGCAGACCGGGATATGATGCTTTTACAATTATTGTGTTATTGTTTTTTATTGTTGTTTGTGTTTTCTTTAATGAGGTCCCACTTTCAGGAGCAAAAGTGGAATTCTTATCCTTTCACACCTTCTGAGCTTATCATCGAGGGTTTTGTCTGGGTGACAAGTCCCAGATACCCGCCGATGATAACTCAGGATGCGAAATGTTTTTGGATCTAATAGGCTCGGTTATTGCTATTTTGTGTTTCATTGGGCACATCAAAAAATCTTTTTTTTTTTTTTTTATTTTGAAATAATTTTTTAAAGACTTGAATTAATTCTTTATTAACCTTCATTCTTTGCAGGATATAGTTTAAATTTTTTGAGTCTACCATTTAGTGTAGATTAGAACTTTTGACATTAAGTTAAACATTTATTACAGAGGAACGCTTAGAATTTTCTGACAACAAATCAAGGGCATCCCCTCAACACAGCGCGACCCACCGGTTGAGAAGCTCTGCTCTTCTCTGATAAACACAGATTGTCACGTGTCAGATGGTTGTTAACGGTCTTGGTTAATTTCGCATTGCCTTCCATCGATTTGTCACAAACCGACATCCGTGTATTTTCTATGTCAGTCTCTCTTTTTTAATGAGCCACTAATCATAAAAGGTGAAACACAAACTGAAAACGAAACTAATAAATCCTCCTACGATCGATAATTAACTTAAAATGTCGACCGATTTGCGGTGGCCGCAAGTTTCTACCATTTGGAAAACCGCGAATAAATTTTATTCAACGGCTGTTTTACTTGTTTGTTTACCAAGTTCCGGTACAAAACCTAAATGGCTAAACATGGCTCACATGGCTTAACTGTAGGCCTATTGAATAAATATTGTATTGGAAAATTTATAGGCTACTATTAAATTTCTTAATTTTAAGCTCACTTTTCTAGGAAAATGAGGCTGATGAAATCAGTAAGTCAGTCTGTTTGTGTGTTTATAACTTTACACCACTAGATGACTCTTTTGAAACTTACTATGCACATTTAATAAGAGACGATCTAATTTTCATATTTTAATTTCTTTTCTATGAGATATTATAAATTAGTATGTGAATTTAAAAAAAAAAAAATCTCACAGAAAAACATTAGAAACGAAACAATGCTTTTCTATGGATTTCTTAAACATAGGATATTAACCCGCTTTTTAGTCCTCTTAAAGCCTGCGCGAGCCTTAATATCATTAAATTAATTGGATTCAGATACGGAATTTAATTCTTCAAGTAAAAAATACGGAATTTAATTATTATTTTTTTATTCCAGAAATTAAAAAATCTTTACTGTTTATTTTCAGCAGAAATTATTATTGAATAATAAAAAAAACGGATTATTTTTAGGACTTTTTTAAAAATATATGTATTTTATATATATTATTGCAAGATTTTAGGGAAAGAGGTTTCAAGGTCTTTCAAGGACGGTACTCGTTTTAAATTATAAATTGTTATTTTTTATTCTATTTACTTTCAGACTTTTTAGACGAGGTTTTTGTTTGCATTCCAATCTCGGATGAATTGTCACGATCTAAAAAACATTCACTTATCATTCACTTGAGGTTGTTCGATCTCAAGACCAGGGTCTCGTTCGTTCATAATTCTGCTTCAGTTTCCGGGTGATCTTTAGCCTACCTAGCTTTCTGTGTGTGTTCTGAGGTTCACATATTAATTGCAATAATTCCGTGTTTCAATGTCTTTGAAAAATTTCTATATCTCAAAATAGAAAAACAAAATAACTAATTATCTTATTAATTATCTGGAGTAACAATTTCAATTTTAAAATTATTCATTTAATTATTCATTTAAAAACTTTTTTTTAGAACGATGATTTGGAATTCTGAATTTCATTAAATAAAAGTGAATATTATTTATTCACGATTTAAATACATTTTTTGGAATATTTATATGAAAAATTTCTAAAAAGTAAGAAAATAAACATAATTTTTTTCTTTCTTCTTTTCAAAAGGCTTAAGGACACAATTTTAATTATTACAATAATAACGGAATTATAAAATAATATTGCTATAGACAAATTACGAAAAATAATTTATTTTGTACCATTACGAATTTAGAATAAAAAAATAAAAAAATCGTACGAAAATTTTCGTTTTTATTTAGTAATACCTAACGTAAAGTAAAAGTAAATTATTTTATGTAGTTAGTTGGTTTAATGGGTTACTTAATTAGGCAGTAAGTTTATAACTTTGCTTTGGACAGAATATTATGACAATTCTGAAGGAAACACTGATAGAGGAGAGCTCAAACAAAGCCCTCGCGAGACATTTTGGGGTTGGATTAGGTTATGTCTGGGAAGTGAGGAATCGTGATACAAATCCCTTTTTCACTTTGAAACAATTATTATGTATTGTTATAATGCCGTTCACAAGATCTCTAGATATTCTGAAGTTGTGCAAATTTTTATTTAAAGTAGTTATTTTAGAAAATAATTGGATATTCGGGGTTTTTTAATGAAAAATATTTTATAAATTATTAAATTAATAAAAACGAAATCTTAAAATAATTAGAGAATATTTTTTAAACTATTAAAATATCTTATTCTTAATTACTTTAATTTCAAACAAAAATTTTAAAATTTGGGAAAGACAGTTGCATCTTTAAAAATAAAAAAAGAAAATTAAAAAAAAAATCAGTAAACGTGAAGCAACAAATTCAGGTGCTTACATTTACTCTGGCAAAGCGAATTAACTTACAACAAAAGCCCGAGTGTTTATTAATAATATTAATAAGTGCAAAAAACTTCAAACTACCATCTCAGAATGTCTTGTGACTGTAAGATGTTTGGTTAATAATAATATTGATAAATGCTTAATTTACGGGTCCACTGAATAAATTTACAGGCCGTAAAAATGGAAGCACAGGAATTAATTGCTTATCTCAATCAATGATATTTTTCTTAGTTATTTAGTGGTCTTAGGTTCGAAATCGTCTTCCCCCTACGAGTAGAACGCTTGTGTTCTGAGATTCTATTCCGTCAAATTAAAAGCGAACAGATATTGATTCAGATATGACACTTGTAAACACAAAGCCTCCTTTGATTAACATTTTTTTAAAATTTACATAATAAGTCTATGAAATTAGAATCAAACAAAAACGTACTTTCGCTGTTTTATACATTTTAAAACACTGAAATCAAACATGAATATTAATTTAATAGAAACTGCTCCAATATAATAATTGTACAAACAAGAAGCATCCGGACGTATCTCATATCCAACCAAAACGAATCAAATTCTTTACCGTCAAGTTACAAGTCTCTTTTCTGCCCAATAAGGTGTGTCAACAGAATTCTGATGTACAATCGCCTAAACCCTTGTACAAATAGCAAAGGATATTTCGTTTCACTTTATTTTTGTAGACAACTCACTTAAATGAGTTTCCGTCTCCTTATCTTGACTGTTCTCAAATCTGCTATAATAACATTTGACGGAAAACAAACTCAAAGTAATATTAGCTAATAATAATAAAAAACAAAAAACAAAGACAAACAGATTGCTTACAATTGATGGATGATCGTTCACGATGTTACAAATCCATCGAGAACAGCTCTATTAAAAGCTTCGAACTTGGAACACTGCACAAGTCAGTAAATTGATGCAATTTTCCTCAAGAAATCAAACAGACCTGTAGATATTAAAAGGTGAGATACAAGAAACCCATTTGGTAATTTGCAGTATATTTGATTACTTTTGAAATATAAGTGCTTATGAGTCACAAGTCGATCTCATTTATCCTATTCCTGTGTTACAACAGATGCAGCAGATTATGTTCGGACAATTTTCATACATCGGAGAAATTTTTAAATAACTTTTACATTTTAATTATTTCAAATTATTAATAATTGAAAGTGTCTAATCTGTAGAATCTATATTTCTGATTAATTGTAAAAAATGTGTACAGAGTGATTCAAAATTTCCTATACAAACTTTAAAGTAGGTCAGGAATAAAACAAACAGAACGTACCGTATTCATAGTGGAACGTATGTCAAACGCCACCCGAATGTGCTAGAGGGCGCTGTTTGGCAGCACATTCGTTGGGCAGTGTGAGTTGTCCTGCATTGATTTCTTCCTCTGGGGTTACCTCAAAGGCACCGTCTACAAAACCCCCATTGAAACTTCTAGCACATTCGGTTGGCGTTTACGGCCATACGTTCCACTATGAATACGGTTTGTTTTAGACCTACTTTTAAAGTTTGTACAGGGAATTTTGAATCATCCTGTATTAAATATATATATTTTATTTAAATATATTAAAAAGGTTATATTAAAAACAATTAAGTAACCGTAATGGAGCACTGAAGTCTTTTTCTACTACATAATTTTGGAAGATAAAAGTTCTAGATTGCTCTTCTACAAATTTTGGTTTAAAATATCCTTTATTAATAATATCTAATTTCCACAAATTTCCACAAAATAAAACGCTTTAAAATATAAAATAGAATTTCCATGAGTGCATTATTAATGTAATGCTTTGGTTCCGATTTTAAAATGATCCCTAAAATGGATCTACAATATAGTTAAACTTACAGATCTAAACAATAACATTACAATATATGTAACTGATTAAAGTCACTTTTCTATATATTTTGAAAGACAGAATTTCAATGTTGGACCTACTGTCATTAGCAATAGGTTTAATAGAAAGTTTTTACTGCCCTGATAGTAAATTACTCACCGGTAAAACTGAGTAATCAATTGCATTTTTAGCAAAATAACAAAATAATTTTAATATTTATAACCTCTAAATTAATATCATTTACACAGAAATCGTGTATTACATTTACCAATCAAAAATACAAAGATATTGCTTCTTATAAAATAAATTGTCGCTCTGGAGAATTGAAGTAATTAAAAACATAGAAATATTCTTTGATCAAACAGGATGTTGTAGTAGTCTAGAATAGTTGTTTACCTGTCTGAAACCAACACCAATGACGCTGGGCTTTGGGGATTTGGTTTTCCCCTCAAGAACCTGATGCGCATTGCGACTGTCTTGAGTTACCCAATGTTAGGAAAGGGTTGAAGGCAGCACTGATACTTGCAAGTGAATGTTCGACGTCCTTATCAAAGTGTAAGAAAATTATTTTACTTCTGTTAACTCGGTCCATTTCCCCAAACAATTATACTTTCCAATTATTTCGTTTTTCTTATATTTCTCATTTTCAAAATACGTTACATGTTAATTCAACATATTAATTTCTGTTCCCCTACCTAAGTTCATCTTTACAAAAATTAGGATTATGGTGAAATTAGTTTGTTTTTAAAATTAGAAGCAATTTACTACTGTTAATTAAACTTGCTGTTAAGTCACGAAAATCCATTAACCAGCAGCCCGATTTAAAATTCTGTAAATCATTATTAGGTCACTAACAATAACAATGATGCTTACAAGTTTTTATATCATGTTACCGTAATAATGAATTTAATACAGTCGGACCTCTATTTAACGAACCTCTATTTTGCGAATTTCTCTATTTTGCGAACTTTTCTTTGGAACCAAGAACATTTTGCTAATTTCTTCGTAAAATAACCTCCAAATAGCGAAGTGCATTTTCTATTTAACGAACTTTTTCGAGGATGTAGCTGAGGTAAAAACAAGAAATTGTTGATGATGTGCTGATTGATGATTATTATCTTTCACTTGATTTTGAAGTTGAGACCTCGGAAACACTAACTGAATCGGATAGTTTGGACAGTGTGAAAAATAAAAACAATACAGCTATGAATTGCGATGAAGATGATGATGAAAATGGAAATGATCATGACGAAGAAATCAAAAAACCTTCATATGATGAAATGCTAAAATCATTTGAAACAATCCGACATGGATTACAATTTGAAGAAAATACGCCTGAATGGGTTTTTGGTGCATTGCAAAGATGTGAGGCATACTATGAGTAAAAACACTTATTCAAAAAAAAAAAAAAAAAAACTCAGACAAAATTAACAGACTTGATTAGTAAAATTTAAGTACGCAGGTGGTAAAGTATGCTTTGTGTCATTAAAATTATTACTTTTTTAATAATTTATTGTTTAAGTATTTTAAATCTATTTTATGTAGTTTAAAGTAATTTTAAAAGGTGAATCTCTATTTAACGAATTTTCCATATAACGAACTTTTTTTCGGGATTTAGCGACTTCGTTAATTAGAGGTCCGACTGTATATTACTATTCAATATTACAGTGACCTAATAGGAATAAAGCATAGATAAGTGCCATTATTGGCTACATACCAATAGTCTTCTATAGTGATTCTCAATCTTTTTCGCCTTAATGTTTACTAAAATCTCGCGATTTCACCAAACTTTCTTCCTAAAATCTGGCGGCAAACAAACCTTTTTGAAAGAATATTTACACTCAACTTCCTGGAAAAACCTCAGTATGATTTAGAGATATTTTTAAGCTGATTCAGTTCCTTTACCCTTTGTAAAGGTTACTTTATTAACCTTCTTTATTAAAACGAAACAGTTTAAATATACAAATAATGAAGGCCAATAACGCACTCTTTAAAAAAGAGTGTCTGTGTACTTTTAAACAAGTATTGACATGTTTCAGATACCCGTTAAAACGGTGCCTATCTTCAGAATAAATAGAAAACAGTTAACAGTTTTCAAAAGCAAAAGTTTAAAGTTAGTTTAAATTTGTATTTGTCCAGACTATTTTGATGCCTGTAGGAATTTGGGTTAGAGCTTTTGGCTAAAGATTTATTACAGATGAACTGACAGAATTTTCTGTCCGCACATTGCTTGAGAATCTCTGGTTTATAAACTTACACGGATAGCCTGAAATAAGAGTATTATTTATCTGTTTATTAGAAATACTTTACTTAATTTACAAATATACGTTAGATGTATTTATGTTAAAATATTTTTATATTATATTTATAAATTAAAAACAAATTATTACTAATAAATATTATTATTATTGTTGTTATTATTATTGTAAAGAAATAAATTTTCTCATTCAAATTTAGATAGTAAGTATCTATTTGAAATGCGCTTCTTTACAGGAATAGCGGAACATTTTCGTGATTAGATGGGGGGGGGGGGGGGGTATATAGCTATACAAATAATTTCATTAATTAGTATTAATAGTATTACTGCAATAGAAGTATTTGAATTGTCCTTTTATTTGTTTTTTATTTTTTTACTTTTCATTTGATATTTTTTTCTACCATCACCCCACTTCCAATCGATTTTCAACAATTAGAAAAAAACTGACAGTGTAATTTTCGGAGAAAGTAATAAAACACAAGAAAGGGGAGGCGGGATTCAGCTACTTTTCTTTGAAATGCTGCTGGATTCACTGAAATAAAAGCAATGTCTGTTTGTTTTGTTTTTTTTTTAGCGCAATAACGAAATATATTTTTTTCCTTTTTGTTACGTTTTGTTTTAATACGACTTGAAAAAATTCTTTAATGTTTTTCGTTATAATAATGAAATAACATGACGTTATTTTCATAACATTTACCAGCATTGATTGAAAGGAAAGTCTTCTATACGATTCGTTATTAACGGATTATATTAATAAAAGTGTTAAGTATGGAATACTTAATTTTCTAATCACTAAAAAAAATTCAACAAAGCGATTTAATTTTAAAAAAGTGAAATTTATATGCATTGCGTTTTTTATTGATTGTGTATGTATGTGTTTCTGTAATATATAATATACATTATACAAAGATTCTTAAAAAACATAAAAACAAAAATTGCCGACCTAGTTACAAACTGATCTAAAGTATAATAGGTACTTGTAACAGATAACAGATATGAAATGAGAAATCACTAAAAGCCCATCATCAGTAAAATAAAAAATAAAGTTATTTACTTATAAATCAATCAAAAAAAAAACCCACACATGGACAGTATACTTAATATGCTTTCGCACAACATCAACGAGAATCCTGAACAGCTGTTTCATCCTTATTAGGAATCATCAGCAGAATTTACCTTTGATGTTTGGCTCAGTTTGCGCGAAAGCTAAGGGAAAAGCATTCACAATCACAGGAATGGCCGCCAAGAACAAAAACATTCAATTAAAAAATAATCCTGTGAAATCCACAGTATTAATCCAATTAAAAGAACCACATTAAGCATGCGGAAATTGAAACTGGAGTAAAAATTGCCTTATAAAATTTTTTGTTTTGCATCAAAGTTTTAATGCTTTTTTTTTTTTTTTTTGATGAAAATTTGTCATCTTCACGCGCGAATTTCTTCACAGAGAAATTTTAAATATATAAGACAGATCGTATTTAATCCGTAAATGTTCATGCCAAGTTACAACGATATTCCTTCAACACTATTTGGGAAAGACAATATAAACACATACACGCTGATTTTTTTGAGTCTGTCCTTAGAAATGTTGACTAAAAATCGAGTTTCATTTTGCAACGCGACAGGCAATTAGGATAACATACAATAAACGTATCTATTAACATTCCAAAATCGACAGAAGAGCAAATAAAACTGATTAAGACCCGCGTGTGCCTTCTGTTCGAGAGAATATGATTAGACATTAGCTGCCAAAATCAAGACCAAGATCTCATCGTTGTCTGTTTGTTTTTGCTTTTTACGGCGTCGAATGTTCGGCAAATGGCGCGATTTCCATCGTAGCACACGTTCCTTCCTAATTTTCTGAAGAACGCGTTGCGAGAGAGTCTTGGCAGGTGATAGGAAACCCATCCTACGGACAAGAAATAAGAACTTCAAATTTTCATGATCTCTTCCCCGTTTCCTTTGATTGTTTGGCGCTTTTTTTTTTTTAAATCAAGCAAATGGAGTCAATTCTCTATTTTCTGTTGTGATATTTATTTCCTGGTCTGATCTTTTGAAAAGGTCTCTCCTGCAAAACAAGATAAAAATACAACAGAATACAACTAAGAACAAGAATTAACACTTATTAATTCTCGAGACGTTCGTGATTGGTCAAATTCATCCCAGATCTTGGTATCTGTAATTTCTCAATGATAGTCATTTTTGAACCCTACGATCTTAGAAAAATGAGGATCATCAAATTAGTTAATATGTATTGGGTGTTTGCGGATAAAATTTAACGTGTGTGAATACAGTTACGAACGAATTTACAAAGCTATGAACTTGCTTAAAAATTTAAAATTTAAAAAACTAAAAAATCTTTAATAAAATAACTTGTAATTGAGAAACCAATTTTAAGGTTGAAACTTGGTTTGGTTTCTCAATTACATGTTTTTTAAAAGATTTTTTAGTTTTTTAAATTTTAAATTTTTAAGCAAGTGTCAAAGCTTTTTAAATTCGACAGTAACTACTCGTACATTGGATGTTTTTTTGTGTTTTTTTTAATAATGTTTATGTTATGTTAAATGTTATGCTTTCGGCATCCCTCTTATCTGGTACCGAGGAAGTTCTGTACATTTTCAGAACGAAACTGTGTGTATTTTAATCTTTTTTAAACTTTTTAAATCTAGTTTTATATTAGTGTGCACGGCCGTAAATTAGAGAAGTTAGAATGTTTATGTTTGTGTGTGTTTTACCTCAAATAATTTTTGAACCACTGGATAATTCTTCTTGAAATTTACCAAGCACATTTAATGACTAAAGATGTTCAAACTTTTACATTAAAACAGTGAATCCATGTGGATCCTTGTCTAGTGTTAGAAGACCAAAAATTCCCTTCAAAAGCATGAGAAGTCAAACAATGGATTACGCCTATTATCGATGTCTTAAACAATGAATATTAATCCGCTTATTAATCCTCTTAATGTATGCTTGAGCTATGAGTAAATCTGGAGTTACAAAACTTCACTATTGAGGGTTTAATTATTTATTTGTTTTCAGAAATAATCTCTACTCTTCGATTTCAGCAGAAGTCGTAATTTAAAAAAAAAAGAAGAACGAGAAGAAGAAAGGAGAAGTTTTCCGTTTAAATTATTTTTACGACTTTTAAAAAAAAAAAGTAAAAGAAAAAGAAAATTCGAGATTTTGTTCTTTCTGGCATTGTGAATAGACAAAAGACAATGGAATTTTTGTATTCAAAATCAGAAGAGAACAATCATTATTACGGCCGAGAGCATAGTCTGAAGTTGACAAAAAACTGGTTCAGCGAATCCAGTTCGTAAAAAAAGGGAGTGTTCGGATGCACAGCAAGCGGACTGTAAATCAAGCACAATTTGGCTTTAATTCTAGCAGAACGTTTCTTTTAATCATAAAGTATTATGTTTGTTCCATAAGTGCTCGATACAATAGATACATTTTTGTTTAGAATAATACAGTGGTTGCTTATTAGGTTTCCGGGGGAAAAAAATTGAAAGTAGCTCTTAATTGCTGTCACTGCTAGTAATAATTTAATTTGATAATTATTATTTTTGTAATAATTACAGTTAATATTATAATAAATTATATTATTATTAATAATATCAAGAAAAAATATTCTGAAGCTTACGGAATCATCTGCCTAAACAAAAAACTCTTCAAATTTTATATTGAACCTGTGAGGTGGGTTCGTGATATTACAGAAAATGTAGCATTATGAAAGAAATAAAAAAGTAATAAAGAAAACGTACATTTTAAATTTTCGTTTTTAAAATTGTATGTAATATCATTAATTTAACATAATTATTGTTGATGTATAAGGAAAATGACAATTATAAATGAAAAAAAGCAAGTTTTAGTAAATTGTTCATTATTTAGTAATTGACAAAAATAAATAAGTATGATTACTTCTCGTTCTTATAACGTTTTTAGAAATGATAACTAAATTTTAATTTTTCTATCAAATTAATTATTGCATGTTGAGATTTCATAACGAGAACTAATATTCAAAAAGTAATTAAATTCTTGTTTTGTATTAAGAATTTAAGACAACGTATACTTTTGTAACAAAAAAAAAATTCAATTATTAGCTTAACATTTAACGTTTTAACATCAGTTATGAAATTACGAAATGGTAAATATGTAATTAAAACAGTAGATTGTTTTGTTTAGGGGAATATGTAATTTACTAAAGTTTTCTAATTGCTAAACAATCGATTTTTAAGAGAAATAGATTTGAATGTAGCATATAGTTTAAATTTATTATATTTGATAATTAACTTCATTAACAGTAATTAATTTATTACAAAATTAAGCATTTAATTAATTTGAGCCTTGTAGCGTTCTTTAGGATAATCAACAGATTAAAATTCGGTTAGCATTAAAAATTAAGAGCAATTCACTTTTTAATCAAAATAAAAGATTGTTTAAAATATAGAAATTTACATGTGCGCATAGTTAATTAAAAAATTGCGGAGAGCCAACACACAAGACTAGTTAAAAAACACTATATACGGTTAAAAAGTTGACAACCGGTTTCGCCTCCAGTACGAGGCTTCGACGAGCGTATCTTACAGCATAATAACTTTATTCTATTTTAGAATCCAGTTTAGTGAGATTTCCAATACCATTTACAACAATATGGACCGAGTTTCAGATATTTGACTTATCTCAGCTGATGAGACATGATGGTTCGAAACATGTCTGTCCTAGGATGTTTAGAGATCAGGAAACTCTTAAGAAATTCCAATTTACTGTGAGATACAAAGAATAAAAGAATAAGTGAAAACGGCCTGTCCCACCCAAAGTTCGTTTTGAGAAAAATGGCATTTTATGTTTGTTTTTTCTGTGAGGAAAGTTCATTCCGATGACTTTTTTATGTAATTAAATGAGACCTTCAGCAAATCTCAACCACATTAACACTTCAGCATTAGATGCACACATGGCAATAGTATTCAGTGCCACAATAAAATTAAAATTGCTCATTGGTTGGAATATGCCGTTTTTATATCTAAAGAAATAAGCTACATTTTTAAAAACTGTAACTTTGTAATTTTAGAGTATAGCCTATAACTGTATGTACATATAGGCCTAAACACTTTCTAAACCGATAAAATAAGGCCTTTTTTTTTAATGTGTCAAGAGTTCTCAAGAAAAGTTTGGGAATCACTGTTCTGAAGGAACTGTGAATTCCTTTAGATATTGTTGAAGATAATTTTTATTCTCTATGTTATCAAATTGTAACTTACTGCATTTATTGACCTATAAACATTGTTTTTTAAATGAAAAAGAAAAAAAAAAAAAAAGTCTATTTTCGACCAATTGTTATCAGAGCTAGACGAGAGGCAGTAGGTGCATAGCAACAAACGTCAATTTTAACCAGAATTCAGCATTTTGTGAAAATTAAGTTCTTCTAATAAATGATATTTAATTGTAAAACACCTCATAGTTTCTTTGTGATAGGAGGAGATGTTAATTATACAAGACTTCTCAAGATTTCTTGTAACCAAATAAATTTTTTCAGTTAAATCACCGTTACAATGAATTTTAATTAGCCTTTATTGCGACGATCTAATAGAAACAAAGCATACGTCAGTGTGATTATTAGATAACAATGATCTATGGACTGCATAGTGTGTTTCAGATTTCTTATCTGAAAATAAATTTAGAATTTAAAAAAAAACAAAAAACTTTTTTAACCAAATATACGTAGAATCTGAACCGATTCTCTTGGCATGTGTTTTCTTTCTATTAGGTCAACGCAAAAATAAATAATACTAACATTAAAATGTACTAACCTATTATAAATAGGGTAAATATATCAATAAATATATAAACATATATATTTGCCTATATTACAAATAGTAATTAAAATCTCTTGTTACATTTATCTAAGAAATGAAGCATGTAACAATGTAAAGGTTCCCAACAATGATCTATCTGAGCTGGACTGTTGCGAATAAATAAATAAATATCTCATTAAAGAAAACCAGTACAAAATAAACTCAATTAGAACTCATCTTGTTCTTCGTTGTCTTGTCTTGAAGATTAAACCTGTTTTCTTCATTCTATTTTAATACTGAATCTTCCGATTCGTTCCCGCCAAAAAATTAATGATGCGGAAACAACAACACAACTGGATTTATCTGGAACAAAATTCGTAACAGATTCTTGAAACGGAAATCATAGTTCCAAACATCTCACGAGAAAAGTAGATTCCCTAAGTTTTGTTCCAGAACATAAACAAGACGAAGATCACGACGGAATGCGAGTCTGCTGCCAAGAGCTTATTGCGAAACACACCATTTGTTTATGTTCGCTCACAGAAAAAAACTGGTATCCACAAGAAAAATAATAACTTAGATTTGTAATGGATTTGATTGAAAACGCGGATTTCGAAAATTTAATAATCGGAAACATTAAAAAAAAAAATATGCATTATGTTAATTAAAAATTTTGATTGAAATCTAAATAATTATTATTCAAATTGAAGTGTTATTGTAATTATGATATTTAGCTAATATCCTGATAAATATTATAAACGTATCAAATTATAATGTATTCATATGTACTAATATTAAACTGTATATAGGCAGCTCATTAATTGTAATTAGGATACCATATTTAAATTATCTAAAAAGTTAGAAATATATTTTTTTTTATTTGAATACGACAAAGCAATGGTATTGGCGTAATAAGAAAGCGGGGGGGGGGGGGAGAGCGAGCTAATGATACCCAAAACCTTTGTAAAGTAAGTAAAATCTCCACGTATCAAAGAAAGTGTAAAATACAAACTGTTAATTGTAATGGTTGAAGTACTGTAGTTTAACATGTCTTTTAGGCATATACAAGAATATTAAATTAGAAAAATAAACAAAAAATAAAGAAACATATTCGTAATAAAATAAAACGGATATTTCAGCTCTATGAAATAATGTATACGTTATATTCAGTACATATTTATTTGTATATTTTTAAGTTTTTTATATAGTTGAGCTATTAATTATAAACTTTAGGTCTTTTCATGTCAATCTTTTAAATATATAAAACTATGAATTTTAATAGTTTTAGTGTCTAGCTACAATGTAGCTAGTTAAACAGTTACAATGTCTAGCTACGCCACTAAAAATAGAAAATGATTTGTTTGTTTGTTTTTTTTTCGGTCAGTTATTTCAAAAATAACACTATTTAACATTTTAATATTTTTATATATTACAAGCAGATAGGATGAATATTTAAAAAATATCAGTAATTTTAAATAATTGTGAGAGGAAAATATATGGTAAATAAACTATGCATATGTGTTAGGACAATATCCGAGAGTGCATTTCAATGTTTTGGTCGATGGTTTTAAAAAAGGAAATTCACTGTCAATACTTCCCTTTCATTTTATTTATTTTATATTTTTTCAATATTACTTAAAGGATTTTGTGAGTTCAAATAGCAACCTCCAACCTCGTCCTCCCTAAATACGGCCCCCCCCCCGTGTTTGGATAGTTCTGCCGTCAAAGAATCTCTCGCGACTGATCTTGATATCACTATCAACACAGATCGCGAAAGCATCTAGGGAGGGGTGGACGGACTTAGGCTTATTACAAAACGATCATGTTCGCTTTGGAGCAGCTTACATTAATATGGCTTAATTAACTTAGGAAGGCAAAAGGAAACATTAAGAAGCCTTCCTCCTTCACACAACAACTTCCAATCCCTTCTGGAAAGCCTCAGCCAACAAGGGGTGCCTCCGAATCGTAAGCCTAACTTCGACGGCGCTCGCTCCAACCGGAGATCATTCACTTCCCGCGGAGACACGCTCAGCATCCCACCCATTCATAAAACGCTCCACGGTAGCTCTCGCAGGCGTTCCACGCGCTGCAACTAAGCGAAAAATGTACTCACCGTTGTTGAAACCGTCATCCCTTCACGAGCGCTAGCGTTAAACCCATGCTTTGGCTTCGATTTCAGGTAAATACGGGAGTTAAACAACAAACGCCGTACGATTTCGGACGCGGCTCGAACGCCGATTGAAGCCTTGGCGTTCGTCGCCTTTTCCCTGGCGTTCCTGTGGTTCCACCTTTTAACACCAGATGGCGTTATAAATCCAGATGCGTTGTGATTGGATCAAAAGCGTTTCACGTTTGATTGACTGTGTTCCCATTTAAAAACTACAAATAAGGTGACTGTCACGTCTCTCCTTCATCCCGATATTACCATAAAGCACTCAGATTTCCATTTCTCATGACACTAAGTATGACTTAGTGCACGGGGCTTTGCCAATATCCGAAAACCGAGTCACATATTTGGCAGAATTGCACTGTAAAGTAATATCAATATTTGTAAATCATTTAGGCTAACCATGGCGTAAATTCAGAAAATTCCCGTAACTTTAATTAGTACAAATATTGAAGCTTGACAGATAAAACAAAATGAAAACTGATTATTTTGTTTAAAAAAACGTAAATACTCCTATCTAAAGACAGGGTTTGGGGTTTTTATTTTGTTTATTAATAATATATATTTTATTTCAACCACAAATATTGACGTCACTTGTACTACCGTAGCGTAAGAAAAAGAGAAATTCAGACTATTTTCCCTTTTTCTTGATATAGTTTGAAGCGCTTTACAAAATTTGCGCATTTACTTAAGCTGAGTTTTTACGAACAATAAATAATTAATACTTCTTAAATTTAAATTAAAGATGATTTGTATTTATTGCTTTATTCGCTTTCTTTGATTTAGAATAAGAGTGTGGGTAAACTTGGCTAAAGAGCTTTAAGAAATGGCTGTATCATATTCTCAACTGTACTTGATGCAATTGGTTATTTTCATCAAAATTGATAAAATATAGCGGCACAGAATATTAGCATACGTAAAGATGGAGCTTAGGATTTGTAAAGATTTCAAATCTTCAATATCTCTATACTTTTATCACATTTTTCCTAAGGAAGTGAGAGTGAATCATTGTGTTTTTGTATATGTGTCTCCTCTCCCTCCAAACAACTATTAACCCACTGCATGGGTCTTCTTGAAACTTGACAAGCATATTTACGGATAAAATATGATCTAATTTTTTTTTATTTCAAATTTTTCCGCATAGATCGCTGCAGAGAAATTACTGGGGGAAGATAACAAAATCTGGATTGGAAACGAATTAGCGAAACTAACAAAACTTATTAATCATTTTAGTAATCCACTAATTCCATGTTCTTGGAAATAACTTAAATTAATTGGATTTAGATAACTTTTAAAATAATGCTGGTTTATTTTTTATTTTTATTTTTTTTATTTTCAGAAAAATAATAAGTATGTATTGTTTTGATTCAGCAGATATTATAATTTAAAAATAAATGTTATTTGGATTTGGGGGGGGGGGGGGGAAACCGATTTCCGCAAATTCTTTCTGGAACGTCTTGTTATCAATTTAAATTCACGTACGTTTTCCATTGTATTGATGAGTTTTAAATCTGAATACATTAATTTCGTATCGAAAATAATGAATTAATTAGTTCAGATAATGCTAATTAGCATAATACACTATTATTAATAGAATGTAAAATCTAATTTAATAAGTGCTAATTGTCAAATGATAATCCTAAAAGCAGAAATCCCATAAAGATATTAAATAGTTTTATGATAACACAAAATCTTTATCCAAATGAATAATGATTCTTTTTCCTAAATAATTTCTATTAAAAAAAAATCCTGAGTCTACATAAAAATAAAATATTTATATTTTGAAATGGACAAAAAAATTTTGAAAGGATGTTTATAAATAAAATTTAGGACATACTGTTCGTTTTGAAATGCGAGAGCTACGACAACACAGACGATTCTACTCCCCAAAGGGGTGATACGCTGAGATGGGCACTTTCATAAGACTTGTTTTTCTTTTAGTACCTGTTATTTTTGCAATAGTATTTATTCTTTCCATAATTCTTTCCCGGAAAGCGCAAATAGAACGCAGCTACTAGTAAAGTAACACTGATAAAAAGTAAATATCCTCTCTTTATTTTTCCTCAACCCTATTTTCATGAAATCCAAGGAGACCTGACGCATGCGCAAAAGCGTTGAAGGCTCTCGTAAACGAAACAGTAAACGAACAGTAAACGAACAGTATTCATCTTTGAAATATTTGAAAGATTGGAGTTTTGATTGTGTAATGAAACCAAAGCCAGAATGTTTGTTTTAAAAAACATGTTTAAAAAAACGTTTAAGAATTCCTACGAATATTTTAAAAATTGTATGTGATTTGTTGGTTTAATAAAGAATAAATGGTAACCAATGGAAAGTGTCTTCATTTCGAGACACTGGCTGCTATGGTACGTTGCCATGGTTACATAACAACCTTGGTAGCTCAGATTAAGAAGTTCAAGTAGGCGTAGAAAGCAGAGAAAAAGACATTACATTATGAAATTACAAAAATAAAAGGAGTAGGTTTTGAGACATATTTATTCAGTTGGATTTCATAACTGAAAAGCTTTTAGTTTCTTGCAATTCTAAAAGTATAAAGAATAAGATTCCAAGAATCGGAATAAAGATTTATTAATATTTGCAATTCTAAAATTTATAGAATAAATAAATAAATTTAGTTATATTTAAAAAAAAAAAGGAAGCGTTTATGTTCAAATTAAATTAATAATTTTTTTTAGAATCTAAAAACACTATATATATTTTTTATGAAATTTAAGATTCTATTTAATCTTAGAAGTTTAAAACTTAATTTTAAAAATTAAAAAAAGAACTGTTAAAAATAAAATCACCGCAAAACGTAAAGTGAACAACAAGTATGATTTTGTAGTCGCTAGATGTCGCTCCTATTCAGCCAGTTGACTCGAACGATGAGAACCAATTTTTAGTTTCGTTATTGAGATAAAACATCTGCAAATTAACAATAAAATATCGAAAAATGTGAGCTGAATGCTTTGATCAGAATGTAAAACTGTTTATTAAAAAATTCAATGAGAGATTAAGTTTAATGAAAAGTTTATTATTTTAATATGACAGTCCTCTCAATTCTCAATGAATACGAGACAACTAATCCGCGTGTCGGCTACAAAGCAATTCAATATGGCCGCTTAATTTACATAAAAAGTCCGAACTTTTATCACTTTTATTAAAAAATACAGTCCTTACAAATACGTTTCCTCGTAGAATCTAAAGAAAAGTAAGCAGCGTCATTAATGTTATTATGGAACCACGTGATGCGATTCAATTAAGTTTCAAATCGAAGGGCACATAAATACAAATAAATAAATAAATAAAATAAAAGAACTTGAAGCCTACATCTGTAATCGTTTTTCAAAGTTGATACAAATTGAAAGGAAGATTATTTTTGTATTTCAAATTTCTAATATCTATCAAATACAGGCACTATCTTGATTTTTTTTAATTAATTAAATCCGCAAAATACTTAATCTTATTAAGTATAAATCCAATTAATTTTAACGCTTTCATAGCGCGTACAGATTGTAATGGATTAATAAACGGATTAAACGCAGTTTTAAAAAATAAGGTTAGAAATTTATTCTTTCACTTCTGTGCTAGAAGATTTTTGTTACATTCACAAGCAGATTTCACTAGAATATAAGCAAGCTAAGTTTCAAGAAGATCTAAGCTTAGAGGGAAACACACTCATACTGAAAGTAAAGTGACATTGTATGATCTTCACTTACCTAGAAAAGTAAGCTAAAGAAATATAGGATGTGAATTGTAACAAACATTATTTCAAGCTTCATCTCACAGGCAGATAAGACAGAGATATCTGTTAATGTTTTAGTTTGGTAAATTGGCAAAAGTTTAACGTGCGTAAGAGTTAGTAACAAACAATAAAGATAAAACGCACAACAATTAAAAGATCCACTGAGCTATCTTTGGCAAAAAAAAAAAAAGCTCAGTAGATCTTTTAATTATTGTGCGTTTTTATCTTTATTGTTTGTTACTAACTCTTATGTACGTTAAACTTTTGCCATTATGTATATCAGGGATGCTCAAACAGTCGATCGCGATCGACCGGTCGATCGCGAGAGCTTTTGGAGTCGATCGCAGAAATAATTTGGGTATCAATACAAAATAATCTCATTTCTGCGACGGTCACTCGTACGCGACACTTTTAAATAATAATTACGCATTACGGACGCCGAAAATTCTTGTCTAGATTAATTGTTTAATAATAATAATTTCAATTCAAGTTGAGACCTGTCATTCATTAGCATGGGCACTGTATCGAAAGCATTGTTCTCTAGACACACTCGATCCCCATACGTTGCTCTCTGATTGGTCGGAATATTCCAGAAGCATCGCAACCGCGTGACATTCAGGTCACTGATTGGCTAAAATTTTACAGATTCTTCTAGAATTACTTTTTCATATATAAAGCAAACGCAAAATTATCTCATTCATTATTACTAAGTTATTTTAGAACACTTGTACGTCGAATTTGCAACATAAAATGATTGCGGCGAAAAAAAGTAAAACCTACCATTATAATAGTGATTGGGAGGACGAATTCTTTTATCTTTGGCGAAACACGCTTATCTTTGGCCATAATAAACGTGTGTTTGCCTTGTTTGCCTGGTTTGCCTAAACGTGGGAACTTAGAAAGATTTTCCGCAAAAGAGTGAGTTAAGAAGATGAAAACTTCAAGATTTGAAAAGTAGTTTGAAAGCAGAGCAATCCATATTCATACAGGGCCGGCGCTAGGAGGGTGCGGGGCCTCGGGCGAGATGAATTTTGCGGGGCCCTTGCCAATCCTATTTTAACAACCAAAAAAAAAACGGAAATCTTACTTTAACAACCAAAAAAAAACACCGAAATCTAACCAACTAAAAACAAAAAGCGACGATCCTATTTTATCCTCTTTCCTTCTATACAGGCGCGGGGCCTGGGGCGATCGCCCCCATTCACCGGCTCTGTTCACTAGACCAGCCAAACAATCAGTAGCTGCAACAATTGCATCTTTTAAAATTTCCTACATACTGACAAAACACAAGAAACCTTTGGAAAGATGTAGTGAAAGAAACATTTATTGAAGCGACAAACTGTTTAATGACTTAAAAAATATAACAGAGATAACAGCTGCCATCAAGGAGGTCCAGTTATCTCGTCCAACTATTACTAGACGTGCCGAAATCATGAGCAGTGATTTGGAGACCAAACTGAAAAGTGATATCATGGAATGTACATACTTTTCTTTGCACTTTGATGAGTCCACTGATATGACTGATACTGTCTAGTTATGTATTTTCATTGGAAAAATTTTCTGATATGTCGGCTAAAGAAGAATTGTTGACAATGCTACCACTGAAAGAAAAACCTCGCGTTGAAGATATTTACAATGCTTTTCTGAATTTTGTAAAAAAGGTATGTGCTACTTTTTACAAACTCGTGTGCATGTAACAGATGGAGCACCATCCATGACTGGCAATAAAAATGGGTTTGTTGTACAGTGCAACTTGGATAATTCAAATTCTTTAATTCGAAATCGTGGTTAATTCGAAGATTTCTTGTAGTCCCTTGAATTTCTTATTAAATCAATGTTAAAAAATCGTGGATAATTCGAAGTTCAACTTCCTTAATTCGAAGTTTTTTATAAAAAATTTCGAACCATAACGACTTTTCGACGTTTCATCGTTAAGAAATTCGACACCTGACAACTGAAATCCCCTTCCCGCCACCGATCGACACGTGACGCTTCGAGCTTCCTGCTGTCAGTGTCACCATGTCTTTCAATAAACCACGCGTGTACAAGAATTTAACGTTCGCTGAAAAGGTCGCCGTCATTCGCCAGGTTGAAAAGGGTGTGAAGAAGAAATGCCAAATCGCCGACGAGTATGGGATAGCGCCGAATTTCGTCGGTACATTGAAGGACAAACCAACGTAAGTGAAGCTGTTTTCTGTTCACTAAACATGCTTGATGATTTTGCTAACCTTAAGCGACTGAATTCTACAAAACAATCAGACATTGGACAATTTTTTGAAAAACTATAATTTTCTGTATTGAATTTAATATGTACTGTAGCTTACATAATATAAATGTTATTTTGTTTACATACATATAGTGTTTAAGTCTTTCATACCATGATCTTTCTGAATAAATATTTACTTATTGACAGAATAATCTTTTCAAGCATTCAGTGGACCTGAAATTAAAGTTAAAAATGTAACTTGTTTAATTCGAAGTCTTGGATAATTCGAAGTTTTGTAGTGGTCCCTTCAGCTTCGAATTATCCAAGTTGCACTGTATTATGTCGAGCTAATGATGACTTCCCCATCGTTTTTCACATTCTATTGCATCATTTATCAGCAAGTTTTATGTTCAAAAATACTAAATATGAAAGATATCATGGACATTGACACGAAGATCGTGAATTCCATCCGTGCTCGAAGCTTGGAAAGACGCTCTTCAAAGTGCAATTGGAAGCTAGCGAGTCTGCTGAGCACACTGATTTACTTCTTTATACAGACGTGAGGTGGATGAGCCGCGGAAAATTTAAAAAAAGGTTTCAGGAATTACTACCTGAAATTATTTCTTTCCTAGATGAACGAGGTGACGACACTTAAACTTTAAGATACTTAAAAAAGAAAAGTGGCTCTTTGATTTAGCTTTCTTATCAGATGTGACAAATCATTTGAATATCATTAACTTGGAGCTATAGGGTAAAAATCAAACCGTTATCGACATGATTAGCACAATAAACTCTGTTAACAAATTGAAGTTATTGATTAATCAACTGAACAAAAAGGATCTCAAAATTTTCCAGCTTTGGAAGCAAGAGCAAGTTCTCACTTAAATTACGATAATTACGAGACAGAGCTAAAAAACATTTTGAGCGAAAGACGTTTCTCTCATGCATATAAACTGACGGATATTGTAACTTTCATGACTACTCATTCTCTTGTGCAGACGCTGAAAAATTTGCTACTGAAATATCAAACACTTAAAATATGGAGATCTCTTCTGTCCAAAATGAGGAATTGCAGATAATGTCAGATGTACATCTCAAAGCTAGAGCAACAGATATCAAATTTTGGTCTTTGATACCCGAAGACAAATATCATGTTTGAAACAAATAGCTCTTCAGTTAACAGGATTGTTCGGATCAACTTCCTTGTGCGAATCTGCATTTTCAGAAATGAAAATAATTATATCAAAATATGGCAATCGGCTTACTGATGAACACCTGTTAACATGCTTTTGGTTGGCGCTCAGTAATTACATGCCATCCTTTGAAAAGCACGTGGATGATATGCAGTGTCATGCCTCAACATACAGTCAAAATTAGCAATTTAAGGCTATGTTACAATTATGTACTTAGGTACATAGCCTGTTATGTATATTTTATATCTTTACGTATGTGGCAATAAAATATTTTTTTTTAGTATGTATGTTTTTGCTTAGTCTTAATAGTCGGCCGTCGATCGCTTGTCGCCTAAATATTTTTTGTGGTCGATCGCAGACACTACAAGTCTGAGCACCCCTGATGTATATGTTTATTTAAAAATTAATCCTTTACCAGCTAAGCTGTCTGCTAGCGGGGATTAATTTGCAGCCCTTTTTATTCTTAATTTATATTTTGATGTTTTTTAATTCAAGGGCCATTATTTTGTTCATGCTTGTCCGTTGTATATGTTTCTTTGGATCCCACTGAGTTATGAGTACTGGGCGAATCAAACTGATGAGACCTGAGAAGGTCGAAACAGTCTGTATTTGATTCCCGGTACAAAAATAGCTCAGGGGCAGGGCCGTAGCTACCACCGGGGCAGCCGGGGCAGTGCCCCGGGGCCTCCGAGCAAAGGGGCCCCCGAACGAATGGGATTTTTTTTTTACAAAACCATAACACTTGTTGCCCCGGGCAGAGCCGGCGTTAGGGGTTGGCGAACTTAGAAAAAAGAGGATAAAATAGGATTGTCGTTTTTTTTTTTTTGGTTGTTAAAATAGGATTGTCAAGGGCCCCGCACCCTCCTAGCGCCGTATCTGCCCCGGGGCCCCCAATCCTCTAGCTACGGCACTGCTCAGGGGATCTTTTAATTATTGTGAGTTTTGGTAAATTGGAATAATCTCTTTGCTTAATTTTTATTTATTTATTAATTTATTATTTTTTTTTTTTTTTTTGCTTTTTTATAAAAGGTTATAAATTTTAGTTCATTGATGTTTACTAATTGATGATCGAAGACTTTTAGGGATAAAAATAAAATTTATTGAATATATCCATCGTACAATATCGACCACTCACATCTAAAATCCCTAATTATTTTAGTTCTTTTTTCTTAGTTATCGCTTGCCACTTCTTCGACTTCTAGGTCTATAAATAACGTCTTAATCTGCGCTAAGAAGGTTGTTCTGTAACCATGGAAACTTACCATGGTGACCTCTATAAACTGTCTCAATTGCAGAACTATCCTTCGTAAACACTAATTATTTCTATTGCTTTTTTGTGTTGGCAATTATTGACAATCAATTACATAAATAATCGTTCGGATTCATAGTGTAGAAAAAGTTCAAAGACTTACCGCATGCCACACTGAAGATTATTTGCTCCAGAACTCATATCTTTTGCGTTCCAGATCTCTATATTTTGTTTCTATTTATGTAGTAATTGCAAATTACTTATACTTTTTAAAAGTTGCAAATTATATAATATGCTTATAACGGGTCCAGTAGCCCAAGTGGGGAGGCGCAGGACTCCAGGTTGAAGGAGCCGGGTTGAATCGCCGGCCCTACTCTAAATTGTTCTCCAGACTAGTCCTAGGGTCTACCTAGCTTTCTGTAGTGCGAGTACCGAATTTCTTTCCCGGAGTTCAGACCGGCAGGCAAGCGTTGAGCTGACCAACTGATCTCATATTAGTCCAGGCTCATTGAAATGTTGGGTAGACTTAGGGCCGGTCTACACGAGCGTTGAAAACGTCGCTTTAGTTTAGCTCCCAGACATTCTTACAGAGGTTAAATAAAGGAAAGCGCACCCTCGAAGACTTATCATTACTAATGCTCGTCAATGCCCTGTGTATATCGACCTAGTGTAGCTAATGCCGAAGAAGGCGTTGAATATGCTCGTCTAGACCGCATGGGATTTCGCTTTGAACGTTAGCAATGCGGCCTTTACAATGCTCATGTAGAACAGGCCTTACAGCCAGCGTCCATACTGGATATAGGCCTACCTACACCTGTATGAATATAAGCATGAATATTGTAAATTTCCCATTTACAATCTGGGTTTGCTATTTGTTATCATAAGAACCCGCATTTACGGTACGTTAACTTTACTCAACCTTTAACAATTACAAAAACCCATTCAAACTACCTCCCAGAAATATTTTCGGAAACATCATGAGAACTAAAAATAGCATGTAATTTTATAAATTTGAAATTTAGTTTCATTTCGAAGCATAAATATAATTCAGCAATCATTTTAATTTGAAACCATCAGATTTAAATTTATTAATTTTGAATAAAAAAAAAAGCAAATTAGCTTTAAATTAATATCATTAATTCCATGTGTAATTTAAATAAATACTTGTAGATGGATTACGTATTTTTGAATTATTTATAATTGTATTCTATCAGGTGGCCGCGAATCGTTGGGGCCTATACTGCCAACGCCCCAAAAGATGACCTGTAAATGGGAGCCTTTATAACCTTTCAGTGTCGGGAAGTATATGTCCGTTACATGTTTATTAAAAGAGGAAAAGGGTTTTTTATTCTCTAATGAAATAGATACAAAGAGTATAAATTCAATATATTTAGTATATTTAGAATGAAATAAATATATCCAAATACCTGTAATTCCATTTATGTATAAAATGTAATAAAACTGTTAATATGTTAATAATAATCTTTAATTTGTATATTAACTTCTTCATCTCAGTATAATTATATTTAACACGATATAAAAATTTATTTTAAAATAAATAATACAAATTTCATAATGAAATTCATAACTGTTGTATTAATCTTCACATCTTTCATTTTGGAGGCCTTAATTGGAAAATTAGATTAAAATAAAATAGTATTTATATACTTTATAAAATAAAAATAAAAGCTTTTCAATATGTAGCAGGTTGGTTACATAAGAAAACTTTCTTTAATATATGCCATAATTATAGTGGAACAAGTCTTTCTTAGACTCCAGTCGCTGCAGAAATTTGTTTTCTTTCTGAGGGAAAAAAAAAAAGCAGAATTCTGAAATAAGAAACTCATTGAATAAAGAAAAGTCAAGTAAATAAATAAAAAACACTAGAATAAAAACATTTCTCCAACTACCAGTAATAAAAACAAAACCTTCTAAATTTATTTAATTGAAATAACTTTTTTTTATACCTACACTTATTTAGAGCTTAATAAAATTTAAGCTATCTACAGGAATAGAATAGAAATTAGCTATTACTACCTGTTTCTTATTCTCTTACTTGTCAGAAGCGGGTCACAACAATTGCACCAAACACTGAAACAAAGTGGGGAAACTGTACAAAAGGGTAATCCTTTGAACGATCTCTGTTCAGTTGAGTCTGACAGGTCTTTTATATAATTGTTGATGAGTTAACTGAAAGTCGTTTCCTGTTTCTGAGATATGAGAAATCGTAGAATGTTCTCTGTTGTGTTAATATCAAATTTGATGTGTTTTGAAATGAATAACACATCTGATAACATTATATCATCCCTTCCTAAGCGTTCCCTTTAGCATTTTAATTCAGAAATTCACAAAGGAATTAAATGAAACATTTCAATTTATACTAGTCCCTGATTTACGATTGGGTTCTGTTCCGAGAACGCTATCATTCATTGATTTGATCGGAAGTTACCTCTAAATCATAACGATATATTCGCAATTCATACGAATGTATTAGGCCTGCTTTTAATTCTTGTAGCTAATTTTAATCTTTTGCTTATAAGAAATTTATTTAAAATAAGAAAAGTAAGTCGTGTACTGCAAAAAAAAAAAAAAAAGGTTCAAACATAAGAAAAATTGGCCAAAATCTCCGAAACAAACTTTAAAGCTTCCAGATTTAGTGAATTTCAACCATTCAATAAACACAACAGCAACAAAAAACAAACAACTAAAAGAAAATCCGTCTCACCAGCCAAAAGGTAATTCGTATTTCCGTAAAATTCTTAAAATAATTTTCCCATCAGTCCATATATTAATATGGCTAGACTACAGATTCCGGCACGGTTGTGATTCGGTGCGCAACAACACACCACATGGTTTGTTTTAATATCAGTTATTCGTTTATTATTTATGCGGAGTGATATTTTTTCATCCCTCAGGCACATTTGCAACCAAATACAATTAACATTAGGTTAGTTACAATTAACTTCCCTAAGGCACATTCACTTCCCTAAGGCACATTTTCAACCAAAAACAATTAGGATTAGGTTAGGTTAATTTAGGTTCGCTCAACTGCAGGATGTATGTATTGGTAAAAAAACCCGCCATTTCCATCCACTCACTTTTCAACAGTGCCTTCGAAAAAAAAATTAGTTCCACAACAGAGCCGGATTCTGTAGTCTGACCATTAATATTATGAAAACCTTTTCCGACTGTCCGGCGCAGTTCAACAATGGACAAAGGTGTGCCTGTGTAATTGTTGCGTTCCTGTGGCATTGTTGCGAGGAAGTCGACAAATGCAAACGGCGCAATTGTTGTAATTGTTTATTGTTGCGAGGAAGTCGACAGATCCACAATGAGCATTGTTGAACTTAAAAATTTTCTTGAAAAAATGTCTACAATGAAACGTTTGCGACGGGAATCGTACCTGCAACCTTTTTATCCGAATGTCAGACGGCCAAGGGGACCACATGCAAATTTTGTTTCGTATCACTCCCTTTGTTTGTGTGTGTGTGTGTGTGTGTGGCGCAATGAGAGAACAGCCAGAGAAAAAAGAAAATAACCTATTAATTTTAGCCTACTAGATTACAATTTAAATATGAATGTTCATTGTTGTATGTTCTCTCCGTCATCAAAAAGGAATAAAATAATCACTTTTTATCATAACCGCTTGGATTCGAGTCTTCTTGGAGTATCTCATACTTATAGGGAGAGACAGGAGGGGTGGCCTAGTTAGTATGAAAATCTTTTGGATACGACCTGAAAACCTCTCAATTACTAATCATAAATCTCCAGATTTGCATAAGTGCTTCGGAATTGCAACATCCATTGATAAGTGAATAACAAATATTTCTTCGAAAACGCCAAAACAATGACCAAAATTATATCCTTTGGTCAACAGAAAGGTCTTGTCCAAACGTATTTGAAAAATAGCTAAAATAGTTAAATTTGGCCATAAAAAGACCAAAATGGCAACCTTGTAATCAAACACTTTTTCTTCATAAAAAAAAGTGCATATAAATTAAGAAAAGGTTCTCGCGCCCTGAGATACCATCTCGGAAATCTGAGACAGCTGTTTCAGCTTTATTAGGCTTCTTCAGCCAGATTTAGCCTTGATGGTAGCTCAGGGTGCGAGAACCTTTTCTTAATTTATGTCCACGTTCAGATTTGTTTATTTTTTATCAAAACTTTTATGGTGCACGTAAAGCTTTTTATTTACTTTTTTCTTCATTTTTTGCAAAATTAAAAACAAATTAAAATATATAAAAAGCAATAAAGTAATCCATCTCAGAATTCTATGGACCATTACTAGGTAGCTAACAATGATATAAAGCATGGCTTCTTTCGATTACATCCCCTTAACAAGGAATTCAATTAGACTTATTCAGGGCCGGATTAAGGCCAACGGAAGCCCTAAGCATAGTCCAATCTTGTCCTTTGTTTTTAGGTGGCAAGACATTAATACTCAATAAGTGCTTAAAGTAAAATGAAATTGAAACCTCAATTTTCTTCAAGTCCAATCCCCGCTGCAGAACACACAACTATAATACGATTAATATAAACTGGTTTTTATTTGACCTATTTACATTTAATACGAAACAGCAGCGAGAAATATAAGGTAAATTACTTAGTTATAACTATTATAGAGTAATAGAAAGAACTACAAATTTTCATCAATGTTTTATTTAATTTTTTTAATTAAATTATTATAAGAAAAAAAAGCAAAAGAAAAATTTATTAAAAACGATTTTACAATTAATCATCATTCAAAAGATTACAAGAAAAAAATAAGATCTGATTTTCATTTCTTACTCTAGTGTAATGTGACTCTTAGAATATGCTGTTGGATCTTGTCTGTGAATCAGGAATTCCTTAAAATTTGCTACGCTGATACCTGTACACTGTAGTGCGCACTTTTCTCGGCACATGCTTATATGGCTTACATTGCTTAATGGTTAATCCAGGGCTGGACTTATTCGTTGATGGGCAATCTAATTGTAGGCCTAATTTTTGAGGGGGAAAAGGTAGATTGAAAGAGCATTGCTTTTGACATTACAGTCGACTTTCCTAGGAAAGTGAGGAATGATCAGTGTATGAGTTCCCATTAATAACTTTTGAACTATTGGACGGAACTTCTTGAAGCTTAGAATGCATAGTTGAGGATTAGAGATGATTTTATGTTTGTAATCTTTATCCAAATGGATGCTTATCGAGATAAAAGGGATAAAAATTTTGTAGAAAAGTGGAACTAAACAATGGATTTCCATTTTATTTCTGTTAACATCTCACTGTCTTCAACAATAAATATTAAATCCTTAATCCATTGCGCTGGGTTTGATACGATTACAATTAATCCGATGTAAGCATCTAGGTAAGATAAGTTAACAATGCCTTCTTAATTAATTAGTTTCAGAAAATAAGAAATTTGTACTTGGTAAATTGATTTTACAATTTGTAAATAAACTTAGGGTTTGCGACGACCGTTTCGTCATCTTTAGAACTCATCAGCCAGACAAACTCCACCTATGACAGATTCAGAAGGTGCTTCTAAGAATCCTACTCTCGCTCCCGGAAGAGGGACCCCACAAAAGCAAAACACAACTAAAAATACACAATAATAGAGAAAATGTCAAATCCTTGGCCTGTGTTCAGTTAGGTCAATGCAGGCCAAGGATTTTGTCGAGATGAGAAATCTTTTTGGTTCCTTTGTGACTTCCTTTGTGACTTACCATCTTGTTGAATTATTAGACACGTAAAATTTGTTTCTACTTAAACAGGTTAGTTTAAAAGCTTTGTTTTGCGCTATAGACAAATTCCTTTTGAGCTTAGCGGAACGTAGGCCAAGGATTTGATATTTTTTCTATTACTGTGTATTTTTGATTGTGTTTTGCTTTTGTGGGATCCCACTTCCACGAACGAAAGTGTGATTCTTATAGGTTCGCACCTTCCGAGCTTGTTACCGGTGAAGTTTGTCTTGCTGATGCGTCCTAAAGAGGACGAAACGGCAGTCCCGATAGAGGGGCGAAATCTTTTTGGTTCTTTTGTGCCTTCCATAGTTACAATTTTGTTGAATTATTAGATACGTAAATTTATTAAAACTTATAGCTTTTTTTTTGTTCTTTTTCACGATTAAATAAAAAAGTAGCTTTAATTTTATAGATAAATTAAGAAATCACATTTTAAGGAAAATTCACTTTAAATTCTTCGAACTTGGTTATTATGTTTTTACTGAAAATCAATAAACTTTTTTCGAAATAATTATATGTTTTAAATATAACTATATTAATGGACGATGATCATCTGCGTAACAAACGTTTTTTGATAATCGTTGTAAGTGTGAGTGATGTAATAGCATTGGTCGTAAATCGAGGCCAATCTGTTGTCTGTTTTGTATTCCGTTTACGTCGTGTTCTTAAAAACATCGCAATGGAAATCAACCTAAAAACTACAACATAAAAAGTTATTCAAGAAATTGGTGTGAGTCAGCAAAGCTCACGGTTTTGGCACCGGTTTCTAACAAGATCGTGGTTGGACTTCTTTTGAAGGAACGTGATTGATTACTCTGCTCAAGAAAATCACAAAAGTAAACTTACATGTAATTATTTTTAACAGTTTACTGATCTAAAATGTAAAGAAACCTACTAAAAATATTAAAATAAAATAAGAAGAAAAAACTTTAGAAAAAACAAAATAAGATTAAAAAAAAAAACCAAAAACAGGAAATAGTTGGCGTGCCGACTTTCAAATACTCGCATGATAAAGCGTTTTTATTTATTTATTTATTTATTTATTTATTTATTTATTTATTTATTTATTTTTTTGTCGATTAAGACAAATAAGAATGGCTTAGGGATCCAGAAAAAGGCAGAATATATTTCATATATATATATATATATATATATATATATATATTTATTTTATTCCTAAAATAAAATTGTAGGTTGCTTTGTTAACTTAATAGTATTGACGTCGTAATGGGAAAGAGTGGCAAATTCAGCGATTGATGCGGGTCTTTCTCTAAAACTCTTGGGATATCAAGAGCTGAGAATGGCGTATAATCGTTAGGGCTTTGCTCAGGGCGTTCCCTCAAATCCCTAAGTGGTGGGACAGGCCTACCCTTCCCTGCCTAAACCCACTTTCGGCTTCCAGTCTTCCGGTCATTCACTATTTCACTAGGATGCCGGTCATTGTGGATATCTCAGAAACTCAGATAAGAAATCATCTATGTTGAACACACGAAAATTTCAAATAAGCTTCGATTATTGTTTTTTGAGGCGATTTAATATCAAAGGGGTTTCGTAATGTTGTACAAAATACAAAAGGGTTCCATGATTAAATAAAGTTGGAAGAAGCTGTTTTAGTATAATGATATTTGTTAAATATAATTAGTAAAAGTGATGAATTTTACTAATTAAATGATTAAGTATTAAAACATTGAATCTCCAAGCAGTATTGCAGAAAATAAT
>JAFIDM010012231.1:51177026-51208021 GCA_023159025.1 Thereuonema tuberculata | reverse complement strand
ACAGGCTTGTCTTGAGGTGTCAGATGAACATTGGTCTCAAATTTTAAAATCTTTTTTAAAGTAGATACTTTTTCAATAGAACTCTTCCCCCCCCCCCCCTTTCTCCCAATTTTGGGAGAAAAATAGACAGTATAATTGTGGCAGAAGATAGTTAATGAAACAAACAAGAACCGAGAGAGATTAAGCTATGTTTCTTTGAAACTCCGTCATTAAACTTGAAGCAGTGTATCATCTTTTTAACGAAAAAACGGCATTTATTTTTTCGTTTTCGTTGCGATTTCTGTTAATACTATTTAAAAATTTCGTTAATGTTTTTCGTTAGGTTAATCAAAAATCATTTCGTTACATCGTTACATTACGCGTAACGTTTTCCAGAAGTGATTAAAATAAATTGTTATAATGTTTAATAGCTCATTGTTACTTTAATGTTAATTATCAATGTTAATTATTGTTACGAGACATTATTATGAAATTGTTAAAGCAGACTACAGTATTAATGTAGGCCTATATGGTTAAAATGCGCTGTTGTAATGCATTGTTAGAGCACACTGTTCACATTACATCAAAATATATTTTTGCAACATTGTTACGGTGTATTGTTAATATATTGTTAGAATGCATTGTTACTGTATTGTTACAATATTATGTAGGGGAGAAGGTGGTAATATGGAACAGTGTTGTAATATGAAACAGCAATTTTTGTGCAAGTAGCTGCTGCTATCATCCGGAAACCGCTCTAATTTCTATCGCTGGTTTTCCTTTTAGCCACCTAGAGGTAGGTATCTTCAGTATTTCGTTGTGTATGGTTATGAGAAGAAGTAGTGTGTTTTCGTAAGCCTGAAAGTTTTTACAGGGTAAGATTCAACACAATTTCTGGTACTGTTATTAATACGAATGAGGTTTTGCTTATATTGTATATCATTATTAATTAACTGAACTACAAAATGATGTATTCAGTACTTAAGAATTAATATTTTATTACTGAGAATGGATCAGTCAATTTCCATATGGCGACTGATGGTAATATGAAACAGGTGTTCCATAATACAACCTCACGATGCCAAGAAGCAAATTAGGACCTGAAAAGAAGGGACTAAGGTAGAAATGGCGTCAAGAAGATATGGTAAATGCAAGAAATCACCAAATCAGCAGATGTTTGCTCATGAAAGACTTGCAATTTTTAATTGAGCGTTTTCTTTCAATTAGAAAGTGTTCAGCATTAATTTTTACTTTTTCTCTGTAGTTTCTATATTTTCTATTGATGTGAAGCAAAACAATGCATTAAAGTATCAACAATAAATGATTTTTCTACTATAATAGCAATAATAAAGAAGTATTGTTGCATTTTTAACATCAGTTTCATATTACAACCCCAGTTCAACAATTCATTTTTTTGTAGAATGTTCTAAATAATTGTACCTATTCAAGAGTTTTAAATATTTATTTAAAAATGTGTGATATATATCTCACACGATATTTATA
The DNA here is from genome assembly GCA_023159025.1 of Thereuonema tuberculata. Classification (NCBI taxonomy): domain Eukaryota; kingdom Metazoa; phylum Arthropoda; class Chilopoda; order Scutigeromorpha; family Scutigeridae; genus Thereuonema; species Thereuonema tuberculata. Next base: position 51,206,539 of record JAFIDM010012231.1, on the reverse strand, counting down.
CTAATGCTACTGACGATTTTCATACATTAGAGCCACTTGAAATTCAAGATTTTGTCAAAAATAAAAAAGTGGTCTATATTACCACACCTCCCCTACTACTACTATTTTATTTTAACAATATCCTGCGTTTTAACAAACTGTTATTATATATTGTAAGTCTGCAAGGTTATACATTATTAGAAAGTATTATTATTGAGCTGTTAGAATGCGCTGTTATTAACTGTTAAAACGCTTTTTAGGCTTCTGAAAGTAAGCCTTATAATCCCGCTTTGTCCGTCTGTCTGTGGACAAGTATCCTACAATGCAAAGCACAACAATCGCAACAATGGCGCCTTTTGCATTCGCATCAATCGTATTTATAATAATAAGGAAATTAAAACAATAATATCAGAAGCCGTTGCGAAGCATTGTGATTACTTTACTAATCGCTATCCCTACCTTGTTTTTTGTTAGAGCTCATTGTTGATATTTTGTTAGAAGCCATTATTATGTTAAAACCCGTAATAACAGGATTATTAGAACGCATTTTTTTTATATTGTTGGAGCACGCTGTTAATATAATGTTTCAACGCATTGTTATCACACATTATTGGATGACTTTTTTTGTTATGTGTTGTTATCTAATGGCAGCGAACGCTAATAAAGATCGAGGAGCTACAAAACGAAATTATACAGCAAATAAATTTCCGACGAGCTAAAACAAATGTCCCGCTTAGCCTGTTCTCCCAAGCGACAAAACGTAAAGCCTTTATATCTTTTTATTATTTTTTTTCCCCTCTTCGAAAAGACGAACAATTTATTTTGCAATGCAGCTAATGAAGTGTCGGCTCAAGTTTGCAAGTAAGAGTAATTGGTGAATGTTTACCCGTGGCCATTTCCAGGCTTAATTGGCGACAATTTATCTATCGACGAAGCTTAAGTGAATGAGTGGAGGCTTCACTCATGTAACTCCACTCAAGATAGACACTACACTTTTTATCCTAATTTTTATCTCTCGCGTTGCAAACAAAATAAGTGCGTAGCCCTGAGCCAAAAAGCAGATGTCTTCGAGACTGTGTTATCACTCAAAATTCTTGGATATTGAGATGGCGTACTTCATGAAATTAAATTAAGAATTAAAAAAAAATGGGAGACAAATAAAAATATCTAGCTGTTCTAGTGAGTTAGAATTCTTCGTAGTGCTTGTATCAGGAATTTTATCAATGACTATAGGTCTAAGTGGTTGAAAATAAGCATTCTAGTTAAAAATAGACTTGTCACCAACAGAGATAAAGACCCAAACATATTATTTCTATCTTCAATGGCGGTTAAGATAAAATAACACTTGAACCTTCGGAAATCACAGAATAATAAGATGTGCGTACGGTATTTTTATCCATTCCAATTTTTATTTATTTATTTATTTATTTTTTTTTTTTTAGTCGCCATTCAGCTATTTTTCATTTGTAGCGTCATATTTTTAATAGAATGAAACTTAGAAAAGACTTTTTTTTAATCATTATTGTTTCAATGTCGACTGTATTTTGTCAGGGTTACAAGAATTCATTTTATAAGCATTAATGGTTATTCTAGAAAACCGGAACTTGTAATTTCGAACTTTAAACACTAAAACGAATTTGTAGGAAAAAAAAAAAAAAAACTCAGCACCGTTTGATTTCCGGTGCTAAAATTCAGTTTCATTAAATTTATTTTTTTTTTTTTTTGTTAAAAAATCTCACACATTTTAAACATTGAGCTGAAAGAAGATCATCATCAGGATCATTTTTTTTTTAACAAAAAAACCTGACGCATGTTAAATCTAACCATTTAAAAAAAATAATGGTTTCAGACTTACGAACATCCGCACTTTATTTATTTATTGACCATAAAGAACGTGGAGCTGTTGATATGTTGGACTTGGTTAAATTCTGAAGAAAATCCTTCTTCGTAACATAAATATTGCACAAAAAATTGTTGCTCTTAATTTTTTAATCGCCTATGAAAAAAATTTCAAGTTGAGTGCACTAAATGAAATGAAGTGCACGTCCAGATATCAGAGCTCTGAGTGAAAAAAAAAAAAAAGTGGTGGATCCTTTCTGCTACTCCCGCGCACTTCAATCTCCTACACCATTCAATTTCTATGAGTCTGTGTGAGCATAACTTATAGAGAACATTGTTGTTGATTCCTGTGGTTATATGATAAAAATAGATGAATATGACTTAGACATCATTCATTTCTGATACAGAGGAAAAAAAAAACAATTAATGGCTATTTCTGAAAGAGAACACAACTAAATCTCAAGTGGATAAGTGATAAGAGTAAGTGTTGGGTGATTAAGAACAGTTTCATCTTAATGGCGATGTTACATTAGTCAGATTTCTTTAAGAAGGGAATAAATTTGAAAAGTAAAGTTTCTTCTATCATTATGGCTTTTAATTTTACATGTAGAAATAAAAACTAAATAAACCAATAAGGAAAAATTAATAAAAAACACCATTCAAATTATTATATACTGTATTATAAAATCGTTATTCTGTCTGTCATTCTGTCAATCTGTCAAAATTTTTCCAATTTTGTGACCAAACTATAAGAGATAGATTGATCACGCAAATGGATAAAATATAGATCTTTATAAGACAAACAAAATGCTACAAAAATCTTTGAAAAATTTTTTTGGTTAACAAGGTGTCGCCTTTGAAAGGATCAAATTTTGATTTTTTTTCTCAATTGTAATGAAAAGTGCATAAGTTGGAAGAGAACATTATATTGAGACAAGGTAATTAATGCTTTTAGACAGTGTCAACAGCAAAGCGGTCACATAATATGCACAATTGTATAAACAAAGTAATTAAAAGCAAGAGCATATAAATTCAAGACCGTTCCTTTACGTTTTACAGGCAAGCTGTAAACTAGGGGCGCTAATACAATGCTTAGTGCATCATTTGGATATGTTACAGAAGTTTATGAAACAATACGTTTGTAAATATTAACAATGACGTCCTGTTGGCAATTGTTAGTATTGTTATGTATGAAGCATCAGTATTATTACTATGTTAATTGTTATCATTACTACTAACAATGCTATGGAAAACGTTAATTTGGGGCGGGGTCAGGAAGTGGTCCTACAGGTCTGATTTTTTTTTTACGTGGTCACCTACTTTTTGATCCTGAACACAATGGTGAAGGTTTCATTCTAATATCTCTAACAGTTGGGCCGCTACGGAGTGATATATACAGACAACACAAAAGCAACAGCGGTTCCCTATGTTAACTGTAACATGGGACCGCTATGGTATTTGAAAGTTCTATAGAACGGTATATCAGTCAGTCACAAACGTTTCTGCATTTGCAAGATACATGCAAAAATGTGTGTGGCGCAACCCCAGGTATGTGGTGCCAACCCGGGAATACACCTGAGTTATTGTTCTCCAAATGAAAGTTGGCCGGCGGAAGTTTGAACTGCGCAGCCCTTCCGGTAGCTGATCAATTATGTTTTCCTGTCACAATGGACGACGGGGTCTGTTTTCACTGAGAAAGACATGTTGATAACGCCAACTTAAAACTTCTCTCGACTATTTAGCGTTATTTCAATACCAGTTGCTATCAATAAGTATTTATATAAATAAATAAATATATATTATTTATAAATACAATGCTCTTTTGCAAAGTAACAAGCGATTACCGTAATGGCGGCGTCCTGTCATAAAATCAGACGGAAGTGCCTGACCAGACTAATCGATGATACATGCGCAGATCTCACAAAAACAGGGCGGCCATCTCTCATTTGGAGGACAGTAAGCGGAGAAGGCCACAACGGGCTGGGAAGTCGTATATTCTCCGATGTCAATATTAATTTCCTAAATAAATATATATGTGGGCCCGGTAGCCGAGTGGGTAAGGGCGCTTGGCTGCGGGTTGGAAGTGGCGGGTTCGATTCCCGGCCTCTGCGGAGGACGGGAATTTTTCCACGCTTCTTTCTCCTCCAAACGGGCCCTAGGGTCTACCCAGCCCTCTATAGAATGGGTACGGGTTTCTTTCCCGGGAGTTAAAGGCGGGCGAGCGACGGGCCGACCCCCCCGTCCTCAACTTTGTCCCGTAGGTTCTGAACACTGGAGCCTACCCTCCAGTTGCATTGCGCGGTCCTCTGGGCCTGATCGCAACTTTAACTTTAAATAAATATACAGTCGGACCCCGATTTAACGAATTCATCGGGACCGAAAATTTTATTCGTTAAATCGGGGTTTTTTCGTAATATCGGGGTCCAAAACAAAAAAATAAAAAATTTCTGCACTTACCTTATGGAACAGCAACTATAATTGACAGTTAAAAGTTGAAAGTTATAAGCAACTATAAAAAAATATCCATAATTACCGTATTTTACGGACTATAAAACGCACCTTAATTTTTAAGCAATTTAAAAAAAACAAAACATTTTTACCATTTTTATCATTAGATTGCAAAGCCAAACTAAAAAAAAAAATTCTTCGTTTATAAAATCGAACTGACCTAGAAACTGTACACTTTTTATTCAGCAGCTAATAATACAGCGAATAATTACGCACTAGTTAATTTGAAATTTTAAAATATGTACTGAGTAATGTTTGACAACTTCCTTGATTCCTGACTCGAAAAAAGTTCTTTTTCGACTTTATGTAGAGAAGAAAATACAGCTTCATTTATATCCTGCTGCATTAGATATGTTTAAAAGTATGTTTACCCAAACTAATAAATAAAAAAAAAAATTCAGCTGTTGAAATAATGCGTTAGTTAGGGGTTTCTTATTCGTTAAATAGGGGTTCGTTAAATCGGGGTCCGACTGTATACATATATATACATATATATATTTAATGCTATAGCTGCAAGAGTTCCGAAGTTAAGCGATGCTACTCGGCTAGTACAGGAATATTTAAACGGGTATGTAAAAACTGCTTTTTGCTTTGCGGTACAAACATTTTAATTATATAGTTGGAAAATACAATTAAGTAATTGTAAAATTGAAAAATAAACTGTAAACTTATTTAATTTTAACTTTAGATGATTTTGAAGTGTAATTATTTACCTTATTTCAGATGAGAAAAGTCTTTAATGCAAAATTAAAATCCGAGATATTATTGTTGGTTTATTTTATTTATTATTTTTTTTTTTTATTATAATCTCTTTTTCTCTCCGATATATATTAAAGGAAGGTATAAACACTAGACCAAAACTACAATACTCTTATTTTAATAATTGACATAAAATAGAACTGTTTAATGTCGACGGTAAAATAAATAAAAAAAGAAAATAGTGAAAAAGAATAATTTATATATCCTCTGCATTAATATAATATAACATATTATAAAAAAAAATCACACTGCCATAAAGCTTAGTAGAATAGAATGAATATTCCCAAATAATTTTCCGTGATTGTTAAAATAAATTTTTAAAATTTTAATCTGCCTCAACTTCAAAATAAAAAAGGGTTCTTTCTAAAATTAATTAGTATAAATTAAATTAATTAATTTAAAATAAACTTCTACAATAGAGTTTCTAAACTTAAAAAAAAAAATTAGTTATGAAATCAACCAAAAAGAATCTTGAATATTTTTAAATTACAAAAAAAAAAAATGTAGTATTAAAATTAATTAAGTTATTCTATATTAATATGTAAATTATATAAAACTTTCAAGAATCTTTCTAAAAGATAATTCAAAATTTAATTTATGTTTGTTATCTATATTTTTCCATTTCTCAAATTTTTTTTTTATAAAATCTAGCATCTATATTATTAAACAATGTAGATGGTATTTCAGATAGATAATACACACTTTAAATATAATAATAGTAATAATAATATTAATTTTAAATTTCGTACAATCCCTAAACTGTGTGCTAATAGATCCAATAAAACTATTAACAAAGACCAATATATTACGTATTGGATGCAAGGACGAATCTATTTTTATTACATGCTTTCTTGTTCTTATTCAAGAGCAAAGAACTCATAATCATTGGACACGCGCGCATTAGCAGTAGCTTAATTGAATATTTTTGACAGCCACAACAATGTACCTCCATGGAATTAACTCCACAGTCGAATTGAATTACCGATATAGCACTTGTAAATATAAACACTTCTTGCTGTAATATATAGCTAAATATTTAACAGGATTTTTTTTCTTTGTTTTTTTTTAATTATTCCAATGTAGCATTTATAATGTGTAAACACATTGAAGAGATGACTTATCATATCTGTAAGCTTTATGATTTACGGATATAAATAAAGTATGGTAATATTAATATAATATGGTATTATTAATAGTATTATTAATTTTGATTGATATTAATTTCAATATTTTTCTAAAACTGCAAACTTTAAATAAATAGAATACAAAAATGTATATAATTATTACTTGTCCATTATTACTTGAACGTGAACTTATATAATAACTTATAGAAACCATGATAGCCATGATGACTTATGAATTTATAGAAAAAGTTTAAGCTTTAATGATGTGTGTGTGTGGTCGGTTCGCACCGAAGTGCGAGCTTCGTTGCCGAAGCATCCGTGCTCCAGGGAGCGCTAGTGTTCCCAAGACGGCGAACCCCTAGCAGACTCCCTAGAATTACAAGGGAAAGATACTGGGGTGGTTTCCCGTGGCCTTCCCCAGGACGCCATTAAGGAATGACGTCAGACCGAAGAGAAAGTGAAGAAGAGGCTACAACACAGGAAAGGAAATTTTTGAAACATCCATGCTCGCTACCGGGATTTGAACCCGGGCGCTGGCACATTGATCTCACGACAGACCGACGCCTGAGACCGCTCGACCACACCAGCGCGGCTAGCTTTAATGATAGATAAAGTTAATGGATTAACTAAATGAAATGTTGGGATTTTTTAATTATATAAGATATCAGTTTATTTTATGTAATTACAAATCACAATTTTTTATTTATAAATATAAGTTTACCTTTAATGATATAAATATAAGCTTTGAGCTTTACTATATAAAGGGTAAGGTTATATTTTATTATATAAATTTAAGGTAATATTTTATTATATAAATGTAATTTTATTCTACATTGTATAAATATAATGTTATCTTTTAATTGCATAAACGTAAATTTCGAAGTATCCAAGCCAAAATGTTTTCAGCTTAATGATTTATGAGCTTATAATACTATAATCAAGCAACCCTTCGATTATCGTAGGATGTGAGCTTTGCCCTGCCTTCCAATTGTAGCCACGCCTAAAAATTGGTAATGAATCAAATTCTGCCGGCAAAAATTACGTCATCCAAATCCATTCCAACAATAAAAGTGGTCACCAGAAGTAACTACTCAATTACATAATTTCTTTGGCTTCATTTACGAAGAAACAACAAAAAAGAAAGACAGACGATAATACTTTTTAATTATTAAATAAATCCTACCTAAAAATACTGAAAAGAGATGCATAGGTATTGAGTGGGGCTAAACAGTTCAACAAAACAATCATTATAATTTCAAATCATCAGAATCAATGATACGATCTGAAATCCAAAACAATTAACCTTAGGACAGTGAGGTTCATCAAATGTACTTGTTGTCTCACTTAATAACTTTGAACCGCTAGGTGAATCTTCTTGAAACTTTGCTTGCTTATTTAAGGAGAAGAGCTGATCTAACTTTTATATTTGACATTTTTCTTATGAGAAAATTAGTGCATGAAGACCCATTCAAAAAAAGCATTCGAAATGAAAGAACGATGTTTAACAATATGGAAAATCTTTTTCACTAACTCCGTGTGATTTGATACGATTAACTTAATCTAGTAACTTAAGTAGATAAAGCGGATTGAATTCTTTTTTCAGAAAATGCATTCAGAATTATAATATTTCTGATAATATTCAGAAATGTTATAATTTCAAAGCTGATGTAGATTTTTTTTTTCCTTGTGGCTTCAAGACTTAAAAATTTTTTTTTTTAAATTAAAGAAGGATAATGCATTTAAGGAAAGTATGTTTTAAGTTCTGTCAAAAATTGCTTGTTAAAATAGACATTTACAATACATTAATAGAAGGAAGCCATAATAGTCATAAAAGGCAAGAATTTACTGATGAATGGTAATAAATTAAGATTTTCTTTATGATTTAACAGAACTAAAATACTTAACAACGCCAGTCTAAGCGTGTGTTGACTTAACCTTGAGGGTTGTGCGATGTTTGTCAATGACGCTTACGATGTCCTGACACATCGCCCCGACACAGCTCGACATCTTGATTTAATGACAGCAAAAAAAAAAAAAGCTGTCTGCCATAATTATTTACAGAAAATCATCAATATTTATTCGACGATGTTAATGGCGCGCGAGGAATTCAAACGCTGACAACGTACGTGTTGAATTAAAACTATTTTTGGTAGCTTTATTTAGCTTTATTTATTTAATCATTCATAAAGGTATCAGTAGAGCTTTCTTAAAACATTTGAAAAAATATAGATTATAGGAAATTTAATTAAAAAAATCCAAAATAACAATAACATTGTGCAATCGTACATTCCTTATTTTTTATGTAACAAGTAAGTTTTGTAAATAAGTCAGATAGTTCAGTGGCTTAGGCGCTCAAGTGTAGGAGTCCCAGTTCAATTCCCGGTGCTGGTCGGGAATTTTCCCAGTTATTTCTCCTCCAGATAGTCCCTAGGGTTCACTTAGCCCTCTGTCAAATGGGTACCGAGTTTCTTACTTGGTCCTTATGCGAGCGTCGGACTGACTATCCGACCTCAACAGAATCGCCGCCAGCCTAAACATCTTGCGCATCCCCGGACCTGCATGGCCTGTTTGCGGTACAGTTTAATTTTAACTATTAAGTTTTAAAAATTGTGGGCCCGGTGGCCGAGCGAGTAAGGGCGCTTGGCTGCGAGTTGGAGGTAGCGGGTTCGATTCTCGGCGGAGGGCGGGAATTTTTCCACGCTCCTTTCTCCTCCAAACGGGTCCTAGGGTCTACCTAGCCTCTGGAGAATGGGTACCGGGTTTCTTTCCCGGGAGTTAAAGGCGGGCAGGCGTCGGGCTGACCTCCCGACCTGAATCAAGTCCCGTTGGTCCAGAAACACTGGAGCCTTACTTCCAGCGCGCCCAACGACCTGCAAGGCCTGTAGTGGGGAAACCTCACTTTTTACGTTTTTAATTTTAACTTTTTAAGTTTTAAATATTAATTTTATTTTGATTAACAACAGTTCATAATAGATTGGATGAAAAATTTTACATTGGAGAGTTTTCAAAAATTATGTAAAATAATAGTTTGCCACTAGTTTCAGTAACTGCTCTGGTTGTATTTCCATGACGAATAATGTTCGATTTCTGAGAATCAATGATCAAAACTGGCGAATACTAATTTGAGTTCTCATATTAATCGTGCATAAGAAGAAAACCTTAATGACGAGAATATCCCTATTCGATTAATAAACAGTACGTACTGAATCTGAAATATGGTTTTTGAATTTTCTTTTGTTAGGGTCGAAACCTACTCCTCGATTATCGTTTTGACAACAATTGTACTTCTTCAAGGAAATAAAGTTCTGGCTGCAATAACTCAGAATGACTCAAACCATCTGCAGATATTGAAAACAAATTTACTGTATTCCTCAGTTTCATCACCATTTTTTTAATTTTTTTATTTACTTTCTTTTGCCAAATTTCGCATTGGCATAGAGAGAGAGAGAAGGGGTGATTATTAGTTGCAACTATCTCTCCTTCCACTGCATCCGAAAATAGTATATGTCTCACATTTTGCAAAGGCATTTTGTTTGTAGCTTCTCCCTCCCCCCGTCTCTCATTCCCCAAAAACATTCACTTTTTTTTTATCGGCTAGTACCACCATAACTCCCTCGTCCTCCATTCCATACTCCTGGGTATACATCTGTAATAGTGTCTACGAATGTAATATTCCATCTGAGGTTAAGAAATTCATATAAAGTGAGATAGTTAGTTCTTCATTAGTTCTTGCAGTAAAATTTAAAATATTAAAGAAACACTAAAAAAAGTTTGAAACATCAAAAGTTAATAAAGAAAAAAAAATATCTGTTTGGCAATCATCAATAAATCTTGGAAGCAGTCATTTCAAATTAAATGAAATTTACTCCAATCAAAAAGGTGAAGATAAATCTGGATATAAATATCACTTAGCTCTTCTTTTTTCTTTTCTTTTTTGTTAATATCGTCCAAATAATACAAACGAAAAGATTCCGGTTATTTCTAAATTATAATATTTGATAAATACAAATATTTCCATTTTCTGAAAAACAAATTAAAATCCGCATTACTTACTAAATCCGATTAATTTTTAATTTGCACTCGCAAATTGGTTTATTATTAAAGAATTAAAATGCAAAATTCCAAATCATTGTTTTGTTTCTAATTTGCTTTTCATGGGAATTTTTCTCACCTTCACGCAATAATTTGTCTCAAAAAAACTAAACAAATTTTCAAATTTCAAATAAGATAAATCGTGTACTTGGTCCGTAAATAAGCAAGCAAATTGCAAGAAGATCAACAGTTTAATTAGTAGCAGAATTTATATAGACACATATTGAGTGATCTTATGAGCTTAAAGAATGTTCATCTAAAAACCGTTCAACGCTTAATTAATCGTATGTTTGTTTTTATGTTTATGTAGTGCATGTGGGTGGCATAGAAGCCAAGCACCGCGACCGGAGGTCTATTGTACTATCCTACGGAAAGAAGGACAGATGGAGAGAAAGTATGGTTGGAGAAGTGCAGGGGAAACGGGAGAACCCCGAGAAAACCTGCCCAGCGCGGATCGTCCACCATCACGAAACCCACATGAGAACCGAAACCCGGTACTCAGAGGTGAAAGGCCGATGTCATTGCGACAACGCCAACCGCGCGGTTAATTAGTTGTAAGTGCGATCTTCAATGTTATTTACTTAATCACTCTTTAGTTAATCTTATTATTTAGGCAAGTTATTGATTATTAGTGTTTCGTAAATCTTAAAAAAACGTTTCAATAAAAATAATTCACTGAAGTTTCTGAACCATCCAAATCTCAATCTCATGGATTTTTGAACTCCAGATTTTTCGATATGATTCTGACGGGATGAGATTTGAAGCTTTGATAAGAACCCTTCTACGTTTTTTTTTTTATCTTAATTCCCTCCTTCAGGCTGCAAATCTTCAGATTTCTTAGCCAGCTAGAAAATGCATTAATTTTGAAAAAAACCTTATTTTCCATTTGTCGTGACCTAACCTTCCCTTTTCTTTCTAAGGTTTTGGAAAGAGGATTTTAAGGCAGGATTCCATACAGGAAATTATTTAAACGGCATTCATCTCTCTTAATTCTAATCCTCCTTAACAACGTGTTGCTATGGAAACCACATCAGCTTCAGAATTCTATTCAGATAAGTCGAATCGAATTCGATTTTTCTTTCCAAAAGACTGAATAAAAAAAATGATAATCTTCCTGTAATAAAGACAGAATTCACAATTAATTATTAAAAAAAAAACAAACTTTAATTTTAAAAAATCACTGTTTAAAAATCCTATTTTTTATTTCAACAGTAAAGTGAGGCTAATCAAATGAGTCTGTCTGTGTGTTATCAGAGGGAGAGACAAACACACAGACAGACAAAGTTAGATCGTCCTTAGTCCTCGAATATTCATACCAAGTTTGAAGAAGATGCATATAACAGTTCAAAAGTTATCAGAGGGAGAAAGACACTTTTGAACTGCTGGGGGGGGGGGGGGGATCTTCTTAAAACTTGATATGAATATTCGAAGACTACACACGATCTTACTTTAATATTTGAAATATTTTTCAAAATGGATTCATGTCTAGAAACTAACACGAAAAGACTACAAAAATTCCCCTAGAAAAGCCTAAACAATGGATTTCTATTCTAATTCTGTTAATATCTCATGCTCTTAAACAATGAATATTAAATCCTTTTGCTAATCCGTAGAGCGTGATTTTGATACGATTAAAATTAATGCGATTACGAGTAAATAATGGAGGTGCGATTCATTCGTTTTTGGTTTTTTTTCTGAAAATAAAAATGTTATTCAGTAGATATTACAATTTAGAATTTTCGTTTTGGTCTTTTTCAGGACTTTAGGAAAACGAAGTAATCAAGAAATAAAATAATATTGATAATTTCTTGATTAATAATCAAGAAATGTAAGAATTAACTTTTTAAGGAAAGTAAGCTTTAAGTTCTTTCAAACTTCTTCTTGTATTATTATTATTATTATTTTTATTTTAGATGAAAACTAGAATTTGAAGAAATCAAAGTTTTCATCTTCTTTTAACATTTGAAGCTAGTTGATTTTGCTTTGAAGTTAATTTACTAATTAAATGATTTCAATGAATATTTTTAAATTATCAATTATAATTAAGCAATAAATTCTTATTTCGATATCAAGATTATTCATTTATTATTCCTTTCTCTTTATTTTCTCCACAAAAACTTAGGCCTACTCACTTGGGCGGATTTACGTCTTGATATCTGGGGGTGCGAGCTCACCGGAAGATGAGGTATTTGTATACCAAATTCAAACACCAAAACCCAATTTAAATGTTCCGTTTTTAGGCCTAAATTAATAATTAATAAATCCGCCCATGCCTACTCATTCTGTTTCCAATTGTTCTTCCACTAATACTAACTAGGAAACTTGAAACTCTTCTGTTGATCTTAAAGAAAAAACTCTCTTTGCATCCTAGAATCTCTATATATTTTTTTTTTAGAAAAAAATGAACGTTTACATCGCCTTGACTGTCTTGTGTCTTCAATAATAACAAAGTTTTACTCTGTTCTGACACCTGTAGTTGTGATCTTATTCCAACTAGAATCTACTGTATGAGAGTAATCGGATTTCGCCCACAACGAGTCTTCAGAAATTCATCAGTTTTTGTGAGCTGACGTCATCAGGGGAGAAACTATGTCTTTCTGAAGACACTTCTCTTGAATCAAAAGTCCTGGTGCGACAAGAGAAATGCCGTCAGGACATGACGTCAGCAGCAGATTTTCGTGACGTGATCTTCCCGTTGGTATCAATTCTCGATTAATTTCTGAATTGGGTTAAAAATTTAGCGGATATCAAGGCCGAAGAGGAATTTGAATTCAGAAATTTAACTTAGTTCTCATCAGTGGTTCTCAAACTTTTTCGGTTTGCGGCGCAATGTTAAGGATATTGAAATGTGTACACAAATGCGCATTTAAAAGTATGACAATATAAATTAAATTATGAAATAAATTAAGTACTGCACTGCTATTAATTAATCATGTATTAATGAATCTCTTTATGAATAGGTTTCTTGTTTTTAAAATATATTTTCATTAAAATTAAAACAAACACAGTGAAAATTTAAAACATATATTTAAAAGTACATTACTTAGAGATGACAAGGGAATCCGTTAAGGATTCCGAAAGCTCCTCTACATAGTGTATTTTTTTAAATAAATGTTTTAAATTTTCACTGTGTGTTTGTCTTTAATTTTAATGAATGCTAATTTTAAAAATTAGTCATAATTCAATATACACAGAAGCCCGGTTATAATGCGATCTTTCGGATCCAAGATCTTGAAGATAGCGATATAACCGCGATATAACCGAACTTTTATTACTTCGCGACGTCAAATTTCATATACCGCACCCTATTATCGCCCACACGATTCCAAATCGATTTAAAATGGTCATTTCGCGATTCCTACATCATTCAGAGCTATGTGAGAGAATTTTATATTTATAAATACGTAAATCAATACCTTTTCAACACTTTGATGGGTTATATTAGCCAAAATCGATTTGGCGCCGCCATCTTGGCATCTTGTACAAACGACGAGTCACGTGGATCGAAACTAGATATTCATACGCCTATTAGATTACATGGGCCTCTTTACTGGTTGTCATTGGCAGAAAAATAGATCTCGATATTCATTTTCGTTAAACGAAAAAGTCCACAATTCTGGTATTTTTTAAAAAATATATTGTATTTGACGCATTTTCGTGGGTATAGACTCTCAATTACTGTAAATAATAAGGAAACAAGCATATTAATTTACACCTCTGATTTGATTTTAGGCGAAAAAACGGTAAATTTTGCAATTTTACAATTATACGCCTTTTCCAAAATAGAAGGGGTCCAAGACCAAATCGCATTATATCCGAATTCGCTGTATAAACAACCGCGTTATAACCGAGCTTCAGTGTACTTTCATAATATTCGCGGCCCATGTAACTATTTATGCGGCGCACAGTTTCAGAATCACTAGTCTATAGTTATAAATTTATGATGAATTTCTGAGAACGGTCTAAGGAAGCAACGCCAATATTATAAGTCCTTCGATGTGTATTCATCTATTTTATTAAATAGTCTTATGGCAATTTACGTAAAAAAAAAAATTAAAATATTGCTAAACTTCTGTATTACATATTGAAAACATCCAGATTTCTTTTCTGTCATTTCTTTTTATTCTCTAAAAATAAATAAGTAAAAAATTATTCAAATGAAATTCAACGAACACATTTTCAATTAAATTGCTAAATTAAAAATATAAAATGTACATTATTTTAAATACAGCAATTTAATTGAAAATTTGGGTTCGTTGAATTTTATTTGATAATATCTATTTTGGCACATGTAAGAAAATGATTAATTTAAAAAACAAAACAAAATAAAAATGCTAAGATAAAGCAATTCAGTTAGTATTAAAACTCAACAACATGTAGATATGTAAAAAAAAATATATGTAATATAATTAATTCATTTTTAACTTAATGTAAAATTCTGTGCGTTTTTAATTTTATTAGGACGTAGATGAAAACATCAGTTTTAAAACTGAAATTGTGAAAATTTAAAAGTGTTACGACTAAGTTAAAGAAAAACGAAAAAAGCTAATAATGAAATACTTGAAAATCATCTCATGAGGTTAACTTCAGTAAAAGATTCTAAGAAATGGAGGCTTAGTATTAACAATTCCTCTTTGGTTCGTATACGTTAAGCAAAACTATTGATTGGCAGAAAGTGAAAAAAATAAAATAACTTGCAACATCAGAAACGCAGTTTAAATAATGTAATGATTTTGGATGTCGAACGGAATACTAAATATGTTTCTGCTGATGTTGACAAAAAGGAATACGATACAACGTCTCAGACAGCAACGAATATACAAAGGAATTCTCACCATTTGGACTAACTTTTAAGTGATGCTTTTCAGTTATTCAGAAAAGAATTGAATGCACAAAAGGGAAAGAATGAGAAAAATAAAAGAAAAGTTATACACTGTTGTGCAAAGGCAAAGTGGGGAATGAGAAAGGTGGAGAATAACGAATAAAGGAGACCAAAATAATCGCGCATCTTATTTTAAACTGGACCATAAAACTTACTTGCAAATATTAAGAAAATCTGTCCAGCCGTTTCAGCATGATGCGCATATAAACATCCAAACAAAGAAGAAAATGTTCCAATGGAATAACAAGACACTTCACAGAGTTGATGAAAAATCTTACTTCTATTCTTGGGTTTCTGAAAAGTTGTTTTATGTGATTAGAACTTATCAAAGCCGAACCCTATTGTTCATCAACTTATTTATGGCATAGGAACTTCTCTATTCGCATTTTGGCGTTGTCGAGTGGGCTTGCCAGCAGTCTAGTCTTCTCGGCGACTGTACTCAGGACTGAGTTCGATTTCCGGCGCGTGTTTAAGTGTTTATCCTCCTTTTTTCTGTGCTTGTCTCTTCGAGTGAGTAATGTTGCCTACTTTCTATTGTGAGCTCCGAGAAATTATTTATTCGACAAAATAGTCTACACTTTCTGATCGCAAAGCGCCAAGATAAAAAAAAGAAAAAGGCATGTTGTAAGCCAAAGAAAAACTTTCTTTTCAAAGGCATTCGTAACAATCCTAACGACCCCTGTATCAAAAAAACAAAACAAAAAAAAAACTGAAATTTTGCTAATCATCGACTAATGAATAAATGTGGAGTTAAAGAAAAATGTTAAATAGAAGAAATTCAAATACAGTGTTACCTCCGAATAACGGACAGTCACGGGACCGGAAGTTTCGTCCGTTATTGGGAGGTGTCCGCAATTGGGAAGGACTATCTTTTTTTCATTTTTTAGTTTACAGCATGTCATTTAATGAAAAATTACATACAATCTTAATTAAATTTCTACTATTATCATTGCGATATGAGAGAATATGAACAATTGCAAATTATTTACTATATTCCTTTTTAAATGAGTGCTAATCCGTTTGTCTTACTTACTGTAATTAATTTTATGTAGAAAATTAATTTCTAGCCATCCATTAAACAGGTCCAATCGTAAAGTTTGACTGAATTCTCTGGCTTTTTCTTGAAGCAAAACACTGCTTATAGAAATGTTCTTTGCATGGGCAGAGCGGCACCATTTTATCACCTCTTCGTCGATTTTTCTTGTTTCAGTTTTACGAAACTTCAAATTCTTCGAATTTTCGTTTGAATTCACCATCCACATTTTTCTAATCTCATCTTTGTCCTTCAAAAGTTCACTTATCTGAGTTTTTCCAACTTAAAACGTTCAGCAAGACAACGCACACTCAGCTTTTCTTTTTCAGCAATTTGAAGAGCATGAATTTTTTTCTTTCAGTGTCAATCTCTTCCTTTTTGACGCCATTTTAATTCGCACTAAATTTAATCAACACGTTTATAGAATAGCTTTACGAGGAATTGATATTTACAAAGCAATTGCAGTGAAAAAAAGGGCCTTAGATTCATACATTGAATCATGGAACACCGATTCAATGTATCAATGTTGTTTTTGTCGAAATGTTAATCGAAAATTTTTTTTTTTTTTTTTTTTTTTTACAGTTAAAATAACTGTCCGCTATTCGGGGTGTCCGTTAAGGAGGTAACACTGTATAAGCTAAAAGTTTACAATCAGCTTATGCGTGACAGTAGTTAATACTTTAATATAGAATTCTCAATGACTACCACTTTAGAACAATGTTTAAAAAAAAGTAGTTCAGTAAAACGTGAATATCCATGGTTATTATAGAGCCCGGATAATTGAAAAACAAGGTTAATCTAAATTAGGTTTATTGGGATTAATCATAGGGCGCACATAAAAACGGCACCAAATTATTATTACATTATTTAACGCTATCGCTCTTGTTCATGTTATCTGTACATCGTTGCCGGTATATTTTTATTATCTTGTTCTGAGTAGAAAAGTGGATGTTTGAAATGGCCGCCATCAGCCTCGATGCATTTTTTCACCCGCCGCAGCATGTTCAGGAAAACACTCCTCAATTCTGTGACCGTAATGCAGGCGATCTCTTGCCGCATGTGTGTTTTCAACTGATCCAAGGCACGAGGATTGTTGCAGTATACTTTCCATTTCAGCATCCCCCCAGGGATAAAAGTCGCATATGGGTATATTATTAGCTCTGAATACTGTCTAAAGCGAACATACAACATATACCGTGAAACCTATTGGGACCGGTTAGTAAATCAAGAAGAAAAGAAACGTAAATGGACAGTAAATATGCTTTCACACAACATCAACGGGAATCCTGGACAGCTGTTTCATCCTTATCAGGAATCATCAGCAGGATTTACCCTTGATGTTAGGCTCAGACTGCGCGAAAGTAAATGGAAACTATTCTCGTTCCCGGGAATGGCAACCGAGAAAAAAAACAACCAAATACAAAATAATCCTGTGAAAACTACGATGTTGGCTCAGTGAGAAAGCATATTTATTGTCCATTCAGACTTTTTTCTTGATTTATAAATTATTATGGACCTTAAATTTTTTGTAGTGTATAAATACAAAACTGTAAATTTTTAAACTTATTGAAATAGAAAATACCGTGAGTTTTGTTTGTTCAAACATAGAGAATTAAAAAAAAAAAAGAAATTTGAAAATAGTTTAGAGGACTACGGTTAATCCAACTCCGCGGATTATTGGAGTCCGGATAATCAGGGTTTATGTTTATTATTCTCTTAACCACAATGCAATCATACATTAGCATATAATAAGAAACAAAGAAATTTTCAATGTGTGCTGAGCATAATATTTTATGTGCGCTGCAATCGGTAATTAAAATTATTCTAAGCCAACACACCTGATTAAAATTAAACATTTATAATGATAACGTTTTTATGTAAAATATCTTTTAATTTTAATCAGCTGTGTTCCCCTCAATGTCTGTTCATCAAAATTATTTTAAGATCTTTATTAAATGTGCATTTATAAAAGAAAAAAATGTTAAATAAATGAAATTAACATTTTCTCTTTTAACATACAATTTCCATATTTTTACTACGAAACATCTAAGTAAGTGTTTGTAAAAGTTGAGATAAAACGTAAAAAGTTAGCTTGTTAAAAGACTTTAAAAAGTTTTGTAATGGTTACATCAACTTTTCCTCCAAACTTTCCTGCTGTTTCTTTCTTTCTCTTTTTTTTCTGTCTTGTGTTGTTCTTATTTTCGTAAACGTTCGGCTTTTCTTTTTCTTTTTTTCATAAACTCTCTGTAATAAGGGCCCAAAAAAAAAATGGAATCATTTTCAATTTACTTCGCGTCATTTGCAGATCTCGGCAATTCGTTTCCAAACGGCAATTTCCAACTTTGGCCACGGTGATCTGGTTATGGTTAGATTAAGCTGCAGCCGAAATTAAACTTTCACCGGTAGTGCGTAGGGGGGTGTAGTAAAAACCATTCCCGCCAGAATCGATGCTTCGGAAAACTTCCGCCTTTAGTTTTTATTTTTTTTTCTTTACTTTTTTTTTTTTTTAACATAATGTGAACAACAACGAAGGAAAGTTTGGTATTATGAAGAAATTCAGCAATCTCCTTCTGTATTGTTATGGTAACTGTACGCATGCGCAAAAGCTACTTAAAACTAGTCAACAAGCAAGCAGGGGCCTCGAATTGTTAATATCGACGAATCAACGGGCACCCTGCCGCTAAATAAACACCGCTCCATTTGTGTTTTTATGGGGGTGTGAGCTGTTACACAAAAGAATGTTTTCAGTGGTAATATCAACAACGAAGTATTTATTCCAAAAAGAGAAACTGCTTCACTTTCATTTACTTTCCATAAATTAAAAACAAAACAAAAAAAATCAACAACATATAAAGAGATCTTATCATAAGCAGAAACTTCATGAAAAAAAACCCAAAACGAAACTTTCTTTGTCTACTTTAAATTTTGTAAATATTTAAGTTTAACTTTATCAAAGCACGCGCAAGTAACAGTGCGTACTTAATAACACTCTAAATAGAATCATATACATTGTTAGATATCGAAATAAATTCATCATCCAATGCTTTTGTAAGAGAGTTTTTGTCTTATTCGCTCGTCCATTTGTCAACAGGAATAAGCATTTTTTTTTTTTTTTTTTTTTTTTCAAATAAAAAAAAGTAGACAATATTTTGACAAATAGACATAAAATATATATATATAATCATTATGAATAAAACTCAACTACAAATCCTTTTTCTTCATTGCTGTACAACAAAATGTATGTAACTTAATTCTTTACCACAACTACCTCTATGTTTGTGAGGATTATTCGATTATTTTAGAAGCCTGAAGAAGCAGGACAAAGTCGTTGCCTGCGAAATACAGCGAAATGAGAAAAAGAATTTGTAGTTGGGAGTTTTATTCATAAAGACAATATTTTGTTTTTAAACATACGTAACAAGTTCAAGACGTTTACTGGTTACTAGAGGAATTATAAGTTTCTACGGAGAAACACATAAATTAGTGATTTTTTTTTTAAACTATCCTTGGGAAAAATAGGATAAAAATAATAATTTTGCGTTTGGAAATATACAACATCCCTTTACTTATATATATATAATGGAAGATTCATCACCAAAGAAAGATAATTTGCATCTTATTCAGATCTGTTGCTGCCATTTTTATGTTAGCAGAAAATTCTAGCATGTAACACTACTTTATTTCTTAATAATTAAAAAAAAATAGAATAAGTACTGTGCGAATTTTCGGGATCACAAACCTCCCGTAAATTCGCAACAGCATTTATTCTATTTATTAAATATTTTATTCGTTATGAGTCGTAGGAGTTCCTTATAGACTACTTTATTTTTTCATCACTTTTCTTCATTATAATTTCTAGAATTTTTAATGATGATAAACTTTTACAGTTCGAAACCGTCATGATTATTAAATGTTTACATTTGTGCTGCCTTATTATACGTTCTTTAGATATAATCGCACATTAAATGAAGTTTATTAAATATATTCTTTAATTTACTACTGAGAAAAGTAATCCTATTGTAAAAGGCATTCTCAGAACCTACGTCATTGTATGTCAGAACCCACGTCAAGTATCACATATCTAGCTGTAAGAGCATTGAGACATGGCTATTAACATTTAGGTACTGTAAGAGTACTATCCCGTTCTTTCAGTACTCTTAATAGGCTACTGTTAATAGGGAATTACGGAAGGAACTAACTTATATTTTTTTTTCTTAATTTACTTCGTGAATCTGAATCTTTAATATATATATACAGGGTGTATCTGAAATATGCTGCCAAACTTATAGGTTGTATTCAACAATGCAAAACAACGAATTAATGTCATATAAACATGGATCTGGAAATGCTTTATTTCCAAGATATGAACGATGCAACAATAAAGTTGACCGTACAGTCGCTCAGTTTCTCAGTTGTTTTTTCAAAACCGTTTACTAAATCATCCTTTCCCTATTTGAACTTTTTTATTCGTCTTAATGAGTAGAACCTACCTTTAAAATTTGTACAGGGAATTTTGAATCACCCTGTAAGTACCGGTGTATTTCATTGTCTCTAAAGACCAAGTCTTCTGCTAGTCTCCTATAAATCAATGTTAATCGCGATAACGAGGGCCAACAGTGAGGGGCAAGAAGAAGCGGTTGGAATAATTGTAAACATAAAACAGGTTAGGAGTGTTTCGCAGCGAACGAAACAGCAAACGAAACACGTCCGACCAATAAGCAGCATTGTAAACCTAAAATCACTCTGCCGATTCATAAAAAAAAACTCCGAAATTCAGGTGAAAGTGGGGTTCACTTGGGAGATTTTTTTATGCACCGCCAGAGGGATTTCAGGTTTTCGATATTGTTCATTGGTCGTACATGTTTCGTTCGCTTCTTCTTCGTTTGCTGTGAAACATGCCTAAGGTCTTTCTCGTAACAGAACTAGCATTTAAAAAAATGATTAATTTTACTTAAATTATTTTGAAATTTATATTGTAATGTTCGATTTTAACTTTTTACATTAGCATTGTTTTAACGCCCCTCTCTCCAGAAAAAATAAAAAAAAAATTTAGAGAGCTCACGATCAAAATTAACTTGGATAACAAATTACTTACAATATTTTATTTGTTTGTTTGTTTTTTATTTTATTTTTTTTGGGAGGGGGAGGTGTTCAAATTTTCACTTTCTTTTCTTTAATTTCCTCCTTTATTCGTTGACTGATTAAAAACTTTACGAAATAAGATCAAAGAATATAAATAGCTCCAACAAAAACTTCACTTCCAGTTTGTAAATCCATTAATTGGAAGGAAAAAGAAATAACTCTCTTCTGCTTTGGGGGTGATTTTCTTTCCATCGTTCGAGATTCTTTCCGATGGTGATTCTTCGTTGAGTGCCAAAGGTTTTAACCAGTCCAATCTATCAACTTCCTCAGACGGTTTCCGATACGGAGGCGTGACATAAGACGATCCTAAAATAAAGTCTGTTTATTTCTCGCTTGTGTAGCAGCATTCGATAACTCACTACAAAGACATCGTACACGTCAATTGAACACTGGAAATTATAATTAGTATCTTGATTATATTATTCTGATTTAATAAATCAAATAGGTAAATACTTATTTCTCGTGAGGTTTTAATGTAAGATATAATTTATTATTAGTATTAATAATAATAACTAGATTGCTTAGACCAATTTAATTGAAAACATTGATTAAACTAATGTATTAATTACTTATTATCATTTAGATAATATATAAGTTTACATGACTGTTTAATTTTATTATCAAAAAGAACCCAATTAAACTGTTTAAAACAAAAGTTATATAAATGTTAATTCTTATTGAAACGTTCTTATGAAATGTGAAAACTTTATAACTTCTTATTCGCTGCAAAATATCTTCAATTTCTGTAAGATCGATGTGCAATTTAGATATAATAAAATTAGTCAAAAAATTTCCTCTCGGGCCAAAATAAAAATTCTTTTATGTAAGTACTATTCAAATTTTCCATTAAGTCACATAAAAAAATTGAAATTTTATTTATTCCACACATTATGAATGATTATATAAATGTTATTCTATATATTCTAATTTTGTATTTCCTTGAACTATCTTTTTTTATTATTATTATTTTACTCACGTAGCATTTCATTTACGTAAGCAATTAGTTTTTAGTCTGTGAACAATTAAAACGTCTGAACAAATGTGGAACCCGCAAAAGTTAAAACAAACAATAAAAACTCGCCGAAAGGACAAATGGCCAGAAAATTCATGTGCCGCTATACGCGGCCTCTATGAATTTATTTAGCGCATAAAAATAAGAAAGCGCAGGTAAATATTAATAATAATAACAATGGGCGAGACCAAGCTGTGTACAAAATGACATCCTGGTACAGCTGTTTCACGCTAATATGGCGATCATCAGCCAGGAGAAGTCATCAGTACACAACCAAGTCTCGATACACGGGGCCTTTTAACTTTTGCGGGTTCTACATTTCTTCCGACGTTTTATCATATAGGCCCCATGTATCGAGACTTGGTTGTGTACTGATGACAACTCCTGGCTGATGATCGGCATATTAGCGTGAAACAGCTGTACCAGGATGTCATTTTGTATACAACTTGGTGTCACCCATTGTTATTATTATTAATTAAAACGTCTGTTGAGGGAACTTTTTGAAGGTCTAACATGCCTTAATGTTTGAGCAACTAATAACAATAATAATTATAATTAGATATTATTATTTATTATTATTACAATAATAATTATAATTACACGTTATTATTATTATTATTATTATCATCAGTAGTCAAGTGGTCATTCACTTGATTCGGACAGGGGAGAGCTTCGTTCGATCACCGGCAGATGATCTTTGGTTCTTTCTTCTCCAGATGGTTTTAATCCAATCATGTACAAAGAGGGTGACTTTCAATAAATTAAAGTCAAAGTGGATAGTATTGACCAACGATTTCAATTTAGTCCCTTTGGTCCCTTGGTCTCCAAAAATTCGCATGTCAAGTTACAAGAAGATTCATTCTCTGCTTCAAATCTATTAGTGATTTCTAAATAAGCATACGGTGATTTTTATAATTCAAAAAATAGGTTTACCCGTAGATAATTCCACTAAGGCAAAAATGTCAGGCTACAATACATATTTTGATTAAATGTTGCTGCACTACACAACAACCCATTGACTTTCCACTACAGATGTTCTTGTTGTCTTGTTTTCTAGTTGGGCAAAAATTTGGTGATTGAAATTCATGAGTCAGTTCGTAGTAACTTGCTTGTAAATAGTAAATAATATTAGAACGATTGGTGTATGCCGATTCTATGAATGTACCATTTACAGAACATCAAAATGTCAAGCTTGTAAGATTTTGTTGATGTCGTAAGGAGTTTAAATACATAAAGCAAAGCACCACAGAACGAACCCAACTTAGGAACGGGTTCCATTCCGATGGCTTGTTTATAAGATGAAAATGCGCAAAAAAAAAAAGGGAAACTTTATGCGTAGAAACTCACGAAAAATAAACAATATTACATTTACTTTGAATAAATAGGTTCAATAAATATTATGTAGATAGATGTAAAATAAAATGAGTTTTCAAACGAATACAATTACTAGAGCTATTTTATAGTAAATACCACTTACGACTGTTGTCAAGAGAAAAGAGCGCAGAATCCCCACCAGGAATTGGCCTCCACCAATGTCATCTAGTTCTAGATCTAAAAGCTGTCGCTTTTAACAGTTCTGATAAGGGAACAATGGCACAACGACAACAGTCTACGAATGTACGTGAGCATAATATGTTTATGTAGGCTTATACATTTTTTAGATACATGCACCCTTCTCTACATAAAAAAATATTCAAAAAATATTAAATATATTCAATTTTTTTTTTAATTTTTTAATTTTTGATATTTTGGTCGTAAGTGCGAATGAACGTAAGTTAGAAACTACTCGTACTGTAATTGGTGACTGTTTGATGAAACAGCGTAATTTGGAGGCAAATTTAAGTGGGTGGTTTCTTTTTTTTTTTGGGGGGGGGGGCTTTTTTTTTTTTTTTTAATTCTTAATGGTGTGAAGTAGGCTACTTTTATGATTTTATGATAATTATCTCTTAGGAAAACGAATTAAAGAATTTTCAAAAATTCCGAGACTATTTTGTACAGAAATTAAGGTTTTTCTTTCATTACATACATTTAAACATATCTTCACTAATTTTTTTTAATATATTTGATGCATCCACCGTATAGTCCAGACGTAGCACCCTCTGACTATCACTTGTTCCGATCTCTGCAGAACTCTCTCAATGGAAAAAAAAAAACTGCTTTCAAAAGAAGCCTGTGAAAACCACTTGATTCAGTTTTTCAACCGGAAACCGAAGTTCTTCACCGATGGCATCATGGCTCTACCCGACATATGGCGAAACATTGTCGATAATAATGGAGCATATTTGGTTAAAGTAAATTCATTTTCGCACAATAAGAAAACTAGTTGAATTTTACTAAAAAAAAAAACCCACGTACTTTTTCCTTGACCCAATATTTATCAACATAAAATTGTTATGTTTACATAGTACCTACTGATTGATAGTTTATTTGTTTGTTTGTTTGTTTTTTTCCAGTTATGTATTACATTGACATCAGAAAGAATGAGAAATGTTTCAACTGTTTTAGGTCTTACAAATTTGTTAAATCTTGTTTTGAAGACACTGAAGATATCAGTTACATTTGAAGTAAACGATGGAATACACAGGACTCAGGGTTGATCACCATGAAAGCCTATGTTTTTTATTTCTGTTTTAATTTCGTTTATTGTAATTTATACATAAACGGTACTACACAACGAGACCGACTTATTTCGGCTGGTTATCAAGGACACCAAACTAAAGTCATTTTTGACAGTAAAAAAATAAGCGGTTTAGGCACGAAATGGAATCAGAGAATCAAATCGTATTAGCATAAAAGTGGCAGATTTACACAACTCTTCGAAGTTTTGGCCTTTTACTCCAATAAAAAGATTGCATCGTCGGTTCATCGAATATCGACTACACAACAACCATACGCTGCGACACTGAGCTTGCAATAACAACAGTAGACTACATACTGTCATTCATTGTACCCTGCTTCACAATCCCCAATGTCCTACGATTTGATAAAGCCATATTTAACACTGCTTTTTGTTGAGAGAGAGAAATAAGAAAACCCGGATCAGGAACAACAGTGCTGATAAGATGTTCTCAACATCCAAGAAAAATGGTATAGTATTCAATACTTGTACAACAACAATTACTCTTTGATTCCATCTCGTGCCGAAACGGCTCATTTTTCAACGGACATATGTTTACTGATAAAAATTACTGGTTTTGGTGTCCCTGATAACCAACCGAAGTTTTGGGACATCTTGGATATATGTTTAGTAGGTGGAGTTTAAGTCTGTTAATTCAGATTAGATGAATGATTTGGCAATTTCGTCTCTCAGAAGATTTTAACAGAAATTCTGTAATTGGGATATTCCAGATAACTATGTTTTCAAGAGATTTCAATGAAGTTTTGTTGAAATCTAAAAATAACGCAAACTTTCTAAATTAAACATCACATCAATGTTTAATCTGATTCCTATCTTTAAGTAATCTGATTAAAATAACCGCAACAGCTTTTGTTTTTCTAGGAAATATTTTGTTGGGATGAAACTGTGTTGTTGTTGCCAAACACAGATGGAATCGCAATGGCAGCAGATGAAGCCTTCATTCATGAAATGGAAAGCTCCAACGACGAGTCAAGAGCAACTATAATAAACATCTTCGGTTCAGCTAAAATAACTGTAATAAACATGAACCCAGAGGTTTATAATCTACATCTGTTTCGCTCCGTAATGTTATGGCTCCTAAGAGCTGTTCTCAGTCCCTATTTTCATTGCCTGCAAATTTTATAAGAGAAGAGAGCTCTTGGATAAACACCTCTTGCTCCCAGCCACTGGAAGAAGCAGTTTTCGTTAGTGTTATTTGCAGAATAAAAATTTCTTTTATACTTAAAAATTAGTAGTCTCTCATCCAATTGATAGAATATATTTATTTATTTATTTATTATTCAGTAATTTTCGAGCACTGTTATATTTTAAAACATTAATGCTATCTCTAGTTGAAAACGACATTACATTATAGCTGTAGTTTAATGATTAATGAAAACCTTTTAATTTGCGTCTCACTTTTTTTAAAATCGAAATCGAAAATGACAAACATTCTCATAGAAAAAAACACTGGAATCTAAACAAGGGAATTCTGTCTTATTAATGTTACATCTTAAACAATAAATATTATAATGTTGTTTCTGGGAGAGTCGTTGAGATGGCAAAACAACGAGTCAAGTTCTGGAAATGAACTGAATTAAGTTATTAAACGAAAAACATTGGTTTTTATAGTGTTTACATCGTTTGATTTGATTGGCTAAGTAATCAAAAATATACATAATGATTGGATAAAAACATTACGAATTTAAATTAATTAACTGATTCAACGGCTGCAATGGAATAGAATTTAAAAATAAACACAAAGGCAATAATTAGGAAATTGAAAAGGAATGTTTTAAAATAAATAACGATTAACAATTAAAATGAATAAAATACAGGTAAATAATTTCCACAAAAATAAACGATTTCTAAAAATATTTACATATAAGCTGTTACAATATTAATCTTTTTTTAATCCTTTAATTAGAACGAGATTCCATAAGATTAATGTTAATACAATTTTCGACACCTTAAGTAAGTATTTCAGAAAATGGGGAACTTTGTAATGCACGTGTTACAATTTCATATATATTCATTTTGGTTGTTTTTCACGACTTCAAAAAAAGGAAAAAAAAAAAACCAGGAAAAATAAAGAAATTACAAAAAAAAAAAATCTAAGGAAAGTAAGCTTTCAGTTCTTTAGACATCTTGTGAGAAGTAATAGATCTCCATAAAGAAAGCATATGTCAGATCAAGCGTGAACTATAAGAGGTGAGAGAGATTTCAGAAAAAAAAGATATTTACCCTTTTTAATCAATAAATGTGTCGGCCTTTTTTTTTTAATTAATAAATGCAATAATTAAAATCTTTGTTCCTAACTGATATCTTATCACAAATGTTTTTACGCTTTTGAATCACAAGAACATAAGGTATTTCCGTAAAATCTCTATTTTTCTTCGGCACAACGTGCAAAATGTGAACAACTTCCAAACGACATATTTGAAAATGTTTATAAACTGTGAATGAGGGTTTTCTCCTCTTCGTTGACCTAACGGAATCGACAGTGAAGTTTCTGACGATTCAGTCTCAGATTCCCACGACCCTCCGTCGAAGCTGCTTTCACAAATGACGTCATACCCCGTTGTCAAAGCCTTCGTAAGATAGGCCTTTTTTTCTTTTTTTTTTATCTTTATCGGTTAAATTATAAAACTCAGGGTGCGAATTCTTTGCTCTCTTGTTATTTGCGTTGTGCCTTCGTTTTTTGCTCTTTTCATTGAATCATCAGGCACGTAAAATTTCTTTTTCTTTAATGAATTTACGGCATGTTTCTATTTTAAATGCCTTTATTAAATTCCTCTCATGCCTGGCCATGTGCAGGCCAAGGAATAAATGTATCCTTGATTATACTTATTAATTGTTAGGATTTCTAAGGGGAGGGGAGGTCCCACACTCTGGAGCGAGAACCGGAATTACGGCCCCCACGTACCTTCTGAGTCTGTCAACGAGGAAGTTTGGCTGGCTGATGAGTCCTAAAAAGGACGAAACGGCCCGTCCTAGTCTCTTCCCGATGACAAACTCAGGGTGCGAATCCTTTCCTCTCTTGTTATTTGTTTTTTGCTCTTTTCATTGAATCATCAGGCAAGTAAAATCTCTTTTTCTTTAAGTAAAGCTCTCTAATTTTAAACAACTTTTTTTATTTTTTTAATTGAAGTAGAATTATTAACCTATTTTCATATAAAAAGTTCGTAAAAGAATAAAGTATCACTAGTAGATTTGAAAAGGAAACGAGTCAGTGCGAATTGTATCAGATATGTCCCGCACTTACGCCACCTTCCCGAGGGATGAAGCGTAAGTTGAAGAGTTACTTTATTTTTCACGATCTACTAGTGCATTGCAATCATCCAGGCACGTAGCCTGGATTTTGTTAGGGGGGGGGGGGTCCATTACATTAAATTTTTATAAATGACTTTGCTTTCTTTAAATGAAACTTTAAAAGTAAAATGACTTAATACTAAAAATCTATGGCGAGAGTAGGCTCTTTGAATTTCATCATTTACAAACAACATTTGAACATACACTACTTTCTTTTCTTTTTTTCTTCCCTGAAAGGGGGGGGGGGTCTTCCCTCCCCCACTCTAGCTACGAGCCTGAATAACACGTTTACATGACAGATTCAAAGAACTCATGACTAAAGTAAATGACTAAAATAAATGATGTGCAGTAATAAATAAACAACAAATAAAAATACATGTAACGCGTTTGAGTGCAAATAATTTTATTAAAGCAACAAAAGTAAAGCATTCCCATGTCCCACTCAGGAGATAGCTTTTGGGATACTATAGGAGTGCTTCGCAATTTTTCCATTCACTAGAACTGTCCTATAAACAGTTGAAGAAAAGAGTAAAAAGAAAAAGTCCATACTGATCTTTACCTTCTTTTGTTTATGGACTGACGGATGTGGATGGCGGAAAAAAACCTGGCGATGGAGGTGGATATTAATCGGACGTAAAACCAAAACAAAAGGACGCAAGTCCGGGGCATGGTGGCAATTGAAAAAGGACCGAAGCAACGTCAACCGAACCGACATTATTTCGGGAAATGAGTGTATTATCCAATTAATGATGTAAAATCTGTTGTGTTTAGACACTTCTTCAGGAGGGCATTTACTTCTTAATTCTCTAAGGCAGGGTTTCTCTATTTTTTTTTGCTCCACGAGATATTTGGAAAAATTCGACGACACACTAAACGTTCTTCGTAATATCCCACGGCATTCATTGCTTTCCTATGCATTCGACCCCGTATTAAACAATTATGCTAAAGTAAACAAGCCCATATTTCTCATTGAATTACAAAAATCATGTAATTATTGACTCATAAACTTTAACTATTCCAGTTTTTATAATTTACTTGTTCATCTTGTGTTAATAAACAACGTTGTTGAAAATAGTTAATACCCATTTTATATTTTTCTTAATTTTTCCCATTTCATTAAAACGACTTTTTGTTGTTTTTCTGTCCGCGGCATATCCTTTGAGAACGGCTGCTCTAAAGGATCACTTAGTTCATTCGCTTTAAATAAAAACAAA
>JAFIDM010012231.1:51163805-51174307 GCA_023159025.1 Thereuonema tuberculata | reverse complement strand
GTTTTGGGCTTTTGAAAGCAATGTGGTATCATCAATGGTGCACGTGATACAAGACTTCCAAAACGAGACTTTTGTTTCTTGGTTGTCAAAAAAATAATCGCTGACACAGCTGTGTCTTCTTTTTTTTAGCAGCATCTCGGTTCTCGCCCCCACACCTCTAAAAAAAAGGCGAAGTTGTGTATCTGTCTTTTTTTTTTTTTTTTATCACTTTCCCATATTGATCTGAAATGGGGATTTTTCTTTATTTTTCGTTCAGGTGAGACACCAAAGAATGAAATACTGGACGCTTATCGTAACTGTATCCTTATGTCAATACCATACAGTTGATGTGCCAGCTTTCGAATGCATAATAAGAGCGCTTGAAACGTTGTTCAAAACTGAAAAGACAAGTTTTTTTCATTCAAAAAGTTTATTCATTCATTTTGTTTTTGGTCCATAGTTTCTTACCTACTTATCCAATTTTTACCAAAAAGGATCTTAGAAAAACTGAAAAACTATGTAACTTAGAAAGCTGAAATTTAAGAATCAGATACTTAGCTCTTGAATTTGAGTTTTTGATGTGTAGTTTTTGAGTTATGGTGATCACAGACGGATGGAAAGACTTACAAATTTCGATTTAAAATTATATTTTAAGGTTTCTTTTGTTTTAAACACTTGCTGGATCAAACTTTGCAATGGCCTCAGAGTGTACGGATATAAAATAGGCGCGATTTTTTTTTTTTTCACTTTTTTATCAAAGTTATAATTTTTAGTCTCATTTACGAGAACTATCGACAAAATTTGATATGGTATAAAATTTTTATCAAAAATAACCGATAAAAATTTTATACCATATCAAATTTTTACTGTAAATTGCATTAAGAACGTTTGAGTGATTTGAATTAATTATAGCTAGTAATCATCATATATCATACCTTGAAACAATTCTGAATTAAAAGGTTTCAAACTGAAAGGCTTGGTTAATTAATTCCCCCTTAAACTAAACGAGTTCAGTTAAAGCGGTGGAGAATTGATAGGATTGGAAACTAAGCGAAATCTATTAAAAAAAGCAGCTTAATAAGGAAATTTATTCATAAATCGTTTTTTAAGCAAAACCAAAAGATTATCCTTAATATTTGTTAACTTTTAAAGTATTTTAACTAGCAGTAATTACTGTACAAGAACGATCATCAAACAGTAATCAAAAAGTACTTAAAAGAATCTCAAAAACAAATCAAATTTATTAAAAAGTTATAATTCAAAATATTAAATTAATAATGGATAGACTAAATAATTTCTTAATTTTTTTTATTAAGAAGTTAATTAAAATAAAGCGAATCAGTTTAATTAAAAGGAAAAAAAGGGTGACATTTTATCAGTAGATTTTTGTTCATATCCATAATATCTGTAATAGAATCAGTTTCTTCATTAGATTATAGATATTTTTAGACGATTTACAAATATTGTTATTATTCATAACAATATTTGTAATATTCATTTTCATATTGTTATTACATTAAATGTATCACAATAAAGTTACTTTAAGTATTGGGTCATCCGAGAAAGTCTTGCAGCTATTGATAACACGGTAATTTTTACAGAAATTCAAAATAATCCAACACGACAACAGCGGAAACTTCCAGTAAGCTAAGAATCTGTTTTAGACCATAGAAAGAAGATGGACACAGTTAGTTATTGCAGGGTGTGTCTGAAAGGAATTTGCTGAACAGAACTCGGCTTTTATTAATCTATTAAAAATATTTTTACGTGTGTAAATTTAAGTAATTTAGACTAAAATGACAACACACAAGTCAAGAATAGGTGTTGAAGAGGGTTTTCCGCAAAAGAACCCGAAAGGCTCTTGGAATTTTGAAGTATCTTTTTAAACATTCTTGACTTCTGTGTTGTCATTTTAGTGTAAAATACTTTTATTAATCTGTTTGGCCGTCAAAAAAAAAAAAAAATCCAATTCTTGACAGATTATTAACGCTAGATGAAAAATGGATATTATGTGATAATTCGAAACGAAAAAGACATGGACAGGCTTCTCAAACCGCTGTAAAGCCAGGATTGCTTTTGACGACGGTAATGCTGTCTTATCTGCTGGGACTGTAAAAGGATAGTTAGTGCATTATGAGTTTCAGCGAACTATTGTCAACAACTGGAAAATCTGAAGCAGCAATTACAGTAAAACGTTCAGCAATTACAAATAGAAGCGGTGTAGTGTTTTACCATCATAATGGAACAACAGGTTAATTTTGTCATTAACGATCTTTGTTTTAATCAATGATTTATTCACCATTCTACTCTATAACTGTTTCCTAACGTTCAGTAAGTTTATGCATCCCATTTTTAAAAAAATCTGCAATGGTCATCCAAGGTAAATTCCATGCCCCCAATGAAAAGCATTGTAACTCAATTTTCAGCAATTTTCAGGAACATGAAAATAAGTTTAAATATTTACCGAAAGTAAGGATTTAAAAAAAACAAAACAGTGACTCTCTAAATATGTCCACAGTAGGCAACTACTTCACCGTATGTGGTTGTCATTGGATATTCAAGGATATCGTAGGAAAAGCATCATAACTCAAATACGATGTTTTTTGAGTTACAATGTTTTTCATTGGGGGTATCAAATTAGGCGAGTTGCATTGGGAAATTTTAATTCACCTACCTTAATCATTAGACTTTGCACCATCGGATTTGTTTTTTTTCTTTTTTTTCTCTTGCAGAGAAAAGCTTCAAAACTGAAAATGCTAAAATATACCTTGAAGAATTTTTAAATAGTAAATCGTAGATTTTTATAAGAAATGGAAAATGTAAGCTTATTGACCGTAGAAAGATCAATAGTACAAAATTAACCTTTTGTTCCCTCAAAAAAAAAACAAAAAAATATGATTTTATTTTTTCCTCGGATAATCCAATGCAAAGGACAGGTTTCATAAGAATCAGTTCGCCCCAGTTCAGAAGATATTGAAGAGGTACACACAGCCATAGCGACTGAAAGAGCCTTCCTTCCCTTCAAAAATAGGCAAAAAAATATACCGCAAGGAATGCAAGCAGCTGATTATCGTCTTTTTAAAATAAGTGAAGTCTTTTAGCGTGTTCAATTTGGAGAATCGAAAGAGATATTTGATATAAAATGAGCGAAAATGGCTGCTGAACCACCTTCTCTATAATTGTGGTTCGTAGGTGGTTAGAGGAAAAAAGATATTTCAATATAACTTTTGTAAGCTTTACAGCTTCTGTAAATTTTACCACATGTAAATCTTTGTACGTCATTAAAATGTGAAGACCTTTAAAGTGTTGCTAGGAAAACATGGACCCATTCAAGTGTACATTGAGTATCATCAGTTTTATATTGAGTCTTGTATATCGTTCAATTATTGTCCTCAATTTCTAAGGATCATTATTAGATGATGAACAATGACATTATTTAGGCTTTCTTACTGATAGAGCACGTAACAGTTTTATTTATTCATTGTTTCGGCGATCCAATGAAAAGAAAAACCATACGTGAATGTGGTTGTTGATCCAACTGAGACGGTTTTATAGTTTGAAAAGATACAATTTAACATCGTCTTTTTCGCCTAAAATCCAAACTTACTTAATTTATAGAAATACATTTCCAATTTTAGAAAGCAACATCTGAAAGTAATTCGTCAAATCTGAAATTTTTAAAGATTTGAAATAACGCGAAAATTGTAGTCTTTTTCATTTTTTCGCTATTTATAACTCAATAAATTCTTGTCTTAATCTTTTTCGGAGAATAACAGCGAAAATGCTTGGTGCTGCAAAACGGCAGCTTCGGCTAAAACTCAGCGACCTTGTTATTCAATGGGGCGCGAAATCGAGTCTTGGCAAAGCAGTAATCAGGAATTTGGCTTAAGAAAACCGCAGAATTGGCACCTTCTTGTCTCAAACCTGAACTAAATAAAAAACAACAACTTAATATTAATTTGATGATACTCCTAATCAACGAATTAGGCAATATTTAATGAAGAAAACAAAATAAAAGGGAAATAAAAAATAAAAACTAAAAAAAAAGAAAAAAAATGGAATTGTTTACATTTTCACGCGCTAGTTGCTGGAGAAGGATCGACACATGAAAAAAATTCCAATGACAAAAGTGAGATAACTGCATGTGCCAAGTTTCCGAGAGATATATTCGGAGGCTTATAAGACAAAGGCACACACACACTGAGCTGACAGACTCTCTTATAACCTGAAACGAAATATAAAGTACATAATACTTTTACAAATGGCATTTAGCAGAGCACTTATTTTTCTGAAATGATTTTTAATTTTAAAATTGTTATTGTCATTTATATATTCTGTGCTATCTACTACAATTAATCGACGATCAATTGATGGATTATCTTGTAGAAGGTTGTAGAAACTTATAAACCTTGTGAAAAAAAAAAAAAACAATCAAAAACAATGAAAGGTTGTTTTTCTTTTTCTTTTTTTTTAATTAATTTCTTAATTATTCAAATCTAGTGTTGACGAAAAATAATTGAATTGGAATTCATTACTTGAATACATTCTTTTTATTATTTTAGTTTATTTAAAATGTAGGACGAAAAACTACACAAGAAACTCACATTACGACGGAGTTACGTCTAAACAGCAGGTCGTAAGTCGATTTGGTAGGAATTGTAAATGAGAAGTCAGATTCACAATATACACATATAAGTAAAAGATAATTTCCACATTGTGACTTTAAATAATCAATGTTATTCGAGTTCTGTTTTATAAACTTCTATTATTATTCCGTTATTTTTGAAAATTGATTTTTATTCCAAACCTTTATCTTATTTTTGGATATCATCTTAGGGGTTAAATAATAATAAAATAATAATACCTTTTCTCAATGAAACAACTGTTAATAATTGAACTTACTGTCTATGAAATTTTTTGTTGCAGACTGAAATCAAATAGAGAAGTTTCTTGTTTGCAAGTGGCATTATCTTGCTTTGTGATCTTAAGTGTGATCGGTACATGTGATTTATAAACGTAACTTATTCTCTTGATGTTAAGTTTGGTTATAAAGCTATAATGCAGCGAATAAATTCATTTTAGGCCGAGCAAAAAGCCAGAATTATCTATATCCCTTTCACAGCGAATTAATTATTCTTGTTTATTTTTTTAGAGGTACCATATTTTTTTCCTTAACTGTATACATATACATTATCAGACATCCCATGAATTAATACGATGAAATAAAAGTCATAGTTAATGGTAGGAGGACGTCATAATGAGAGTTTTAATGTAGAAAACCCTGAGCATTAAAGATTTGAATTAAGATAAAATGTCTTAAAATCTGTAATAAAAACGAAGACATTAAGATTCGTATTAGACAAGAACATTTTATCCTGAAGGGAACTGAATGAAGAGAAATAAACAAAAGCAAAAAATTATCATCCTAAATCAAGAAAGTCCTTTGAACATGTCGTCTAAATAAAAGAACGATCCATAAAAAAGTCTTATAAAGTCGTGCAGTTGACATATACAACACTAGAGCGAGCGCAGATTCGTTTTATTAGTTTCTTATTCCCGGGCCTTTATTGTGGACAAAAAAAAAAAAAAAAACACTTTGATTTCGTTCTGTTTCTTTGTACTGGATTTGTGTGAATCATGTAGAGCCTAGAAATTTACAGTTGTAAAAAAAAAAAAACTAATGTTGCAATCAGCAACAAAAAAGAAAATGGGAAAAATTGAGTTTATTATATTTAGAAAATAGCGATTTAAATAAGAGATCATTCTCTTAAAGCTTAAAGATTAATTTTGAAAGATTAATTTAGCATTGTAATAATTTATTATTTTTTCTTATTTATTTTAAGTTTTTAACTTCTCTCCGCAGCTCAGGACCCTTCACATGTACAGTCTAGGCTTCAACAATATCGGGTTAGGGAATGGGTCCTCCTTGCTAACTTTAGCCTTCAAATATGGGGTTAGATTATGTGCCTTCTAATATCCTAAAGTGGTGAGTCTTAGGAAAGAGTCGTGGAGCTGTGCAACTTTGATTATACAGTGTTACCTCCGAATAACGGGCAGTCACGGGACCGGAAGTTTCGTCCATTATTGGGAGGTGTCCGCTATTGGGGAGGACTATCTTTTTTTTATTTTTTGGCTTATAGCATGTCATTTAATGAAAAATTACGTACAATCTTAATTAAATTTCTACAATTACCATTGCGATATGAGAGAATGTAAACAATTGCAAATTATTTACTTTATCCTTTTTAAATGAGTGCTAATCCGTTTGTCTTACTTAAAATAATGACAAAATTAATTACAATATATAGAAAATTAATTTCTAGCCATCCATTTGATGCCTTCAACGTGTCCAATCCTAAAGTTTGACCGAATTCTCTGGCTTTTTCTTGAAGCAAAACACCGCTTATAGAAATGTTCTTTGCATGAGCAGAGCGGAACCATTTTACGACCAGTTCGTCGATTTTGCTTGTTTCAGTTTTACGAAACTTCAAATTCTTCGAATTTTCGTTTGAATTCACCATCCATATTTTTCTAATCTCATCTTTGTCCTTCAAAAGTTCACTTACCTGAGTTTTTCCAACTTTAAAACGTTCAGCAAGACAACGCACAATCAGTTTTTCTTTTTCAGCAACTTCAAGAACAGTGAACAGTTTTTTCTTTCAGAGCCAATCTCTTCCTTTTTGACGCCATTTTAATTCGCACTAAATTTAATCAACACGTTTATAGGATAGCTTTATGAGGTATTGACATTTACAAAGCAACTGCAGTGAAAAAAGGGCCTCAGATTCGTGCATTGAATCATGGGATACAGATACAACATATCAATGTAAGGTGAAACACCGATACAATGTATCAATGTATGGTACACCGATGTAAATACAACCATGATGTGTTTGTCGAAATGTTAATCGAAAAAAAATGTTTGTTTTTTTTTTTTTTTTTCTGTTAAAATAACTGTCCGCTATTTAGAGTGTCCGCTATTCGGAGTGGATAACATGGAATGTCCTATTGTAAGGGACTGGGACCCGCAATAATGTCCGCTAGTTAGAGGTGTCCGCTATTCAGGGTGTCCGTTAAAGGAGGTAACACTGTATATGCATTAATACAACTAAGATATTACGAATGAGTATCATTGTCACTGTAGGCTACTTACAAAACAGTTACAGACAGTCTAGGTGCATAGTTCGTAATAGTATTCAGTAACGAAGTTTTTCATCGACTTGTCAATGAAAACGTGACCAATTAGGGTCGCGGTACTGTGATACCACGATTAATTTTTTGTTGACTACATTTGTTACTAATACAGTTTAGAAATAATGTAGCGTTTATCATATTTACCATACATGTAAACATGTATGGTAAAACTGATGAACATGGATGGATGAGACCAAATGTTTCTAAGTGACATCCTAGAAAAGACATTTCACGCTATTTGGCGCTACTTGGAGTAAACAGGGAAGTTTGAATACTGAGTTTGATGTAAGGTTGACACATCAGTTTTTCAACCTGTGATTTCACTACTACTTTTTAAATTGTTAGAGATACTCCATTGATCCACGATTAATAGTTGAAAATACATACAAAAATACTCAATTTATTAAAAGAAAATTAAAAATATAAACGCTTACAGCATTTTCTGGGCTTCTTAGTGTTTTTAAACTAAAAAGAGGAACATAAAATTAATTCTTGTGCATCCTTAATAATTAATAATAATTGAACCGATTTACAGGATCTTCTTGAAAAGCTGCTTGCATATTTGTATATGAGATGATGTAACTTTCATATTTGAAAATTTCTCCGCACGCTTTTGCCCCAGACTAATATAAATAAGATTCCCAGTAAGTCTTTTAAAGAAAAAAAAAAGGATGAAATGGAAGTTTGCATGAAATTAGCGCGTGGAAGTGAATTCCCATACAGAAGTATTGGAACAAAAAAAAACATTGTATCTTAAAAAAATGGTTATTAACTCGCGCGCATACGTTAATGTGATTAAAATCACGGGCGGATCCAGGATTTTTCAAAGGGGGGGGGGCTAACTTTTCTGAAGGGGGGCTAACTTTTCTGAAGGGCTGACTACAACGTGTGTCAGAAACGCACGCTAGTCGCCAGCTTTTTATTAGCAATTGAAATTGTCATCATGGCAATATTAATGTCTATTAGGCAGCAGCCTTTGGATACCACATTTTTTCCAATCTATATTCGCAGCTAAAGGGAGGGGCTACAGCCCCTACTTGCCCCCCCCCCCTGGATCCGCCTATGATTAAAATTAACTGTTTTTATGTATCTTATGATGATTTAATTGAAGTGTTTGAGAAAATGGAAAATCACTAATGTTAGTATTTATCAGATGTTATAACGGAAAAAAACAACAAAAAACTTTTCGATTGTATTTTTTTCACTAAAACCAAAGACAATTAAAAAACTCAGTAGTAAAATAGACTTCAAGTTCATTCAAGAATATTTCTCAGTATGTAAAACATGGAAAACCATCGTAGAAAATATAATAAGGAAAGTTTCTCTGCGATAATAAATATCGCATTGGTAATTTTACTGTCTTCAGTAAGAGAGATCCCAAAACTTTTATTTTATCAGCATTATAAAATGATCACGTGCTTCGTGTTATCCATAATTTTAATTATAAGGAACGCTTAGAGAAACAGAAAGATAAGTGAAAAAAAAATCATAATTTTTATTTCTTAAAATCCTTTGTTATTAATTCATCAAATTAAGTTTTCCTGTTTTCTTTTTAGTTTGAGAGAAAATGATATTTTACTTAAACCCGGATGTCTTTTGTCGGAACGGAAAAAGAGTTGTTTTTGTTGGCGAGCTCTTAATGGAAGGAATTAAAAGAGAGGAATGGAGAATTTAAATCTTCTCCAAGTTGATTTCCTAATGAGTTTTCCGCCCCCTTCTAAAGAAAACGAGTTGCTCTGGAGAATGAAGGCTAATTTGTGGCTCAAGTCCACATTCCTTTTGGCCAAGAAACCGTTCTGAACAGCAGCTGAATTGCCAATAAATTTCAGCTACCGACTGACCAGCCGTCCTAGCGCTTTACTGCTAGGCACTAGCGCCACTCAGTGCAGTTTTGCTGTAAACAAATGAGGTCGTTTTGTAAGTTTTAATTTTGTAAGTTAATGCTGTTGTTAAGATTCGAAGTATTTTTGGCTTATTAAAAAAATAAAAGGGAGAAATTTTATGGTTTTTTTTTTTAACTTAATTAGTATCTTTTTCGAAATGATAATTTCAAAAAACTTAAAAACGAAGTGAATTCTATAGATCCCGGTAAACATGTTACTACGTTGTTTATTTGCTAAGCCATACAATCAATATCTTCATAATCCGAAAATAGTTTTTTTATCAGTAAGATTTCTGTGGATTATTCTTATATGACTAACAATGACATTGACGTATACGTTCTTTCTATTAGGTCTCCGCGATAATGAATAAGGTTAATTGAAAATGACTGTTACTTTAATAGAAAAACAGCATATGCTAATTAGCTATCCATTAATGATTCACGGAAATCTGAGACGGCTTATACTAATTATACATTCATCTTAAAAATGCTTATTTTACCCTTTTACAATATTGTCCATCAAAACTGTGCTCATTCTTAGGTTGATGTTTTTTTTTTAATTTAAAAAATTAACGTTTTTCTATATTACTATTTTTTTGTGTCAATTCCTTGCTCCATAAAATTTCGTGACAAGAGAAGCAGGTTTCAAGGGTAGTGGAATTAGCCAGTTTGTGAAATATCAATACCGGTAGTAAAGGAATTTGGTAATCTTTTTTCTGATTTTTTTATATTTCAAAAAGAGATTTCAAAATACAGCTTCGCCGAAGATAAATGAAAAACATAAAAAAAAATGGAAGCTGAAGCCTTATCGACAATAAGGTTAGGCAAATCGACATCATTTAATAGCAGATGCAACAACTACAAAACAGGAACACACTGAAGATCGTATTCGAACCAAATTCAAGGGGTCGAATATTGTAATTAAAACAAAAACTAGTGAATATTACATTAAAAGACGATGAGACAATGACTAATTATTGGGAAAGAATAACAATCCTTATTCGAGACTTTAGTGGACGATACTGACGTGCCTTTAAGATAATGGCGAGTTTACAGAATCCAGCGACAGAGTGGTAATTCAGTTAACACGGTAGACGATACGAACTTTACATCAGCAGTGGTACGGCAGGCTTTAGTCATCAAATGCGAGCGAAGATTATCCAGAAAGACGGAAGATCCACCAGGATCGGATCGTGGATAAAACGAACGATCGACTGGCGATCACAATGAACGAAATGAAAGACGACGGAACGTAAGTGATCGCGGCTTATCAGCTATCAACTCTGTTGTTGTTAATAAAAATGAAGTTTAAGATAAATGTTACGGTTAATAAATGTGGTATTTATGGACATTCAAAGAAATTTTGCAACAATAAAGGGAAATACAGTATAATGATCAATATCGGTATTATAAAACTTAATGGTGTTACATGGTGAAACATTTTACA
>JAFIDM010012231.1:51148520-51159429 GCA_023159025.1 Thereuonema tuberculata | reverse complement strand
ACCGCAATTTGTTCCAAATAGTCTTATCTCCTGATTGCCTACCCTCGGAAAAGGATGGTTTAGTTTACTTTGCCCTATTTTTTTGATGCTACTGATGATGTAGTTTTTGAATTAAAAAGAAATCAATGAACTAACGAAGAAAATCAAAGCAATTAAGAAAGACTTTGTTAATGAAAGCAGCAATGGAAAAATCCATTTTTTAAAAGATGTTCTGAATTTTTTCTAGATATTTCCATGGTTAAATACATATTCTGCACCGGAAGTTATCATTTAGTAAGAAGATCTATTAGCTAATGAAAGCCATTTGAAGAACCGAGTCGCTATCTTTTCATTGAAATCCACTTCCTGCTCATTTAACTGTGAACATATGCGATAATAACACGGTTTTACTGAATATCATTGAAGTGTAGATGGCGGAATAGTTCGAAGTCAAAGAACGGCGCTCTCGGCCATTTTCTCATATTCAATGGGTTTCAGAATCAAAGGCAGCTCCTTTAATTATTGCAAATTCGAAATTATTCGATCGGATAAGATGGTTAATTGCATTCGAATTAATGTTTAAGAGAGAAAGGATTTAATTGCAATTATTCTCTGTCTTAATGAGGCAAACGAATTGTCACCGATTAAGAAAAGTTTAAAAGCTTCGGGAACTTCTAATGAATATAAAGGACATTCCGGAGTGTGTTTTTTTATGTAACTTGTAAGCAAAATCTAAAGCTAATCTTGAAGACGATACTGGTCCGAATTTTTCAAAAAGTTTATAAAGATAAAAATAAAATGCGTTAGCTTCTCTTTTTTTATAGTTCTTTACGAATCTTTTTACAAATTAATGTTTAGAAATATGAAGCATTTTTTTTTATAGACTTTTCATATTAATAAGCAACCTTTTAAACCATTATTTTCTTAGTAGATTTCTTTAAATATTGAATAATACAAACAACTTTCTATTGAATAAACTTAATATTTATTTACATTCCACAGCGAGAAATGAAGGGTTCTGGCTCCTTCCCGAAATGTATGAAACTAGTCGGCTACCCGTCGCTTCGCTCCGGAAACCTCGCTTATGTAACGGAAAACAACTTTTTATTTATTAAAAAAAAACGCGCACACACACACAAATTATATCAAGTAAATTAAAACTAAAATTTAATTTTTTTAAAAATTTAATTTCTGATGTTTTTATTCTGTCAATCCACGACTGCTTTTAGAACCAGCGTGTGAATCATATATCTCTATGATATATTTTTATTTTTTATAAAGATTAGAATGTAGTCCTCGTGGTCTAATGGCTAAGACGTCTTAGGAGCAGAAGGTTGCATGTTCGATTCTCGTAGCGAACTTGTAGAAATTTATTTCTATTTTCACAAATTACAACAATTGCACCAGACAGACAGAGAAATAAAAGATTTTAGTAATATAGATATACTTTTCAGTGGTTTTTAAGTTACAAATAGTGATTTTTCGTTATTCTACCTAATAGAAATAGTGCTTCTTTCTTTCTTGACTCTTTATTTCAATTGATACTTTACAGTGGTTTTTGGGATATAAATAGTGATGGTTTTTGAGTAACAAATAGTGATTTTTCATTATTCTACCTAATAGAAATAGTGCATCTTTCTTTCTTGACTCTTTATTCCTATTGATACTTTTCAGTGGCTTTTGAGATATAAATAGTGATGGTTTTTGAATTACAAATAGTGATTTTTTCAGTATTCTATCTAATAGAAATAGGGCTT
Organism: Thereuonema tuberculata; assembly: GCA_023159025.1. Classification (NCBI taxonomy): domain Eukaryota; kingdom Metazoa; phylum Arthropoda; class Chilopoda; order Scutigeromorpha; family Scutigeridae; genus Thereuonema; species Thereuonema tuberculata. The sequence continues at coordinate 51,157,693 of JAFIDM010012231.1, read as the reverse complement.
CTTTCTTTCTTGAAACTCTTTTTTTTAATTACAAATTCAAACATCTCCCGTGTACACGTGCTTGTTTTCAATATCACATAATATTCTTACTTAATCAAATTCTATTTAAAATATTCCAACATTTCGGCAATTATAGTTCTAACTGTCATTTTCGAATTAAAAATAAGCAGTCGGATCGGAAATAAATAAAAAAATCTTGAGATTAAAAAAAAAAGGTTGAATTCATACGTTATTGATTGGGGAAAGGGGAAGGACACATAAGACAAAAAACAATATAAAATGAGTAGTAGTCACCTTGGCCTAATGGATAAGACGTCTGACTTCGGATCAGAAGGTTGTAGGTTCGATTCCTGTCGCGGACTTTTCATTGTAAAAATTATTTCTATTTTCCATTCGCTCAGGAAATTGCGACAGACAGACAGAGAAATAAAAGATTTTAGTAATATATACTCATGGACAAAAAAATTAGCGCACCAAGAAATAATTGCGGGATCGTAACGAAACTTGCAATGAAGGTATATGTCGGGGAGATATGCAAATGATTAGAAATGCAGCGTGATTGCGCATTACGTATAGCCGGTAGAGGGCGTTGAACATCGTACTCTGTGGAGTATAAAACAGGTAACCAAAGCTTGTTTGAGTGTGCTGAATCATTTACAAAGGAAGAGCTGAGATAGACATGCCATTACGCCGTGTTCGAAGACTGTATACGCAGTTGTCGCAGTTTGAGAGAGGGAGAATCGTCGGGATGATGGAAGCTGGGTGGTCAGCTAGGCGAGTAGCTCGTCAATTAGGCCGCTCTGATTGTGTTGTGAGGAGGTGTTGGGACCAGTGGACCCGAGAGATGTCATGTACAGGAAGACCAGGCTCAGGACGCCCTCGACAGACCAGTCGTCGAGAAGACCGTCACATAGTCAGAAATGCACGGGTACAGCCAAATGCTTCATCGGCCGCCATCCAGGCACAGGTAGCACCTTCACTAGGGGCCGCTGTGTCTTCTCGAACCATACGAAGGCGCCTGGCTGAAGGACAGTTGGTATCGCGGCGCCCATTACGTGTGCTGCTTTTGACGCCCACCCATCGACGCCTCCGTTTGGAGTTTTGCCGCGCACGAGGAAACTGGACTGCAGCGGAATGGAACCAGGTCGTCTTTAGCGACGAATCCAGATTCAATCTCGGCAGTGATGACAATCGTGTTCGTGTGTGGAGAGCCCGTGGTGAACGCTTCAATCCTGCCTTTGCTGTACAGCGACACACCGCTCCCACAGCTGGTGTGATGGTATGGGGTGCCATTGCCTACAATACACGGTCACCCCAGTATTGTTCTGTGGCACCATGACAGCCCAGCGGTATGTTCATGAAATCCTGCAACCACATGTGTTGCCACTCCTGCAACGGCTCCCAGGAGCCATTTTTCAACAAGACAATGCTCGGCCTCATACGGCAAGGGTGTCACAAGACTGTCTCCGCACTGTTACTACCCTTCCTTGGCCTGCCCGATCCCCAGATTTGTCTCCAATCGAGCATATCTGGGATCATTTGGGACGACGAGTTGGGCATCCCACGAGTTTAAACGAACTAGAGGCAAGGTTACAGCAAATATGGAACGAAATGTCTCAAGACATCATACAGAACTTGTATGACTCAATGCCCGATCGTATCGCATCGTGCATTCGCGCTAGAGGGGGTCCAACGGAGTATTAACTCCTCCGTTCTTTTGCCTTTTTCTCTGAAATAAATTATCCTTTTTCTTTGATTTTCTTATCATTTACTTATATCAAAGTAGTCATTACGTATGTAAATTTTCGTTTCATTTTGACGACTCCTTCTTGGTGCGCTAATTTTTTTGTCCATGAGTGTAGATTAACCTCCTACCCTATTTTTTATTTTTGCGGGGGGAGGGGGGGGAATTGGATTGAATGAAACGGCTTTGTAAAATTTTGTGTACTCTATATTAGTGGAAATAGGGAAAAAACAAAACAAAAAAACAAATATAAAACAAACAAAAAATATACAGTATAGTTGTGTGTCAAGTTTAGGACAATCCGACATACAGTAATAATCGAATCTCTTAAATGCTTTAACTTTTTACCTGCATTTTTAGGCCTAATCCAAGTATTTTTGTGAATTGCTACATAGGTGACAATATTGTAAGAAAGATCTGCATTCTTCCCATTAATAATAATCAACAGTCTACATTTTCATCTGAATGTCTAATAATGAAGTTATCCAGCTGAAAATTTAGCCAGAATGAATCTAAGGATTCCAAACTATTATTTGTTTTTTTCTTAAACAGAAATGTTTATTTACATATATACAGGAATGTTACAAAATTAACACTGGAATACCAACATTACTCAATTGCTTGGTCGATAATCCCTTTGAGATTTCTCTTAAAACATTGCTAAATAACTAACAATGAAGCATATTTAGGTATTAATCAACCTTAACAGAAACATAAATTAGCACTATTTGTTGTCAGGGGTGATCTAACACAAACCATACATTAGTGTAGCAATCTAACAGCAGTCCATAGAAGGATTAAAGAGCCAATGGGAAATTTCGGAATGTAATAATAATAATTATTAATTGAAAACTTATTTAAGTAAACGCTGAAGTTAAAAATAGTTCTCTTAAAATACAACTGTAGCTGCGATGTTAAAAATCAGAATTGAAGTTCAGCTTATTTTTCTTTATTCCTCAGGCGAAGTATAACAACTGAAGCCTTTACATCGGGTAGGACAACAAATTACTCGGCACGGTTCAGAAATTTCTGTTGTTCTTGGACAATCGTCATCTACAGAACACGTGATACGAGAGCAGTTAGAATCACTTCCACCATTCCAATCGTTAGGACATTCATGGCCAATAGCATCTACAAGATTCAAGAATGTTGAAGTTCAAAATAAAAATGCTGAAGTTTTAAAAGTTCGAAAAGAAAGATATATTGTGTTTTACAAAGCCCAGGAAAATATTTTGTACCTAGGGCCGTAGTTTACTTATTAAGCCAATGGAAAAGAAATAATTTCACTTTTTAAACACGTAAAAGTGAAGGTATAAGCTAATTTCAAACAATAAATTAAATAATTATCAGTTTGTAAAATATAATTAATTAAAATACATACATGTAAACCACATTACAGACAGCAGTAAATATATTCGACACTGCATCCTTATTCTTTAAGGTAAGTTAATTTCACAATGTTGTATCACACATAAGACAGAAACGATAAGATTCACTTACAAAAATTATATTTTTCAATGAATTAGAATGTCATGTGATCTGAATAATTTGAATTTTTAAAATTCATCAAGTTCTACAACAATTATAATTAAGTATGTTTTAACGTATAACTGCGAAAATATATATTAATATGTAAAATTAAGTTTAATTTTAATAACTTTTAAAACGGTTTGTTTTGCTGAATTTTAATATAGAATTATATATTCGGAAAAAGTCAAAGATATCTATTTCTTGCAGAAGGATTCTCCACAGACCCTAAGAAAAGAGCTTTTTAATGCCATATATAAATATTGCCGCACCGGCATGGTCGAGCGGTCTCAGGCGTCGGTCTGCCGTGAAGCCAGTGTGCTGGCGTCCGGGTTCAAATCCGGTTGTGAGCATGGATGTTTCAATTTCCTTTCATGTGTTGTACAGCCTCTTCTTCACTTTCTCTTCGGTCTGACGTCATTCCGTAATGGCGTCCTGGAAAAAGGCAACGGGAAACCATTCCTGTATCTGTTCCCAAGAATAAGTTACGGTTGCTCCTAGGGGTCGCCCTTCGGGGGTCACTAGGGTCCGTGAACTTTCAACCAATCTTCGGATTGAATTACTGTATGTATATAAATATTAACATGGATACCTTTGAATTTATAAAATTAAAAATCTCATTTAGAATTAAAAACTCAAATAAATAAATTAAGAATATCAGTTAAGAAAATTATTAACTTTTTCATTATTAAGAGAAAAACTCACAAATAAATAAATAAATAAATAAATAAATAAAATAATATGTTTAAGTAATAATTCTTACTTTGTGTGTGTTTTTTTTTTTTTTTTAGTTTTTACTTAATTTTAGTTATTGATTAATCAAAATTTAATTTGCAAAGAGAGCTTTGAATCTTAACAAAGCAAAATTTTGACTTTTTTTTTTTCAGATTACTTAATTTTAAATTTTATACTTTAGACTAAATCTCAAAATATTAAAAAAAAATGTTGATTTACAAATTGTGTTCTGAGCGTTCGACATTATTATGTATGTTATCACTTAGTAATCTGTCTCTTACATCTACGGCCGAAACCCGCGTTTATATTCCCGCAAATTACGTTTTCCCGTCTTTTACAACATTTTTTCTCGGTCCCTTCAAATTTTCTTATTATTTTAATACATATTTTTACATGATAATACGACAGCGTGTAAGTTTAAGCTGTCGTATTATCAAAATCCCTCCACCCACGAAGTAAAAAAAAAAAAAAAAAAGATGTCGTCCATGTGAAATTGAACATAAAATGGCGACTACCAACGTAAATTTCTCCATAAATACAGTAAATTTATGCAGATTCAAAGGGTATCAGGACAAAATACCGTATTTACTCGAAACTAATGCGCACCTTTTCCAGCCAAATATAGTCTCTCCCCCTCCAACGTCCATTACTGCTTTGTGATTGCAACTCGAGAGACATTTACAACTTCGATGTATCGATTATGTCGACAGTCGATGTTTTCGTTCGGTTTCGGCTTTATTCTTATTATCTCGTCTTGTTTCGTTTGAAATGCATGTGTAAGCCCTATATTTTGAGATTTTTAAAGTGATTAAAATAATGTGTATGATAATTTCTTTTTTCTAAATTAAATATTTAATAATTGTTATATTTAATATAGTCCTGTGTGTTATAAAAGTTCTAAACATTGATTACAAATCATTGAGCATTGTATCCTTAATGTTCTTGATATGCCGAAACCATTTCCCATAATTTACACTTTTCCTCAATTTACATCATTTTTTCAGAGTTCCTTGAAAAGTGCAAAACCGGGGTTCGACTGTTTTTCGTTGCTTGGATTTTGGCTTGAGTGTATTTAAAAGGGCCTCGGCTTCGGCCAGGCCCCCTCCTCAAAATCTCGAATTAAGTAAAATAGGCATTATTTTCTTTCGTTGTTTTTTGATTCGATAACATGTTGAAAAAACACCGACCATCCTCCCGAAATTTTGAAGATGAGCTTTTTTTTGTTGTTGAAGGTCGGCTTCCTAACTTGGCCTAATCCGAAATAAATCCTGTATACGGTGCTGCTAACTGTCATATAAGTTGATGCACACCACTGTGCTTGTAGATTGTGCTGTTAAAAGGTTATATTAGATTGTGGTGAGTGTGGATGACAGAAAAACAGAGCACTTCGACCCTTAAGCCTATTGTACTACACTCACAGAAAGAAGGTCAGGCGCAGAGAATGATGTAGAAAGTAATGCAAGGAAAGGGAAGAACACAGAGAAACCTGTCTGTAGAACACATAAATGATTTCTTCTTATTCGAATAAAAACGACACATTTTCTTAACTTGCGTATAGTTTCGGTTTTACTACTTCTATGGAGATTACATAACTTAAAGAAAGGGTTTTACACTGGTGCCATCTGTTGGCGAATAAATGAACTTAAATCACATTAAACCAAAGGTTTCTACACTATCCAGTTTGGATCGTCCACCACTACAATATCACATGAAAACCGAACTAAGATGTAAGACCCATTTCAATTTGACATACCAACCGGCAGTCGAGGAAGGCCGTGTAGTTGTAGGGGATACATCTGCGTCTTTGTATACAGGATGTCACAGGAGGAAAGATCAATATTTTGGGAGGTAATAGTATCGGTCATTTTAAGCAAAAAAAGTTCGTATGAACGAGTGTTCTATTCCGAATGGTTTCCGAGATAATTGAAATTTGACGCGCAATTGTTACTGCTTCTTTTAGCTGTGTTTTCCTTCTCTTCCACCGCACGGCGCCACGATCTCCAGACCTAACTCCATTGGATTTCTGTTTATGGGGTTGGATGAAGTGGTGCTTCCTCACATGATGGATGGTTAGGTCTGGAGATCTTGGCGCCATGCCCTGGAAGAGAAGGAAAACAACGACCAGCAGGCGCAGTGACAATTGTGCGCCAGATTTCAATTATCTCGGAAACTATTCGGAATAGGACACTCGTACATAGGAACTTTTTTGCTTAAAATGACCTATACTATCATATCCCAAAATATTGACCTTCTCTCCTGGGACACCCTGTATATGTTTTTATTGAATGTTTTTAACTATCGATAATTTCCTTTAATTTAGATATGAGAATTAGTTTTTTTTGTCATCTACAGAACCAGTGTAAAGATAAAGGACTATTATTTGTTGAATCTAAAATATTTGAGAATTCACGTGGAATTCAGATTGGATCCAAAGTTTATCGTTAAATTTCAGCTTTTATAGTAAGTAACTTTTGATCAGATTCTTTAATAGTGATAGAACAATGGTTTTGGCGTCTCTTCCCCTTATCCCGTTTGCAGTTTGGGCCCTGTAATAGGCGTTGTATATAGGCTAAGTTAGGAGCCGATATCATGTTGGAAAATGGATTCAGTTGTAGAGGTTATAGAATTTTGCCATATTGAAATATATAGTTAACTGTAAAGTTCAAGTTGATGTTCTCGTGTTGCTTGCATAAGTTGGTACAATGTTGTATACTTTTTCAAATACGTTATTAAGTTTATGGTATTACGTCTGTAAGCAGCACAGTTGTCTTCTGTAAGGTCATACTATTACATTGAAGAATATTGAACACTATTAAGTTCAGACACTTAGTGATTTGCCTCAATTGCTCCCAGTATTCTTGTTATATTCTACTTAAATGCCAGTTCAAGTGTCGTAAACATTCTTTGTGACTTAAATTATTCACAGAATTCAACTCAATGTATCATTTCCATGTAGATCATATATACATACCTCTTTTACAAATGAAATTTCTAACATTGCATAATTCTTTGCAAGAATGTCTGTCTCACTGATAAGTTGGACTTACTTCTACCATAGTCAATATCCCACGATAGTTTTCAGTTGACATTCTTGGATTACTTGCAACTGTTTTTTGGGCCACAGCAGTTCAATTTCCCAGAATCTCTTGTAAATTCGACCCATAGAACGTTATGAAGAATGTAATGCTTTGAGACGAAGACAGTATATTATTCAGATTTTATTTTCTCCTGAACAGTGTTCGCCAAATTCATGAAATCCATTCTGTGTTATTCTACCAAATAACAAAATTGAAAGCAACCTGTAACAACATTAACTTAAAAATCATTATTTTTCCTAGGAGGAACTTTTGGGTTACCTTATATACGAGATATACACTCATATATATTTAAATGGTAGAGTGGATCATAACTTTAATGTACCTAAGTATTTTATCACATATGTAGACACTTGTATTGTCTTTACAATACAGTTATTACAATAGAAGGTGTATCAAAAACACTCTGTACAAATTTGTTTGTACCAAGATAAGCCTTTTTCGTCTATGAACGCATGCCCACTGATGACAACAGTCTGTGCTTATTGCATGGTCACCAAGATTGCTCGATTTTAACATGTATCGCTGATTTCATCCTCTGAGGACACATGAAGCACCTCGTGTACGAGACTCTCATGAAGACCTTGTCACAAAAGAATCGTGTCGCCGCTGCAATTCTTTGCGAAATGCCGGGAATCTTTCAACGTGTATGGCAATCAATGCTTCGACGCTATCGTGCATGCATTGCTGTTTCGCGCTGTAACTTTGAGCACCTTCTTTGAATTAACATGTTATTCACACTTGTTTCTATTTATTTAGGTTTGTCTTGGTGTTCCATATCTCCTGTTTTGCCGATTGCAGTGCCGCTAAATAGTGCCCTCTAGCGGCGAAATTTGTCGTCAGCGGACATTCATTCATAGACGAAAAGGTTTGTCGCCGTGCCTCCTATCTCCCATTAAAATTTGTAAAGAAAGGTTTGATACACCCTGTACAGACCATAATCTTAATAAATTATTAATAACATTGAGTCTTTTTCATTCCCTCAACATTTGTTTTCCTGAAGGAAAAAAATATAGTAATTCCGCCCTGTCTTATAATAGTTTGAGACTCTTTCTCACTTCTTTCGGGAACCTGCCTTTTTAGTTAAGGTTCACTTTACGGAAATCCATAGAAAACTGACATTGTTAATTTACCTTAAAAAAATTCTAGAAACACTGTGGGTTTATTTATTAATTACGGCCAATAACCCTTTGTGTGAGGATTACATTACATTACGCCACTACCATAACCAAGTGTGGCGTTACGCCATAAATTAACGAGGGGAAAAATAATCCGAATTAAATTCCCTCGGCAGAGGTTTATCGCTAACTGGAGAGCTACTATGATTCCGACTATGCAAGGTTTAATTAGGAAGGTAAAATAAATTAATGCGAAAGTGTAACAAAACAATAAAACGTTTAATAAAACAATCTTACTTTAAATTTGAATACAATCTCTCACAGAGAATTTCAAATGATAAATAAACTAGAAATACATTTCTATTTCTATAACGTTAATTACTTAATGCTTCAAAGTTAGATATTATCTATGCGAGTTAATCGAAAGTCCGTCTTCGGCTCGCTTGCCTGAGTCTCAATTCTTCGGTTAAAAGTTAATCTTAAAACTTCTGGGCTTGGACGAAGAGAGTCCGAAACACACTGAAATAAAACAGTACTCACTGGGTAATATTTCTGCTTTCCGTCGAACTGGAACTTCGGACATCCACGTCGTAGATCGGTAATTCTCCTAGAATCCAATATGGCGACCCACGTTCGAAATGGAACAGCGATCTTCGTCCAAATGGCTTTTCACCGAGAATACGTCTTTAAAGCATTGTCTCTCACAGTTTTTATTGAGAGAATCAATCGGGATTTCTTCTCAATAATAGAAGCACACTAATCGCAGCTTTTCACTTAGAAACTGGAGTTCTGCAGTACGGAACTTTGAACTTCACACTGCGGTAACGAACGGCTTCACTATAGCTGATCACTTCGCAGCTATCGTAATAATGTAGTGATAAAGGATCCTAATCGTTATCACTGGGATCTTGGAACTAACTGCACTTCAGCGAATAAGGAACAAATCCTATCTGC
>JAFIDM010012231.1:51090652-51133076 GCA_023159025.1 Thereuonema tuberculata | reverse complement strand
TTAGCATATAAATGCTTGTAATGTCTGATATTATACGATGAGCAGTGATTAGTTACTACAATGTATACCTTTTGGTCATTATTAATGTTATTCAGTAAACTCCCGATTATCCGTGGAATTGGGTGGCGCGGCAACCACGGATAAGCGAATTCCGCGGAGAATCCGAAATAAGACGAAAAAGGACAAAATCAGCACAAAAATGCTTTTAACATGTTTTATTTACATTAAAATAGCAGTGCATATATTATGAACAATAATTTTATTTTATTTTACTTTATTTTCTTACTTTTTAACAAAAAAAATCTGTTAATTGTCTTTGGTTTTTCGTGCCGAAACACGAAAAACCCCTACTTGGACGTCGCTAAGTGTGCCTCTTTTTTTGTATACCTTATTCTAGAGTTAAAAAATGTTTGTTGATTCCGTAACTTATTATACAGTAAAAAAAATGGAAATAGGAGAGGTCCGCGAATAATCGGGAGTTTACTGTATATTCCTTTATTTGGTTTTCATGAAACTTAGACAGATTTCAGTTTTAAGCTATTAGCTGTAATAAGCAGAACAAAAATAAGCTTTTTCTATCAGTTTTAAGAAAATAAATAGCAAGTGTATGTATAAATAGCTTCCAAAAGTCCAAGAATCCGTAATAATTTCTTGAATTTAATCTGGCGAGTGAAAGAATTAAAAGGTCACTGGAGCTCTCGCTTATTAACAGAAAGTCCATCTGATGGTTCCTGTGCGGTAGTGATTAACTTTAAAATGAAGTTCTAATAATTTTTCATTGCTGAAGAATATGAAAATTGTTCATGAATTAAATCTTTAAGAACTGAATTTAGTCTCAGTATTTCCGAAACTACTGTTTAATGTAGCGTCTTTCGTGTGATTTTGACTTGTTCTTAAAAAGCAAAAATCAGCACTCAGTTATCCAATGCCACAAGATAAAAAAAAAAAAAATTACCGCGGAAGTTTAACGGTTTTTTTCTTTTATTATTTTGGAACACTGAACTCGAAATATATTCAGAATTCTCTATACATTTTGTTTCTGACTGCCCTGTGAATTTATTGTAAAAATGTTTGCTTCTGTTTTAGTCTACGTATTTCATCTACAATTATTTGTGATAATTCAAAAGAAATAAAAGTATCCTTACGTTTTAAAGCAGTTGTGAAATTACGGTATATTGCATTAGAATAAAGTAAATGAAGTTTACTTCATGAGTCACTTCATTAAATGAGTTTAATTTTTCAATCATGTTGTTGTAATGGTAATTTTGACCTGATAATTGCAAGAATAGAAACATTATTGTAGTTCTTTTCAGTGAACAAACAAATCTACCTTCTTATTTCTCTCAGCAAAGATTAACAAAACATAAAAAAAAAATATTTTTGTTTAGTTGAGATTAAAATGTTTTTGTGAATTCTGATTTCCGAAGTATTTCTGTCTATTTGTCGAATGCTACAATTCTATTATTTAGGGCTATTGTTTCTGTAAGAGTTAACTTAATTTGTTCATCTTTATTACAATACTTTTAAGCTTCTGATACAAGTATCAGACGCCTTATAACCCCTTATAACTCTTTGGACAAGTATCATTAAATTATCATTAGCAACAATGACAACAATCGCAACAATTGCGTCTTTTGCATGCGCAACAATCACATTTATAATAATAAGGAAATTAAAGCAATATCAATGATATTGTCTTATACGTATCAGAAGCCGTTATTGTGATTGGTTAACGCGAAGCATTGTGATTGGTTTACTAATCGCTGTCACTACCTTGTTTAACTAAGGAATTAAATATGCACTGAACTTGAGATTTGAAAATTTTTTGTCTGATTTTATTTTTACAAACTTTTCATAGGTACGTAAATACCTCTCAAGCTTCGTTTTTTGTTATTTTCTTATATCTAAAATAGACTGTCTCTTGCCCATACTCATGATACCGAATTCCATGAAAATAGATTACTTTCTTATTTCAAATGACCCCAAAAGAATCGTCTTTACATTTTAAGTTGGACCACTTGCAAGAAATGTACCAAATTTTAATGGTTATTTTTAATGGATGGGAGAGAAGGAGGCCAAAATAAAAGCCCTTACATTTTAATTGGACCATAAGTAAAAAACGAAGCAAATTTTATGGAAATCGTCCAACGGTTTTTGAATGATGGGAGTAAAAACAGACAACCAAACAAACAAAGAAAAAGAATACTCGAGTCAAATAATAAGATCCAGTATGTAAATTAGTATTTTTTTTTCAGCGTTGCACAGTTTTTACGAGCCCACGTAAGAAGCAGTGCAACGTGTGTCCTAAAACGTGTATCCTTTTCTAATGGCCGAGTGCACAAAACTTCAATTAACTTTGACGGCTGCATTGTGGACGTAGCTAAAATTAGTGAGGGGTGTTGCTCCAGAAAAATTTTAGCCTTTGTTTTAAAATTGTGTGAAAGGAAACTAAGATGTATAAAAAGAAAATTTATTCAGAAACTTGATAAATTTCTTTTATACATGTTTGTTTCCTTTCACCCAATTTTAAAACAAAGGCTAAAATTTTTCTGGAGCAGCACCCCCCCCCCACTAATTTCAGCTACGTCCACACTGCAGCCGTCAAAGTTAACTGAAGTTTGATGCACTCGGCCATAAGTGTCCTAAAAAGCGACAATCCAAAAGATTCCCTAAATTTCATTTGAATACATCGCTTCCTTCGTGGTGCGCACATTTTTTTTTGTGAAAATGGGTATATTATCTTACTTAAATTTATTTAAATTTAAGTAAGTAAGTGTATTATCTTACTTGATTTTCTACAGAATTTTGCTTATGGATAACAAATCTCTTGTTTCAAGGCTTCCAACTTGATATCGAGTATCTACTTGAAACATTGTGTTTTACCTACTGCAGGGATGACATAGATGACACAATGTGAGCATAGTGAGCATTTACGGAAATGGACGTGACAACCGCTTGGGAGGGGGGGGGGGGTTAAAAGCTGCAGAATCAGAAAACGCGGCATTTTTTAAATCACTTTGGCAGGTAGGATATATGTTTTATGATAAAACTTAACCATAATAAAGACGATCGATCATAGCCAATCAGATTCAGAAAGATCAGATCAAATAGACGATCAGATTTCATTATACTCTAGACTTAAGATATATTGAAGTAATATTGAAGTTTATGATTTGATAAACTCTAGGCTAGTCTTCGAAAAGTAAGCCCACGAAAATTTCTAAATAAGATTTCTTCATGAAAGACCAAAAATAAGTGAGTTAATTAACCAATATCTGTGAGTCCAAATTATTCAACTGCTTGTAAGAGCTGTCATTATACAATGACATATACATATCTTATTTAGTATTATTAATTTCAAATTTATCTCTATTCGTTTCATTAGAAAGAAAAATAAGAGTAAAAATGCACAAGACTAAGAGTTCACTGATCTGTTTTTTGGAAATTGCGATACCGGAAACCCAAGATGGATCATTTCTAGTTGCCTGACCTTCGTCAGTTGGGTCCGTCCAGTATCTTAACATTTCAGTGAACTCAAGAAACATATAAATAGAACAAAAGTAAACATCAAAACGGCCCTCCAATTAAAAAAAAAACATAAAGACCTAAATAAAGAATAAAATGGGCCAATGAATTAATCCCCGCTAAGACCCGCTTAGCATATAAGAGATTAATTATAAAACAAGAAATATATAATACATAAAATTAATGTGCGTACAACATGATTAGAAAGAAAAAATAAGAGTAAAAACGCACAAGACTGAGAGTTTACTGATCTGTTTTTTGGAAATTGCGATACCGGAAACCCAAGATGGACCATTTCTAGTTGCCTGACCTTCGTCAGTTGGGTCCGTCCAGTTTCGTAACATTTCAGTGAACTCAAGAAACATATAAATTCTTTATTCTTATTTAAATTTTATATAATTTTTTTATTCTTTATTTAGGTTTTGATGTTTACTTTTGTTCTATTTATATTTTATGTTTTATATATTCGTTTCATAAGATTTAGTTTGTTGTCATACTTACGTAATCGGCTGCAAAAAATAAGACTGTGTAAAAATTATGATTTTTGGATCAGTTTTAAGAAAATAAAAGGCAACAGAATGTGTAAACACTGCCATAAGTTCTGGAATCAAGTGATTTTTTTTTAAATTTAATCTGATGAGAAAAAGAACTAAGAGATCACTGTAGTTCCAAATTATTAACATAAAGCCCATCTTATGATTTATTATAATATCAGAATATGTGCCAGTTTCAATAATTTTATCATTCTTAAATAATAAAAAATTGTTTAAAGAGTTAAATCTTTGAGAACTTATTTTTGACTCAAGATTTCCATGATCTGAAAGAATAGTTGCATTATAGCCGTTTTACATTTACCATTTCACTCTCCATAACCTCGCCATAATGGTCGCCATCACCTCGCCATCACACATGGCGAGGATATTGCGATAGATAGCCCGTGGTCTATTTTTGAAGAGATGGCGCCGTATCAGATGGCGCAATGTTACACCAACGCTCCTGGTGGCGAATTGTTGAACTTGAACTCCAATCGATTTGTATCTATTTATTCGAAATTACCGATTACAAAAATGATTTTCACGATCGGAGGTCATTTTTTCCTTACATTTTCGTGGATGCTTTCAGAAAACGTTACATTAGTAATCAAAATTATTACAGAATTTCGGCCTGAAAATTTGAATCGACGAACGATTGAAATCTCGAAAATATATAGTGGGATGGTCGAGATTTAACGAGAACTATCGAAACTGAAAACAAAGAAATACAAAACAATGAAAAATGAATATTTAAATGAATATTTCCTATTTTAATTAATTAAAAACATTCTGTCGTCTATTCAATGCATTGAATACATGATTTTTATATTAATCAATGCAATTTTTTTCGTAAATACACCGTAGGCATGATGACAATTGAAAAGTGTAAATTTTCCGTGTGATGGAAGGCGATATGGTAAGTGTAAAACAGTACACTAAATCACTGGTCATTTACCCTGACATGGCCTGCGTTATGGCTTGCATTATGGCGTGGGAAATGGTAAATGTAAAACGGCTATTAGTGTTACATAGACACTGCAAAAAACAGGGCTCAGTTATCCAAGTGATAATTTTTTGAATTTAATCTGATGAGAAAAAGAACTAAGAGACCACTAGAGTTCCAAGTTATTAACATTATTATTTCTATGCGATTTAAGCCCGGGACTAATTCCCTAAAAATAATGTTCATTCTTGAATGATAGCAAATTGTGAAAAAGTTAAATTTGTTCTCCGGATTTCCATGACTTTTAAAAATAGTTGCATTGTCTTCCGTAGACGAATACCCAATATTTAGTAACCCAATAATAATAATCCAATAACCTACTTAATTTAATATCAGTTCTATTACCTATTAAAAAAACAAAGTCACTCAATAATTGAAAACTTCGATATTCAAAAATAGGTTGATCGATAGTCATTTGTTGAGATATTAAGGACTGTCACCATCGCAATAAGGATTAAGAGGAAATCTAAAAAGGTAAGAGGGAGTTTCCCATGACTAGAAACTGGAAACACCAAAATGTTAGCATACAAACGAAGCTGCTGACATTATTTTCTAGAATTTTTATCTGGAAAAATAATTTTGTAGCATTAGTTTTCGAAGAATTAACATATTTACAATTCCACATTTTCTGGTAATATTCCTACTACTGAAGTGGTCTGAAAATTATTTGTTTTTGATAGTTAAACCTACTTTCGGTAACTTGCGCTTAAGATCGATTTCGTAAGCGACCACGAAAAGACCCTGATAGAAAAAAAATCAGACAATAAAGTTAGTAATGAAGATCATAAAGAACGAATGTCTTAGAAAAGGATCCTGTAATTTTTTGGCTGAAAGAGGTTTTCTTCATTTCAATGGTCATTTGGAAGTGACATCCACTTTGTGTTCGTCTCTCTTGAAACATAAACCGAGAACTTTACGAGTCTTCTTCACCTCAAGACCATAGCCCTGACTTTTTTTTTCTTTGAATCTTCCTTAATTGTCTTTCACTGAATCTTAAACCATAGTAAGTGTGGGATGTACATTAAGAAGAATAGGAAAAATCCATACAGCATCTAAAAAAAATCCACGTAATTTATTTGATTCATTACTTTAATTTACCTTGTTCCCTTTAACTCTAATTCAAACCAGAATTCTACACTTATCAAAATTATATTATAAGATTTTAATATATGCATTGTAATTATAGGTAAATGGTTCTAAGCTTGTTTCGCGGCTTAGATTTGAAAAATTGAAAGAACAGATAACATCTACTAGGAAATCAACAATAGAAAAAAATTTCACTTTTTCCACTGAAGACAATTTCGAACCAGTTTTTGAGTTCATCAGCTTGTATTGGAATCTTTTGCTTTTAATTATTATTTATTATTATAGAAAAACTGACACTAACAAATCGACTGTTTTGTTCAAGTACATAAAAGCATGGATTTTTTATAAGTTTATAATTCAAAATCCAAAATTCTATTTCTGCAATAATATTCTAGGTCAATTTATGTCAGCGTCATTAGTGGCAACTGATTAAAAATTGTTAAAATTAAATAATTTAGATTAAAACGCAAATAAGCCAACTTTTTTTTTTTTAATTTGTAAACTTCAACATGCATACAAAATTCACGAACCTAAACAAATTACTTTTAAGCTTTTTTAACAAATTACGATAAAAAAATGCATTTTTAATTACGATAAAAAAGATGATACGTATGATTTATACTTCTTAATAGGGTTTAAATATAACAGTTATAGTATAACAGTTCTTAATTTTGAATTTAATAGGATATTTTCATTCTGAATATATATATATAAAAATAAGTTAGTAACTGCTGAATTACCAAAGTTATTACCATCAATGAAATTCAACTTGCAGTTAAGTGTTCAAGAGATATCTTGATTATTTTTGATTTGTATTCACTTCATTAAGAAAAATTAAAATAAAAATTCTTTTTTCATTCAAAATGGTTTCATCTCAAATTATTACATGACAGCCCTAGATCATAATTGCTCTTAATTTAAAACTGATATATCAAAATCAATTAAATATTGAAAACATAGGATTTAATGAAATTTCAATAATGTTATTTTCTACTGTCATGAAAATATCACAAATTTTTTAATTTAAATTAAAACATGTAAACATTCACATTGTGAATTACAAGACATTTATGTTTTCCTGAATAATTGCCTTTCTTATATTAAATCGATAAAAATCAGGTTTTGTTTTATTTATTTTTCGATATTTAAATCATCTGGTTACTGTGAAATGTTGTATGTTTTAGTGGTTATTTCCACCATTAGACAACTGACAATTCTTTATTATATAGTATTAATTCCTGAAGTTGCTGTAATTCATTACTTTTATCAATAAATAAGTTACTTATAGCTTATTGGGCACGAAATACGATTATAAAGTATAAGTTATGTACATAGATTATAGTATGTTTCAGAAGCATGTCGACTTCTTCACGTGTGAGATTTCACTACACAATGACTGCCTTGATTACTTCTAAAGCGAGTTTCAGAAAAAGATCAGGACTGACGTCATTGAACCAAGTTACATAATATCCGTCAGCCCGAAACCAGTGGCGTAGCAACGCCTTTGGGGGCCCGGGGCGGGAGTTCCATTATTCCACAACCAAAAAAAAAAAAAAACGGAATCTCAATTCAACAACCAAAAAAAAACCTTGTACAGGGGCTGATCGGGATACTTGGGTGGATGGGGCCCCTCTCAGGCGGGGACCCGGGGCGCCACCCCTTGCTACGCCACTGCCCGAAACATAGTTCCACCTTTCTGTAAATATCGTTTTGCAAGCAAAATTTTGTATAACGTGAAATTACTTAAAGTTTGTACTAAAGATATGTAATAAATAAAGTGTTTAAAATTATTTTTTGTGGAAATTTTCAAACAAGTAAAAATCAATACTATTGGTTACTATGTTGTCGAACTACTTGACATCATGGCTGTCTTCACTAGCTCGCACGTGTCTTCTCAAATGCATTTTAAAGTTAATCGTAAAGGTCACTCTTTGTGTGGTCTTGTGATTTGGCAGGCGAGAATAAAATTAAAATGTATGTATTTTAAACAGGATTAATTACAAATCAAAAAACTAAAGAACTGGAGAGGGAGAAAGAAAAAAAAAAAGGGTGGGTGGGTAGGAGAATCGATCCAGCGAACCTTTTAGAATCCAGCGTAGGCTTAGACATCTCGCCACCACAGAATAGAGATTCCTACGCCTGACGTCACTATTTGCTGAAACTGTCTGTACATACTCTCTACTCCATCACTACATCGGATTGTACAAAATTTTAACTGTAAAAATATAACAAATATAAAACAATACTCTCTATTAACTGAATCTGCGTACTTCTCAACTATTGATTAAAAAAAAAAAATAAGAACTAGGATTTCAATAAATATTTAAATCCAAACTAACTATAAAGAAATATATAAAAATTAAAAGTTGAAAATTTAATAACAGCAATAAAAATTTTATTTTTTCATTTTTATGGATCTAATTGATTCAAATTAAAACTCCACCACAGGCTACATGATGCATGCAGAACGTAATTAAATAAATTATAAATAAAGTTGTATGAAAGTAAGTAACGTAAAAACAGTTTAAAATGATGAAGAAAAGATTCTAGAACTGATATTTGAAGAATCTATTGTAAATTTACAATAGAGATGTAGTATCCAGCCACAAAGTCAGGTTTAAAGTAAAATGAAAACGAAAGAATCATTTTAACCAAAATTGCTCGTATTTTTCGAATTAAAAAAAAATAGTTTTTACAAAGTTTATAAAACACAAAGAAAAAAAAATATTTAACACAAGTTATTAAAAAGTTATCTATTATTAGAAGAATTTCAGGTACTTAACTGTTTTAAACTAACTAGTTTATTTAGATTTTTTTCTTAATTTGTTTTATCAATAATTAAAAATAGTTTCATCAAAATATATTCAAAAACATTCCAACTGTTTCGTCCACACGTAAAACACAGATGATAGCATATCTTAGGGCGAGCACAAATCATTCATATAAAAAAAAGATTGCGAATTAAATATTTATATGTTTATATTTATATATCTAGATATGAGGCCATGATGGAACGAGGTATAATATATTATATCCCGTTCTGCCATGGCCTCGTAGTGTAGATGGCGGCCTCTCACGATGCAGATGCATCAGAACTGAGGTTCAAAACCCGGCGTCGGTATGGATTTATTTCTTTACTTTATTTCTTTACTTTCTATTCTGTATTTATCTACTTCTTCGTCGGATTCTCTTCTTTCGATGCTGTGGTATATTTGGGTCCACACTCTATAATCTGTGGTTTGCATTAGCAAAGGCAACCGGTCATAAAAACTCTGCCAAACTAATCTGCAAACAACAATAGTGACCCTCACATAGGCAGTGGGAAAAGTTGAAAGAAGTTTTCGGAAAATTTTAATCTTGCTAAAAATTTTAGTGACATAATACGTTAATTTTATTTTTAAAAAATCTATTTTTATTTTAAAAAAAATACTCGAATTAAATATGTTTTTGTATGCACCTACGACTGAGGTGCCAATAGCCGAGTTGCCCATAAATAGTTAACCTTTGTAAATTGTGAATTTATCTTAGTTCCGTGTTTTGATTATGATCTACATTCATGAACTTTCCAAAGATATCTACAAAAAGAAAGAACATAACAAGGAATTTCACATTAAATCCTTGATTAAAATATGCTTGATGAAGAAAGCATTTAAGAGCATCTTAAGTTTTACTGAAATATCATTATTAATTGACACCATGTAACTTACATCGAAAAGATGATGACGTCAAAGTATTTGCATATGGCAGTTTGTTTTATTGTAGATCGTTAAGTTATTTATATTTATTTTCCTTAAATGTATAATAATAAATTTTATTCGATGTTTGCAATAGGGTACATTTAAAAAATGAACTTAACAACAAAGAGGTCCCACAACGAGATATTTGGCAATTCTAATTAAAGTCTTTTCACAGAAATTTACAGATGTACAGTTTTATATATTTTATTTTCTCGGTTATTTTAATGAAAATATATTAATATTAGATTTAAGAAGCAGTTTTCTTTAACAAATAACAAAACAAAACAAAAACAATATACCGTATCTTCTTAGTTAGGTGAAGTTGACTTACTCCATTTGACACGTACTGAGCCAAAGTTTATGAAGAACTAAATAGAACTATAATATTGTGACTAATTCGACTATATGCAAAAAGTTTCCACTTTCAGTTTGGTAGCATTAACCATTCGCGAAAGTGAGGGCGATGTTATGATAGGGGTTCTGACCCTTTCCTGCTATTGCATTCGAAAATAGAAAAAAATCTAGGATTTCGGACTCTATATATGGAAATTAAATAATCCTCTATTTGGAAAAGGACTTTTTTTGTTTTTGGTTGAACGAAATGACTAATCATCTTACCCCTCCCATTCCAAAACGCCTGTGGCATTAACAAATATTTTTAATACCATTAATAAACATAGCTTTAACTATATAGTTCTTTATATTAAACGATAATTATTCACTTACTATACAATTGAACGATTGACAGTATTGTTTTACCAATACTGAAGCGCTAATGTCCTCCTGGTGGCAGTTGATGTCTTTAACTCACAAACTCACAAACTTGTCAGAAAACTGCTGCAGAAAACTAAAATATACAAATGCACAATTTTGGGAGGGATAATGCTTTTGTTAGAAAAGTTTCGTAGAACTTTACCTTTATATATGCTTTAGAAAATTGTATCTGTGAGTGTATGTGGGTGTGTGTGTTTTTATGTCACTTTTGAAGTTAACAGAGTATGACAATCAAATTTTAAATAATGATTTCTATCATCGAGTAGCTGGTTTCTGATGTTCCAAGAAAGAATTAAAAACAAAAAAAAACTCTTTTAAAATTATTTTTAAGATGAATTTTAGAAATAAAAGGATGCAGTTTATACTGTTAACTCATCATGAGTTGATATTATGAATTAAAATTAACAATAAAAAATTGACATAGACTAAACCAATAATCCATTCGAAAAATTTCGAATAAAGTTTGCTACGACTTACTTTAAAAAATTTTATTCGACTTTTGTTTCCTCTTGAGGAAACTTTTTTGGTATTCTATACAAAATGGCAAATGTATGTACGTATGTATTAAACGTATGTATGTGGTAAACGTATAGACACTGGTTTGCTGTTAAGAGAACCAGATTGAGTTTTTCCAGGTATTTCCTTTACCTAAACAAAATATATTTGCATCGATTTAATATTCCTTTTTGTACTATGTTTTTTAAGATGCAGAATACGTAATTGCATAAAATATTCTTCTTCTGTTTATGTGCTGTTTTACATAAACGCTTCATCTCCGAAGAAGCACACAGATCTTCCACTAAATCTTGAGAATGTCTTATAAGCCTTCCTGCCTTGCAAAAAACAAATCAATTCAAGAACGGGAGGCTTTGCTAAGGAGGAGTCTCGTGAGATCCGTCTTGACACAAACATCATCAAGAAGAGATTAGCAGGTAACGACCTTTCTCTTTCCAAAGCCCCATCAGTAAATTGTTGTCCAATTAAGACAATGTGTTGATCCGCTGCATCGCCGGAAGTGCAATTCGGACGCAGCAGTTCCGGTTTGATGCAATGAAGGGACGAGAAGTGTAACAGGAGACGATTTCCGCCACGTTTGCAACAATTAGTACCAAATTATCTGTACTCATCACCCGTCGAACGTGACCTGAGTACAAGGAGTAGAGTTCAAGTCAAGCTGTGGTTGCTTGTAGGTAACTCTTGCCCTACAGAAATATAGAAGGAAAAAAAATGTAATAATAATCGTATAAAACATACTTTTCCATACTTTTAAATACAAACTGTTGATTTTTAAATCTTTGGTTGATCCCATTTTGGACTACGGATTAGAAAGCTGGATCTTCTTAACTAAATACCAAATTAATAATATTAATAACTTAATTTTTAAAATATTTGATAACATTTATATTAATTTTTAAAAAAAATCTTCTGAAGAAAAATTAAAAATAAGAATCACTCACAAAATTTTGACAATTGAAGAAAAATATATAAATAAAGTGATTCTAAAAAGGATTTTTTATTATAGAAATAAAAAACAATATAGTAATACTGGAATTTTAACTAGAAATAACTGGTTAAGAATTTTTAATATTCCCAAACCAAATAATTATTTTGGTTTAAGAAATGAAAATTACGTGAATTTTAAATTATTTAGTCAATTAAATTGGAATAACTACAATGATAATAATATAAATAAAATTAAAAAAAAATTATATTTGATATAATTTATAAAAAAAAATAAGAAAAATTTTTTAATTCCGAATCTACAATTTATTTCAGTAAAATTTTATTTTTTTCACTTTTTATTATAATAATATATTAACTAAATAGTCACATATCAATTATTCCAGCACCTTTAATACAGGAGTGATATGTACCTCACACCTAATAAGAGTGTTACATTAAAAAAAAAAAATTACAGAAGATAAAAAAATATATTTTTTCTGAGAATACGCATAATTAAAGAGATAAAAAAAAAATATTAGACAGAGTATCAGAATTATCGGAATTTCATCCTACACTTTGATTGGTTGCTTTCTCATTCCCGCTAATTTTGCAGTAAACATATTGGATATTATCAGAATAACATAAACACTCGCCATAATGTATCGTTTCACGGGATTCTGTTTTTTTCAATTGAAGTATTAAAAACTCAATCAATCTTTGCAGTGGCGGATTTAGCACTTCAGAGGCCCTAGGCGCAATTCAATTTTGAGGCCCCCTCTAAATATTTTCACTACCCCTACACAGTGGCATACCAACGCCATTGGGGGCCCGGGGCGGGAGTTCCGTTATTCCACAACCAAAAAAAAAAGGAAATACTTCTTGGGGGGATGGGGCCCCTAGGCTGACTGGTGGGGCCCCCTAGGCTTGCTTTTACAACCAAAAAAAAGAAAGGAATCTTGCTTTTACAACCAAAAAAAAAAGGAAATCTTGCTTTTACAACCAAAAAAAAAAAAGGAAATCTTGCTTTTACAACCAAAATAAAATAATTTGTTTTTATTTTGAGAGCTAAATTTTGAGGCCCCCTTGATTTATGAGGCCCGTGGCGCGCGCCTCCTGCGCCTATGCGGAAATCCGCCACTGAATCTTTGCTAAAAAAATTTCTTTGCAACATTTCCAATCAAGTTCTATTTATAGACAACTTTAGACTTTTAACTGTCTGTAGAAAAAAGTGGATATAAAATACAGCATTTATCTGTTTTTCCATTAAGCCTTTTGCTATTATTTTACAGAAGAATTATGAATATTAATCCAGATTCACTCTAAGATCACAAAGAATGATCAGATTATAAAAGAGTAATGGAAAAATCAATGCTCGTTAGAACTTTTAAAGGCTGGGTTTTCGTTTAAAGTTTTTTTTAGTGCTTTTTTTTTTCTTTTTTTCAAAAGGCCTATTCTTTGATATCATTTTTTTTCCAAAATCCTTCACAAAGAGAAAAAAAAAGCTTCTTTTTTTCCCCCACAATCTGGAAAGAAGACGACATTTCATCTCCCATCGAAAGATCAGGTCACAAATAAAGGGGATTGTTTTGATTGCTGACTTCGGTTTCTCGAAATCTTTTTCTTTATCATTGCACTAAAGTTATTATTTCTGGTCTCAGAGAATCTTATTGGAAGGAAGATTGTGTCGACAACCCTTCTTTTTTATTTCTTAACCCAGAAAAATCAATTTATTCAATAAGACGTGTAAAATAAGAGGATTGTTAAAAAAATTTAAATAAAAACCACTTTTATTATTGTATAATGTAGAAGTGAGTCATTTCTCTTTGTCGCCTGGAGGCAGTTCTTGTCTGTGACTGATCTTGTATGGAAAAAAATGAATGTAACCTAATTGGTATCTAGTTTTGGGATTTTTCGTGACTATTTTTTTTTTAATTGGGATCGTTCAGTTCGAAAATTTTTAATACCCTTGAAACTAAATTATTTTTAGTTTTTTCATTGTAAATTGATTCGAACCATTTATAATCATGATTGCTTCTGTATTTTACGAAATGCTATCCCGAGTTTCTTGATTACGTGATAGGTACCTTTCGTTGTGTTTCCTGATATATTGTTTATCTGCGTTCAATCTGTGCATCTATTGCTCATATTGGTCTGTCGATATATTTACCAGTATACCCTAAAGATGGAAATTTCCTCTCAAATCATACTTTTGTATACAGCAGTAAGAATAAAAATCGGAATTGGAATTATTACAATCAAGACAAGTTTCCACTTTCTAAGTTTTTTGGCTTTAGATGAAATCAAATAAACTCAAACATTTATTCATGATGATGATGATGATGATAAATACGATAAAGTAAAACTTAAAGAAGATGTAAAAACTGAAATATTTTTTTACAGGCTGTTATTACGTTGTAGCTTAAATACGGAAATGACTTATCTGTCTTAGATAAAACTAAGTTCTAAAACATCGTAATCATGTCTAATTCTTAAAGAAATAATCATTGCTCTGTCAATTCTCAATTTATTAAATAATGATAATTATTTGAATTACAAGAACATTTTCTTTGATAGCTACTCAAGGAAATAATTTCATGTTTCCCAAATCGTATTTAAGTTTATAATGAGAATTTAATTAATTTTTTTCACAAAATGGAAAATTTCCATTGTTTGTAATAAGTAGATATCAAATAAAATACTATAAAGTAAGCAATTCTTGTAAATTTTATCTTGAAAACAGACCTAAGATTTTGATGAAAAGGGATGAATCTATCGCTTTCGGGTGCGAAAAAGCGATTTAGCTAGGTCTCGACTTCGGAAAAACTCATTTAGGAGGTAAATGATTGACAAGGGTGCCAGGTTATTGTCTACAGTGTTCTTATTTTATTTTCGTTTTACTTTTTTCTTAATTAATTCGTGTTCTTAATTAATTCGCGTTTTTACATGTATTAATTATTATTTTATTACTTTGATTGGGAAGATTTTTCAAAATAAAAGCGGAAGGTATCTCAAATTATGTGGATTAAATCCAAATCTGTAATTTGGATTTAATCCACATAATTTGGGATACCTTCAGCTTTACTATTTTATTACATGTAAAAACGCACAGAACACGAATTTTTTTACCTGTAATAAAATAATAATTTTTAAAGCTTTTTCCTTTCAGCGTCGCGTGTATTCACTGCGTGTATTCCCCGAAAGGGGATTAAATAACCATGTCATTGTCTACAGTGCTCTGAATTTAAGAAAATAAAACGAAAAGCTCTGTCTTCCAGGTACTTCTAATTTAAAATATTTAAATGTTTTAAATATTTTAAATATCACATACTTTCCGTTTACATCATTTTCATATTTTAAGAAAAATAAAAAAAAGAAAGAAAAAAATGTATGTGGAAAAGCGTTTTAAGGATAGTAGGCTTCAAATTCATTCAGAATTCCTGTTGAATAACGGATTCGCTCAATCTACCTCTTAATCTGTTTAAAGTAGAATCTGTTTAATTTTACTCTTGTTTTCCTAAACTTCTGAATTATTTTTCTCTTACATTTAATTAAGGTTGTTTTTTTTTTTTTTGTTTTTTTAAAGTTAGGTCTATTTATTTTTTTCTTCTTTATTCTGAGCACAAAACTAAATTAACTTTCTTTAATTTCTTAAAGCAACAAATTTAATGTCAATTTTGCTTTCTGACAAAATATACAAGGAGAAAAATAACCGCGTGCTTGCTGTTCTCTATTACTAAAGTTCCCACGTTTTTCCGTCCTCCCCGAGAACACGCCTGACACAAGGAACCATGTATCACTCACAGACCCCCATTAGGAATGCAATCGTCCTTGTACTCGGGGTCTTTTCAGCTGTTCCAGATTAGTTTACGATTCGCTATATTTCCATTAACGAAAATAAAGTTGACAAAAAGTTTTCAAGTAAGTTAGGACAAAGTTACAATTCATTCCTAACTTTGCTTAATTTATTAAAAGGTAATTTTTAGGTTTTCAAGAAGAAATCCTCATAAAAACTTGTCTCTTCTTTTCATTTGAATTTGTAGCAAACCTACCTAAGGAAATACTACACATTAAAGTCTGGGAAGATGTGAAGATAATGCACCCATGCATTATAGCAATGTTATTGTTTAACATTCATGTAAATATTAATCAATACATTTAAAAGCAGAGATTTGAAGTTTTTTGCATGACCAGCACTTGAAAAGGAAAATTGTGAGACTATTGCATTTACGTGTTAAGTCTTAGTAAAGTTTATATATTTACATTCCTTTTTTTTTTTTTCAGAACGATGTGAAGAGATTCAGTAAAATTACAGCCTTCAAATTAACTAATTAGCATAATAATTTGTTAAACTACAACAAACCTCTATTCTATGATGTATATTAAAAAAGCAGCGGAATTGCTTTCAGTGAGTTCTTGGAATGTTCCACAATATTCTGGTAATAAAAAGAAAATGAGTTCTTTTTTTTAATTTAAAGTTAACTCGAACTGTTAAGATTTATACAAATAAATATGTAAATTGTTTCTTATCGTTTCCCCAAATACTTCTGTGACTATTTCAATTGTAAGGCCGTGCGCAGAACAAACAAGCAAAACTGTTTTGAGCAAAAACATTTTTGCTTTTTCGTTGAACAAAACATTTTGCTGGATATAAAACCTTTTGCTGAACAAAAAAAATTCTGTTTTTGTGATAACAGCAGCGATAAAGCGCCATTACGGAATCCGACGATAATAAGGTTGTTGTTATGTGGTACTGGCTGCAGCGAACTTTAAATGAAGGAAAAACACAACGCATATGGATTCATCCCATAAATAAAATAAAAAACCAGGTGAATGCACATTGGATAAATTTACTGTGGAGCTACGATCCGATGAACATAAGTTTAAAAACTTTACTCCAATCACAATAAGCATATTTGATTTTATATTAAATGCTATACGTGAACGCATTAGAAAGATGGATACTACCTACCTCAAATTTGTCCAACAGCCAAGTCTTATTGAATATGATCAAATTTTATAATTTTACTGTCAGAGCACACACCTTCGAAATAAAGAGGTTAACAATAGATGTTACACGGTCCTTTATTGCAAAATTAGTTATCAGTATTTCTATTCTCAAATAGAAATTGAATTTGTGATTTGTTTATTTTATTTAACTTTTAAAAATATAATCAAAAACATTTAATGTGCGGGGTACAGAGTTTATCTGTATCAAAGATGAAAGTCTGCTTAAAAACTGAAATAAAATTTAAGTAGATAAATTTTTAGTACACGACCATGGTTTCAGTTCCAGATAGAGGAACCATTTTCAGGCTTCATATTAAAAATATGCTTTGAAAAAAAAAATTAATCTGATAGTTGGCGCAATTCAAAAATATCTGTATTTTCTAAATTCTTGTTCATTCATATTTCATAATATGCAATTACAAATCGTTCATCAACAAAAGATATTTCGATTAGATATAAGGAATTAAGATTTGTAAGAGGGGTTCATTTCAGAGGTTTAGGTAGTTTTGATGGTGTTTCTGTAAACGACGCTACGATTTTTAAAGCCCATTACTATCTCTGCTACCATTACTGGTTTAGTGGTAATCACAACAACAGTGGTATTGTTTAAATTTTGATAGATAAAAAGATAAAAAGTTGACGTAACAGAAATGTATGTGACCAGCTAAAGAGAAATTATTTTTGTTTAATAATTACAAAGGTAATATATAGTAACACTAGTTACTAGGTTACCGCTTTCCTCTGAAGTTCACTAAATATCATTAAAACTATTTTCAAACTTCCGCAAAATTGAGTGCCTGGAGCTCTTCAGAGTTAAGCAACATTTTCAAAGCAATAATATTCAGCTGCTAATGAATGAAGTGAAAGGATGTGAAATTCACAGGAGCTAAATCATTGATATGCAAGTAAATAAACGAATTTAAAAAAAATTAAAAATCTACTGGTATTATTTAAATGGATTTAGACATGACTTTTTTAAAGGTTAAAACTTAAAAATACAAAGCTCTTGTGGCCAAATGTTTTTCTTTATAAATTAAAGTTTATTTAAACTAACTCTAATTTACAAAACTAATATTTATTTGAACTAATGTTCTTCTATATTGAAGTAGATCGTCTTTTTTTTTATTTATTTTCTTTTTGCCTAAATGAAATTTCTTACAATATAACAGAAGATATTTTGTAAATATTCTCTATTTACATACTTTCATTTCTTAATTTTCGTTTTGCTTGTTCCTTCAGGATGTTTTATTAAAAAAAAACGTAAAAGTATACCACATCACTTTTTTTATTTGTTTTTATTAGCTTATATTGAAATGCCATTAAGTTAAAGCAAAGCTCAAACGGAAGAAAGTTTTATTTATTAAATTTCGAATTGAAATCTTATTTAAAAACGACCATCCACGGTTCTAGATTATCCAAGTGAATTATGAGAGATGCGTCAGCCATAAAATTATTATAAAATTACCTTTTAATTCGCTATCAAAATCTAACATCTAGAATTTATCATTCTCACATAGGTGTCATTATACAGATCTAATTATGTGACCTATCAATATGACAGTGACATTATTAATAAGTTACTTCATTATTAATTACTTTAGAGTACCGTAATTATATGTTGAATGAATTAAAAACGAGTTACTGCCATTATTCTATCAGTTCGTTTTGCCTTGTTTTGCTTTGGATGTAGGTAATAAGTTACATGATATAAGTACTATCTTTTCTTGTTCAGATATCTGTTTTTTACGTAGTAAAATCCTGCCCATTGTCTATGTTTTTGATATTCGTAATGTCACTTATTAATTTAAATATCTATTAATATTTATTTTATATCTATTTAATATAATTCTTAAACTTTATTGGAATGACTTAGATGTCAAGCATGTAATTTAGTTGAAGTCTCATAGAGCAGACGACAATTTTAATTTAAAACGAGTTGATGATTTTGTAGCTATGACATTATCCCCATTCTCCAGTTATTTTATGTTGTTGGACAATTTCTTTTAAATATGCTATATGTAATTGGAATCCCATATATGTAATTGGAATTTATTTTTTATTTTAAATTTAGAAATCTCTACATTTCTTGAATTCTTTAGATTAGGTAAGAGAAAAGAAACCAGATTCTGCTTTCACATTTGGCACGAATTCTGCTTTTGTGTAGCTGTAGAAGTGCAATTATTCCAATGTTAAAGCTAAAAAACAGTTCTACTTTACAACTACGGCATCCTTGGTGTCGCGGGAGGTAAGGCGGGAGTTTTTTCACAATAGTCTAAAAATTCAGTCTATCGCCCGCCCGTCTTTGACAATCGGGAAAGATGCCTCGAACTTATTGTAACAGCGTTGGATAAATTCTATGATCTTTCAGTACAAGAGAAATAACCAAGTAAAAAAAAAATATTCCCGATCACCTCCTCCAGCCAAAGACCTTCCCTCTATCCTCTATCCTGTCGAGCGTTAGGGGTAAAAGTTCCCAACGATTTGCCATCAAAGAGATGAAATTGGGGTCGTAAATAAATCAGATACCCTCCCATTTTTATCCCGATTATAAAAAGAAAAAACAGTCATCATTTTAATCCTGCATTAATCTGACAAACCCCAGCGCTTATATTTTCTTTTATTGCTTCTTAGTTTGGCAAAGCAGCATCTTATCCTTTAGTGTACCTTTCTGCCATCTATCGTAGACTGCTTCTGCAATCACCCTCAAAACACGTACAGTGCTGTTCAGACGGATTTGCTTTTGTGGGATATCACCCCCTGCCCCAAATCAAGTAAAGCTACACATTTCCCGTATTGACTGAGGTCAAATAGACGCTAGAGTTTCGTGTTATAAAAAGTTATCAAAACTATATTATTACATAAAAGTTAAATTGGCCAACTTCTGAATTATTTTGTAGATGGGAGCAGAAGAAGAATATATTAACAAATGTTAATATGGCTTAACCAAAAACATTAAAATTATATAACAAGAGGTAAAATTATTGCGTATGATTACTCAAATGTATGTTTTTTTGAATATTTGAAAAGTTTCGAAAATATTAAAATATTTCTTAAAACAAAGTTCACATTCACATTCACATTTGAACATTCAAAGTTCAAAGTTATGACACTTTGTATAACAATGAAAATAATTTGGCGTAAATCACACCTTTGCTAATGATGTAATTTTTTTCACCAGACTAGCGCAGAGTTAATGGTCTGAACCAAAGACCTCTTAGAAGGAAATAAAAAAAAAACCCTACGAAAAATCCTGATCTCGAGTTGAATTCGAGAATTGACCTCTACGAAAATTGTTCAACCTGCAGATTACACCATTGGACTACAGACCTCATACAATTTCATATGTAATATCATTTAATAATATTTCTGCATCACGTAGTTATTAAATATACATGTACATATATATTGGGTTTCATCCCTGGCTCAGAAAGCTCTCAATATTTATATTAAAAGTTTTTTTTCTTCATTTGTTCTTCTGCTGTCGATGTAAGAGCTATAACTGGCGGGCTTTTTAAAAACATTTTCAACCAGAAAAATAAGTTGATTGTTATTTTTTTTCAAGTACAATTAAAAACTAATAATTTATATTCTTTGATGTTATTGCACTTGGGAGCTTTCATCGGACAGGACATTTATAGCAAAGAAAATCAGACGCAGTGAGTCTAGGCTACCAATCGGTAAACATCACGAAACCTTGAGATCGAAATAAGGTTTCAATTGAAGAAAACAAATAAAAAAAAAAAAAAATAACTGACTCATTTCACATTTATCAAAGAAGACTTAGAAGAAAACAATTTCAAGATTAAATTAGTTGTTGTTCAATGAATTAGAAAAAGTATCAAATATTGGAAGACAAAAGGAAAAGACCGAGAAATAAAGAATTCATAATAAAACAATACAGGAGAAAAGATGGTTTCAAAGCCTTTACTCAGCTGAACTGTAAGTCGCTGTTTGTAATTTAGTGCAATTATGAATACATAGAAAAACAGAAAGCCTGGGAACTGATGCACATGGTAGTAGACCCAAATTATATAGAAAGTGTGGCTTATTTATGACGCTAGTGGCTTGGTTTCTTTTAAAGATGACGTTTTATTTTAACAGAGTTTAGAGGACACTAAGGTAGCATTTAAATAATTCATTTTTTTTCAGAAATTTGCTTGATATTTTATTTTTATTCCCCTTAAGGTAAAAAGAGTTTCACCTTCCAAATGTTTTTTTGCATAACAAAACAGAATAAACAAAAAGTTCTTGAAAGAACTGGAAATCTACTTCCTTTGAAATGTTGCCTTTTATTTTTTCTTTGTCTATTTTAAAAAAAATGAAAAGACTCCATATATTATTAAAGCGTAATCTCTACTTGGCTATAAATAGTGATTTTATGAAACTTACGCAAATTGGCAAAAAAACTAAGTAACTTTAATCATTCTAAAGCGCCTCAGAGATTTAGAGGATTAATTAAAGCACAACAGCCAATGACAGATCAATGTACTTCGCCTATTTAAACTCATGCTCTACCGAAAATAAACAGTCGAGTTCAGATTGAGCTTAGACCCAAAGAAATCTCTGCCTCTTCTTTCCTTCACGAACCAGGTGATTCGATTTAACACACCACAATATCCATTGTTTTGGATCTCGTTTTTCTACAGGAATTTTTGGCGCCTCCAAAATTTTAAAGTTCGATCATCCCTTAATTTTTAATGCAGAACAACACAAAAGATATCAAATTAAATGTACCTAATCAGGATAGTCAGATTTGTTTAATGTTTGACATTCACCTCAAATTTGCATCAAACAGGTTAAAGAATTGCATGAAATAAGTTGATGCACTTTTAGTCGAGATGTCAAATAAATAAAAAACCCATGGACAAAAAAAAAATCAAAACTTTTTATTATTAAAATACAGTAATTGCAGTAATGCAATAAAAAAATATTAATCTTAGAAAGAAAATTTTAATGGTAGATAAGCATTATAAAATATTGATGCTCGTAGAAATTGGATGTAGTCTATAATTCACGAGTCTCACAATAAATAAACTAAACAGAAAAATAAAATTTTGTAAATTTAAAGTCTGCCTAATACAAACAGAATCTTCGAATTTGTCATTTTCTGAAACTTAATTAAATCTGCAAATTCTTAACTTAAGTTGTCTCAATCCAATTGTTTGACCTAGTATTTTCATTTTATAATATCAATAATTTAAGAAAGCAATATCGAAAAAGAAAAACGTAATTTAGCTGTACTACTGGATATCCATTTCCGTGCTTAATCTGCTGTAATAGATAGTCATAAAGATTTAGATTTAAATCGGTGAATTTGGGAGGTCAGCTGAGATATCTCAATGTCAATTCTTGATCCTCGTGCCCATAACAGAGTTTTATCCCTGTGTATCCTGCAGTTGTCGTTCTGGCCACCGAACTGTCTATATCCTTCCAATAATGCATAAAATAGGAAGCCTGATCTCCCTGAATCTCTATGTTGATTCCAAATAAGCGGGAAATAATATCGTATATGCTCCAATAAACGCCGAGGCTCTTATTGTCGCCGGTCTCTAATAAGCGCCGGGCTGCTGAGAGGGCACGGCCAAATAGTAGCCGGTCTCTAATAGTAGCCGGGTCTTTGATATTTGCATAACGGTACTAGTGCAAGCGTCCGTATCTTTATAGTCGTGCTTAATACCTTACGGTACATTGCCTTACAAAATGCCGCCGAAACGGTCATTTGACATTGCCTTTAAGATTCGCGCGGTGGAATACGCGAAAGGAACTTCCGGTGAGGCGACCGCCCGTCGTTGCGGATTCGGACGACGAATAGCAGCGAAAGGTGCAGAAAGACTTTGCCATTTATCTTTAATAGCCTTATGTAGCATGAGAAATTCAAATAAAGTAACTGTTTGTAATATTAGCCGGAATTTATGTGTAAAAACATTGCGTTCTGAAGGTTTTTGTTAATAATGGTCGGCTTCTAATAGCAGCCGGTCTCTATTAAGCGCCGGGAGCCGAGGCTAGTTTTGCAAATAAACGCCGGGGGCCTCAATTGGAGCATATACGGTATCTCAAATAAAAGGCAATTTAAATAATTTTAAATCAAGATCCTGATTTAAAATTAGTTTAAAATCAGTCACTACACATGGCATCTGACAATAAACAAGATAGTAACCTTTGACTTTCACCCCAATTAAGTTAATGATTACTGGCCGAATTAGATTATAATTCTGTTATTTATTAGGCTGTTCTTTTCGATAGAATGCAAGTTCTTCCTGCATAGCTTAACTTTTAATACTGGTATTTTGTCTTTCAGTAAGTTTTCTGTCCAATCTACGATTCATAGCACAATCATTATCTCTTACCACTCCAATGAATGATGACAATACTCCAATATGAATGTGACAAGTAAGATCTCTGATATTGCTGCCTGACAACAAGCGCTCCGACATTCGCTGTATTAAATGAACGTAAATGCATTGGAAAACATATACAGTAGAAAAGATATACAGTAGAGTTGTAAATGTTGAGCAAATATCTTTCTTTTGATTACTTCATTGCTTAGAGATATATTGTGTTGTAATAGTATTAGTACTCTATCTACTACTAATAGTTACAGAAAGTTATTCGAATACAACGGTAATCAAGGCTTTCATATTGACCAATTTAGTCACAACAAATCAATTAGATATTCCCAAGAATCTTCGTAGCTTCAGACGAGTATAGCAAGTATTGTACATGGCTTAAAAATGAAATAAAAACTCAATAATTGAGCAACAGTTTTACTGATTAAGAAGGAATGTTTTTCTCATTTATTTCAAAAAAAGTATGTCATTAATCCTTTTAAAATCTTTTTTAGCAAATTTCATGAACATTCTTTAAACTAAAACAATTTTCAGAAATTCAGGTTAACTCAAACAGCCTTCCAAATAAAAATTTAAAAATAAAAATTTATGTTAAAATAAAGATTTTTATTTTGAAGAGTTTCGATTTGTAACGAAAGATATCTTGCTGCAAAGAAGATGAAAAGTTTTGAATTTCGCATTTGAAACGATTTCTGCTCTGCACTTACGACAGAAGTCGCCTCGGATTGGTCATATTTCATATCGCAAAAATGTAGTTGTTTTGCTCTATCTTGAATAAATTATAGTTTTTATTTCTTAACTTTCGTTATTATTTTTCAATTTATGATTTATAGTTGCAATTATATGTACAAAAAGTAAATACGATGATGAAATGTAGTTACTTTTTTATTCTTAGGTCATAAAATTAAGTAAGCTACGAGCCCCACTATAAAATTGAAAGCAGCTAACTCTGTTAGGGAATTGTTTTTTTTACTTAATAAGGTTCTTAAAATATAATCTCTTCGTTAGACGAAGGATGGAATATATTAAAATTTGAGGCAATTCTGCATCTCATTATTCGTTATCGCTGCATGACAGAATCTCGTTATTTGTCAATGGACGATGGAACACAGCTGCTGTTTTATTATGTAAAATATCGTTTTAATCGTGCCTGATTTTTACGTTATTGACTCGCAAGTAGAGATTTTCTTGTAAAAATCGAATCCTAAGGTGGGCAAAACTACAAATAGCAAAGAAGGGCTTTCTTGACTAAACCCAAGAGACCCATTACTGAGCAAAAGAGTTCAGGGCAAGTCCTCTTGGGCTAACGAGAACCACTTAGGCTCTAGCTAAAGAGCACTTGCCAAAACAAAATAAAATATCCGCTTTACACCCATTTCAGATTTTAAAGAGACAAGAAGCCGTGGTTTTTAAGGGACTATCGAAATCCTAAAGAGCTCGCTAAAGCAAGGTTCTTCAAGACGATAAAATTTGGTAAGAAGACAGATGGTTTGCAATAAAATTCTATTAGTTTTTCCTAGCAGCTTTTACAATCTGTTCATTACCCATCTGAAGATATCGGATAGTGAATAAAGGTAAATACAGAAGTATAACTGCAATTATTCTCACTTATTTGTATTATGTCACTTCCTCTTAGAAAATATTTTTTTTCTTCCAGAAGACTTTTACGAAGATGTACTGTTCCCAACTGTAAATGAGAATAGGAATGAAAAATAGCTTCCAGTAAAAAAAATCGAAGATTTATTTGATCTCACTAAGAGGAAATGCAGAACAATAATCTTTTAGTCATTTCAAACGAAATGGTATGTATCTTATTTGTAAAAAGTAATTCGTAATATTATCAACTTAGTTAATATACTTTTTCTTAAATGAAAGTAACGATTATTGATCACAATTTGTTACCATTTTAAATTACATGAAGCAATCAAATTTCAGAAATATACAAGAAAATTAATTTCTTCAATATTTTCTAGTAACATCCAAAATAACATTACATCATATTTATTAGACATAATTCTTATGATAATTTTTTCGAAGTAATACGTTATTTCTTTATCACGCCAACAATGTTTTTATGAGATACGGCTGTAAATCCTTTTAACTACCGGTAATTGTTTATTTTGTTATTTTGTGCTTTATTCTAAATTACTTTTATGTATTATTGTAAAGATTGTTGAGTTGAGAAAGAAGTAACGTACGACTTCAAAAATTTGCCCTTTTTAAACATTGTGTATATTAAATAACTTTCGAAAAATAGATAAAAAGATAAAATACTTAAAAAAAAAAAATGCTTTCCAGAAGACAAACGAAACTGTATTTCTACATAAGCAATAGTATCCTATCCACAGCCACACTAATATCTAAAATAAAATTTAAAAATGCCTCTTGAAAATTAAAAGCCAATGTTGTATTTCAGTGTAATTTCCAATTTTACTCGTTTTTCAGAGAAAAAAACAATTTCTGTTTCTCGCTGATGGAACTCCTAATGAAGATAAGTTTTCCATCATTCAGAACTTGAATCAGTATTTTAATAAGTCAGAAATAGTAAATATTATGAAGCCTGTTATTAGTTCTTGAGTCAGTAACAATGAAAGAAAAAGGAGGAGTACTTTCATTGTTACTGCCTCTAGAGCTAATAACAGGCTTCATAATTGTAAACAGTGGTTTTAGGAGCTTTCATATCGTTCTATTGCTTTATTTAAAAAGGAGGAGTAAAATAAAGCAATAGAACAATATGAAAGCTCCTAAACCCACTTACGTTACCTAGTAGGTATTGTTATTACAACGATAGCTTGTAATGGACAAAAATTTCAATATTCTTAGTTATGAGAAATGTTTTTTACTTTCAGGAATTTCTTGAAAATCCAAAATTTGATGCCCATTTTTATTTTTAATATGTATTTCAATTGATCCATTCTGACTCCACAACTAGTAAGTTCTGACAGAGATTTCAACTTCGTTTGTGAATTTTCCTTAAATAAATAAATGACTTACTTTATTTTACAGAAATGATTTATTTCTTAAAAAAGCAGTAATTTGTAAAAAAAAAAAAAAAAAAATGGCGATCTTCTGCAGTCACTTAGGTTTGTTAACCACAGGAAGGCCTTGAGCTCCCTTCATTCTACAGCACAACTCAATATGTAGATATGTGGAGATACACATTATAATTATTTCTAAATTAACATAATAACTTTGTCATAAATACTTTCACAATAGATTTCCCATCTAAGAATTAAAATATTTACCCAAAAACCGATATCATAAATGATTTAAATCTGTTGTAATTTTAAACATTTCATAAACAAATGTACGAAAACATTTTATTAATATTTAAAAAAAAATGCAATAGTTATCATTAACATTATCTTTAAAATACGGACTTAAAAATATCTTTTAATGATTTTAATTATAGCATATAGATTTATTT
Organism: Thereuonema tuberculata; assembly: GCA_023159025.1. Taxonomy (NCBI): domain Eukaryota; kingdom Metazoa; phylum Arthropoda; class Chilopoda; order Scutigeromorpha; family Scutigeridae; genus Thereuonema; species Thereuonema tuberculata. The sequence goes on along the minus strand of JAFIDM010012231.1, from coordinate 51,106,194 downwards.
TGAAACATACAAAAATCGAGTTTAAGAGACTAATTCCATTAATATTAATTAGGGTTAAGACTAAAAGAAGTTCCCGAATGAACTTTTTTTAGATGCTGCTTTTTTCTTTTTCTTTTTTTCAATTGATCATGAAAAAAAAAATATCCTTTTATTTGTACATTAAATATCTGAATATAAGCAGAATAGATTTTTAATTTTCTGACAAAAGTTAGTTAAATCCACGATTTTACTTAAGATTATCACAAAATTATATTATTACACAATATTACATTTAATTTGTTGTTTAAATAAATTTAATTTGCTGTTTTAAATATATAATTATATTTAATTTGTTTATAACTTTTTGTTTTACTGGTGGCTATTCTCAGCTGATGAACGCTAAAGAGCTTGAAAGAGCTGTCACCTAGTGGAATACTGGGTCTCAACCTTTTAACAATTATATTTAATTAAAGTTAATTGAGTAAATCAAATTAACTTTTTTTTCATATTAAAGTTCTCAGACATTAAGAGGATTAGTAAGTGAATTAATATCCATTGTTTAAGACATCCGTAGAAATCCACTTTCTCGACTCTTAATTTTTAACGCCGTCGCTTGATCCACAACTTTTTAAAACAAAAGTTAAAATGTGCTGGTCAAGTTTTAAGTAAATTCATTCAGAGGTTCAAAAGTTATTGGGAAAAACACAAGCATATTAACTGATTGATTTCATCACCTTCACTTAATTAAAAAAAAAATATTAGTATCCAAAAATCAATAGTCACCAACAATAGTAGGTATAAATTTCAAGGTACTACAGTAAAACCTCGTTAAGTCGTCACCCGGATAAGTCCTCACTCCGTTTAAGTCGTCGTTTTCCTTTGGTCCCGACAAGGTATCGTAGACAATAATGTAAAATAACCCTCTTTTACCCGTCACCAAATTGAATTCTACTCCGGATAACTCGTCACCCACAAAATGGCCAAAAGCATCTTTCTTCTCCATTTTGCATGCTATTGTGTTGTCTTTTCAGCCCCGCCCCTTCACTTTAAGAAAGCCAAGCCTTTACGGGGAATTTTCGACCACGCCTATCACTTCATTCCTTTCCTATCCCTTCGGAGGATTTGAGTTCTTGGAATCTCGCTGCTAATCATTCAAAGCACACTTCTGGCTGCGACTCTGTCGAGTGTAGACGTTTTTCTTGAGTGTGACTTAATTTCATAGCGAGTAAGCCCGTAGCCTTCGTAATGTACCATAAATAGCTACAGTATTACGAAGGCTACGGTAAGCCCCGCTATAAGGGCTATTTTTTTTCTCTTGCAATTTCGTGGTTCGATTACGTTTTTAACATACCAGGGAAACGAAAACTTAACTGGTTATCTTTTAAAGAAAAAAAAGACTTAATTGCACTTTTTGAGAAATCAAATGTTTCGAAAACAGCTTTTGCCAAAGAACACCATATTCCCAGGATTACATTAAATGATATTCTTTTATCGAAACAAGTAATTGAAGAAGCTGAATGCAAAGACAAAAGAAAGAGAAGAGGAAAACTAAGTTTGACGAGATCGAGGAGGTTTTAGTTCGATGGCTAAAACATGCCAGATCGCAAATGTGCCTATTTCTGCCGTGATTCTCAAAGAAAAAGCAATAGAAACAACATTGAAGATTTCGGCGGCAGCAACGGTTGGCTGGAACGTTTCAAAGACAGACATTGCCTTTCTTTTAAAACGATTAAAATGTATAACTATAAAGAGTGTTTTTTTTTTTTTATTATTTTCCACTCATTCATTTGTATGTATTGATTTCTGAAAATCTTGTTTTTCTCACCGAATCCTACAGCAATTCATGAAAACAATGTATTTCAGTGTGTTTTTTTTTTTTTTTGGTTTGTTTTTTTTCAAAAATTCCCACTCCACCTAAGTCGTCACTCCGCTTAAGTCGTCAAAAATGTTTGGTCCCTTGAGTGAAGACTTAACGGGGTTTTACTGTATTACTAACAATTTGTTTCTTACAAGGTTTATTAGCAACACAATCGAGGTGTTGTAATGACATGTCAATGTTTATCTGACCAAGATAAAAATATACTTTTCCTATTCAATAACTGACAGGCATCCTCAGGAACAAACAAACAAATTACATCAAAAGAGCCGTTCCACCAATTAATTACAATCCGGCAGACATATTTGTTTCATCCGCTATAGAAAACAGATAAACAATATAGATCAAACATCAATGGGAAATTGTGTAATATCCGAACAATATTAGTATTACCGTAATTTCATTAAATATTATACAGTGTACTCTCGATATGTCGAACTTCGATATTTCGAAAACCTTGATATGTCGAAAAATTATTTTTACCCTTGATATTACATATTCATCTAACTTTAATTTTAATTCTTATGTCGAAGAGTTTTCACTCAAAACCTTGTTATGTCAAATATTTTTCGAAGTAAAAAAATGAATTTTTCAGGAAAATCGCCGTTCAGTTGTGTCGAATAGAGGTATTTTTTTTTTCAAGAATCTCTCACACCCTTCATTATCTTTCTGAGGGGTCAAGGAGGATTCCGATAAATCCATCTGGTCGATAACTCCATTTGGCGAAAGGAGGGTGCGAGTGTGCGCTACTATGTCTCGCCAGTCATTTGCTAGATTGTTGCTTAGGCGTGTTGTTCTATGGAATGGTAGGATAACTTGGAAAGCGATGACTTTGCCGCTATTTTTCAAATAGAAAAAAATGGTTGAAGAACAATTTCAAAAGAGATGTCGCCAGGCCACGATACTGGACTTTTTTACGAAATTCTAGCAATATAAGTTCATTGTATTTTACTAATTCTTTTCAATTTAAGGTAATTATTTTCGACTACTTTTAAAAATTAAAATTATCATTGTTATATTTAGACTTATCTAAACTAATCTTAACTATCATTACATATTTAGACTTACTGTCAACTAACATTACATATTTATACTTATTCTCATCTATCAAGACTCTTAATTTTTAGAATATTGTTCCGTATCTTGTTTTTACGTGATATTTTATGTTTGGTTATGACCTTGTTATCTAGAAAACTCGCTTTCTTGATTTTTTTTTAGCGTCCTTTCAACTTCGACATATCTAGAGTCTACTGTATTTCATAAAACTTAGGCAGATTTCAGTTTTCAGCAATTAATTGTAATAAATACAATAAAAATCTGGTTTTTCTATCAGTTTTAAGAAAATAAATAGCAACGATATGTATAAATAGCTTCCAAAAGTTCTGGAATCCGTAATAATTTTTTGAATTTAATCTGACGAGTGACAGAATTAAGAGGTCACTCGAGCTCTCTCTTATTAACAGAAAGTGCATCTGATGGTTCCTGTGCGGTATTGTATAAATTTGTGTAGGATTTTAAAAACTTAATAATTTTTCATTTCTGAAGAATTTCACTCCAAACTGAGTCAGTTTTGTAGAAAATAATATTTCTTTTGATTATTCAGAAATAGATAATTTAAAATATAAAAGAACATTACATGATATTTTCTCTTGGAAATGACATTTCCCTTACATTGTTATACATATTTTGAAATTTTTGGCATACTTAGATATTCCATCCTATTAAACTGATGAATTACAGCTTTATCCCAGAACAACAACGTATCTCTGTTGATTTTTGTCTTTCAAACAGCAGTTTCATCTCTTGTTCATTGGGATCTGCTATACGAAAGTCTGCAAGATTTTCCATTTCAATATTTGTTTAAAGTCGGATATCCTTCCTGGCGCAACGATATGTTGTGGACCATCTTAAATACTATGTCATAGACGGCGGAAAAGAAAAAGAAAATAAGCAGATAAACATGGGAAAGAATGGAAACATCCATGACGGCTCCGAGATCGAACCCAAGTTCAAAGGAACCAGCTTAAGATTATGCCTGAATGGCTCCAAAGCTGCTAATAATTAATCTGAAAGATTAGTCTTATAAAATATCGATCCAAAATATGTATTATTTGTATTCTTAAAAGCATGATTTAAGATTAAAAAAAAAAACTCTTTTTTATCAAAGTTTTTGCTTGATTGCAAATCCAATACAATTCCTTAATAATTTTTTGTTTTTGTGGGATGATTCAGGTCACCAGCAGCCTTTTCATTAGCCTTAACAACATTCTTAGATTGAACTTACCATCAACCATCCTGAAATCACTCATTCTCCGTATGTGGTTTCTTGATAAACCTCTGTACAGAACCTCTTAAAACTTGGCATACGTATTTATGGATAAGAGACAATCAACCTTTTATATTTGAATTTGTTCCCGCGTAGATCCTTACGCTTCACGAAATATCGAGTGAAGATGACAAACTTTCCAATAGAAAACAAAAGAAAACAAAACAAGATAGGGATAGCGATTAGTAAATCAATCACAATGTTCGCAACGTCTTCTGATACGTATAAGAAATTATAATTGATATTGCTTTAATTTCCTTATTATTATAAATGTGATTGTTGCGCATGCAAAAGGCGCAATTGTTGCGATTATTGTGATTGTTGTGATTGTTGAAGAGCTGTATTATAAATGTGATTGTTGCGCTTGCAAAAGACGCAACTGTTGCGATTGTTGTGGTTGTTGTAGAGCTGTATTATAAATGTGAATGTTGCGCATGCAAAAGACGCAATTGTTGCGATTGTTGTGATTATTGTAATTATTGCTAATGATATTTTAATGATACTTGTCCACAAACAGACAAGACGGGAATATTAAGTCTTCTGATCCTTATCAGAAGATTAAAAATATTATCTAACAATAGGGTTTTATCCTTTTCGTAATACACTGCTTTGTTCCTGTTGTGATACGAATAAAGGTAATGACTAAAAGTTAAAAGTTAAAGGATGCCACGACAGGCCTATGCAGGCCCAAGGGCTCGCGGGAGGTAAGGTCCCGGCGTTACTAGACCAACGGGACTAGGTTGAGGTCGGGAGGTCAGCCCGACGCCCGCCCGCCTTTAACTCCCGGGAAAGAAACCCGGTACCCATTCTACAGAGGGCTGGGTAGGCCCTACGACCCGTTTGGAGGAGAATGGAGCGTGGAAAAATTCCCGTCTCCGCCGAGACCGGGAATCGAACCCGCGACCTCCAACCCACAGCCAAGCGCCTTACCCACTCGGCTACCGGGCCCACAAAGGTAATGACTAAAAGGGAATAATTAAATGTGAATAAAGGCTCTTTAATTAATATGTTCAGAAAATGAAACATTTCTGTTCGTATTCTTGTAATTTAAAATGAACGGTGACATTTCCTATGGATTGCTTTCACGACTTTAAAGAAAAATCTTTTATTTTATTTTCTTTATTTTATTTAAGAATGTTTATATTAATAAACAAAATAAAAGTGTGCTTTAAATTCTTTCGAGATCTTCAATGTTTTACATTCAGATGACTTAGGGATATTTGCTACTCACGGCCAAAAACTATCCTAAGCTTATATTATCGTTTGGTATTTTCGAAGATATCTGGAAAATAGATAAAAGAAAAAAAAAATAAACCGTTTTTACAACAATCCCCGGAGGGTGGAGCAGAAAAGACCTCATTTATGTAGCAGAATAGCAAAACTCTGGAGGAACGATGGAGAAGGTCTTTTTCTCGAACGTTCTGCCCGAATTACACGGAGATCGTTCTATGGTCTCATTTAGTTGCGTGCATTAATAAGACTGGTCTCGAGAAAAGCACGTTCAAATGCCTTCATTTTGCGATGGAAGATACGTATTGTGGAAAAGAAAGAGAAGGAAAAAGAAAAAAGAATGGCAGACATTTTTTTTTAAAACCACATTACCACAAAATAATGAAAATTGAAGAAGAATCTTTGTTTCCAACTTACTTTCCAATTTGTGAAATTTATTCTAACTTGCATCTTCGTTATAAAATTTTTAGAAGTTTAACAATAATGTACATTATGTCTGCCTTTTACTTTTCTTTTTACTTTAAAACTTTAAGACGAAGTTTTATAACAGAGCTAGTAACATATCAAAAAACGATTATGTTTTGTAAATTTTATTAATTTTCATAATATTAAAACTATTATTTTTAATAAATTTATCGTTTATTTTTTACTCGAATCTTGATACTGGCGTGTTTGCTGATTAAGTCTATATATCGAAGGAGACCATGTACTTGAAGTCTAATCAGACATTTATTATGTAGAATAACTTTCAATTGTAAAAGTACAATTTAGAAATTTAGAAATCCTGAAAATTATACAATGAAAGTCTTACATAAGTCAGTCTTTATTCCAACGGCAGGACAATAACCTAAAACTCCAATATTGCTAATACATTCACATAAATGTAAAGGTTTCAAAGAATTATCTAGAAGAGTCCTAATTTAAAATGTTAAATCATAACTTGTATCACGTGCAGTATATTTCTAAATAACATATATTTAAAAAAAAAATGATAACGTTACTTTGATCATATAAAAGATGTACATTATCTTTTATTACATTTCCTACTATGTATAAATCTTAAAAATAGATTTGATTTGATTAAAAATCCGATGAATTTTTTTTTTCATTTTTTTAAATCAGAAACTCGTGATTTTTCTTATAATTTTCCCAAACTTTCATATTCTATTTCCTTCGTTTGTTTCCAAATACTTAAAAAAAAAATAGCATTTTTTTCATCCAATTTTTTATTAATTCAAATTTTGGAAAAAATATTCACAACTAGAATTTAATTGTTTGTTGAAACAATGTCTCCAGCTCATCCGAAAACGGAAGAAATCAAGAGTTTGTTTGTAAATTCGCCTTTATCCTCCCTTTCACGACAAAGGACACAACGATCTTTGTTTGTTAACTGAACGGATTGAACGAATTCTTGGGCACACTTCTGCAAATTGCATATCATATTTACATACCGTATTACTTAGATAGACAGACAAATGAATAGATAGATAGATAGATCTACATCCAAGGACAAAATGAAGTTACAAGCATACAAAACAACGAATTTGAATGAAATTTCATTTAGGTTTAATATTAACAAGTTTTGCATTCATATATACATAATGAAAAGGCTCCGTTTGTCTTTTACTAAATTCAGAAGTTAAATTGGAAAACGACCAAACTGATTCAAATAACGAAAAAGCTCATAACAGCTCATCTTAACAGTAATATAGGTCTCATTGCGCCTTTTTTATCAGGTTGTAAAGTTGAAAACCTTCGTATGCGACATGCGGAATGGAAGAAACTACCAGCCTATAGTGACGTAAACATCCCGTAGTGCGAAAGAAGAGACTTCAAGAACAGAAAGTGTGTTGTTATAGTGAAGATTAGTTATACGTGGTGACGATACGATGGCGATATCGAAGGAAGGTGTTCGTGCGGTGTGACTCTGTGAATATCTGAATGGCGCGAAAAATGACTGAAAATTGATAAAAGCGTTTGGTGACGATATTATCGAACAGAGTACCTGCTATCACTGGTAAAGAAAATTCGATACTGGAAGTGGCCCCAGTGAGTGGAAGATGATGCAGTTGAGCACGTGCTTTCGACGAAGCCTGATGCAACACTACGAGAACTGGCAGAGGAACTGCAAACCTCTCTTACGACCATCAACACCAGACTGCTGAAGGTAGGATATTCGTGTAAAATGAATAAATGGATACCTCAAAGCTTTGTCAGGCCAGAATCGGATAAAACGCTATTCCTCTGCTGTTGCCCTGCGTGAAAGAGAAAATTCGGGAGGGATTTTAGCTTAGATTGGTCACCTACATCAATATTACACGACATTGAGCATCGACAACCCCACAGAAGGGTTGCACCATTGCATGGATGGAAGGTGACGCTAAGTTGCTAGCGGGATGGCCGCGGTGTGATTCACTATGAACTCTTAACGCAGATCATCACCATCACAGCTGATTCCAACAGTTAAACCATCTCATGCTGTACTTCAAGAAAAGCTCCCAGCGTTGATTAATCGACATGGAATCGTATTCCACCAGGAAAAATTGAACGGGCTGGAATGAGAAATATTGTCGCATCCTTCTTATTCCCCGGACCTTGCCTCGTCCGATCTCCATTTTTCACGCTCTTTGTCCAATTTTCTTCTTAAGGAGAACTTTGCTACTGACGATGAAGTGAAAAGTTGCATAGATGTCTTCTTCAACTCCCGCCCGCCAGACTTCTATCTCAATGGGCTATTTACACTCCTATATTGGTGGAACAAAGTCACAAGTTTTAATGGTGACAACCTGGACGATTAGGTACAGTGTTCTTCAGCTGCGAACACACAGCTTCGCTATTTTCCGGAAACTTTCTTAACAACGTGATATATTTGCCACAACGTGGTCAAACATATTTGAGTATTTTAATGGCAATCCACACAAAAAGGACAAACTAACGCTTTTGGCATAAGGAATGATAGCAGTATAATCAGTCTTCCAACGAAATCCCATGCATGTTCAATTGTCTTCAAGTCAGAAGACTTCAGTTTATCAAGAGATTGGCCTACAATGTAACGTCTGTGAAGGCGGAAATTATCACTCATCACTATGAATCGGCTGCATCTAAGCAAATATAAGAACAAAGTTCAAGAATCTTATCTGTATAATGCTGCCAATTTAAGGTGCCTCCCTTAATTATTTAGAGATGTGTGCTATCATTGATAGTGATTCCCGCCTGCATCAATAGATTTCACCTTTGAAGTAACAATTTCTCTAATAATACCTTGTATTACATTCCCTCCAGATAAAAGTTCTTCTGCAATCAGATTGCAGACTTAATCTTAACTCATCTGCGAACAGTAGCCTCAGCGAGAACGCATTCTTACTGACTCTTAACAGTTATTTGCAGATATCTTGGGGTATTTTTGGCACGAGGAGTCCAAAAGGCCTTTTATTAATAACCCTTTTACCGTGAAATGGATCTCACGATAAATTGAGATCTGTGCTGTATTGAATTCATTCAATGCCATCTCTACCCAGCTAATACACAGCCGTAACAAAGAATCAGCGCCAACAGAATGTTGTCGGTTAAGCATTTTCCGAGAATTATTAATAAAACTTCCAAAAATGAAAAACAACAAAATCTCTTGCAGTACACTTTTGTGATTTGAATATTGGCGGAAGCAGACGACGACTTCAAGTTATTTGCAATTTCAGTATGCTGAAAATACTTTCTGCAAATTCAGATTTTATTTTTAAATATTTAAAGAAAATAGAAAAAAAAAATTATTTGTAAAACTCATCGTTTGTCCTCCAGTTCATGTTCACAGATATATATTTTATTTAAATAAATATAATAATAAATTACTGAAAAGGTTCTTATTTGTAAGTTGAAGAACATCACACCTTCATTCTAGTTAGTGCTGAAAGCGATTTTATCTCTAAATGTTCTGCAAGTGTAATGCCACGCTTTGAAATTTGAAATGTAATATTTTACGTTAAAAGCTTTCCTCGCTTTAATTTGTAAAGGCAAGTTGTCATCTTTTTCTCGCAACTTTTACTTAAATTAAATAGATCAAAATTTTAATTTTGTTTAAATCGTCGAAAGTTTCCACCCATTACTATAATTAGATATTAATTTCATTTGATATTGAATATTAATATCATACCTAACAGTTTATCGCAATTTCAGAACAGGAGCATAGAGACTATCTTTCTTGCATAATCTTTTTCTTAGAACTTTAGATCGAATGTTAAACCTGAAAGAAAAGACAAGGGCAGGAATTTTGCAGAAGCTTTTAGACTCAGTCACAATGAGAGTAAATGTGATTTATTTCTTAACTTCTTGAACACGCCTTTATCCAGGTTTCCAGTCGAGTTGATATTTCTTAATTTTTTTTGGTTCTCATAGAAGTCTTGGAAACTCTGTAATAAATAAATCTCTCAGATAGTTTAGGATGATTGATCTTCCATCCACTTCTCTTGAAAACATCATTTGGAATTCCATTTATAGAGCAAGGACATAGACAATCCATCTTCAAAAAACACCCTTCACGGAATTACCTCAACTACACCAGAGAAAATGAAAGAAGCGGAAATAAATCCCGGACATTCATAAATTCGGCAAAATTGAAATGTCACCACTCGAAATAGAAAAATCCTTTAAGTTTCTGAAACAATATTTTTCAACAATTCGATTAGGAATCTCCTAAAACTTTCTCTGAAATTTGATTTATATTTAGTCATTAATTATAAATCTTTATTTTTTTTTAAATTGATGAAACAGATACTAAAATGTTAACTAAACCTTAAAGTTCGGTTTCGACAATCACGTATTTCGAAAGAATCCATTTATTTAATCAATTTCACCTCAAGGAATTCTTGTAGATTAAATAAGAAAAATGGGAATCTTATGGGAATCAACGCTTACAATCTTTCAAGTTCATTTTCGTTTAGTATTTTCTAAAATTTAAAGATTGTTTTTGTAGGCTATATTCGAAACAGTCCTGAATGGTATCTATCTGAATGTATTGGCTGTTATTTGGACTGTTTAGGCAGTAAAAATACTGATTAGATATTTACTTTTTTTTTTCTTTGACGATCTTTTCAGTGTTAAAATCTGCAGGATTTTAGCAGATTAGGCAAGATAATTATAACTTTTCTTACTAAAGTACTGAATATTCTGTGTGTTACATTTCGTGTTCTTTGAAGCTAAAGAAAATATTTTCAAATGCCTGTGATTACACATAAGCATAAATGATGGATCCTCTTAACCATGAATACACCGGAAGAGACCGAAATCATTATGGACCATGATTCTTAGTTTAATTCTGTAAAGCCCCTTTACATTACGTTATGCCACTTGTTACAGAAATCTTTTTTTTTTTAAATGACAATATATTTTACAACTTCAATGTGTGATCTTCGGACTGGCTCTCCGACTTCAACTTCCTCCCTTTTTGATTGATGAGTTTTTTCCCTCCTTTCAATCTACCCTCAAAAGAAGAGACAGGTGTTATACTGTAAGCCAACATGATAGATACTTGAAGGATATCTAAGGCGTTTTACTTTTTTCAATCTTTCGTTTAAATGAAAAACACTTCGTGATGCCTCCTAACTTGAAAGTGAAACTTCTTTATAGGTTTAACGTATGGAAAGTGAGTGAAGTTTTCATCTACTTTCATTACATTGAAACTGTACAGAAAAGTGGAGAAGCAATAACAATAAGAATTATACGGTACCAGTTTACAGATATAACTACTATAATAAAATAAAATAATAAAATAACTCAATAATTTTGCCAGATATTTCATGTGGTTTGCTATCTGTTAAATTATTGGTAAGAATCAAGCATTTTCCAGAATATTCTTTCTACAAATTTTCTAAATGCTCATAAGCATCTTCTCGAGAAGACATTTGATCCGTAGATAATTTTACACGCTGAGGTTCTTAACAGAGAACGTTGGCTCATTGCAGTGCTTTCACTTGATGTCCGAGAACTTAAATAAGGATTAATTTCTGCATCCATTAAAACAATAGCCTCACTAGGTTGGCTAATGTCGTGGATATTGCTTTGGGCTTGTTCCTGTTTACTTAAGATTATGTTGTCAACAGTAAACAGCCAAAACAGGTATTCGGTTGTCCTAACTCACTAAGCAATTCGATAGTTTTCTTGTACTTCTGCAGAATTAGGATCAAAATTACAAACAATTGCACATGACACTCTTCAGAGAAAGGATAACAATTTAACTAAAAAGCAATCTAAAAATAAAACTGCACAACATCATAAAAGCCTATCTTCCTTTGTAGAAGTATTCGCAGACTATTCGGCAGTCTTATTCCTTAGTGAACATTTTAAAGATACTTACGCATTTGGAACTTTTATTTACGCTTCAGGAGTTGATCATTTTTTATTACCCTTTATCCTACAATATTCTGTACTTCTTTTATAACAAAATACAGTATTTAAAGGATAAGGAAACCTAAAAGAGCAATAACAAAGCACAGCATATAACTTAATAAAACAATTTATAAAAATTTACCAATGTATATTTATTTTTTTAGAAGCTGCTTTCACCCACATCTCCAACTCTCGTCAGACATTTCACACACTAAGAACTGTAGATTAATCCTTATATTCAGTATTAATAATTCGTTTTAGCTCAGCGTTTCAGTGATTCTCTAATCGTTCTGCACAAAATGCTTAATAAACTATGTGAAGCTTTTAATGTGCAGGATTTCAGTTTGTTTTGATGCCATCCAGGGAGAGAGGCAGAAATGGTAAGATAACTTATCCCCTTTATAGTTATAGCCCAGGGTTGGGCAAACCGCTGCTCTTTGACATACAATGTACGGCTTGCGGAAGTGTATTGGCTGAGCACCTTTTTGCATCACAATTAATACAAATTGTGAATTGAAAAATTTTCAACCTTTATAGTTATTTACCGGAAGTAAATTTTAGTTATTTCAGTATTTTAGTTATTTAATCCTGATTTTTATAAAATTCCTTTCATTAACTTAACTGGGTTCAATATTGATTGTTTTATGATGAAAATGGATAGTAAAAATTATTTATTTATTTTAAATCTAGATAGTTTTAAATCTATTTCATAAGAGTTGTCATTAAGATTTGTTATCTGTGCTTTAAGTTTACTAAGTTTTCCAATAACTACCGTTAAAAATAGAAAGTAATTTTACAAAAAGTGTAGGAGAAGAAAGTTAGATTGGCAGAGAAATTAGTTTCTGCCTGGGCTTCTACCGATTATTCCGAATACAATAAAAAGCGAAAATCAATAATTTTTCTCATAAATATGCAACCATTTTGATGTCAAATTAAGGTCACAATCTCACCAAAATCAATTTTCTTCTTAACAACAAAATCAATTTCCATCTTAACACTGAAACGATATTAAATTTTCATAAGAAAAGTAAAGTGAATCTGCTGTGATTGACATCTTCATCTACTTCAAATCCTATCATTTTCTACTGGAGAAGCAAAGTTCGCCCTAAAGAGATGATGACAAATAAGAAATTGCTTTATTAAACTTTCAGTTTACCTTAGATCTTTCCTTAGACAATCTTTTTATCCTCGGATAATCTACTTCCGTTTCTGTGAATTCATGAGATGCTAAGAAAATCTACGAAAACTTTTATTTTAAAATGATTAATAAGTTAATTGTGAACCCGATGGTTCAATGATAAACTGGGCTGCTGCTTGGTTCTCTCTAAAATGAGAACCGGGTTTCTTTCCGAAGCTGGCGGCACGGCGTTGGGCTGACCACCCGACCTCAACTTAATCCAGTTGATCACGAAACGCAGGGAGCCTTACTTCCCGTGACCCCAGGAGCTACAGAGACCCGATACGTTAACTCTTTTTTTATACAAGTTAACTCTTCTCAAAGTTCTGGAAGAGATTAAACCTCAATTCGTTGATGGCGTAAATAACTGTTGATCTTAGTTATGGAACAGGCTGAGCAATAATTACTAACAAGGCTTCTGCAAAGGCCTTATTAAAATGAATGTTTCTTTTCTTGATGAAATAAACATTAATTTTTTTTCGTTCTGTAAAAGAAGAGACCTTCTATAATGGACACAGTTATCAATTAATAGCTTCAAAATTTAGATTTTATTGCTTATAGAAGTAATATTCTTTTTCTGAACTTTTTATGCTTGTTTCATGTTTATGCTGGTGTGCAGGCTACAATCTTCAATCAATAATATTCTTTTTCTTTGATGTATAATTGTTTTTTAATAGTCTGTACGATATGATAGATAATGATAATATTTATTATTTATAAACCTAAATGCACCTAATTGACGTATCTAGATATTGTATAAGTACTATAATATGCAGTTTTTTTTAATCCATAAAAAAAAAAAAATATCGAAAGAAGAAGCAATCGTTTTGACTATTTTTTTAATTATTTTTATCAAGCACAAGGATACAGTGTCTTTATATGATCTGATGGTCACTTCGGATTCCTGATTTAACTCAATGGGATTTGTCTGTGGAATGCGCAAGGGTTCTATAAGACAAATTTTGAGGAATATTCTGTTGAGTATAGGTTGATATAGGTTGATATAGGTTGATATAGGTTAGTATAGGTTGATTGTGACAAGTCTGACAAATGTACCTGCAGAGGACGGCAACAGATTCTATAAATGACTTATCCATCCTGTTCAGCATTTACGTTCAACATGAGTAATCTCGCATTAACTGTTTAATGTATATATGTATATAAACAATATGTATGTATATAAACAATATATGTATATTGTTTTTGATTTTAAAGATGAAATAAAATTAACTACTACTATAGTTCGCTTATTGTTTTGATAAGCATGAAAATAAATAGCTTTTGCAAATAATTGATTATAAAAGCATTAATTCTTAATAACGAAAAGGACCGGAATAACTAAATAGAATTAAGATTAAAAATCTCGAATTGAAGATGGCACAATCAAGTTTATGTAAATATGATGTAGTCATTTATTACTAAGGCGGCTAATACAATCATCTAAAATTAAGTTGAGTTTTGTGTTCTTGTTCTTGTTATTAAACCGAACAACAACAAAAAAAAAACCAACTTAATTTTAGATGATTGTATTAGAAAAAAAAAAATCGTACATTTCATTTACTCCTTGAATTATCTTCAACGGAATCTGGCACAGCTGTTTCGTCCATACTAGGACTCGTCAGCCAGATTTACCCAGCACGATAATGGTTCAGCTGAAGGCGTGAATGAACGGGTAATCTCTTTATTTCTTTTTTTCATGTTTCAACTCCTCCCTAAGAGAATACTGAATTTAGCTAAAAAGTCGTTAACAAACAAAAAACAACTCAGCTACAAATTCTCTTCTTACAAATTCTCGTTTTGAAACAAGCTGATATAATTATTCCATCCACATAAATGGCTACACTTCAATCAAAAATTATACAACCAATTGATAATGATAAGAAAGGGTTACGCAATATTAAATGAATAACATGTAAAAAAATATGTTTCGAAGGAATTTATATATATTTATATATTCTTCACTTTTAGATGTCGATACCCAGTAATAAATATATAAAGACTGAAATATCTTGATAGCCGTATTTAGCAATGGCTTTCGTATGTGGTTTTTAGATTTTGAAAAAATAAGTTTGTTATTGTAAAAGATTATTCCGATTTTCGATTTTTTTTTAAAGCTTCAAATGTATAGAAAGTCTTTTACTTGTACTGCAAGTTTCTTTTGTTTACTTGTTTCTTTTGTTTCATTTACGAAGATAAAATAAAAAATTATATCTTAGAAAGATGAAATTCAACAACAGTTAACACAACAATGATTAAAGACAATTACAACAACGAGGAAAATCGTTAATTGCGCGCCAAGAATCACAACAATGCAACTTGGCTGCAAACTCCAGTTCATCCGCTTCGACATTAAACTTAATTCGATTCGATTATCTAAATGTAAATTTATTTCCATTCAAATATCCACTATTGCTTGAAGGTTGAGTGGTCGATAATTATGAAGACAGAAGGCAATTCATTATCTAACCTATTATTCATTCAAACGGCAGAGGTCGAAATGGAACTAATTTAAAATCTAACTCCATTATAGATAGAGAGGCACCATTTATCTTAAACCCGATCACTTGCAGAATAGA
>JAFIDM010012231.1:51066413-51081564 GCA_023159025.1 Thereuonema tuberculata | reverse complement strand
TTTAATAATTTGAGCGTGATTAAGTGTCACGTTCTATTATTGTAAAATTTGTGAATTCTTGAGTTGTGATATTATAGTTTAGTTTAGAAGAAAAATGGCTCGTCAAAGTCCTGTAAAAAGGACGAAATATCGCCTTTTAAATTTGTAGTTCTTTATGAGTATTAGTTATTAAATGTTACTTGAAAAGTATTTGAGAAATTCAGTAATTCAATATTTACTTTTATATTTCATAGTTATTATACATATATTGTAGCTGTATTGTAATTTTTGCAGCCTATTTTAATATATTTCATAGAAGAAAAAGGATTACAACAAAAAAAAGTTGTAGAATGCCAAAGTCGAAAAAAGCTTGTCTGTCCGTGATCACGAAATCTGAAAAATAACAGTTCAATAACTATCAAATCCCCTAGTGATTTAATAGGTCCCAAAGGCAAAGAAGTATCGCACATTGCTTTAAAAGCGCCATAATGACAACAATGCCGAACCTGCTATTTCAGAAAGTTGCTAATTTCATGATTTTTGAACAGAATTTCTCTAATAATTTTGGTATAGTGATGAATTATTCTGGAATCCTGAAAGTTCTTAAATAGTTTGTCCAAATTACAGCTGAACATTGATGATCCAAACTTCAATTATCCGCAACGTCATCTTTCCTCCCCCTCCCGAAGAGAAAGTACAGAATCTATTTTTAATGCACTGTCTTTTGTGCTGAAATATTACTAATGTACTCGTTTCGATTATTTATTTGAAGATAAATCCGGTAATCATTAGAGTTCAAAATCACTTCATAAAGCTATTATGTTTTTTATAATATTTCAAAATACAGTAGTGATAACCTTGCGTACAATAAATAAACTATAGGCCTAAATTACACTGTGGTTCTGATTTAAGCTTCATTCTCCAAACTATTTCAATACCTTAACGAACCTTAGCACCAGAAATTAATATCGGGTAATCGACGTTCTATTGCATCTACTAAGTTTTCCAAATAATATATTTTCCTAAAAATAATAAAGACGTATAAAAAAATCAGTGTGTTTGTGTTTGTATGTATCCTGTAATAATCTTTGAATAGATCTTCCAAAGATCACGCTATATATTGTAAAACAGTTTGTATGTAAATATTTTTAGAAATCATTTATTTGTACTGTGCGGTTATAAAAGGCAGAGTGACCACTGCCGGACGATTTTACTCCGCAGAGGGGTGATACGCTGAGATGGGTACTTTCCAAAGAAATTCTTTTGGACATTTTCTCTTTTAAGAAAAAAATAACGTGGAACATTTTTGCAATAGTATTTATTCTTTCCATAATTCTTTCCCGAAAAGCACAAATAGAACGCAGCTACTAGTAAACTAACACTATAAAAAGTAAACATCCCATCTTTGTTTTTCCTCGCCCCTATTTTGAAGAAATCGAAGGAGACCTGACGCATGCGCAAAAGCGTTGAAGGCTCTCTTAAACAAAACCGAACAGTATTTTTGTAGAAATTATTTATCTGTATTTTATTCATTTTAATCGTTAATCGTTATTTATTTTAAAACATTTTCTATTTCCTAATTACTGATGTTCTGTTTATTTTTAAATTCTTTTCCGTTGCAGACGTTGAATCAGTTAATTAATTTAAGTTCATTATGTTTTTATCCAATCTTTTTGTATATTTTTAATTACTTAGCCAACCAAATTCTTCAATGTAAATACTATAAAAAAAAACCAATGTTTTTCATTTAATAAATTAATTCAGTTCATTTTCAGAACTTGACTCGTTGCTTTTCCATCTCAATGACTCTCCCACAAACACTCTTACAATATTATGGGCAAGAGATGATCTATGAGGATCAATGAGGACGATTCGATTTGTCTTTTTTTCTCATTTTGATGATTTAAAAAATAAATAAAGAAAAATAAAAAATAAAGATTAAAGGAAAGTAGATTTCAAATTAATTCAGGGATTTCTTGTTGCTGTTTTAATTATTACAACCTCAGCATATTTAATTACTTTAATATAATCTCCTACGAATGACAGCTTTCAGATATTTCTGTTTTTCATTATTATTAGATTCAGAAATACACGAGAAACAGATAAACAATTTTACACCTCCCAAGTTTCTAGAACGTTTTTTCTTTGCCCTTCTTGTTGATATTCTTGAGAGGGCGCTCATTAGCACTCTCTATTGGTGTAAATTCCGGTCACGCAGAGTCGAACCACCGATCTCTCCCTTGTGCGTTCCTCCCAGGAAATCAGGCGGCAAAGAGACCACTACGGAAACCATCGCGCCACCTAGCGGACTGGAAAGAAAACACGCCTGCTCGCGCATTTTTCGGAATTTTTATTTCCCGTTTGGCAAACACCCGTGAGACCAAGAACAAAAGACTATCGTCAATGATAAAGAGAATAAATGGGAAAGAAAGGAAATCATTTTTAAAAATGTATTTTATGTATTTTCTGAACATAGGTCAACACGAACCTCCCTAATAGGCCAACACGAACTTTATGTCTAAAATTAATAACTATCAATATAACAGTTGAACTCTCGTAAAAGCAGGTAAGAGAACAATTGATATATTTGTTCCAATCTGCCAAATTTCTTATTAAGCTCTTTCCCCATATTTACCTTAATTTAATATACATTTAATATATTTTAATACAATTTAATACATTTTTGTTTTCCCTTTATTAGTTTTTCCCCATAATTCACATTCTCCTTAGATTATTGTGCATCCTTATTGTCCCCTATATATATATATCAATTACGTCAATTTCCATGATTATTACTTTAGCACATATTACACATTTTCATTGCATTATTATTTCATACAAAAAAAATATAAAAATATTCCAATATTATTCTTTAAAACAATATCATCCTGTATATGTCAGGATAAGTTTGAATGGCTAGGATAGTCTTAATAGTTGTTCTAAATATTTCTAATAATATTTAGGATATTACAAATATTATTAAATAACATTTTTGTTATTCTCAATATTGGTTGTCTCAAACACTTGAATAAGTTGATCTTTTCGAAAAGATATTTTTTAAACACAGTGTTTTACTTTTCTTATTACCCTTAATCTTATAACATTATTATTATTATTATTATCATTATTTAATTTTTATTTAACTTTTTATTTTGTTAAAAAAAAAATAAACATCAAAATTGTAATGTTATTTTATGCGTTTTAACTTTGTATTTCCACTTAATATCGTTGGATTTTTTTTTTGTTTTTGTTTTATTATATTTAATTAAATTAAATATAATAAAACAACTATTAATTGAGTCTTATATTACAAAATTCTGTAAATAATATTGTATGATTCCTGAAAATTTTTTAATTGTGAACGACCGATATCTCCAAGTAGTCGTAAATTAATCCTGGATTAAGTGTAGGTGAATCCAATTCAGTTGCTACATGAACTAATGCTAATACTGTTTGGAGAAACAAGCCTTAAGAAGGCTTTAACACTGTCTCAAATAATAATGAAAAAACTAATTTTACTCTTATTCAATTCTGTAATTCTGTAATTCTGCAGAAAGCTTTTATTTAACTAAGAATCTAAAATAACATTTAGAAATTAATGCAATTAAAAAAAACATTTTTATTACTATTTTTTTATTATTATTTTCCAATCTAGATGTTAATGCTAAGTATGAATAAGAATTTAACATTAAACAGCATCTAATACATATAAGCTACGCCATAATCAATATGATGACATTATGTTCAAGTCACCGAATTTTTAGAACAAAAGGAAGATTGCATGAATAAACATCAACAAGACGTTCAAAAGAACTGAAAGCCAACTTTCCTTAAATGCTATGTAATATATTATTTTTTAATCTGAAAACGACAATAACGAGACTTACATTTTTTATTTATTTTTTTTAATTATTATATCTATCGAAACAAGCAGCACAAATCTGCAAAACTACTCAAATGATACTGCAATAGAGACTACATCTGTAGTTGTTTCAGAAAAGATTTCAGAAATTAAAAAAAAAACAAAATCAGAGCATAACATCAGTAGTTGCTGACTCTCCCGCTGATGTGGCGCCACCGTCGGCGTTCATAAATATTAGTTTACGGGATTTTATAATGCAAACATTCTAGATTTATTGATTTAATATTTAAGTACAATATGCTTACGTAATACGTTTCTTCATTTTATATTTAATATTTGGATATATATTCTCTTTGCACAAGCAAAATAAACTTCTATTTCTAAATGAATCATTAAGAAACACGGCCTTTTCATGTAAGCGGAACTACAAAGGCTAGCTTTGTTTGTTGGTGAGCTTATATTTTTTTTATTACTGAAGGGCAACTTATCAAACATTTTTTCCAGAACTTTCGAGAACTTTCGCAAATGCTTAATAACATATGAGTGATGCTGTTGGCGGCGAGAGGATTATATTTGGCGCACTGTGCATTACCTTCCTATATTTCGTAGAATTGATGTTTTCAGTCTCTCGTTATTTCTCGGTGACTTCCGAAGACCGATGACTTAAGCCAAGACTTTTGAATAATTATCTTTATCTGAAAACTGCACGCGCCTCAGTTCTCACTTCGGGCAGAAGAAATTGGAAAAATCTCGAAAGAGTTGTCGGAAATAAATCTATATTTCACCGAAGACTCAAAGTCTTAGGAATCTAACGAGAAATATTAAAATTTCAACCAGTTACAATTGGAAGAAAGTTTCAGCTAAAATTAAGATCAAATATTAACTTAATCAGACGTTTTAAAATTGTTTAATTTTAAATTAAATTGAGAGTATAACATAATTTTTTGTTTTAAACAGTATATAAGAAAGACCTTAAGATTTAGAGATTTTTTTTTTATTATTTTTAGGTATTTTTTAAAATCGAAAAAACAATGCAAAGGAAAATTTTCGTATTTGTTAATTATAAAACTGGCCGAAAACATCCTCGTCAAAACAAAATTATATTTATAATCGTTGGATAGCAGTGGTGCCTCAAAAGAAAAATGAACAATAAAAAACTCACTAATGAAAAATTAGTGAGAAAATCATGTGCCAGCAGTGCGCAGGCCTCAATAAATTTTTTTAATGCATAATAATTCAATCTGCGCATTGAATTAGTAATAAACAACAATGGGTGAGATCAAATTGTTTACCAAGTGACATCCTGGATCTTCTTGTTTACTGGTGACTGCTCCTGGCTGATGATCGCCAAAGAGCGTGAAACAGCTGTTCCAGGATGTCACTTGGTAAACAAATTGATCTCACCTATTGTTAATTATATTTATATTTTCTCATTTCCCGAAGATTGATCAAATCCCAATTAATTACTTTATAATGTCTAAATTTAAATAATTACAATCAGATGCTGTGGAATAATTAAAAACTAACGGTATTTAGCTGATTTTGAGTAATTGAGAATTTAATTAATTTTCTAAAAATCGTAACATTTTTAACCAATTTAAATGGATTATAAAATGGGTTGTTTACTATCAGGTAATTGGTTCTTATGGAATTCTTTTTTGTCATCTTCTCGCTCAAATTTCTTGCAGTAATTCATGAAGAGAAGTTCCAATTCAAAAAAAAAAATAAAAAAAATAAAAAAAGAAAAATCAGTCTATTGTTTATTTCTGTTCTAGTCTAAGTATGCTTGGCGCGATTCAAGGAGAATCATTCACTTGTTCAAAAGTAATTAAAGACGCACACCTACATAGACTTATTGATTTTTAAGGCTCTAGTTTTTTTTAGTAAATTAGAGTATAAAAAAGTTATTAAAAAAAGAAATAAAAAATTTGTTATCTTCACTAAAAATAAAAAAAGTAAAATAACTACTTTTTGCATTTCTAAAATAAATGGCTGGCAATTAAAACGACTATCAGCTTAATTTGTTATAATTAAAATTCAGATTGGTGTTAATTGACGTAATTTTATAAGATAAATTATTTTAAGTCTCTATAGTGAATATATAATAGTTCAATGAAATTCATACCATATTCTTTATTAAAAATATCCGCAGGAAAACCATTGCTTTCGATCCGCAGTCATTCGTGTATCAACTTGTAAATATCGAAATGAAGAAATAAATGTCAATAGCCTTTATGTCTTTTGATAAAA
Source organism: Thereuonema tuberculata (assembly GCA_023159025.1). Lineage (NCBI taxonomy): Eukaryota > Metazoa > Arthropoda > Chilopoda > Scutigeromorpha > Scutigeridae > Thereuonema > Thereuonema tuberculata. Next base: position 51,075,473 of record JAFIDM010012231.1, on the reverse strand, counting down.
AAAAAAATCAGAGAACGATAATTGCTACAATTAAATAATTTAGTCCACGTGTCATCTATTTGTTAGATCATGATTTAATTACGAAGTTTATTATTATTCAATATCTACAAAATGAAGGAAAACAGAACAAATTAATTATTTTATTTCATTGAAATTCAACGGATATTAAAAAACTTTGTTATTTTGATTAATTGACGAATTAATGGATTAATTAATATCCCATTAAATTAAAAAAAGACTTGCCTGAAATTATGGCCTTTTTATAATTCTACATTTAGAACCATTTGCTTTATGTTTAAATTAACTAATTTGTGGAGTACTGATATATGACTGGTCATCAACGTTAACTTTGTCTCGTTCGATTGATGATCATAGGAGCCTCACTTTCTGCGCTGCAGAGAATGCAGACGTTACGCTTCAATCTAATTTGTCAATTCATTTTATTCAATTTAATTGAAAATGGTGACTTTCTCTGCTATACTTCAGGTCACGCCGAAAAACAAACCACCCAATTCGGAATTTTGTAATTAAGAATTTTAGTTTTAATTCAATTTAAAAGATCTACAATTGTATCAAATAAACTTAATGTCTTGTTTTGTGTTATCCAAAACTAAACTGCTGAGCTGGTAGAAGTATGATAATTTTTTTAAATAAGTTATAATATAATAGAACTGAAAAGTTGTTCATAAACAAGATAAAGACTTCAGAATTTAATTTATGAAGTCCAAGGCTCATTTGTATTATTATTACTATTATTATTTCTGAAAGCCATGAGTTTTAAACTACATAACTTCTGGACAATTCGTTAATATTCAAGCTAAACTTCTAATGCTTTTTCTACATATTCAGATGCTTAATATTCTGAAATGGAAAGAATGTCTACTTCTGGAATATCTCTGAAAATTGAGAGAATATTCTAGTAAAATCCACTTTCAAAATTTACTGCTATTTAGTGATAACGTACTGAAGGCACGTTTTTCAAAAGTGTCAAGATTCTAGTAAAAAGAAAAACTGTAAAATATTAAAGCAATGAAAAATGGGAAGATCTCACTTTGCTCGGAATATTAAGTTTTTAAAACTGATTAATCTGTTAATAGATTCACAATACGGAAAAATAAACGAGAAAATCAGGAAATGAAAAAAAGATGTAGTTAAGAAATATGTTAATTTTCAACATTGCAATCTGTATGCAAATACTTTTCGTACCACTGAAAATGTAGAAGAATTAGAAAATTCTTGATTTAGCTGTTAAATTTATGAGTGCCTAATAGTGGGATACTGCCAGACCATAGACTCCTTCTTTAAGGGTACTTTGACCAGAAGTATTCTTTAAAGCTTTCACATAAACTCTGCACGTTCACGTAATTCATGTCATTCGCAGCAGTTACAGAATCAAATGGCTCGAAAATTATTAGGTTTACACAGCGGCCGCTTGGAAAGCTTTGCTCTTGCAGACGTGCACTGTGTGATAAGGCGTTCTGTGATATGTGATGATGCGGATATAATATGGGCATTGGAAAACGCAAAATACACTTGCCACAGTGAGAAGATCAAGCCATTCGCTCGATTGAAGAGACCTCTGCAGGCTTTAACTGAAAACTGATTATGCAGAATTACAAGAGAATTTTAAGCAAGAAGTTGATTCCAAGTAAAGAATTACAGACAGCACTCCCTTCGTTTTTTTTATTTTCACTTTCCTTATTTTGCGAGGTATTTATATTCTATTCCATCCACATTCTTTCATGCAGGTTTTAAATGTAATGACTCAAAAAGAAGCTTTTAACATTCACTGAAAAAGGATTTACATTGACTTCGGTGCTTTTTCGGCTTTTGGACTTGGAAATTGAAAAATAAATTAGAATGATAAAAACATGAACTTCGAAGAACATGGCTTACAAAATGAATCTTTATTGCTTAAAATATTCTAAACAAATGAAATATAAACATATAATAATTTAAAAATGGTTGTATTTAAACAGAAAATATACTTTATAAAAAAGCCAACTATAAAAGCGCATGTACCAAAAAAATACTAAAATTAAAACACTCACTCACGACGTTTCAATTTCCATGGGTAGAAATCTATTCTCAAGTGGATTTGAGAATAGATTTCGACCCATGGAAATCTGAAACGTCGGGAATGAGTGTTTTAATTTTAGTATTTTTTAATTGTACATTGCTTTTATAGTTGTTTTTTTATAATTTACATTTTAAATGCACATTAATTTATCAGAAAATATTAATCAGAAATAATTTTTATTGATTTGATTTTCTACTTCTTAAGTCGTCAAGTTTTTTAAATTATTGTAAATAAGATTAATGTAATTGATAGAAAGAGTTTTGTTACAACATCCTTCATTACAATAATATAAATCAGCAAAATTATTTGTTACAGTTCATATCCAAAAATAGTACTTATTATACAAGCAACAATCTTCATGATTTCTAATGAAACCCAAGTTTCTCACCCAACTTTTTTAGCTACATCTATCCATACTGAAACGATGAGTCACTGTCCCATTACTCTTACATATTTCTACCTGCTTCAGATGATCCGATTCTTAGCCTGATATTGTGTTGTACTGAATTACAATACTTTTGTTTAGCTTAACTTTTGGAATATCTTCTGTACTTCTCTCAGCTATAGTTAAAAGCCAGGGGTGCAAGGAGAATTTTTGCAAGGAGAGAGGGATAAGGGAACAAAAACTTTTAGCATTGTACGTAACACTATAAAATTATGTAAAATAAGTTAAGTAAAATAAAATAAATTAAATAAAACTTTTTTTTGTATTTATTAGATTGCTGAATATTTTGCTAGAAATAAGTTTCATGAATTATAATAAATTCGAAAATTCCCGGGGGGGGGGGGGGGGGGGAAAGGGACGCAATTGGTAAAAGCTATCAACAAAACAGCTTTCTTTAATAGTAAATAAATAATAATTCATATATTTGACCATGAGGACCAAAATGGGGTACTGTGATAAATTAAAAATTACATTTCAAAATCATTTGGAAACTTAATCTCCAATAATAATAATAATAATAATAATAATAATTATCTGAAATTATTATTTATGTAATTATTTATGTAATTATTTTTTAATTAAAATCACTTAATTATACTTCTTAAAGTCCCAAAAGCTTATGTAAGAATTAAGAAAACATTGCAGGATTTCTAAAAATCGATTATAATATTTTTTTTTAATTATCCACGAGGAACAGTATAATCAGATGTCACTATTTTTCTATGTTAATATAATGTTAATATAATGTTAATATAATGTTAATATAAAAAAGAATCTGAAATGTTTCTTTCTTTCGGAAATAAAACTAGTAGCTACCATCCAAATTATACAGTGCAACTTGGATGATTCGAAGCTGAAGGGACCACTACAAAACTTCGAATTATCCAAGACTTCGAATTAAACAAGTTACATCTTTTAACTTTAATTTCAGGTCCACTGAATGCTTGAAAAGATTATTCTGTAAAATAAGTAAATATTTATTCAGAAAGATCATGGTATGAAAGACCTAAACACTACATGTACGTAAACAAAATAAGATTTATATTACGTAAGCTACAGTACATATTACATTCAATACAGAAAATTATAGTTTTTCAACAAAATGTGCAATGTCTGATTCTTTTGTAGAATTCAGTCGCTTAAGGTTAGCAAAATCATCAAGCATGTTTAGTGAACGGAAAACAGCTTCACTTACGTTGGTTTGTCCTTCAATGTACCGACGAAATTCGGCGCTATCCTGTACTCGTTGGCGGTTTGGCATTCATCTTCACACCCTTTTCCACCTCACGAATGACGGCGACCTTTTCAGCGAACATTAAATTCTTGTACACGCGTGGTTTACTGAAAGACATGGTGACACTGACAGCAGGAAGCTCGAATGGCGTCTGAAGAGTCACGTGTCGAACGGTGTCGGGAAGGGGATTTCAGTTGTCAGGTGTCGAATTTCTTAACGATGAAACGCCGAAAAGTCGTTATGGTTCGAAATTTTTTTAAAAAAAAACTTCGAATTAAGGAAGTTGAACTTCGAATTATCCACGATTTTTTAACATTGATTTAATAAGAAATTTAAGGACCAAGAGAAATCTTCGAATTAACCGCGATTTCGAATTAAAGACGTTCGAATTATCCAAGTTGCACTGTACCTAAAAGCTACTCTATTGTGTTCGTCATTCAATTGTAGGTTACAATTATCATTGCGGATTCTTATTCTAATAAAAAAAACTGCAGTTCATATTCGATATCACGCAACAGGGGCACTTAGAGGTTTAACTTTTTTTTATTATTTTTGTTTGCTCACTTGTAGTTGTATTACAAGTCGTAATCTTGTCCTATACTGAAATTACGTCTTTTATATATGTAACACTGTATGTATATGATAGACAGATAGAAATGGCATTGTTCTAGTACCCTGATAGAGATGCAGTCACTTATCTCTACTGATACTGGGTCCTACTGCCTAAATTTCACATGATGCGCCCAACACCGAACATGGGTCATGTCGGTTCAGCAGAAGTAGCGGTCCCGTCATTTACTCCCGATGTGAAAACCTGTCATTTAATCTGTTACCGGGATAAACATTGCACCTTCGCGAAGACTGGCCATTGTAACTTAAACAAATGCTCAGCCAATCGTCAGTCTGCCCAAACACAACACGAGATCGTCGTTAGGATAGTGAGAGTCACAGATCATCCTTCAAAGAGCCGCGAGTTTCCAATCTCTGATCTAGTATCTCAATAGGGCAGTAATTAAGAATTCTAGATGACAAGAGCCAAATTAAATTGGAAACAACTGTCTCACTCAAATTACCGAAATGCAGTTTCATTTTTAAGTACGTTAGGTTTTTTTTCCCCTCCATTATAATTTTTGTTACATGGATATTCAACAAATATAACTCAAAATTTAAATGTAAGATTTATACAATTCAAAATCCAGCGCTGCAAACTAATATCACCTACAGACAAAAGTAAAAATTTCAAAGATTCCTCCCTCAACGCCCCTTGCCCCTCCCCTTCTTAATGGAGTCATCTCCATCAGACAACGACGGACTCTTCCGGGAGTCATTCACACTGGAAGAGCAGGAGTAGAACATTGACAAGACTTTAAAACGTGCCCAAACATGCCTTTGCAACAAGCATTTGTCTCCGAAGAATCTGACTTTCCGTTTGTATATTTAACGAAAAGGAGAACTGTTTTTTTTTTTTTTAAATGTAAGTTATTAAAAAATAATGTAAAAACAATCATTCGAAATTTTATAAAATTATCCGTTTTATTAAAAATAAATGTCTTTGACGGTTTCACTAAATTGGAAAGTGACTTTCCTTTAATTTTTAGATTCGCACGCAGTTAACTCTCACAGGATATTATTGCAGCGAAGTCTCACTTGGGGACAATTTCAAACGGCCGTTCTTATGCAGAGAAAAACAATCTTATCTGTTGTGGCTTTCATTTTTTATTCACATCTTGTTACATTTCAGTAAAATTCATACTTTTATTATCGTTTAGAGTTTGTCAACTTGTCGGTTTAGTCTGAAAATAGTCTCAATTATTAGTCCATTCGGAGTTAGGTAATTCTAGATGTGACTATCTAGTTGACATCGTAATTCTCGAATTCATTATTTAATTAACTTTTAAATTATTATAGGTAATTAATAATTAAAATTATCATTTATTTCACGTAAATAATAATTATTAACATGTAATAAATGAAAATAATATTTACTGTTACTGAAAATAAGCATTAAATGTTAATTAAATAATAAATCCGGGAATTAAGATGTCAACTAGATAAGTCATATCTACAATTATATAACTCCGAACGGACTAATAATTGACACATGTCGTAAAAACAAAAAAATGTTCTATTTAAGGAGATCTTTCTGTAGGTATATATCTTATCACTATACAGTGGTGGAGTAGATCTCCCCATTCTCCTTTACTATCCGTGTCTATTGGCGTACATCTATTTAGATCTTATTCAATATTGGCTCACCATCTTATCTAGTTCCGTTTTGTAGTTTTTTATTCTAAATCTTTTCTGATAGAAAAAAAAAGCAAGTTCTATTGAATGGACCTTTTAACCTCCCTCTGCTAAATGTTACCCATCTACATCTTAAATTGCCTTCGATTAAAAATATCCCTACATTTTTTTAGCCAGAAAACCTACTTTAAATCTTTACCGAAAGGGCTCTTCTTAAAAATGGTGGCGAATGACTTCCTTCTGAAGCCAAGGTAATTTTGAGAATGATAAATCCAATTCCGGCTCTCAACGCGTGTTCTTAGGAGCTCCAACGCTTAGGGTCTCGTTCTCCGGAATTTCATTTGACCTTTCCAAAGCTACTGAATTACTGCAAGAGTTCTTTTTGCTGCTCGAAAAGACTCAGTGAAGCGAGAGCTAAGGTTCGACGCATACAAAGAACTCGGATGAAACAACGCAAAAAAACATGATATACATACCATTCGAAGAAACCGGTTGATTAAGGTCTCCTCGAAATGCCTCGCTACGGCCCTTCATTCACACCCACACACAAACGACAGCAACTGCAGCTATTTCTTGTTTTGTTCGAAGTGAAAAATACTTTATCTCATTACACAAACTTTGCCAAACAGAACTTTGAAAAAAAATCAACAGGATAATGATGACAATGATAAAAATTATTATTATTATTATCATTAATATTATTACTTTAAAAAGGAATAGTAGTTAATCTTAAAGAAGATTTAATGTTGAAGTTGGGAATTCTGACAGAAACGTTTACATAATTTAGCGATAAATAACTCTTTTCATAACACATTTTAAATTCTACTGAACAAAGAAATTATAATCTTAGGAAATTAAATCAAATTATAACAACCAATACATTTCCGTTATCAAAAAAAAAAAAAAAGAAAAAGAAAAGGAGGACTTAAGTATTTTACAGAAAAAATTTATATTAAATTCCAGACTGCGATATAATTGGCCTGTGAAAGGGAAGATGAAAAGTTGTATACACTGTCCGGCCACTTTATTAGGTACATCCCTGCTGTGCTCATGAATGTCTGAACCCGTCGTGTCTCACAACAACTCTTCAAGCCGGTGGAGGCAGGGTCATGATGTGGGGGATGTTTTCCTGGTATACGTTGGGTCTATTGATACCTCTGGAGGCACTTCAGGATGCTAGAGCGTACCTAAACATTGTAGCTGACCAAGTGCAACCGTACATGTTAACAGTTTATCCCCATGCAGATGGCTACTTCCAGCAGGATAATGCGCCGGTACACAAAGCCCGCATCACTATGGGATGGTTTCAGGAACATAACGATAACTTTTTCTTGCTGCAGTGGCCCGCCCAGTCCCCGGATCTCAGCCCGAAATTTGAAAATTTGGCCCTAGCAGCGTGTTGAGCCTCCTTTAGTCCAAAGCCTGTCGAGGCATGGATTCCACAAGATGCTGAAAACTTTGTTGAGGTATTGTGTACCATGCAGACATGACTATGTCACCCAGTTCCTGAAGTTTTGATGGAGGTGTAGGTCTGGAGCGAACAGCCCGTTCCAGCTCATCCCACAAATTTGTTTAATATTTGTTTCATATTTATTTTTTATTTCCTAGTTCTTTGACAATTCTTCTAAACTTCATATCTTAATCTCTAGAAAAAATTTGTAATTTCTTTCTTATAATACTGCCATCAATATTTGCTTACCATTATACACAGTATATATATCGCTATTAATTATAACAACTTCTTTCTTTATTAACACATTTAAGTAATGTAATGTTTATCCAAAGAGTTTTTATAGCAATACTAATAATTAAATATAAACTGAGTAGAATTTCCCCACAGTTTTCTTAAGATAAGTAGATAATTAACATCACAATACTTTAATATTATAAAAAACATTGGCATTCAGAGTGGGTGAGGGGAAGGTTAGTACAGATTGTTTTTCCTTTCCATTATATTCCAAAAAGGAAAAAAAAATCTAGAATTTAGAACCTGATTTTTGTTTGTTTGTTTGTTTGTTTTTTTATTTTGGTTGGAAAGTCCATCGCTTTGTTTGTAACATTTTCCTCCTCCCCCATCCGGAATAGGACAGGACTGTTTTTTTTTTTTTTTTTGTGTGTTTTGGTTGAATGGCTAAGACCATCGTAACCTCTTCCATTCCAAAATCCTAGGCATGCCTCTGGTGAAAAATATTGAAAAAAAAACAAACTCCATACAATGTTGAACGAATACGTATTTCTCTACTTCTCAAACATTTTCCTCCACTTTTTGACGGGTTGCATGCTAGTTATCCTACATTACTTACAAAGAACTTTGAAAACTTAGCCCTCATTTCGTGATGGATCTGGAATTTTTTAATTCTGTCACTAACTTCAATATATCATTAACTTAGAAACTCATTAATCAACGGAATTTCATTACAAGTTTTTCCGATATAATTATCGTTATTTTGCAGCTAAAACATTGACAGTAAAAATAACGGGAAAAAAAGAGGCTATCGACGAATGTCTTTGTAAGGTTGGAATTTCTTTCAGTCTGAGAACGAAGCCAACGATATTGGATGTCATTCAAACAGATTTGTTTTTGTTCGTTTCGTCAACACCAGCGGCTATTACCCAAGGCTCCATTGATTCAGGCAGCTTCATTAAGACTTCTTGTCAAGCTCTTAGATAATTAAAGAATAAAAAATCAATAACGAGAAGACAGACACGTTGCAGCTCACAAGAACGTGGTGAAATCCTCAAGATCAAAGATAAACATTCAATTCTTTAATGAAAATAAGAATGATAGACTCCAAATTCTTTGTTCGTGAAATTAGAATTTAATTAAGGATTATCGGAATTATATCTCACGGGGTTTAGTGTCTTGTTTATGGACTGACGGATTCAATATTTATTTCCTAATGGAAAGTGTGAACAAAGTTTTGGTTGGTAGCATGTTAATCAGGCGACTGCTTCAGTATATCTTGAATCTGCTAAAGTAGAGCGTTGTTGTGCTACGCATGCTCTGATGTATACAGGGTGTTTCAAAAATACACGGCATAATTTCAGGTATGTATT
>JAFIDM010012231.1:51013021-51066403 GCA_023159025.1 Thereuonema tuberculata | reverse complement strand
TTTAAAGATTATGATAAAGCTATGATTTTTTTTTTTTACCAAAAAATTACAAGATTATGCCCTGAAATGAAAGAAAATGTTACTTAAGTTTGAAATAAATGTTAAGGAGTGTGAATTTTCTCCATGACAATTTGAAACAATAAATACTGAGAATAGTACTGACATATTATTTTCAATGAAAAGCAAATATACAGATAAAGCTTCTTTCCATTAAATTAACTATATTCTGCTTTGTAAGCAAATACCAGGGAAAAAAAGAACAAAAAATACCACTACTTCCTATTAAGATGAATGCTTTCATCAAATCAAATAAATACATCAAAATACTACTTCAGTTCACATATATATATACAATCAGAAAATTAATTTAAAATGTTAAGAAAAAAATCTTTCTTTTTTTTTTTATCTATTTCAGAAAAAAAATTAAAATCACATTTGGCAATACAACAAAATATCTCAAACAATTATTAATGCAATAAATAAATAATTAAAAAAAGGCCAAGAAAATTTACTGAATGTGCCTGACAAAAAAATATATAACATCATCATCAGAATCAAAATTTGTTACTTTTATAAAAATAACAATAAAAACTGAATTTCTGCGTCTAAAAATGAAAACGTTACTTTAAATAATTTTATATCACTGTGTTTACAAAAGACTTTCAATGATAAATTTAATACAAGTTAATCTTACTTAATTCTAACTGAATACTTAATAGGTGGATTTTACAAAAGTAATTGGATAAAAGAATTCTGAAATTACAATAATCCAATTCTAAATTTAGACATTTTAATTATGATTATGAGTATGAAAATTTATTATGAAATCCTAATAACAGTTATATAGATTTTTTTGTAATTATTTTCAGTTTAGCAATTAATTCAAAATAAACATCAACCACAAAATATGCTGAAAAATATGTATAAATGTTTTTATTCAGGTAAGAAATCATAAGTTCAACTTCAAAACATTTATGGCTAACTGGAGATGAAACAGTAAGTCAGAGAAATCCTCTTTGATTTTTTCATGAGCTCTTTCCTTCTGTGTTTCTTCAACCTCTTTAAGCATCTGAATCAAATAGTTCACAATATTATCTGAACTTGAAACTGGACTTACAAGGACATGCCTACAAGAATGAAATAAGAAAAGTTTATAGTTCAATAATCTTCTAACATAATAAAACAACTACAATGTCAATATCATCAATAACATTGTGAAAAAGAAATGGATATAACCGATGGATAGCAAAATCAATACAGAAACAAGTCTGTGTTTCTTTTCTTATAAATAAACTATTTCTCTATCAATTTTCTGTTATATGTTTATTGCCATATATTCAATCTACTCATTGGTGCCCTCTTTTGTAAATTATTTGATGGACTTATTTGTCTTCCTAATTTTGAAGGTAGAAAAGTTTAAAAAAATGGAGGAAATCCATATGTAAGTAATTACTGCAAGTGTGATCTTTAATTAAGTGCTTGATATTGAAGAGGTCTTCAATTCCAATGAAAATTACTGGAGGAAGTGGATAAAATGCTTGGCACCCTGTAGTTCATGCCTCTGAATCTTCTGACTATGATACAGTGAGATTTCCATGTTACATATTTTTCTTGGGGGAAGGGTCATGAACTTAATAGTTTCCTCTCATTTCGTGATCAAAATGAAATTTCTTAATAGTGCAAATGATTTTGTAATTCTAGGCCTGATTTTCTTTCTAGCTTCTTGCTTAATTTTCTCTGATCCTAAAATATTTTCAATTTTATTTCAATAAATTTCACAAACTCCCTCAATTCCTTGCTGTTCTAATAAATACAATTCCTTTCTCCAAATCATCAACCTCTGTTTTGTCTTCCCAATGAATTATCCATTTATTACCTATACCAGCGATCACCCTCACAGCAGTAACTACAAATTAGAATCAGTCTGACTACTTGGACTTTTCAATGGCAATTTCCTATTCTTCAACAAACTCACATTCCAACTGTTTATTTGCAACTTACGCCTGATTCTCCTACACATTTCTGATATATTACAACAATTAGTCAATTAACACTGATGAACTATCATATTTCTGTGGTTTGAAAATTTTAGTCACTGCTTTTTAACATCCTTACTGTAATCACAATTTCAGATGAATGTTTCATAATTCCGCTGTTATAGAATTTCTGTATGTAACACATTAAAACACAATGTCAATGAATTGGAGAAAAATTAAAAAAATATATATACACCTGATAGCTTACAGATAAAGGCAACATCAAAGTGGGAATATGTATCCTTATAAAACCAATCTGAGAATTGACACACACTAAAACAAGGTATTAAAAAGATTTAGCATCATGGAAAAGGATTAAAAAGCAAAGGTGGCAATTGTAAATGCACTCCTTGTATCTTATTTTCTGTTTGGTGGATGTACTTTTTTTTTTAGTTTTTGGTTTGAAGATGCAAACACCCATCTTTGTTTCAAATTTGCATTTTGAGAAAAATAAATGAACAAAAATAATTAAAAAATAATAAAGATTACCTATTTGCTGAATTACATGATAAACCTTGAAATCTAATAAAAGCTCTTTCCAACTGAAGCAGCTGATCATTCATTATTCGAATATCAAAAGGACTAGGAGAAAAATTAGAAAAAAAAATATTAGTAACAGAGAAATAATACCAAAACTATTGCATTAGCAGTTGTTAAAAATAATGGTATATAAACCAATGACAATTTTTCTCTTTACTGAACTAATAATTTGTGAAAACTGAAATTAAGTAAATCAGTAAAGATTTTTATTTCCTTTCAGCATTCTCATCTATAAATAAATTTCCTAATTATCTCATAATTTATTATACAATTGTAAAATAACCCTTGCACTTTATTACAAAATCAGTGTCTTCTTATTTTCAGAATACAGTGAAACTTCTCCGAGCGGCCACCCCTGTATAGCGGCAACCCTTCTAAACGGCCAATTTTTCATGGCACGGATTTTTCGACTCATAGACCTAATGTTAAAATAACCTGTATCAGCGGCCATCCGACCCCCTCTAAACGGCCACCGAGTGGGATCGCCCATTTCATTTTTCGGGAAATTCTACCCACTCCTTGCTTTAATTTTGAGCGGAAAAAACTCAAGGTCAAGTCCATTCCAGCGCTCCCCCCCCCCTTTTCTTAGAAAGATTGATCTCTTTTGTATTCTCCCCACACCCTTCAGATAGGGAATCCCCATTGCACCACCCATAGAAACAGTTTCATTTCATTAGTTGTTCAGTGATCTGAGTTGCAACGATGTCGAAACGCGTTTTCCTAAATCTCGAGCAGCGCATTGAAGTTTTGCATGAAATAAAGTACTGTACTATTTTCTCTTTAGATAAGTTTTAAATTTCATTTTAAATAAGGAATATATGTCAGACTTGTTTATATTATGCATTATAGCAATTATCTTATAATAGTAAATAAAACCCTTCAGAGCGGCCACCCCCTCTGAGCGGCCAAATATTCTCGGTACTGTGGGGTGGCCGCTCAGAGAGGTTTCACTGTAGATGTATGGGAAAATAGAAAATACCAGGGAAATTTATCACCGTCACCATTAGAATCCCACCAAATAAGACCAACTAAAAATGTTTGTTTTTTTTTTTTGTTTTTTTTTTGTTTTTTAAGTTAGAATAGTTTTTGAAAATTTTATATTTTTAAGTTTTAGTAAAGTTTAAATTCTTACTTTGATTTATCAGCTTTATGGAGATGATCCTGAAATTTCTTACTTGCAAAGTTAAAATTACTAATGGCTGATTCTAACTGAGCTGAAATTAAAATGAAGAAAAACAAATCAATAAGTAAATGTAATGCAGTAAACATATTATTTAAGTGAAGTTAAGAAATCCTGAAAGTTCGGAAACTTTATTTTATATCATTATTATAAGTGTAAATATTAATAACATGTAGAGTAATTTGCAAAGTACAGTACAAATACTTCATTAATTACTTCAGGAATGGATAATTATAGAGTTTACAACTCCAAAAACAACAAAGCCATTATTTATGAGTGAAACAATTCAGACATTTTATTAAAATGCAAGGAGTGCAAGGGAAAAACTTGTCAGTTTCGAAGCACTCCATCTTCAAGACAGTAAAACGAAGAAACACAAAATACATGGAGATGGGGAAGGAGATTAACAATAGATCTTCTTTCTCATTCTTCCATGTGTCCCACATCTTTTTGCTGCCCCACCTTTAATTTCCCTGAAGATAGAATACTCAAAACAAGCTAAACTTTCAGATTTTTTTTTTTTTTCACCATCTTGTACTTGCATTTCCTTATTTAATTATTTACGACTAATGCACATTAAGTCTAAATATATGCTTCAGAAAGCATTTGCCAATCATATAGTCAGAATATTAAGTCAGAATACAGAATTTTTAAGAATTAACAGAAACATTTTGGTTTATTCAGTTTCACATCATTTTGAGTTAGATTATGGTCATGCCCTTTCCAAGTGTAGGTCTATTGAGAAAAAAAAAATCTTTCATAAATTCTTCCAATTATTTCTTTAAATTGAAAATTTTCATTATTTTACTTTGTAATTCTTAGCAACTACTGTAACAATCTAGCTTTTGTCAGCTGTGTAATTTCTCAATAAAAAATTCACATCTGTGTTATTAAAAAAAAATTAGTGTGAACCTGTATACCTCCACCAACAATTGGATTTCAAAACAATTTGCACAAGTTGCCAGGCAACAGGAGAATTGTTGCTTAGTCAACCCTGTCCACAACAATGGGATTTCGCATGAGGGTTGTCAGGCAACAAAGTTCTGATGTTACAAATGGATTTTAATATTCTATTGCATCAATTTTTTTAGAATTTAAACTTTAATTTATTTTTATTTTTAAGTTTTAGCTTTTAGTTTACTTGATTTAAATTTGTTTTATTGAATAAATTTCAGTGTTACAAATGGGTTCCAATATTGTGTTGCATGTATTTTTTAGAATTTAATTTTAAGTTTTAGGTTTTACTTTACTTGATTTAATTCATTTTTGTGAACAAATAAAATGGCATTAGTTGCAGTTACTTTTATTTTTTTTCTGCTACGGAAGCCTCTCCTATGTAACAAAGTGGCAGGCAGTCGTCTAGATTTAGTAAAATCTGTATGTCCATAAGATTCTTTGTAGAGAAGGTTTAAAGATTAAATAATAATAATAATAATTTTCAACTCTAGTATCTTTCTATCATTGGCATACTGAAAGGGAGAGTTGATAAGAGTTGTAAACCCCCCCACCCCCGGCCACATTTCATCTGAAAATGGAAAAAAAAAAAAAATCTTTTTTTTTTTTTTTGTAGTTGAAAAGTGCATTGTTTTGTTTGTAACCTCCTCCCATCTGGGAAAGATACAACTTTTTTGTTTTGTTTTGGTTGAACTGCTATAACCATCATAACCCCTTCCATTCCAAAATGCTTCTGTTTTCTATGATTAAATATTAGTAATCATGTTACTTTAAGAACCTCTTGCCTTCACTAAGCAGACATTTACAATGATTGTATTTCATGTCAATTTATGAGACAAGTTCACTTATAGATTGATTAGACTTTGACAAAATTCAACAAAGGATACAAAAATGTAAACTCTAAAATTTACCACCAGTTCTCAGATTTAATTCAAATAGATATTTGGTGAAATAAAACAAAGAAGCTTTCATATCAATCAAAGTTTAAAAATTTAAATTTTAAATTATGAAATGAATAGCAACTTACAAATTACTTCAAAATTATTGATGAGACCACTTTCTGAGTTCAATGGCATGAATGCTTCTGAAATGTATCTGGCGTAATTTCTGGTATCAAAAGGTAAAGTAAGGGAGTCTGATAACATTCTTATAACTTCACCCAAAAATTGCGTAATGGCAATATCAACCTAAAAATAAATAAATAAATAAATAAATAAATAAATTAATAAATAAATAACACAAATTATAGGTAAACTGCATCTTCAATTAATAAAATGGTCAACTCGACTCCTATAAACAAAACTCTTTATTCATGCTATGATATTTCGTTCCTTCTGATCGAAGGAACTTCATCAGATAAATAATTACAGATAATAATTCCTGTTTATCGAACTCATATACAAATGAATTAGCAATCTCTAACATACATAATTGATAACATGATGCAACAATTATTTAGTATGCAAAAGCAATACTGATATCATCATAATGCAACAGTTTTCATTAAATTAAATTATGTTATTGTCAATTACGCGAAAAACAATTTAAAGTAAATAGTGTCAACAATCTATTACATAACCAATTACATAAACATCTCTTTATTTTTAATATATTTTTTAAATTTATTAAGGGTGTATGCACTAACTTTAAGGTATCTATCCTTATTAATACAATTAAATGAATTAATAACACAGGATTCCACCATGAACCTATCTTTTTCATTTTGGATTCGGAATAATATAGTAATTAATGGATCTGGGTTGTGATTATTAAGCAGGCAGTGGTCTGCCCAGTCAGAAATTCCTTGTTTTTTGTTTTTAAATGCCTAATATGTTGTAATACTCTTTCCTTTAAAGTTCGTCCTATGCTACTAAAATAATTTAATTACAATCTCTGCATTTTAGTTTGTATACAACTCCCATTGTATTCGTAATATTGAAGGGGAATTCGTTTCTATTCTTCTTGATCAATTGATTATCCTTAAAAAATATTATTTGGATGTCATTTCTTTTACATAACTCTTTTGTTTATCTAATTTTTTGTTTGTTTATCTAGTTGTATCTAATTGTATACTTAACGGTAATTTTAAGGTATTTTTATAATTTTCTTTCTGAATTTTGATATCTTTACTATCTTTTCTTTTGAAAAAATTCTCTCTCTCTCTCTCTCTGGTGTAACTGTCTTCATGACAGGTTTCAATTGGACGTTCTCCATTTTCTTCTATCCTGTGCATCTTTCTTCAATTGTTCGAACTTTCTTCCCCTTTTAACATCATCCAGCATTCCAATCCTTCTTCTTCCTCTTCCTCTCTTTCCTTCTACTTTTCCCTCTTATTATTCTTTGTTGTAGACAATTTCTTCGTAGCACATGTCCTAAACAAGATGCTTTTCTCTTGTGTATGGTTTCTAACAATTTCCTATTTTTACCTATTCTTGTTAAAACATCCTTATTCTTTACTCTATCCGACCATTTCACTTTTAATATTCTTCTCCAGAGCCACAGTTCAAAACTTTCTAGAAATCTCTCTTCCTTCTTTTTAATAGTCCATGATTCACTACCATATAACACCACACTCCAAACAAAACATTTAGCAAACCTTTTCCTTAATTCTATTGAAATGCTTTGTGCTGTTAACAATGCTTTTACCTTTTCAAATGCTCCTTTACCCATTGCTATTCTACTTCTTATTTCTTCAGTACAACTTCCATCCCATTTCACCAGACTTCCCAAAATATTTAAAAGCCTTTACTTGCTGTATAATCTTTCCTTCTAAGTGAAAAAATTATTAACCACTTTATTTATGAAGTGTATTGGGTAATCGTTTAGAATGAAGGTATTTTTCATTTTATTTATTTTTATTTTCCACAATCTTTTTATTTTATTTTATTTTATAAATAATATTTTATAAGAATAATCAATGAATAAGGATGAACAAATGAAAATAAGGGAAGGGGAAGCAAGACAAGAGCCAATTGCTGATCGTTGCACTACAGCTGTCTGCTAACTTTAGATAAGAAGAGAAGCTTACTATTCAATAAAATTTTGATATGTTTGCATAATATTCAAGTACTTCATACTTGAGATCAACATTATAGAAATTACTACACCAGAAACATATTAATTACATATTACAACTTTTTTTTTGGTTACAGGTAATTTTTAATTACATTTTTATACCCTGCTTTTGCCCAAGTTATTTTTAATTTTAAGATTTAGGAGGAAAAATAAATGAGATATTTCTTTTAACGACCATTTTTGCCTTGACTCTCAGAACAGAACCTCTGAGAGAAATGAGAGGTTTTTCTTCTGACAGCTACATGACCTTGATTTAATAACTAATTAGGTCATAAGACACCTTCTAATCAACAACCGAAATCTGAAACATCTAAACAATCTTATATTTCAACCATCCAGCAGTATGTCACTGGAAACGAGCAAACGTCATATTTAAGTTCACTTAAGGTTTTAGGAGTGTAATAATAAAATCACAAAATAACAATAAAATCAGGCATTTACATAGTCTGAACCTATCAATTTTGCTTTCCAAGAGATAAAAAAACGCAAAATCAAAGATCAAGTAAATATTCAGTTAGTTAGGATAACTCTAAATTACAGTTAGCACAATAAACTTTTAAAAATCATTTAATTAAAAAATTACAAGAAAGAAAAAAAAAAAAAGAAATACCTTCAAATCTTTAAGAGAAGTAACTTCATCATTAGGAGACGTGGTAGAAACAGGAAGTTCTATATCAGTTTCTGGATTCTGTAAAAATATTTAATTGGCTTCAAATTTAAGTAAATAGTTAGCAAAGAAAAATAAAAGAAATGGGTGGTTATAATTAACCTGATAGTACTGAGATTGATGTAGAGAATGATCTACTCGATGGATCACAACGAAAATTGGTGGGTACTCCCTACAAGGAGAAGTGAATATAAACAGCTGCCGAATGTGGGGTTCAACACGTCCAAACGATGTGCTTGCTGAGCCCCTACACTCCTACAGCCACAGCTGCTTTTGTGCCATTAAACTCCAACAAACCAACCACTCTTATAGCGGATTTAACGTAAACTTTATAATTGGACCAGTTTTCTTTGATGATATCATGGGTCAAGGGCTGTGTGTCAATTGGTGAATGGACCTTGTTATCCAGACATTCTCCACCACAAGATTCCAGTTTTGCAAGAATGTAATTGCTCAGACTTCATAACCTTCATGTAGGATGAAGTGCCACTCCATATTTCATGGATGGCTACACAAGTATTGCATAATAAATTTGGTGAGGATGAAGTAATTTCTCGAATGTTTTCCAATCCTTGGCCAACACGATCCCTAGATCTCATCCACGTGATTTTTGGTTATGGGGTTATTTGAAAAGCCAAGTTTACCTAGGCAATGTTGAATCAGTTGATGAACTGAAGACAAGAATAATACATGTTTCAGCCATTCCCATAGACATGCTTCAGGTAACTGTGGACCGTGCTATATTCTCTTTTGCGTACGAATTATTTTCATATTGAGCATCTTGATTTCAATTAAAGGTTGTGTTTGTTCAACTTAACATTTTCTTCTTTTTTGCACACCACCACCACCCCCTGGTGACACTAAAAAAAAAAAAAAACACACACACATTTTTTATTTGCAAATTCTCTTCCCCCTGTTCTTATTAAGCATCAATTTTTGTTGTGAACCATTGAGTAACCCATTCTCTACATCGCTCTGAGTACTGTCAATTGAATTATAATCATCCAGTACATGTAAATACAGATTTTATGGCTAAAGAAAAGCTTATCATCAATATTAATTGTCGCTTTATAATAAACTGAAAATAAACAAGTTATAGATTTCAATCAGTTGTTTATTTTCTTAGATTCAAAACAGATTTTTTTTATGAACCAAAAATCAATTACAGGTCCTGCAAAACAATGCTACAATGTCAAGATTAGTTGATAGTCAAAGCCACAGCAGGAGGGAATGGAAGCAATAGGCAGAGAGTAAGTCCACAGAAAGGGATTATAAAAGAGTAGAATATAAGAAAGAGAGGGAGCAATAGAAAATATAAATATCAAGCTCTCCTAAGAAATAAAAGAACTTGGAACAAAAAAAAAAGAAAGGAGCATTGCTGTCTTCCAAGCTAGAAGAGATGTAGGTAGTGATGAAGAGACCACATAGAAATAGAAATCTGACATATAAAAATCTTCCAATTGAACAGTTTACAAATGATTAATAAATACGGGATATCATAAAGGATTATGAATGTCAGATGAATAATGTGGTGTAAGTCTGACGCAAACTAACCAAGAGATTTCTGTAAGCAAGAAATAAAGAATAAGAAGGATTATTTTTTTTCCTCCAGTATAAAATGTACACACATTAACAATAGTGCCAAAATATACAATGGGAAAAGTAATAAATGTAAGATACATTGTGGTTCGATAATGTAAATGGGAAGGGTGAAATGTAATTTTCAGGAGGAAGAAACACATGAACAGTTGATCTGAAAACTAATTCATTCCTATACAATAGCAAATTAGGAGAATGTAAAGGTCCTGAGATTATCAAAGGAATGTTGATCCAATCTTCATTCTATATCGGTCAATTTCCCATTTGGAGACTTACCTTAGCTGTGATTGTGTGCGTATATTTTTTCCATATTTTTTTTTGGTAAAAGGAGTAGCTTTGAAATTAGTAGAAACACTATTTTGATTGTCAGATAATGTGAAGTAGATCCAAGTGAGAAATTACCAGTCTTATGGACTCCTTTTTGTTACATTTAATCTATTTTCTTTTACACTCAGTTAGCTTTGCATTAGGAATACCTACCTAATAACACATCAATCCATCCTTCTGTGCAATCACAGCTTGCAGACACCTAGGAGCAGATAACAGAAGGTGTCGCACATCCTCCATGAGCTAACTCAACTCCTGTCTGTTGCAACAACTCCGTCAGTTCAAGCTCATTCTGTGGGGGAGGATCAGCAGTTTTCACACCCATTCTAGCATATTCCATGCATGTTCAATTGAGTTACAGTCAGGAGAGTTCAAAGAAACATGGCTAATTCATTGTTCTATTCTTCCACCCAATCTGTAGTTACTAGCCCAAAGCCAAGGTGCATTGTCTTGTTGAAAGATGGCACTGTGATCGGAGATGCAGATGGAGATGGTCTGCTAACAGTATCCCTGTAGTGTTGACCTTTCAGTGTTTGTGGGATGATATAGGCCTATGGTGTGTTAGGAAAATGCCGAACCAGAATACCCCCTCCACCAGCATGTTGAACCCTAACTGTGCAACCAGAGGATTGGGCCTCATGCTGTATATGCCAAATGTGCTGCATGGTGCAGCAAGAAAGGTGACTCATCATTCCAGATGACCTTCTTACATCTGTTGAGGGTCAATTGCCAATCCTGCTTGACTTGTGCAAGACATTGTTTGCAATGCCTGGGTGTCGTAATGGGTTCCTTCATTGCTCTTCAGCTGTGGAACCCCAGGTGATGCATGTGGAACCCCAGGTATGCATGTGGAAATGGGTTGAACTCCACTACTATTATACTGGTGGGTGAACTGTGTGACTGTTCACAGTTGTCATCGTTGAGATACCAGTTGTGATAGCCAACTCTCACATCTAAGTTCAATGTTGATCAAACAAATGTGAGCCCTTCTGCTGGATGTCTATTCATGTTTATTCCAGTCCTGGTAAACACTTGATGCAGTGGTGTGGGAGCAGCCAACAAGAGAAGCTGTTTCTGAAATAATGACACCTGCTCTCCAGGCCTCAACTATCTGCCGGAGGTCAAACTGAGTTATGTTGCCACGGTTCACCATCACTGGCAAACATTTACTAATTAAGTAAGGGGTAGAGGTGTGCCTATTTATAGTGGTTGCACACGATGTTGATATCAAGTGATACTTCATTATCACTCCCAATATTGAAATCAGGAGGTATTTCTAATGCAAAGCTAACTTAGAGTACATATTTTGTGCTCTAGAACATTTTATATTACTTCCTCAACTTCTTTGTTCATGGGTGTTAATTCAATATTGGTTCTGTTTCATAACATCTAACAATTAAAATAGTTTTTCTTCTAATTTCAGAGCTAGTACCCTCCTTCTCACCCCTCCAAAAAAAAAAAAAAAAATATGGAAAAATACAAACACACACACACAGTTATTAATAAATTGCATCTGACAAAATATCACATATCCAATGGTAGATCTACAAAGCTATATAAGAAAATAATATTGTCTAATAAGTAACTAATGAAAAAGAACTTAAGAACATTTGTAAGGGCCCCTTTAAAAAAAAAAACCACCCTATGTTGCCCTTTATCACAATTTTAAAACTATACAAAATTTTAAAACTAGGCTTCAGTTCTTATGCTTCATTAATGCACTCATCGCTATCATTCATCAAAGCAATTTAATACATAAGGAAAATAATTTCGTTTATCATTTGTTGGATAATTTTAAATGTTCCACATTGCTGTAGCACCAACTTATAATTTTTATACTGCCACAAACTGTCATTAGCTTTTAAGTCTGCAATCTGTGGTTCAATTATTATTAAGTTAGTATTTAGGCATAATCATGTCTTCGGTGAAAAGGAAATGTTTCTCATAATGTAAACAAAAAACCCTTAAAAGAAGTTTTAATTTGGTAAGTCTGTGAGAAGTAGAAGTCACTAGTTTAGAAATGACTCTTCTATATTTCATGAGAAACCTAAAGAACAGTCATTTACAGTAAATTAGTTTATTTATTGTAAACTTGTAAACACCTAGAAGTGTTACAGTACTTGGATGATAGTGAATCAATGAAATAAATATATATATATATATATATATAAGGAAACAATAAAAGATGGAAAAAGCTTATACACACTACAGATAATTTATCACCCAGTTGCTAGTAATATTTAATAGTGCTATGTAGTATTTACATAAAGAGGGATGCTATATGTAATATTTTCATAAGTGTAGACAATAAGTGGTAAGTTAAAGTTACATAAAGGTTATTTAAAGGTTTTAAAACAATCATCACTAATTTAGAGGAAAAAAAAGCACTAAACCAGCAAACATCAGGTCCATGAGAGCATATGAGTGATGACGGTCGACCTGTAACAACCATTAACAATGTAACAAAATTGAATATCAAACAACAATTTAGATAAATTAATACTTTTATCTTTTGATTAAAGCTATTCAACTTTTAAAATCTAAATTACTGTTTAGCTATTTTTTCATTAAAAATTCAAGGAAACTGTCTTTACCTTTTGGGCATCAAAATTAATTTCAAGTGTTGAAATTCCAAGAAGATGAAAAAAGGGATTGTAACTGGTTGGTGTAGCACTTGGCAAGTCCCTAAAATTTAAAATATTTTCTTGAAATTAAATTAAGAAATAGAACTTTAAAATAAACTTCTAAAAATTAACTAAGAAACTACAAAAAAATACAAATCTTTATAATAATTAAAATAAAACTGCAATATCTTGATATTTTTCAACAATATGGTCTCAGAAAGTATAATAGTGTTAGTTAAGCTTTTTTCCAAACAAGGAAAAAAAAAATATATTGTAACATGCAATGACCCAATATGAATTAAGAATTATGTGTATGAAAGGCAGAGAGAATGGCAACGGTCTTTATTATTATTATTTATTTTTATTTTTTTTGTTCGTGAATGGGCCCGAATGGATCACGCGCTAGCCCCTCCTGACGTCAGAACAAGGCTAGGAAATCAGAGACGAGAAAGAATGCACTTTCTTGTTGAGGATACACCTGAGAAGGTGAGTCCCAGGGGAAAACGGACGAAACACAGAAGACGAAAGGAACATCCATGCCACTATCAGGATTCGAACCCGGGAACTGACGCACTGGCCACAACGGCAGACCGCCGTCTAGACCGCATGGCCACGCCACCACGGCCTTTATTATTATTATTATTATTATTATTATTATTATTATTATTATATTTTTTATTTAAAACAAAAACAAACAAAAAAAAATACTTTTAATTTGTAAAATTAGCTTTAGTTGATACTGCATTTACAATAGATGAATTATTGAGTACTGTAACTTTTTAATCACTAGTTTTACTACTTACAAATCTTAAAAGTAGATTTGAATAGCATATAGGAATAAATTAAGCAATTAAGGTAAATTATTCATCACATTATTATACATTCATCAACATCTGCCAAACCAATTCTACTGTTGACCATTCTTGGTATTTATACCATTTTAGTCCAATTGCAATAAAAAAGTGTGGTGGAAAGTAGGATAACTGTAAATATAGAATTCAATGAAAACTAATTTTACTAATTAAAATTAGTCTTTTTTTTTTTGTTAACATGTGTCTATACAATATGCAAACAGCACAGTGGAGTAGGAACATGCAAAAAAGATAGCTAGAAATGATGTAAGAAGAACTAGGAAGCATAGCAAGCATTTATTAATAAGCAAATATTATTTATTTATTAATGAATAGAAAATTCACTGAAAGAGATTTGGAGAATTGAGTTTGACCACCAACATATGGATTAGGTTTCTCTTTTGGGATACTACAATGCCATCCAGATGAATACAATTGGCTGATAAGTTGTCTTGAGATTTTTATGTACTGTAATGCCAGGCATATTCAGAATTTGAAGAATATCAGCATAAATGTGATGAGTGGAAAAAAAAACAAAAAACTGATAAGCATTTAAATACTACTTTTAAAAACTGGAATAGAAACTGGGCATAATGATGCCCAAAGGTAACCTAAGGATTTGTCATCAATGCTGCACAGGACAATGAGCCTTACATAAAACATTTGCAGCAGATTGGAGGACTAAGTATTCTTTAATGGGGAAAGTCCAGAACCATCCTGATATGCCTTAGTTGTATGAACAAAATAATAAATGCTCATTTTTTTTTTCAATTTTTTAGATTACAATATTGATTTGTTATTAATAACATGGAAAAAGAATAGATGAATCAACTTGAAATAACAAAATCTGTACTGAAGAAAAAGTACAAAGTACAGATAATAAATGAAAATGTGTTTTATTTCAGAACAGAAATAGTATTTATATGTTTTATATATTAAGTTTTATATATTTAAGTTCTATGTTAACTTATTAGATATACAAACAGCTCATTTGCATTAAAGTAAAGCTATTTTCAATAGTTTTACAAAATTTTTAAACAAATTTTAATTCCAAAATTATTGATGTATTTATATGTAAACTTATGCAAGAGTTGTGGCAGGAAATTCAGCAAATATAAAAATCCTGCAGCCATAATTACAATTTATCAAATTATTACATTATTACCTAATAATATTACATTATTAATATTCTTTGCAATTGTTTTTAGCTTACCAATGCAATTTGCTATCCATTTCTTCACTGATTTTTGTTAAATTTTGTATCCAGACATCATACAATGTTGCATTGCTTGGCAATTTACTACTGTTATATGGATTTTGAATCTAAAATAAAATGATTCAAGTTGTAAAAAAAAACAAAAAACAAATACAGTAATAATAATTCCAGTTTTTCAACATGTTTTCATAATAAAAATATACTTGCAAGAAGAATAAAACATGCAATTAGTAAATAAATTTTGTAGCATTCAGAGAGTGAAAATGTACTGAAATTGGATGTAGTGACATTATATTACAATCATGTTACAAACGACATAGGTTATTTGGGAATCTGCTTCTAACTTTAAAATTTACAATAACGAAAGGTTTAAAAAAAAAGATAAATGTAAAATAAAATTTAGAAATAGCACAACTTTTATGAGTTACTTCATTTTTTTTCTTTGATTTTTCTGCACTTAATCTTCATATCTTATTAACATTTACATGCAACGTACTTTAATTTTTTTTTTTTTTTTGTAAATGATAACTGTAAACATTTTAAATTTGAAAAAGCTAAAATCAATTCAACAAGAACCAGCTAAGCAATTCAATAGCTCTTTGAAAGAAGACAAAGAAAAGGAAAGAATTTTTTTTAATTTATTTAGTTATATAACAAATAGTTAAATAAATATAAAGTTCATATCTGCTTAACAATAGTTATTAGAAAAAAAATATAACCTAGTTTTTCCTAAGTCACTTCAAATTACCAAATTTAGAATTGGGATAAATAAAGATATTTTGAATAACTTCGCTGCTTTTTTTTTACATTCTTCAAATTTATTAATCTTTCATTTTCATTTGGATCTGATATCTAAAAAGCTACAGGTGCATATCTATGCAGGAGCAAGGTTTGATTATAAATATTGGGGAGTTTTCCAAAGTTTATTCTGATTCAAATGAGGGTCAGGATTCACCCAATCCTGCTTTATTCATGGGTTAAGATGAGCAGGCATTAGATTAGACCAATGTTTCTCAAACTTTGACCGCCCGTGGCTCATCAAATGACTTTCTGATTCCCTCCTGGATCACATGCCAAAAGATAAAACATTTGTGTAACAGTACAATCATTTTCAGACAGCCAATCATGAAATGAGGAAATTGGCAACTGTTTTCTGGCTCAATACATATTTTCTTTTTTTTTAATTTCTGAGAGAAGATCAAAAAGCATTTAATTTTCAGAGTTAAGATATTTAGTAAACATTTGTAAGAAAAAGTAAGATGGGCTTTCATCATTGATTTCAAACGGTAGAAAGAGAACATGCATTGTTGCAGTTGTTCTTTTCTGTAGAGATGAAAAGCTTGGTTAGTTATTTAGTTTTATATTTTATTTATTTATTTACTATATTTAACCCATGGACCACCTGATGTACTACGGTGGGCTACCAGTGGTACCACACTTTTCAGAAACACTGGAGTAGACCAACTGTTTTTCACTTCACTAATAATCTGTTTATGGAGACCTAAAAATGGACTAACAGACCAAAGAGAGCCGATATTTATTGACAGGCTAGAGGAGTAAGACAAGATTTAGGGATTTCCCCCTGCTTACTACTTCTCCAGATCTATCTTATTAGGTCAGAGTGGCAATGGGAATGGCATAAAGTCTTATTTGGATCATGTAGCAGTGTTCACTTAGTTTACCCATAATCTAGCACCTTTCATAAGAACAATGTACACCCTGGATAATATAGGGTTTTTAGTTTCCTGCTGTGTTCAGATGTGAAATTCTTTTCACCATTTCTGACTATCTAAAAACCAGATAAGAAAAAAAATGCAACACAATCCAATATACTATCTTCCCTTGGACGCAGAATCACTCATCCTTTCACTAATTCTTTCTGAATTCAAAACATAACAAATACATGGAAATTTTATAATTTTCCATGTTGTTAGTCCCTGTTTTGGAATGCAGGTCAAACCTGCAGAAGTTTAACTAAATAATGTAAGCTAGTGCTACTTACTGACTAGGATTTTAAGCTGTTCTTTCAGAATTTCATATTTGAAAGAGACTATGCAAATGCAAATCAAATTTTAGGAATTTCTCAAATTTTCTACTTAAATTTTTCACTTATCCAACTATAAAAATCTCCGTCCTTAAAGATTTTACATGATTGTTACTTTATCAAAAATCAAAAATATACATTAGACAGTAACACTTCAAAACTGCCAGTATAGAGCGCAAGAAATGATAAAAGTATAAAATTTAGTTTAATAATGCTATTTCTTTAATTAGCAGTCATAATTTGAATATTTTTGAAATTTATTTTCTCATTTTGGCAAATTGTAGTTAACTTAAATATCGCCAAATTAATAAAACAAGATTATCAAATCATAAGCTGTGTCTTAAGTGAGTCTCCAGAAAAACAAAAAATAAAATATTTTTATTCTTACTTTCTTAGCTGCCTCTTCTAAACTGCTCCAAAACAATGGCGATGAAGATATTTTAAATTCGTTATTATTCCCTATTGAAAAATATAAATACAATTTATTTTTTAAATAATTATTTGGAGGCTTCTAACCTAAATTGTATTACTGTTTCAACAAAAGCCTTTATTTATTATCATTTCAGTTGCCTCTGTAAAGAAAACAAAAACCAATTGCTAACTTTACATTTTATTACTGAAAGGTGAAAGACATACATTTATCTGCAGAAGGCAAATCACTCTGATTGCACTACAGGAACGAATGGATCTACAAAGAATCTCAAAAAATCCTCAGTCCATCAAAATAAGTTATTTGAAATTCAAGATTTATGCAAAATTACTTAAATCAACAAATTTGACTGAAACGTGTAATTTTAATTCTGTTAATAATAATAATCATTGTTGAGGCACTGTAATAAAATGACCAAAAAATACAGTCGTGAGTAAACTGTTAAGATGAACATCTTCAATTTTGCTCTAGACTGCTCGACAATGACTGATTTATAACGAATGAAACAAAGCTATTGCTGAAAAAAAAAAAAAATCAGCATTTGCAAATTAATTAGCAATTAATTAATTTTATTAATAAATCAAATTTCTTCTGTATTAAAATTGATCGTCATATTTTACGATATAGGAAATAGTATTCCCTCAACTTATTCCAAAATGACAAGCATAAATTCAGTCACAATTTGCTCATCCTTAAAAATGATAAAATTCGACCTAATCCGATTCAGTTGATCACTAACTGTCTTATCTAAGATTTGTGGACTTTTCTCATAAATATTGTAACTTAAAACTCTGTTACATTATGACTTGTTTACTTTTTCCTATTGTAGCAATTTTAAACATCACAAATCTTAGCAATAACGACCTACTTTGAATGGAATATGCTCCCAAAAACAATCATTCCAGGATTTTTTTTTTTCCTTTGCCTTTATTATGTAAATGAGCTACGCTGGTGTAAATTTTAAATGTTCTTTTCATCTCTTTTTAGATTCAACAATACTCTGATAATCTAATGGTTGCTTTACATGCTCTCAAAAACTTGCCTCAAACCAGCAAGTGTTGAAAAAAAACCCATTTGCTCGAAAAATCTGCCACTTGCTCTATATACAATTAGCTCTAAATTCAGGCAAGTATCAGACACAATTCGACAGCAGTGCGCATGACGGTGAGAAATGTATATTTGAAAAATGATGGCATTTAGCTAGAATCTTCACGAGCTTACTTCATTGATTGACCTTTATAAAACAAAACCACTTCTGTATCACGCAATTTTTTTCTTCGTCACTGCTGTCAGAAGAATAAGGCTTTGACAACAGAACTAAAGCTGAAAAGCCAACATCTTCATCACTTCCCCACCACACCATTTTAAATTGCTCTATCAATGGGAACAAAATGAGACTCGCCACATGACGTTTTCTTCTTGTGAAAAGCAATTGGACAGCTGCAACTGGTATGTGACAAGTTTTCAAGTGCATTTGAGGCAAGTTTTCGAGAGTATGTAAAGCAGCCAGAAGGGCTATCCCACCTCCACGCCAATTTTAAGAATAAGCAAATATAAAACTAAGAAAAAGATGTAAGATACTTTTTACAAAAACTTTTAGAAATGAAACTTTAAATTATCTATTCATAACAACATCAATTTACAAAATTTTTGAAAATTTAATGGAGATATAGAAATGTCCAATAACTTTAGCTAACATTTCAATTACTTACATGAAATTTAAAACTTCAAATACCTGAAAATCTAGTGTCCACATTTATGTAAGCCACTGCTCGATTTACCAAAATTTTAGAAAATTCCTTGAAGAAAAAAACAAAACAAAACAACATTAGAATTACAATTACACAAGATATTATAAAATTACTTGCATTAAAAATAATATATATACATGTGTGTGTGTGTGTGTGTGTATTATGTGTATTTCTTGAATTTTCAAATAGAACCTGTCTTATGATGACCTTACATTTCTGCATAGTTAATCCTATATCATGAATTTACTTAAAAAGTAAGAAATATATGAATTGTAAAAGTTAAAAACAAAATTAAAAACAATATTCAACAATTAGTTGAAGTAATCAAATTACAAAATACTGCAACTTGAAAATCTAATCACTCACCTGCACAAAACTAGTAGTCATTTCTTTTCTTGATATCAGACTACATTAGTAATTTCACTTGTTGGTTTTTGTGGTAAATTCTAATAAAAGATTCTTCCTTTATCAAGGTTTTTGTTAAAGCATTTGTTGGACAATTATGGGTGATATGTACATGTAAATAGTCATTTCAAGTCTCACATACAATTTTGGTTGAATCTCAAGAACGATAAGGAAAAAATGGCAGCAAGGGCCAAATTTGCAAACGGAAGGCTAAGAAATACTAGTTCACTAACTGAAAACCTATATTATATTCAGTCTACAGAAACAATGGTTGGTGGGATAGAAAGCAGAAATAATTAAAGAAATGTTACTACTTAATTTTGGGAGATGAAATTTAAATCAAAACTTCCAATGACAATAGAACTGGCAATGTCTAAAAATGGAACAAAATTGAAAAAAAAAAAAAAAAAGTTTCTTAAGCAAGAAGAGTCATTGTGAATTAGTCTAACAGGGAGGGCAGATAGATCTTAAGAAATTGATTGGGATATTTATTTTTTTCTTAAATGTAGGCAAAATGGCTTGGCAGGTGTCTCAACTTTCAACTTCATAGATTCTAATCTTCTAGAGCAGTGGTTTCCAAACTGTGGGTCATGACCCCCAGGAGGGATTGTGATAAAGAGATTGGGGGGAGGGTCACAAGAAGATTTACAAATAAAACAAAAAATACACCTTATTAACATACATTTATTTTGTATTTAGAAACATAAACAATGTTGAACATAAA
The DNA here is from genome assembly GCA_023159025.1 of Thereuonema tuberculata. Classification (NCBI taxonomy): domain Eukaryota; kingdom Metazoa; phylum Arthropoda; class Chilopoda; order Scutigeromorpha; family Scutigeridae; genus Thereuonema; species Thereuonema tuberculata. The sequence continues at coordinate 51,045,980 of JAFIDM010012231.1, read as the reverse complement.
AAACAAAAAATGTTTCAGTAGTTATAAAGTAAAAACAAAAAAAATAATGCAATAAAAGTGCCTGTTTTTCAGAAACTAGCTCTCAAATATGGGCTCTGTATTCGATACACTTACAATAATATCATTTTCAAGTTCAAGGCAATTTCTCGCTTTTGTTTTGATGGCAGTTATAGGCGAGAAACTTATTTCTCATAAATACGAAGTTGCAAATCGAGGGCTCTATGACATAAAGGCCTAAGTGACAAAATCTCCATTCCGAGTTATTAAGGGTTTTATGTTTGTATTGCCTTGCCAGTTCTATGGAAGTAGCTTTTTATGGAAGTAGAATTCTACCAGTTGCAATGAAATTTTCAGTTAGGTCTCTTTTTCATATGAAAGATATGGTTCTCGGATTTCACTTAAGACATGTAACTCAATTTTTACAAAAATGTCACTTAGGCCTTTATGTCATAGAGCCCTCGAAATGGTTTAAGAGCTTCTTTTGCAAGCTCAGAGTGTTCTTGCATGGTTTTGATCCAAAACTAGTCTACAATCTGGGGAAGAAAAAAAAAGTCTAATTTCAACATTTCATCAGTACATATTTCAAAAGTTTTTTTCCTTCATATTTGTTGGAATTTCATACAGTTGAATGCAACTATCTAAAAACTGATTTAGTATCCATCTGTGACTGTCGTAATTGTTTTGAGTTACTTCCAGAAAATACTCAGAAAAGTGTTGTTTAATGCTGCCACAGTGGGTCGTCTAATGCAAACTTTAGTGTGTTTTATTTACCTATTAAAAATGACTTTTTATGGAAATGTGGAGAGAGTCGCAGGATACTTGGTTATTAGAAAAGGGAGTCGCAACTTGAAAATGGTTGAATGAGAATGACCAAAACAGAGATTTTATTATTATAAAAGCTCTTAAATAACGGCATTTTGAACTCAATCTTCTAGTAGCCAAGAAGTTTAAAGCTATTACAATGAAAAGTAGTGCTTGCAATGACAAGCTACAATCCAACATATTTGAATTTTTCTTTATTTAATTACAGAAGTTGGATTCATTCATTCACTTATTTATTTATTTATTTTATTTATTTATTTATTTATTTAATTTATTTATTTATTTATTGTATATGCTCAAATCTCTTTTTAAAAAGTTCATGTTATTAGGTTAATAACTGATATGGACAACTATTACATTTTTGTAGATATGCTATAATATTTTTGAAATAATACAGCGCGTCCCAAAAGTTTATGGACTGCTGTGTTTTTTAAATTTTATAATAGGAAAACGCTTCGCAAGAATTTTTTTTATTTTTAATTATCAAAAATATCAATACAATATTAGTACTGTACACAAATAAAATAACATCATCACAGATTTCGTGAAAAATGAAAAAAATTAAATTTGGGTGTCCCAAAAGTTTATAGACAAGTCCATTTTTCCATTTAATTTTGCACTATTGTTCAAATTTTTAAACCGTTCTTCATTATCACTTGAAAAACTCGATCAGGCATACTTAAGAGTTTGGAGAATTTCGGGCTTCAAATTAAACCAACTTTGTTCAATTTGCATCTTTAGATCTTGAACTGTTGCAAATTGGCGCCCATTTGCATAAACGTCCCTCGAAAGTATTCCCCAGAGGTTCTCCATGGGGTTCAGGCCAGGACTTAAAGCTGGCCACTCCATAACTTTAACATTGTGGCGTCTAAACCACTGCATAGTGGAGTTAGACACATGAATGGAGCAGTTGTCTTGTTGATATTCCCATTTATTTCCCCCTAGCAACTCCCAAAATGGAAGTAAGTGGGCTTTAAGAGTTCCTTGATAATCATCAGAATATTGTCGACCTTTCAAAAAAGCAATATCAGTTGTTCCGTTGAAGGAGAAGGCTCCCCACACCATTACTGAACCCCTCCTTGTTGCCTGCTTAAAAAGGACCTTGGTTCCTTCCGAAGATCGTGCCATTAGTACTTCCATCCATCAGGGCCATCTAAATTAAACTTTTTTTCGTCACTGAAAACCACACTTAGCCATTCGTCTTTGTAATGCATGTAAGTTCTTGCCCACTGAACTCGAGCATCCTTATGGCGTTTTGTAAGCTTTAGCGTGCCTCGCATTTTATGATATTTTAAAAACTTACTTGCTTTTAGCCTTCGGTGGACTGTAGATTTTGATACTGAAGCTGTAATTTCTTTGGCTGTAGATCGTACAGACAAATTTTCGGTCGAAACAAGTCTCACAATTTCTCTGTCTTGCCTCTTTGTTGTCTTTTTTGGTCTTCCAGGACGAGATTTTGGTTCGAAATTGTCACCTTTCGCAAGGATTTGATAAATTCCAGCTTTGCTACGCTTAATTCTTCTAGCAATATCTACAACTCTCATCCCACGAGCTTTTAAACGATGAATTTGTAAAATTTCATTTTTCGTAAATTGCACGTTGGCAGGCATCTTTGCAATCAATCAAAAAAGGAACAACCCACTAGTTTTTATCTCAGGAAGCTATTACGTCACGTGTACAAATAATAGAATATGCAAATTTATATTTTTATTAATAAAAACAGCTCTTAACACCTTTTGTCCATAAACTTTTGGGACAGCATTTTTTCGTTTTTATTTTTTAAAAATAAATTTATGATCTCTCACAGTTGTTTGAGCGTGTTATTATTTGAAATACCCTCTTAGATATTTGCATAAATTATTTCGTCATTCACACTCGCTTATTAATCTCTTAAACTTGAAAAAAAAAGCTGTCTATAAACTTTTGGGACGCGCTGTAATAGTGAAGGTAAAAAAATTAGTTTAATTTTTTTTAATATATCATGCATTACAAAAGAAGATGTGTGGCTGTTAGAAGGAGACAACCATTTATTGCTTCTTGTTTGTGTTTCTTATTACAATATCAAAAAAAGATCTAGGATTTCTGCTGTCGAGTGGTGCAGTCAACTGTCTGAACTATTTGTAAGATAGGTAAAGAAAAATTGTAGCTCTTAGGATGTGATATAATTGGTCCTTTTCATATTTCTGACACATATGACGGTAAAGAGTTTCCTATTTACAAAGACCACATCAACAAAAAGGCATTTTTTTTTAATTCAATAATAAGTAATAAATTCAATAAATTCCCTGTAAGATGAAGCCTAGAAGAAAATCAAGATAAAGTTCAGAAGATGGCAATGGGATATGGCTACTCACAGAATTTATCATGTTACAATGTTGAACTGCTCAACGAAAATCAAAACAGACTAATGAAGGCAAGCAATGAAAGTGAAGTTGGTACTGGGAAGATCCATAAGTGGTATATCAAAACAAGTTTACCAAAACCCTCAATGACAAAATGTGGACAAGGATATCTAACAAATGTGGTAAAAAGATGCAGGGCAAATAACTTTAATATGGCAATGCAAAGAGTATTCATTGTCAATACAGTGCAGGATGCTGTGATTAATTTAAGATAATTTAATTTATTTGTAATTGCAATATTCTAATTAATAAAAATAGTGATTCAATCTGGAGTTGAGCAGAAATGTGAATAAAAAACAGGAATTCTCAAAATGATAATAGTAATGTACATTTAAATGTACAATCAAATATTATCTATGATTAATAAATAGAATATACACATGACGATTTTAACTTGCAAATTATTCTGGTTACAAGAGTTCCATTTAAGACAATTTAACAATAATGTCTTGTTATCTGTGATGAAGGGATATTTTATGCATAGAGGCTAATGTATCATCAAGATCATGAAGATTATATGAGTTTCACAATTCTCATTAAAAAAGATAAATAGATACCAACAGTATAGACTGAATATTAAAACTAACATTACTGATTCTAATGACCATATTCCCACCATTACATTCAGTGTATGGTACATGAGAGATTGACGTATATTATCATCTCATTGAACTATTCAATGAATATTGTACAGAAGGAGCTGACACAGGAATGCAAAGGATCAGTCAGTGACAGGGATATGGAAAGGATCTGTTGTTAATTTAAGCATTTTGGGTATGCTTCTTATTGTCAGAAAATGCATTCACACAATAAATTTAATAGAAAGCAATGTATTACGGCTCTGTAAGATGAAATTTAATTCATTCTGGAATACCATTAAGCATCAAATGAATCTGGTTATTGTCTTTCCATAAACTTAAGACAATTGCTTTATCACTACTTGTTTGGCTGTAAGATTTTGAAAATGAAGCAGCAATAATGAAACTGTTAATTACTAAGATAGTTAAAACAAACCAATGAAATTAGACTCTAAGAAAAATAATATGTGGCAAGCAACAAAGTATATTTAAATGGTATTCAAATTCAAAAAGAGAAAAATGTATTTTATCAGTGGGCCATGTATTTTATCAATTGCAGTAGGATATTGCAATTGCCATAAGAAACAAAAGTTTCCAAGAATGTTGAACTACTGCTAAGACAAACCAAAACTGATCCTTCACAGCTGACACAGGCTAACAATCACTTAAACAGAAAAAAATATGATCGTAAGATTCTGTATGAAAGAAAACTGATGATGAATACTGTGTAAACTAACATATATCAGATAAAAATGACGCAACAATTATGAAACAATAAATGATTTCAACATTACTACCATAGCAGCATTCGGAAGTTCTTTACTTCACTTAAGAAACCAAATATCTGGTGGATATTCTTATGAAATTATTCAGAAAATTGACAAGAAAAAAAAAAAGAAAAAACTTTCTAATTTGTGCATTCAAAAAAAAAAAAAAAAAATGAAATGAAAGAGGGTTCCATGAATTAATATAATATTTATCCTTGAATATTAATAACAGCAAAAATAATCATTAATTGATACTTTCCTGATAATGTAAAAAAAAATCTTCTAATCTAAAACTTCAATCTAAAAAAAAAAGAAAAGAATGAAATCAATTTATACCTAAATGTACATTAGATGATTACCTCTGTCCATTTAACTGAGCCTATTAAACCAGGAAAGGGTTCAGACCAGATACAGAACATTATACTTCGATATGGATTCCAACCTAAAAAAAAATAAATAATATAATTAAGTACTAATAAACATTAAAATAAAATAATATACTGGATTTAAAAAAATAAAAGCAAGTAATTAAAATTGGAAGCTGAAAATTGTTGTCTCTCATCCTGTAAATAATTTATCAATTTTTGGCAAAATTGGACGACAATTAGGGGCAGACCAATAGAGCTGATTTTAAATGAAAACTTTATAATTACTAATTATAATTAGCTTCTTATGCTTAATGATGTAAACCATTGCTACGGTTTCTAGGAATTCATATTAATATCTGACTGCTAGAAACTGTGGATAATTCATATGAGAAAGACAAAGTCTAGAACAATCCTTAGAATTACACTGCAGTAGATTTGGATTCTTAGTTCCTAATAAGCAAAAGATATCATTGAGAAACTCATTAAACATTAAGAAAATAACATACACAAAATAAATAATGCTTAATTTGTTGCCTTGAAATTTCTTTATATAAATAATACAGCTCTAAATTTGATTAAGATCCAAGAGATCTCTTTTTATTCCCTTCAGAGACAATATGCTGTGATTATTTAGATGTGCATAACAGTATTCTTTCAAACGAAAACTGGGTATGAAAGAAATAAAAGGAAAGCAGAAGAATACCATCAGATTTATTAACAGCAGACTAAACCTGAAGCTCAAGATTCAACTTCTGATGAAATGAAGACATCGGCACTGAACAAATGAATACACATTTTGAATATAAAAAAAAGCAGTGAGAAAAGCACAGCAAACTATGAGGGCAACAATACTTGAAAAGATTTGTGAGTGATAACACTATTTTTGACTAAAGCAAAAATCTTGACAAGACATAGTAACATATCAACAATTTGTCAATTGAAATATAAAGGCAAGAAATTTAAATACAGATTTTGCAAACGTATCTATAGAAAGAAATCCAATGTCTTCATACTTTTCTTTGTGCACTAAGATGGAAAGCTTCTCCATGACAAGAAATGAAAGCGAAGATTGTTAATCCGTAATTTACTGGTTTACCACTGATGAGCTATTTAGTGTATCTGATCGAATGTCAAACCACTGATACGGAATGATTATTAGAAGAAAGAATGATTCATTACAATAAATAGTTACTCTCTATTTAATTAAAGAAGTGAAATATGTGCTCTCTGAGAACAGAAGCCTTTGGCAAAACAGGAACATAGCCATTGTCATAAAAAAATAAAATGATGCTTAACTAACAATTTGGAAACTGAGTGAATTTGTTTTACTCAGTTATCAGAGAAAGCCTTAAAAATATGTAATGCAAATGGACAATAAAGCCTTGACAATGTGCTTGAGAATGGACGCATTTAGGAGGCATAGAGACAATATGGCTGAAATCTAAAAGGAAATGTTAATTGCTCTTTCATAAAGTCTGAACACTGGAATGCTTAGAAAGATTTATGAAATCAGATAAACTGCAACCACTGGAAGTAAACTAAAGGATATCAATTTACCATCAGATATAGTTAAAGATAACTTATGAATCTCTTGTAAAAAAATATTATTGTAATAAATTCTTCTCGAAATCTATAAGCATTAATATCAGTATTTCAAATGCAATCATTCTTATTATTATTATTATTTTGAATATGTAATAATTCAATTAATTTGTAGTATTGTTAATCAAAACTGGCAGTATATTATTTTTAATCTATTTTTCCTTAGTGATGGTCACTTGTATTTGTGTGATAATGCTTGGCATTTTTTGCAATTGCAGAATTTCATGTAAATCACTATCTCAATTCATGTTCATCATAGGACTGCGGGCAAAAACCTTTCTCCTAAGCACAGAGCAAGGAACATTTGAATCCCACCCAAAAAATTTCATGTAAAATAAGTTGCCAAGACTCAATGCTCATAACGCTTTCAGTGTTAATAAGATATGAGATCTCATGTAGAGCCAAGCCCCTAACTCTACAAGGCCTAACTCTACAAGCCCTAACTCTAAAAACCGCCGAAGTTTCATGGAATCGCCGTTTCATGGAACTATTTCATCCCATCCAAAACATTTCATATAAAATACGTTGCCAAGACACTCATAACGCTTTCACTGTTAAAAAGTTATCAGATCTCATATAGAGCCAAGCCCCTCACTCTACAAGGCCTAACTCAAAAAGTAGCTGAATTCGAAAAAGCATTCCATTTTTTCGTATCACGTGAGGTTTTTGTTCAGTTATGCAATCCCGCTTTCTGCTAATACTCGGCGGGTGGGCACTCCAGCGCGATCTAATTGGAAACATAAGATAAATTGCAGGCAGACGCTAATGGATGTTAACGGTTATATGACGGATTTCTTTCCGAAATGTATATCGTTACTCTACTGCTAAGTATACATTAGTACCAATAAAATTCAGACAGTACAGTGACTTGCTATCCTGGAGAACAAAAAGTTGTGTGTTCGCATTTATTGAGAGTTCAGATGTTAATTTTGTGGTTTTGAATAACAGTGCTTTTAATAGTGAGAAGTACTTTAAACAGACTTTTAGTTTGTAAAAAACTATACAAAGTGGCAATTTACAGCAACGATGTTGTGTCAGAGCGTAAATTCTCCGAATGTATTTTGTAATGGTGAATTCACTACAAAATCGCAAAGAGGAAATATTACTCCTACGATTAAGAAAGCTAATGAATTGTACTTTAACTATAAAGACAAAAAGTATAAAGTAGATAAGGACAAAAGTTTTGCATCTAAATATTGTTGTAGCGGATGTTCTCGTAATTTGAGAGGCTGGTTAAATGGCACTCGCCCTTCTATGCCGTTTACTGTTCCTATGATGTGGACAGAGCAGAAGGACCACCTCTTGGACTGTTATTTCTGTTTAACCAAACTTTCTGGTTTCTCATCAAAAAACAAACTGTGTATAATCTAAATAGGACCATATGTTCGAGGAAAAACTCACCGAAACAGAAAATGTGGCGTGGTGTGCGTTCAAAGACGTATGTTTGAAATTCCTGAGAAATTACAGAGAAGAAAATACATCGAAGTTGTGGAAATTTTGTTACGGGCATATGAGGTAATGGGCTGCAATATGTCCCTTAAAATTCATTTCCTGTACTCCCATCTTAACTTCTTTCCACTTAACCTGGGAATGGTCAGCGACGAGCACGGAGAAAGGTTTCACCAGCAAATATCCCAAATGAAAAGGTGATGTGCAGGAAAATGGTCTCTTAACATGCTTTCTGACTACTGTTGGTTTCTTGTCTCTGAGTGTTCCGGTCCCAGCCATAAAAGAAAGTCTTCCAGAAAAACATTCTAAAATTGTAAGTTTTTAACATTTTTTTTAAGTTATTTGCATGTAAATTTTTTTTTTAGTTTTTTTAACTTTTTGACATTTTATCAGTAATCAGCACATCCTTTTCAATAAAATGGATACTTTTGAATGCTGAGTGTAGTAAAATTTTGACTCTGGAACTACAACTATGAAAAAACATCAAATTTTTTAACCAAAATATTAAATATGGTTGCCAAAGAAAACATTACGTAATAGAGGATTTTTGATTTCAAATTCGAATTAAGGAGACCCGAATTAGTAAAATTAACATATTTTCATTTCATGGCATGAAAAAAGTTAAAATTTTGTTGTAGAGTGTAATCAGCTCTCCCAACTCAATGAAAAAAATTATGTCATTTTGCAGTTTCATCTTCCAAAAACATTCATTTAATCAATATTTCATGGAAGTATCATCTTTAACTTCTTGAGAAAATTTAAATGTTAGAAAGAGAATAGTTATAAATACAAAATTGCATAAATATACTATTAACAAACAAATGGAAAAGCAAACCCCACTTAATAAACATAAAAATTTCTTAAAACTATTTAATGCCTACACAACATAATAAGGTAAACTATTCAGAAGAGAGAGAAGCATACAAATATTTAACATTAAATTTCATCATTGGTAATAATAATTCAAACAATGAAATGAAATGAAATGAAAATAAAGTAATAATTGATGTCAGATAATAATAATCCCACCCAAAACATTTCATGTAAAATAAGTTGCCAAGACTCACATGCTCATAACGCTTTCACTGTTAAAAAGATACGAGATCTCATGTAGAGCCAAGCCCCTAACTCTACAAGGCCTAACTCTACAAGCCCTAACTCTACAAGCCCCAACTATACAAGCCCCAACTCTAAAAAACCCTCTATCTTGGTCAAAAAGTATGGCTTGGCCGTTTCATGGCTGTCACACAGACAATCCCATGGAGTTATGTAAAGGATATGGAGTGTGCTAAGGCATACTTTTTGACCAAGATAGTATTTTTGACCAAGATACTTTTTGACCTTTTAGAGTTAGGCCTTGTTGAGTGAGGGGCTTGGCTCTACATGAGATCTGATAACTTTTTAACAGTGAAAGCGTTATGAGCATATTGGAACATATTGTACATGAAATGTTTTGGGTGGGAAGAAATAGTTCCATGAAACGGCCAAGCCATACTTTTTGACCAAGATAGAGGGTTTTTAGAGTTGGGGCTTGTATAGTTGGGGCTTGTAGAGTTAGGCCTTGTAGAGTTAGGGGCTTGGCTCTACATGAGATCTCATATCTTTTTAACAGTGAAAGCGTTATGAGCATGTGAGTCTTGACAACTTATTTTACATGAAATGTTTTGGGTGGGATTTCATTTCTTTTTGTAAGAAGATATCTGATAACTTTTTAACAGTGAAAGTGTTATGAGCATGGGAGTCTTCGCAACTTATTTTACATGAAATGTTTTGGGTGGGATATACCTATCAGAAATTGTTATATAATAAAGAACCTGAACCCGCTTTATGAGGGGTTGGAGGGTGAAAGTTACAGATTTCTTAATTTGTTTGTTGTTTGTGTGTTAAACCTAGCCTGCATACCAAATTTCAGCTTTCTAGGACTTCAGGAAGTACCCTAGAGGTTTTGATGATCATGAGTCAGTCAGTCAGTCAGTGACGGAATTGACGTATTTTAGGTATTAATAAAATCCAAAGTATAAAAGCTAAATAAATGAAACTTAGTGTATTTCATTAGTCTGCTAACTGCATCTTATCCTGAAAATTTGAGCTCTCTAGTATTATCCAGGCCGAAGCTATGAGAGTTCGAAAATACGACAAAACGCTTCCAGAAAAGGTACGTAGTGCCCTTCCTGCCTTCGGCTCGTCTTGGCAGGGGCACTGCCGTGCCCCCAGATTAAATGTTTACTTGTTTGTTTTCCTTCAAAATTATCTTCTAAAGATTGAAATTTAAGCCTTCATTTTTGATAGTACTAAAAAGACTCTTCAAGATGAATTTTTTTCATTTGAAGATGTAAAATTTCAGGTATCATTTTAGGCTTGTGATACCGTGAAGCCTTATATCCCCGGTTTGTCTGTCTGTCTGTGGACAAGTATCAACTCAACAACCACAAGGGCTAGAGACTTGATTAGGGTGTCGTTGAAAAGGTCTTGCCAAGAGTAGTTCAGAGCCGTAGAGTTTGTGTCTCTAGCTGGTCGGGCTCTAAGGTAGCAATAGCATTCCACCAGATATGGAACATGTCTCGACGCAGTCTATTCTAACGTAAAGGTGACTAAATTTGTACTCTACTCATCCTTCTTCAGTGTTCATGAGCCTATTGTGATAGATTTTGAATTGTAAAGTTTTCAAAAAAAAACAGCTTGTTAGCTTATTACAACTTTTAAATAATTTTCTTCATTCGCATATCAGAAGCCATTGAGAAGCATTGTGATTGGTTTACTAATCGCTACCTTGTTTTTTTTCTTGCAGGCAGTAATAAGTTGCTGCTTTTTGTGACTAACATTTCTAATCTCAAAAAAAAAAGAAGGTGGATCTGATAAAAATCTCAACTTTGTTCAAAATGAAGAACTCTGTAATGGTAGGTTGCAGTATAAATTATGAGGTTCATTCTCAAGTTTGGCAACAAAATAAGCTTAACTAAAAAATTGATTATTAATTTATTTACAAATAATAAATATTCCAATTTCCCTTGAATATCTTACTGCAATGATCAGTTTTCAAATAATACAGTTAATTTAAAAGTAAGCACTCTTGCTTCTGTAGAAATGAAATTATTTCTTTAAAAATGTTCTTTATAAAAGTAATGAGTTAAATTACAAGCTACAATGAATCTTTCTTACCAGTGTTTTTCAATTTTCCAAATACTCGAGCAAGTTCCAATAAAATAGAAACACTGTTGGAGGAGGTTTTTAAAACACTGTTGGAGAAGGTTTTCTGGTTGCTACCCACAAGGATGTAACGATCTAAAAAAGAAAAAGATCTTTTAATTATGCATATGAAAAAAATATGTTCCAACAGTTTCATTCTGCATCAATTACTTTATTTACTATATGTCAAATTAATGTTATGATTAATTAAATATTTAGGTTTTGTTTTCTTGAATTTTTAAAACTATATGTTATGGAATTCAACAATATCTTCAAATCATCTGCATTTCAATGAATTTATTCCAAAGCAAAATTACTACAATGTCACTGATTCCAAAGAAGAAACTTAATATTTTCATGCTTTTAATGGATTTTTCATAGATTACTAAAAGATAAGCAAGCATATTGTTAAGCTTGCTTCAATAAAACTGCCATAAAGACTCTTATTCAAAATGTTGTATGTTGTTGGACTCTTTTAAATATCACACTATTATAATAGGAATTGATGCATAATCTTTTAAATCTGTATTTGCATTCACAAAAATCTTAACTTCCATAAAAATCCATTGTAAGTAGAAAACAATGAATAAAATTTTTATTCATCTTAGCAATAAATCTTATCAGTACTTTACTAGATGAAGTTCAACGATATTTGGAATCTGGCAAAAATTAAAAAAAAAAAAACTTAAGTTAGATCATGAACAGTTTTATTTCAGACGAGTCTTTTGTCTCAACTCTTACCTCTTTTTTTCTTTCCTAAAAGGTTTTGAGAAAAAGGCTTTTTTGTAGCATTGCTGATTAGAGGAAAAGGTGTAAATATGGGCACCCTTTTGTATTTTTGACTTAAAGTTACTTTCTTTTGGAAAAATTCAAGATTTTTGATCTTCATTAACAACTATAACAAGTTTACTAAATGAGAGGAGGCAAAACAATGATTAATATCAATTATTTTAATTCGAAAACGAAGATTTACAAAAAGCTTCAAAAAAAGCTTCTGAAAAAATGAGGTGCAAATATGGGCCCCCTCCAAAACACTCACAAAAAATGTTTAAAATATTTTAAAACAGGATAAAACAATACAAAACGATACAAAGAGCAAGTTATATATTTGAGAATTTTAAATGAACATCAAATCAAATCAAATCAAAAATGATGCTTTGCGTCCCCGAGTACTGGTTCTCTTCTTAATGTTGGGGACAGGAGTAATATCGAACGGAGAAACTGCATTTGAAACTGCATTGCGGTGTTTCAGCAGCCTCATCAATTGGCATGGCTAGATCCTTATGTGATTGTATATCAGGATAACTCGAAGGAGAGGCTTTAAATGGGGGGCCCATATTTACACCAAGATATGGTGCCCGTATTTACACCAACCCCACCTAAGCAAGATTGCCACTATCACATTTAACCTAAAAGCATGAATGACTAAAGGCGGGCTTCTAAAAGTAGCTTAGGATTTCCACTTTCCAGATATCACTGTGAAATTATTTTAAACTAACCACAAGGACATGAAAAGAAAACGATTTCACATATCTGTCAAATAATTGCAGTCCAGAAAAAACACCAATTCGCACAATAACTGACGCTGCTTCCACACTATTTGAAACAAAGTTACCAAATGCTCTCTGCTATCTTGTAACAACAAGTGGCGCCGTTTAAAGTCTCGTAATAAAACTGCAGCATTTCCCACAACCCTTTGGGGAAGGGTGCTCATATTTACACCTATGCCTGTTTTTACACCTTTTCCTCTATTATATAGATAATATTCTTTTCTTTTTTTTTCTTAATCAAAATATACCTACCAATTTCTCTACTGCCATGAAGAATGCCAATAACATTATTCAACTGGAATGTTCGCTTTTTATGGATGATCTGCAGTTTCCTAATTTCAATTAATAAAAATGTAAGAAATTAACACAGAAAAGCAACTAATAATTAAAATAGCTTATTACATTGTTTAATTAATACTTGAATGTCTTAGCAAAAAAACAAAATACAAAAATTTCAAGGATAGCTTAAAGCAATATTAAAAGGAGAAGGGCAGGAAGCAAGTCTCATTAATGCTTTCCAAATTAAGTACTTAATAAGTAAAATTCATTCTTCCCTTATCATTAACCATATAAAAACAGTTATGTATTTATGCCATTCAAACAGCAAGACAGATAGTTCTTTTTGATAATTACTGAGACTTACAATGCTCAAGTAATTAAACTTGAGATCTTAAAAAGTTTGTTTTGTTGTTTGTTTTTTTTTAACCTGTCTCAGCTTAAAATGTGTGTTAGTGCTCTTTTATTAATAAGCTTCCTTAATGCTTTAGTCATGTTTCTGTGATCAAAGCAACATTTCTGGATTATGTAAATAGCAACAAATGAATAAAGAAAACAAAAACAAAAACAAACAAAAAAACAGTAACTTCATTTATTGGTAGAAACTTTAAAGTATAATGATATTTTGTAGATTTCATGCTTACTTTTAACAAAAGCAAAGAATAACAAATTGGTATGAATGATTTTTTTCAGGAATATCTTATTATGATGACTACAGTTTTGAAGATGGCAAAGAAATATCAAGAGATATAAAGAAAGAGGAAAACTGAAATTAGTAGTAAAGACAATTATTAACGTATCTGAAAAGGCCAGATAATATTATCCGATCTGTGAATAAGAAAAATTCAATTTCCATGAAAGTCAATTAAGATACAGTGAAACCTGTCAAGTTGACCACCTGTCTAAGTTGACCTAATTGACCAGGAACGGAATGGCTTAATTACTTTAACATTGACTGAACCCTTTATAAGTTGACCCCCTGTCTAACTTGTTTGTTGACCAGATAATTAGGTAGAATTTGTCACAAAGCATAGCTCAAAACCTTTGTAAGTTGACCACTTCCAGAATGTTTTCTATGTCTTTCTAACAACTTTTATACTGCATTTTTTTTCTAATTTTCTAAAGAAAGAATTGTTAAGGTGTGTTTTAACGTCCATGTATTACTGTAATAATAAATTGAGTTTCATAATTAAATTAACTTGTTTCTGTTCAACTTACTACTGATAATATTCAATAATTAATTAAATGATATATAATTAATGTTTAGCCCTAATAAGCAATGTTATTCCTATTTTCTATCATTTTGATTTCATATTTTGTTTAATTTTGTAGTACTATACTATGTATATGTATAGTAGTAGTACGTAGATGATAAAATATGAAAATCAAAAAGTAAGTATTGTACCCTTGGTAAGTTGACCACCTGTCTAAGTTGACCACGAAAATGTGGAACCACTGGGTGGTCAACTTAGCAGGTTTCACTGTATATATATATTGCTTTTTGTGATATTCGGAATATATTAAAAGAAGTGAAGGTCACAATATAGATCTTCTGTTTGTTCTAAGATTGGCATAACATCAAGAACAACAACTGTTAACAATGTTTAACTTAATGGGGGAAAAAGAAAAGGATTGAATTTCTTAAAACAAAAACAAAAAATAGTGATTTCTTTGTTTACATACTGAGAAGGCTTCAATGTTAAAGATTGTGGTTCTGAGGTATCCTGGGAACCGAGAAGTCTAGGAAAAAATACATAAGATTAATTAATTATTATCTCCAGCTATTTTAAATCATTTAAAATTATACATAACTCAAATTTATTTATGTTGTACACTTCTTAGTGAAATGTTGAAGATTTTAATTCAGTCAAATCTACATATAAACGCTAATTCAACAATAAAAAAGATTAATTGATTCTGGCTTACTTCTGTTTATTTTTATGTAAATTTATCTTTAGGTTAAATAATATTACATCATTTCATAACTACAAAAAAAAGCAATGTTATTTTTATAGGCTCCAGGCAAAAAACCCTATATACAAGATTTGCAAATTATGTGTCTTTCATCTTGTTTCAAGAACTTCATTTTGATACTCTTGAAATTTTTACAATTTGCCTTTTGTAGACTTTCAGTTGACTTACTTCAATGAAGTAAGTCACTCTGAAAGTCACTTTGAATACAAGAACTTAAGTGTCATCACCTGAAGTTCCAATCCTGCTCCTGATCAAACTTACTGTTTCCAATAACATTTTTATTATAATCCTTATATGATTTCAATCATAATTTTGGTCTCAAAATGTACCAAACTAATTTTCTGTTAACATACAAGCAAACTTTCAGTTAATGACACATCAACGGTATTTGAATTCATAATAATTCCTGTTGTTTTGCACATCATATGATGAACATTTCTCAAATCTAGTTATCAAAAAACAGTCTCTATTAGTATAAAATGAAAAACATTATTTATGTTTGCTTTGTTTCTTTATAACAGTTATGTTACAACAGTTATAATATTTATATATTATAACATATATATTAATTATATATATTATACATACATTATTACTATACATATTATACATATATTATTACTATATATAGGGCGATTCAAAACTCTTTGTACTAACTTTAAAGGTAGGTCAAGAATACAAAAAGAAACCATATTCATAGTGGAACATTTGACCGCAAATGCCACCCAAATTGCTAAAGGGCTCTGTTTGGCAACTAATGTGAGCCATTGTCATTTGAGACTTTCTACGAGTAGAATGTATCACTTCACTAATGCTGAGAGGGCAGATATGCATCTAGCCTATGGGGGCAGAGGATGAAAACGGATGATTGTATTGTAAATGGTTCCTCAATAGTCTTGTGCCCAATCAACAAATGTTTGCGCGTTTCCTCCAGAGATTGTGTGAAACTGGATCATTCGACGGAAACAGGCATGACTGTGTACATTTTAGTATCACGTTGTAAAAATAGGGCTAATAAACATGTTGTCTTTTTATTTCTGAACCTTAATATACCTTCTAAAACATTTGGGTGGTGTTTATGAAACACTATGAATACGGTTTGTTTTTGTATTCCTGACTTACCTTTACAGTTTTTACAGAGAATTTTGAATCATCCTGTGTACATTATAAAACAATAATAATATTTAGCTATTTCTGTCAACTTTTGTATTCTCCATTTCTAAGAAACCTCACTACAACAATAGTTCTGTTATAACAATCCACTAAGTGTTGTTGTAGAGGTTTGACTGTAGTTAATAAAGTGGATCACAGACAATCATTACCATTCAAAGAAAAGTTTTTCTCTACCCTTTTTATTAAAATGCACCTACTTTATTTTTTTAATAATTACAAAAATTGGTATTTATCAGTATATAAATAAACAAGAAAAAGATTACCTGAGTAACTTTTTAGCATCATCACAGTTAATATAGAAGATGGGAACATGATGTAACTCACTGTGCCTCTTCTTACGAGAAGTTTCACCTAAGAGTTAAAAATAGGGGCCATCAAAAAATTAACACTGAAGTTTTCCTATTCCATTTTAAGATTAATATTATATTTGATCTTTGAACTATTATTGTTAGTCAACAGTAAATTTTCTATTAGCAATGCTATCTTATTTGAATTCCTTGATCTACATTTTAAAAAACTTCATTAAAATGAACTGGAATAATCATGGAATGTTCTTTGTCAGTTCTATTTACTGAAGATTATCAAATTATTCTGACAACAGTTATAGCAAGGTAGTGTGGCAAGACTTATAAGCACACGATATCCTCTAGAGCAGGGGTCTCCAAACTACGGCCCGCGAGACCCTCTCATCCGGCCCTTGGAGACTTTTTTGTCTACGGAAAAAATTACGGAAATATATGTGTATCCTGCATATCCTAGTGATTCAAACTAATACATGTGTAGTGTATCAATGTGTTATTAAATAATATCTGAATAAAATAATATTTAAAAACAACATCCATGTTTTGATTCTTTTTTATTTGGACCTCGAGTGTGTAGTCGGCCCCCGAACTGCTGTTTGATAGTTAACGCGGCCCTTGGGCTCAAAGGTTTGGAGACCCCTGCTCTAGAGCATCTTCAGCAATAAAATCGTTCCTGTCATGTTTTGGTTCAATATCATGAATGTACAACACTGCTATTATATTCTAGTGCTCACTGCTGAATTGCTTGGACTCAATGTTGACAAAAGCTTCGAGCTCAAACGACAAAGTTCCTACTAATTGACTTCAAGAGATCAACAGATTCTTGTGAACCATAGAACCTTACTGACATCATCATTTCCCCCATATATGATTCTACTGAAAATGCATAGTATCAGCTACAGAGATTTACTGAATTTGCAGATCCTATGCATGCAACATCAAACACTTCTTCAGGCTGCTGTCAAAGAATGGGTTTGTCTAGACCAAAGGGAAAATAATAAATGACCAGCAAACAAATGCACATTACAATACAGCATTGTTGCAAGAAGATATATTCCTTACTATTAAGGAATATCACTATCTATTTTTTTAAGAGTATCTTTAACTGTACCTCATTTGGTAACCACATACATTTTCCTGAAATAAGTAGTATACTCTCGATATCTTGAACTTTGATATCTCGAAAACATTGATATGTCGAAAAATTATTTTTCCCTTTGATATTATATATACATCTAATGTTAATTTTAATTCTTATGTCAAAGAGTTTTCACTCAAAACCTTGTTATGTCGAATATTTTTCGAAGTAAAAAGTGAATTTTTCCGGAAAAATCGCAGTTCAGTTGTGTCTAAGCAAATAGAGGTATTTTTCCAAGAATCTCTCACACCCTTCATTATCTCTGAGGGGTCAGGGACGATTCTTTTCAATTTAATGTAATTATTTTCGACTACTTTTAAAAATTAAAATTATCATTGCTGTATTTAGACTTATTGTCAACTATCATTACATATTTATACTTATTCTCATCTATCAAGACTCTAATTTTTAGAATATTATTCTGTATCTTGTGTTTTTACGTGAATTTTTATGTTTTGGTTATGACCTTGTTATCTCGAAAACTCGCTATCTTGAATTTTTTTTTAGCGTCCCTTCGACTTCAAGATATCGAGAATATACTGTATTTTTGAAATAACAGATACATAATTTTTATTTACTTTGAAAAACAGATTTTTTTTTCTTCAAAAGTTTATGAAAGTTTTTCATTGCCTTTTACTTAGTCCAGTGTATGATAACTGCAGAACTCCAAACTAAGGTGTTTCCAAATTTTTCTGACAAATGTAAAAAGTTATGATTATCACACTAATGATCTGCTGTCAAAAGCATACCAGACAAAAGAATATGGATGTAAAGGCTTGAAGATGAATAGTATTAATTAGTATTTAATATTACAAGGTCTCTGCTGAACTACCTATTGATGACCGAACCACAAATGCTTCAAAAACAGAAGTCTTTATTTATATGAGTGTATTGCTAACAATGAAGAGTCTCTGGGAAGTAATTGCCATCAGAGAGAGAGATGAAACCTTTTGCATACCACATAGAAATTGTCTTCAAGTCATTCAGACTAGATGATTAATTCCTAGGTGGGATAGAAAAGGTTCATCACCCTTACTTCTATGATGTGACTTGCTTCACAGTCTTTCGGTTATAGCTACAAAAAACATTTCACACTAACCTAAGATGGATTTATTGGCCAATGTGTCTTGATCAATGATTTATTTAACCCTACATTTATTTTAGATTACCAATTCCATCTTTAATTTTAAAGTCTCACATATTTCAATGCAGTGCCATTGTCTAACAGACATAACTACTTTATTTAAAGATGAAACCGAGTAACACAACTCTATTACCTTCTTTTTCAGGATCAGCAATGGAAATTGAATTAGGATAAATTACTGGCTCATCATTAGAAATATCAAAAGGATCAGAATACAAAATAATTGCAGATGCCCCTTTAGATTTTGCCAAAGAAATCTGAAAAATAAAAAAAAAAAAATATTGTGTCTACACTATTGACATTCACAATAATTACCATTACATAATCATACTAGTCTTCAATGTCTCCAGATAAAACAAAACAAATCTTTTTCTTTGAAAACTTGTAATTTGAAATGCCAAAAATTTAGAGACACCTACCTAATAACGTGTAGCTCCTCCCGTCACCCGAATAACAGTGGCTACGCAACATAGCATGAAGCTGACAAGGTGTTGAGTCATTGCGTGGGTACATACAGCCATGCATAGTCAATGGCTGTCCATAATGCAGGTGTTCTGCACAGCAATGAGTGTGGCCTGCAAGTATACTATACCATGGGGAATGGGATATAAATCCGGTGAGTATGGGGACCACGGGAGTAACTGGTAGTCCATAGAGTGTTCCCTGAACAATTTCTGTGTTACCCATGCACAATTCAGGGTTGTGTTATCCTGCTGGGAGAACACATTCTCACTGGAGAACATGGTTATCATAAAGGGGTGCAAATGACTGCAACAAGATCTATGTATGTTGCATCTGTCAAGACAGACTCCAGGTCCTTTTGAGCTCCAAGAGAACACCCGACACCATTACAGAGCCACCACCAGCTTGCACAACACCTTGCTGACAAGAGAGATCCATTGCCTCATGAGGTCTCCTCCACACACAGACTCGACCGTCTGCTCAAAACACCTGAAATAGTGATTCATCAAACCAGGCAACCCAGCGCCAGTGATCCACAGTTCATTGTTGATATTCTCTGGACTAGGTGAGGCACATTATCATCTGCCAGGTATCAACAACGGTATCTGTGTTGGTTGATGACTACCAAATCCCATGGAATGCAGTGTAAGCTGTTTAGCGCATTGGCTGATGGATTGAGAGGACCCAGGGTTGAAGTATAATGTGATTTAAAGCAATGTTCTCCTGCACTGGGTGGTTACCATCCTTCGTCAGTAGCCGTCAGTCCCGTTCTTGCAAGACCAGAGGGCATCTACAGTGTTGAAGTTCTGCTGCCGTCTGTCCTGAATATATGTTCCTGGTATACCCTTCCTACTGTGGCCTACAAAAAATCTAAGAGCATTGGCCACCTGATAGATGGAGTGCCCCAGACTTCTTTGCCCCTACAATCTGCCCACAATCAAATGTTGATAAATCCTGAGCACGTTCCATACCTATTATGAATATATTGCCTCTCAATGGCGCCACTCTTTATCTATTATGTAACTCATGAGTCATCAGGCTGCAGATATTTACAGGGGGGTTGGCTTGCGCTTACTGCTATCTCTAATATTTTGGCACTTCAGTTTATTAAAACTAATAATTAATTAATAAAACTAAGCAAATATCATCCAACTGCGTGAGCAGTTTAATATTTTATCAAAAATGGTACGTGGAAGAAAATTAACTGTTAGAATATATCACAATATCTACTATAATTGAAGATCTGCTTAAACAAAGGCTGGTGTATTGTAATAAGAGTGGTAAAATTTTGAAGTGAAAAAGAAATTCTTAATAGTCGTTTTAGTCATTTTCTTTATACTTTTCAAATTTCCTTCACATCATCAAAGATATTAGGCATTAAAACAGGGATACTACACATTTAAAATTTAGTTGAGAACAAGAGTCATTATCAAGATCTGAGCTGATAAGAAGTGATCTCAGTAACACAGTCTGAAATTAAGCAGGAATTTCTAAGGAGATTTATCTTCTGCGAAGTTGATTTAAACATAAAAGAATCCAAGGAAATTTTAAAATTTTCAGGTTTTGTTTTGTCAATATTTACAATTTACCTAATACTCAACCTTCTGCTGACTATGTACTTATCAACTGCCCTACTGTTTATAGCACCTGATCCATTTCTTCCCAAATTTTTAACAAATTTTAGATGGCACAGCTTGATTCACGTGATGAGGAAATCATTCCTAATGCCTAAAGGCTGTGGCAGTGTTTCTCAACCTTTTAGTACTTGCAACCCAATTTTCAATCACAATTCTCATCGCACCCCTCTCCAAAAAAAAAACCTCCAAACCTATCTGTTCAACCAAAAAAAAAAAAAAACCTCCAAACCTATCTGTTCAACCAAAAAAAAAAAAAACCACATAGTTTTTAATAAGATTTTTTCTCCATATACTCGTGCCCCCCCCCCCCAGGGGGGCGCGCCCCACAGGTTGAGAAACGCAGGGCTATGGTAAGAATATCATTTGTAACAGTTTCATATGTAATGGTTACTTTATAAGATAATCCATTTCTATTGCTTTAAGATACTACTATACTACAACAACAACACCAGAAACAGCACTAGATACTACAACACTATTAATAACAAACGGTGAAAACTTACTGCACTTGATTCCAGCATTTTCCTACTTTTGATTAAAACTATTGAACCATTTATCCTTTCAGAAGGAAAGATTGTATATTCTTCTGGACGTCCATAATTAACAAAAATAATGAATTCCTAAAAAAAAATATTAATAATAAGTTAAGAGTGATTTATCAATGAAATTCAGAAAGTAACTTTTCACTGTAAAATCAATTTTAGATTTGAAGATTTTAAAGTTTTCTTACATTTTTCATGCCGCTACCTAGGTCTTCAGAAAAGCGGGTTTGTATTTGTGAACTATCAGTTTTGCCATGAGTTACTGTAATGGCATTAAACACTATTTTATCATTATCAGTGATTTGTACCTATAAGATTAAAAGACAATAATAATAATAAATATATTATCATAAAATAATACTTAAAAATTAAAATTAGTAAAAAAAAAACAACTTTCATTGTTCATTGACTGTATCCTAGCAACTCATTTTAATTATCTGAATAATTTTAAAAATATATACATATAAAATAAATATTCTGTAGTAAAATATGGTAATTAAAAATTAACAATCTCCAATATAGGAATTTTTGTGCTTTTTGACGATCTACATTTTCTTTCCTTTTCAATTACAACAAGAACCCATACATCGAAACATGGTTTGCTCTTTTGACCTATTTTGTCATGTTCCCATGATCTTCCATGCACTTCTGTGATCATGCACTGCTTTTTCTCTCAATCAAATCAGCACTATCTTTGCATTCAGTCTATAAATAGAAGTCATACCATTCTTCTGTAAATATATTGTGTTATTTAGCTTTCTAGCACATGCATTTGCAAGCCACAAAAGAATGAGTTCCACATTTCTGGCTTTCAATAGTGATCTGGTTCCTAATTTGTTGAATAAGACAGGGCGCCTGTAAAGGCAACAACAAGACCAATCAAGCTTGTACTTCCTCACTTTACACACATAATTATTTTCTATTATTTAAAGAACATTTAAGAAAATATAAAATAAAAAGCAAGAAATATAATTATGTATCTCAAATTCTTCTAAGCACATATTTCTTGAGATAAAGTGTTATGGAAACTTCTGATTATTTATTGGTCTTCCACAATTTCATTACAGATAATTTCCATCTCTAATTTAATTGATGGGTAAATCAAAAATCAGAAATTGTATAATGCATTTGATACTATAAAGAATGAGACAGATGATGAGAGGTCTTGAAACTGGTTTTAAAAGATTGAACATGAAAGATTGGTTGTTTTGGCTGTTTTAAAGGTGGAAATGAAGAAGTAGTTCAAGAGCAAAAGAAATTTTGGAGTTACTTGCTTAGAAAAGGAAACCTCAAAAGCTATCAAATGAAAATCCAAACTTTAGTTCAACAAACAATACAGGCTTGTCAGTAGAGAAAAGGAGAAAATCATAGTTATTTGTCCCAGAGGCCACCAAGTAAATGCTACAGCACTGGGCCACATGACCACAGGAGTTTGAAGGTGAAATCTGCAAATATTCATAAGGACGAAGTTCTGTCAGTAAGACTATCACTACATTACTTCATGAATTTAAGTTCAATTCTATACCCATAATCGGAATGTTAATTCCATCTTCATTACTGAAGTAAATTACACTAAGATTTTTGAGATGAAATTTATTATATAATTCAGTTTTGTAATAAATAAAATAGCAATATTAGTTATAGGTGTCTCGTAAATGAGATCAAGGATATAAGATGCTAATTAAATTCTACAACAATGGTAATGACTCACTCCTGAATTGTGAACAAGTGGCTTTATCGTGTTGGAACTATTGATCTCAAAACACCATATGATCATTATGATAGAAATAGTATAAACAGTTCAAAGATCTGACACCATAGACTTCCTGCTAAATGTGTGTGATTCCACTGCTTTTGTCTATATATGAATGATGGAATGTTAACACTTTGTGACACATCACACTGACTTACTCCAAATGCAACCAGCTTATATCTTTATAGTTTATAGCATCGTATAATGGCTTTCAAACTCAAAGAAAATATATTGTATGATAAATGATATGGCCTGACACATTAACATAAAATTGCCATACTTATGCATTATTGAAAATAAAGTCATCTTTACAGAATATTATTAGCATTAACAAAGAATACAGGGCTTAGTCATACATGTTGAGTGACTGCAAAATTTGCTCTATTTTATCTTGATGGAAATATTCCAATCTGCTTCAGCATATTCAGAATGTAATGATACTTTCAGCATATTCAGAATGTTTCTACTGCTTTATAGAAACTACAGGACTTCTATTAAATTCTTTTCACACATCGGATTTATCAAATCAGATGGGACATTGTAACTTTCTGGAAAACAGAGCTTTCTAAAGTCCATTACTTATATTCATTAATAATCTTAAAATTGTAATAAATAACAATGTTAACAAAATAAATGTACACTGATGGAAAATGAAAATGTAATGCACAGAAAGAGTAATGGCAGAAAACTGAAATTTGGCATAGAAGTCGAATATGATCACAAACAGAACAACATTGGAATGCCCTATCTCTCCACAGATGGTAGCAAAAATTGTACATCTCGGTGTAATTTGTTCGAATGGATGACTGCAGGCAGAACAAAATCATTTGTCAGTGCATCCACAAGTTTTTTAGCATTCTTGGAACTGTGTATCATGCCTGGAACATGGAATCCTACCCCATTCACATAGTTATCAGAGTTTAACGAAGGTCGCATAGTGGGCCAATGAGAAACAGGTTGCTCAAACTGTAGATAGGATTGGAAGGGATTTGTCTACAATGCAGTGATATTGGTGACAGTGGTAGGAGGAAGATGTAATCATGCAGAAACCTGATTCTGGACAGCACAGAGGAACAACTGCACATCTGCAGGTTGGCTGTATGAGACAGAACGACTAGAGCAACCCAGATCCAAGCCCTTGTCGCATCAGAGATATCTATTTGAATAATCAGCAATCGTCTCTTAAAAGCAGAACTATGTGCATATATTCCTTTGGCATGACTGCCATTCACTCTTTGTTACAGCTGGTCACGTATGCAGTCTTACCAAGCATGAGCAGGTTGGAGATGAGAACAGAGGTCTGTGGGGCTTCAGTGATGAAAGCCATTTCTGTCTGTGGCTGAGTGATGGTGGGTATGTCCGACGGAGACTTAAGTGAAGCAACTTGCAACGTGTATTTGGCTGAGACATATAAGGCCCATTCCAGATGTTCTGGTGTGAGAAATGTGGGCTATAAATGGCAATACACATCTGGTGTTCATGAAAGGGCCACTGGCTGCTGCTTCATGCATCCAATATCTGAAACCCTTCCTATGTGACATGGGGGATATGTTATTCCAAAGGACAACACCACCCATCCATATGTAGTTCATGTGATTCAATATGAGCTGCAGCATATCTGTCAACTACTATGGCCATCAAACATTTTTGGGACACAATTAGATAATGTCTCTCAAGTCTAGCAACTGGATATGAATCTCAACGATTTACCCTGCAGATTAAATAAGCATGAAATGACATTCCTCAAGAGGATATTTGACAGCTCTATGATAGTATGTAAACCAGAGTGCAGGATTGAATTACAGCATTAAGTAGTTATATCCAATACTAGTGCTGGTTCAGTGTCACATATCAGACCCTCTGTTCTGCATATACCATGACATATTACATTCTGTTTGTGATCATATACTTCACTCAACTATGTCACCTTCCTCACCAAATTTTAGCTTTTTACCATTACCCTTCTGAGTGTTGCATTTTCATTTTCTGCCAATATGTATGTGTAAATTTGGAAAGCCAAGTTTACATTTAGACAGGTGCAAGTAACTTATTCTTTTGTTTAAATATTGCCTTTTTAAAACAAAAACACAAATTGTAAGTGTTCCATTTGTAGCTAGACTCTTTCAAAATGCAAAATAAATGCAATTCGTATAGGTGTTCTGCCAATTGTTTTACTATTCTAGAATGTTCTCTGAGGAAAAAAAATAAAATAAGCATTTCAATCCATTCTTCTACTTTAGGTATACTTCCATTTTGCAGCTTTCATTGAATGTTATTATTATTGAGGGCAATTGAAATAAGTTGACTTTGATAAAATAATGCAAATTGGTCAATTTTTAGAATAACATAGATTCAATGAGAGAACTTAAATAAATAAATAAATAAATAAATAAATAAATAAAAAAAATGATCAGATAACCAATCAAATTCAAGCAGAAATTATAGTTCAAAACTAAAGTTCATATTTAAAAATAGTTTAAAGAAAACAGCAGTAGTATGAACCATTTGAATTAAGACATATTTAATTACACTGGCCTGCGAAGATTTTCCAGCAAAAGTAATTGTATGTGATATACGTTACATTTAGTGTCCTTATGTAAAAAAAAAATACCAGTTGTTTCGTATCCCGTACAGATTTGTCATAAATCCGTCTCATGTGTATGCTAATTGAGCTTCGTTATTGTAAATGAGGTTTGGCTTGATTGTATAGAATGCAGATACGGACATGTCTGAGAGAAAATATTGTATGAGCTGTGTTTTGGAGGGAAGTAGGTAATCATACAGGATTATCGGAACAACAAATAGAACAGTTGTCGTTTGCGCATGCGCAGTGTCAGACAAGGTAAAAACGCGAAGATCGTCTGAGAACGCGTGGCATGCCTTTGTCTATATGCTTCAACGTGCACTTGAAGTCGATTGAGTGAATAAGTGAGGTAGTTTGTGTTAAAATGGCAAGTGGCAGAGATGTTGGGAGGCGAAAATGTGTGAACAATCCCAACTCTTTCTGTTATATATATGACCAATATACAAGTAAAGGCCAGAAGTGAAATATAACACCATTTATAAAAAGCCTGTACTTGGGATATTTTAACATGAAGTTAGGTGATCAGGACAAGAATTTCGTACCCCATATTGTGTGTGAAACATGTGTAGAAAACCTGCGGCAATGGTACAAAGGGTTGTTGCCATCAATGCCATTCGGAGTCCCAATGGTTTGGCGGGAACAAACAAATCACTTTGACGACTGTTATTTTTGTGTATGTAAAGTGTCCGGATTCAATATGAAAAACAAAAAGCACATTGTGTATCCCTGCCTTTCATCTGCCATAACCCCCGTACCACATGGACCCGATATTCCTGTCCCAAAACCACCAAAACAGTTACCAGAGAGTGTGTCTTCGTCATCTTCAAGTGCGGAGGATGGTGATGATGATACCTTTCTACCGGATGTTGAGGATAAAACTCCACATCTTTATAATCAGTGTGACAAAATGATTTGGTGCGTGACCTAGGCCTCACAAAAGAAAAGAGAGAACTTTTAGGATCAAGATTTAAAGAGAGAAATCTTTTACTTCCTGGGACAAATTCATATTGTTACCAGAAATCGGGAGGAAGAATTCCGGCAGTTTTTTGTTCACGAAGACGAACTTGTGTTTTGCTGTGATATCCTGGCTTAATTCGTCGTCTTGGAACTATTTACCAAGCAAAGGACTGGCGTCTATTTATTGATGCCAGTAAAAGAAATCTCAAAGGTGTTCTTCTACAATGGAAATAAACTTGCTTCAGTGCCAGTCGCCCATTCAACATCTCTTCGTGAAAACTATCACAATTTATCTATGGAGTTGCAGAAACTGAACTACAATGAACACAGATGGTTACTGTGCTGTGATTTAAAAGTGTGCGGTATCATATTAGGGCAGCAAGGAGGATATACAAAGTTCCGTGTTTTCTGTGTGAGTGGGACTCTTGGGACAGGGATCGTCACTGGTTAGTGTCTGAGTGGCCCAAGAGGAAACAGTTCGTGTCTGGAGAAAAAAACATTGTAAATCGTCCATTAATTGATCCTCAAAGTGTGTTATTGCCCCCTTTACATATTAAATTGGGAATTATGAAGCAGTACGTGAAGAGTTTTGATAGAAGTAGTCCCTGCTTTCGGTACCTCTGTCACTACTGAGGAACACAAACGCAAATCAATACAGCGTTCATTCACATCAAAGTGCAGCAAACAATAGTGTTCTTGAAGTGAGATTCCTACATTCTAGCAATGAACATGTTACTTTTTTGTATATTCGTTGCAATTTGATCATGTCCCATTAAAATTACATATATTCTCTATTATGGTGTTTTCTATCGAAATTACAGCAATGTGTAAATTTGGATTTCAAATAGCAAAAAAACAGTACGTGATAGGCAAAAACAGTTTACATAGTTGAACTCAGCACACCTAAATTAGGGTAAATCAGCTCTTCAACCTTTTGCCGGAGAAATTTTTTTTTTTTTTCGCAGGCTAGTGTTATTATTGAGTCATACAAGGGATGCAATCCAAGTGGATCGCTCTGAACTTCTTGAAATTTTATAATTTAGAGCTCTTATTATAGGATAACTGAAAAATGTAATGGCTTTTATTTGGAAATAACTTTGAAAATTATTAATTTGATTAAAAAAAATGAAACCTTACAGTAGTGCTTACAAATTGATAAGATTATCTCTTTATTTGAAATAAAAACTTCATAATTTGATACATTTCATATATTACAGTAACAGATAAAATAATCGAAACTCTAATGTAGTTATAAATGACATGAAATGATTAAGACTACAGTAAACACAGCTCATGGTAATATAGCATCAATAAAATTTATCAATCTCTTGCTAAATGTTCCGAAAAATAATTTAAAGTTCCATGAGGAAATTAACAATGAAAAGGCCAAAATACTTTACAATTTTTAATATCAAATTCCTTTTTATATATCTAAACTTATGACCATTTAAGTATCTCAAAGAAAGGAAATTAGGAAACAAGACAAAGAGACAATAAGACTGAAAATTAAGACTCCCGGAATTAAAAAGAATGTTAGCAATCATTTTCTCATGCAAAATGTCAAAAAGTTTATCTATTTTTTTCACATCTAATCTACTACATTCCAAAAACTACTTTACAAACCTGATGAGAAATCGTAACATTATAAGGCACAATTTTAACTTCATCAAGACCTGAATTGTTCAGCTGTTGTAAAACATAGGACGATAATTCATTGTTTTCTGATTCTGCTTTTAAATTTAATTCTCTGAAATTAAAAAAGAAAAAGAAAATTAAAAAACTTATAATGAAAATTTCTATTACTTGCTAATGGCTTGCTAAACAATATCACCAGTTTTATTATTTTTGGTTTTGTTTCTTTTCATTCACAAGAGAAACTTTACATGAAAGGTTAGGTCAAAGTTTCCTAATTGAAGATGTAAGTGTAAGGAACATAATGTCATATTCCAAGTTTCAATAATAGTAGATGATCTAGTAAGTCTAAGAGAGCCTTGTACTTTATCAAGAGCAAGCAAAAGAACAGTTTTAAAATAAAATATGCAGTGAAGTTACAAATTCAAACTAAATACGAAATACGAAATCCAATCGATAAGCTGTTCAAGATTTAAAGATGTTATGCATTCCTTAAAGAAAATTAAAATTTTTTTTAAAGAAAATTGATTGAAAATATAATATACCTTTTATTATAAGCCTTTGAATTAACTTTTGTACCAGAAACCAATAGATATGTTGAGGAATTTGTCAGTTAAAAGTTACATTAGTTACAGATGGTTTGCATGAAGTGTGAAATAAATACAGTAGACTTTCGAGATGTCTAAACTTTGATATCTCAAGAACCTTGATATGTCGAAAAATTATTTTTCCCCTTGATATTACATATTCATCTAATGTTAATTTTAATTCTTATGTCGAAGAGTTTTCACTCCAAACCTTGTTATGTCGAATATTTTTCAGGAAAAATCGCCGTTCAGTTGTGTCGAAGCAAATAGAGGTATTTTTTCAAGAATCTCTCACACCCTTCATTATCTCTCTGATGGGTCAAGGACGATTCCAATAAATCCATCTGGGGAAAGGAGGGTGCGAGTGTGCATTATTATGTCTCGCCAGTCATTTGTTACATTGTTGCTTAGGCGTGTTGTCCTAAATTGTTCAGAATTTACTGCGTATGTTAGTCGGCGAAAAATGCTAGGGAAGTTATAAAACGTGTCAGTGAATCACCAGCTGTCTCAAAAATGGAAAGTTCCAAAGAAAAGAAAACAGTGAGCGTTAAGCGAAAGTTGAACGCGTTGACAATCGAAAAAAAGGTAGAGATTTTAGAGGCTGTAGATAAAGGTGGAAAAAAGGGACAAATCGCAAAGGATTTCAAAATTCCAGCATTGACTTTATCAACAATATTGAAAAACAGAAACAAAATTGAGAAACTTTCCGAACACAAAAAAGGAGCCGCGAAGAAGACTACTTTTAAAAATTAAAATTATCATTGCTATATTCAGAATTATTGTCAACTATCATTACATATTTAGAGTTATTGTCAACTAATATTACATATTTATACTTATTCTCATCTATCAAGACTCTAATTTTTAGAATATTATTCTGTATCTTGTGTTTTTACGTGAAATTTTATGTTTCAGTTATGACCTTGTTATCTCGAAAACTCGCTATCTCGAATTTTTTTTAGCGTCCCTCTAACTTCGACATATCGAGAGTCTACAGTAAAAATTCAATTTCTTTAATCTGTCACTGAATCATTTGCTAAAGGTATATGTGAGTAATAAAAACTAAAAACAAAATTCAATGCTGAAATCTGACTATTATGATAAATTCCTTGTCTGATAAATGCAATTAAGTTGGTTGGTTCTCAGCTGCTGAATCCATCATTTTCCATTGCAGAAGTCACTATCTTTAGTGGCAGTCTAAACATTCCAGTATAGAAATTTGAGAAAATGTCATTGAGAAGCATTATATATATTTACGATAAATTTTGCATCTGAAAGTCAATTTCATAGGAAAATTAATGCTGAAAAATAAAATACTACAGTATTTCTTTCATGAGAATTAATCAAAAGAATTTTTAAAAATTGAAATCAGATATTACTGACACAAAGCAATACAATTTGAAGTTTGCCTTTAATATTCTACACTGCAACACAATAAGAAAACCAAATACACCTAGTATTGAATAGATGATTATGAACAACAAAATAAAATTTGGTTTATACTTTAAACTTCATAATAAAAAAGCTTAATTTGCATGAAGTCACAAAATATATATACAGGCAGTTAAAATAGAAGTTATCAAATGTAATGATTTGTCTTTTGCATAATATGAATTGCATATTAATATAAAATTTTCATATTTTATATTATATAAAATAAATTAATAGCATACATATGAAAACAATTAAAGAATATTTAAGAATTGACTATTTTTACTAGATAACACAAAATTGTAATTTCGATCAAAATGGAATCTTAAATTTCAAAAATGTTTGTTGAACTTTTTCACAAGAGTAATCTTTAAGGCTTTATTCACTGCATAAAGAATTTATCACTTACTTATTCTTGCCCTTATTGCAGTAAATTTTTTTCTTCAAATACAATTAATTTTTAAATCACTTTAATTTTTTTTTTTTTTTTTTATGATACTAAGTCAATGACACAAAATGATTATTTTGTTTGATTCATAGATCACCATCAAAAATATGTTCATTTATCTCCAAAAAATAGTGTCTTGATTTATATGAACGCTAAAGGCATGCATTTCATATTCAACAAAAACACAGCATTCAATGTTTATGAAAAGGTATTTTTCATTGAATTTATTCGTTCATATATTAATTTTTTTTTTATTTTTTTTTAATTCTACACAACACATCTGTCTCTTGATCATAGCACTTCTTTATTAAAAGCATCAGTAATGCACAAAAAGGTTTCTCGTTAAAAATAATGATCAAAATTTTAATTCTAAATGCAAATCAATCAATTAATGAATATATATATACTTTTACATTTCCACAAGCACTCCATTAGTGGATATAAATATGTTTTT
This sequence comes from Thereuonema tuberculata, assembly GCA_023159025.1. Lineage (NCBI taxonomy): Eukaryota > Metazoa > Arthropoda > Chilopoda > Scutigeromorpha > Scutigeridae > Thereuonema > Thereuonema tuberculata. Next base: position 51,014,762 of record JAFIDM010012231.1, on the reverse strand, counting down.
CCATTAATAAGGGCACTTGAAAATATATTTTTTTATTTAATTCATTGTTATAATTTGAATGTGGCTCCTCTGTACCTTCTCACAATTAGCAATTGTATGTCATTTCTGTAGATCCCTGTTTTTCAAATGCTTCTTCATGTACGCATTTTCAGAGAGAGTGCTTAAGAGTATGATGCACTCACAACAGGAAATAAGATCACCGTTTATCAGTATCATTGTTTTAATGAAAAGAACTAAAAAATAAATGCTTTTATAATTTTGAAAGAAGATTTCAAAATAAATGGTTTTACTTCAATAGTAGTTTTATTTTAACTGTATTTTGAAGTTATTTCATTTATAATTTATATATTTATTAGAGTCAGTTAGGTTAAGTCAGATATATAAAACATTTTCCTATTGTCTTTAAAGATACTTAAAAGTCATTCTAGTGGACTTTGTTCTTGCATTTACTTGTTTATTTCAAGAGGTTGCTAATCAACAAACTTACAATAATTTGATTTTCATATAAAATCCTCATACTGCAATAAGAGAAAAGCAATACCTAGTGCAAAAGACCAATCAAGGTGCAATGTTGTGGCTTAGAATGAATATCTCATATGTTTATCTTACATATATTTATAGTATGTTTAACAGCATGTCAAGTGTTACTATATAGGTTATTAATCTTCAGCTTATACAAATCCATGCAAAGTCAATGACTCCAAGCCAACCCATATCTAAGATAGAATGCTCTATACAGCACACAATGTGAATATCTGCCTTCTTCACAGGAGGCTACAAAAAAAATTAATAAACTTCATGTATAAACTCACAATTTGGGAAATAAAGCTAATTACTTTTCCTTGAGTATTTTATTTCCAATAATCGCCAATCACAAGTATATTTTGTAGTAGTAGTAAATATATGTGCATATATATCTACTTAAAAAATGGCCTTAATTTTGATGTTTTTATCATTTTTCTGGGGGTGGGGGGATTAATTATTTGTGCATTTTTATCTTCTGTGTCTTTCAAATTAAAAGGAGCTGTTGTATATCTTAAAATAAATGTATATAATAATATAAAGGTTAAATATAATATTTAAAAAACATTCAAGAACACCAAAGTCACTTATCCCAAATTTAAATCACCTCTTGTGAAAAATCCTTATTAAAGAAATGCATGTAAGTTGACTATCACTTTTTCAGTATTGGAATGAAAGTCAATGTTAATCATAAATAAAAAGTAATGATAATCCAGTAGATACAATGTCTGAATTGCAAGTATGATTGGAAAAAGGAATGTATTTAGAATACCACAATACAGAACTAATCACAATGGATCAGAAGAAGTTAAGATTGGAAACCTGTCTTGGCATAAACAACAAATGTACAATAAGCTAGAAAGTTGACTGTAGCTCTTCTGCTGACTATAGATCTTTGAGTAGGAAATTTAAACCCTTTTTAATGAGAAAATTTTTTTTGATAATGTATTTATAAATTTTATTAGTGCTGTTAAGCTAAGTAGAGCAACTTTTTTTCCCCTTCAAATGATGATAATATCAAATAAAAGAAAATAATCTAATCCACTGCTCTTTATTACAAAATTTGTTTATTACTAAAAAACCTCATGCTTCTACCAGCGATATTTCATGGGGTAATAACCTTTCCTTGCTTCCTCAGGCTACATTTTCAAAAAGTTTAAAATCAAGACAGTTTTAACAAAGAATAAGTCCTATACAATTAAACAAAGAATAAGGTTCA
>JAFIDM010012231.1:50923791-50994122 GCA_023159025.1 Thereuonema tuberculata | reverse complement strand
TGAGGTAAGTAAAGGATTATTATTTATTTAACTAGATCAATTCAATTAAAAAAACTCAATTATAGACTGTCCCCTCAGCCATTAAGCCTATATCAGAGCTTAGTCTGAAAAGAGTATTCCCGACGATCTCATTTGAATCCAAACAAAGTTACATCTTTCCTAGGCCATCCAGGGAAATTCGCGATGTGCTTCTTAGGCTAATTAATGGCAATAACGTTTCGGTCCTAAAGGACCTCACACTTTGAAACGCCCTATATTGTTTCCAAATTTACCAAAAGATACGTCCTGCAGCTGAGCAGACCTAACTTAATGGAACCTACAGCTAATCGGAATAAACGATTCGGTCCTTCGGACCTCATTAGCATGAAAGTTGTTTCTTAGGCTAATTAATGGCAATAACGGGAAATAATTATCAAATACACGAAATTGGTACGGAAATTATTAAAAGAAGCGCTTACCTTATGTTTCTTTTCTGCCGATTGAGGAGGATAAACTGTTGCCACCGACTTCAGGAATGAGGCTAACATCTCCTTGAAGTTTGCCTGGAATTGGTGATGCCACATGAATTCTGCCAGGTAACTATCGAATTTCACGTTTACCTGCAGACAAGCTTTCACAACCATTCATTTTGGCAGCGTCACAAAAAGCACACACCTCGAACCACGAAAGCCGTACTCCAAAAGAACGAAAAACACATGGTCTAAAAAACATGTGGTGTTAAAACACAGATATCGACGTATTGCTCCGTGACGATGCAAGCGCAAAAAGGCACCGAGCCACGTATCCTTCCGAACACTGCGATTGGCTTGTACCCTCTTCTCCGGTTTAACCCTACTTTTTACTTGTTAATTGTTCATTTCATCAGTGCCCCTCACCCACTAAAATAGAATTTGCAAATTAAAATGAAATTAATTTCAAGAAATTTTTATTTATTTCGTATATAAGTACAAGATATATGTATGTGTATATACAGTATGGCCGAAAACAAATGACACTGAACAATTTGACCATATGAAAGGTGGCACTGCAAGATAAACACGTAGGCAATTGTTGTATTCAGAACAGGAATGATTGTGAATGTGAGATTAATCAGTGTTGCTGTCAAAATGATATTAACTACCGAAGAGAAAATGTTCATTGTGGAGCACTATTTTCGATCATACGGAACAGGCCGTAGCAGTAAACCTAATCTGCTACACGTTGCTATGGAATTTCAGGAGCATGTTAACCTTCCAGCACCCATGGACAAAGTTATGCTATCCATCGTCGATAAATTCTGTCGAACTGGAAGTGTACTCGCACAGCGAAAAGTTGCACCGGCTGTCCCGAAACAGTAACAACGAATGAAAATCACGGCAGACTTTCTGAGCCAGTGTTGCAGTCACCACAACGAAGACTCCAACGAAAAGCAGTTAAACTGGACATGGGTCGAACATCAGTTCGACGTATGTTTAAAACCATTGGTGGGTTCCCTTACAAGATACAGACTGGCCAACCATTGAAACCTGTCCATAAAGAAGCAAGAGTTGTGTACTGTGCTTCCATGTTAGCAATGGTGTATGACGATCCCGGATTTTTGGCTCATGTTTGGTTTTCGGACAAGTATCACGTTAATCTGAATGGCTATATCAATCAACAAACAATCTGATTTCTTGGTTTCGCTCGACCAGACATCATTATTGAAACACCACTCCACAGTGAACGGGTGACGATATAGTGTGCAGTCTCTGGAAACGGCATCATTGGTCCGTACTTTATTGAGGATGACCAACAGAATCCGGTGCATGTAAATCAGGTGCTTTATGGAGAACAGGTAATCACGCCATTTCTGAGGGACCTCCAGCATTTCTGCCAAGCACAACACCTATGTCTTCATTCCCAGCTGTTTCAACAGGATGGGGCTACATGTCATACGACGAGAGAATCACTTCGGCTACTTCATGACACCTTTGGAAATCCCATGATATCCCGTGGAGCAAACATTCCATAACCCTCACATTCTCCTGATTTAATTTCACCTGATGTGTATGTTTGGGGAATGTTGAAGGAAATGCTTTTTCAAGGACAACCTCCGTCAATCATTGCTGAGCTGTGGCAAAAGATTGTGACAACTCTTAGGAGAATGGAACAACCTCTCTTTCAGGACATGGTGGACATGTATTTGTCAACAACCACTGTTGATTATTCTTTTGGTTGCAGAGTTTTCTGTTCAAAATGGTTCAGTGTTGTTTGTTTTGGCCCATGTTTGTTGTTTGTTTTGTTGTTTGTTTGTTTTTGCTCTGTAAAAACAGAGCATCTAAAGGAAAAAGATTTTTTTTTTTCAATTATCACAAAAAATTACAACGCAATAATACATTTTGGACTTCCGTATATATGATACTAGCAGAAATACCCTTTCTTTGTTGGGTGACAAAAAACAGATGTCTGATGTGGATGAGAAAGAAATTGAAATTGTGAGATCACTTTGAAACTTTCCAATTGGTAAAAGTATCATATGATAGATACAAACTAATATTATATTCTGTAACCCGAGATCCGTAGATATGAAATTAATACCAAGATTGGAGAATATAAGACTTCCCACCCCCCATCACTTCAAACCTTCCCCAGTTGGTAAAAAATTACGTGATCATTACAAATAATGTTATTTTGCAACCCGAAAACCCTGTAGAAGTAACCTTCAACAAAGTTTGCCCTCCCCCCCACCCTCTTGTTTAGATCTGTTAAGGCCCGATATTGAAAATTCGATCAAATAGCATCTTTTTGATTTTGACAAAGAACACTAATGTGAAATTTCGTGTTTTCAACTAAAGCAGTTTCAGAGATATGCGTACCCTTTAAGAAAGTTTGCCCCCCCCCCCCCCCCCGTTTACACCACTTAGGGGAGGTTAATCAAAATCCTGATAGCTTACTTTTTCCAAGTACAACCTAAGAAAGAATTCTGCTAAATTTCACTTTCCTGGCTATTTGGGAAAGAGGAGAAGTAGTGATGAGTCAGTCAGAGAGGGCTTTCGCATTTATATATTTAGATGTCGTATACAGTTATGTATTACAGATGTAACATATATTTATATTATATATTTATCCTTCTAACTTTTGCCGCTACAAAATTCTTAATTAGATCTTTTATATCTAAAGTAACCATAATATCAGTTTCTGTTTTCATTAATGATAAATAGGTAAGACATTCTTGGGACTGCAATTGATCAGTTCGGCATTATACACATTGGAGTGGTGTGGCACATGGCATTATTCACATTACTGAAAATAGTCAAAAGTTTCTGAAAATGTGGAGTGTGTGGATCACATATCGACACACTGAACATGTTCAAACTTACTTTGATGTGCCACTCATGAAGTTTGTTGTTGAATTTACTGTTAATTTTTTATCGATTTCGTCGTGCAATCTATATAGTAAAGGTTTACTCATGAATAACAGCATTGTATAAAAATTTACTATATTTATCGTCTTGAAATGGCACCCCTTCTGATCAGGCACCTTTGTGCAGGGCATAACCTGCACACCTGCATGGGGCAGCCCTGCATTTCACATTATCTGCACAATAATGTGCAGATATTATCTTCACAATAGTGCGAAGGCCGCTTGTTTTCAGGACCTTACAGATGCATTAATCGAAAGGAGGTCAGCAAATCAAACAGATGTCTTTGATAAACAGATAAGATCCCACAGACATTCTAATTTGAGATGCTATTATGTCCAAGATGATGCCCTGCATAACTGTTTTCTAGAAGCAAGGCTACAATACTGCATTAGAAGCTTAATTTTACCATCATGGAATTACATAATGTCCATCAAGATCTCTGAATTGAAAGCCTGCCAGTCAGCACTTAGTGTGCAAGCATACAGCATTCTGCGCTTTATTAATCTTCCGAAATGTACAAATGCTCTACTTTTACTTAGATACATTGGTGACTCAGTATAAGACAGTTCGTGAGATCCAAAAAATTCAACCACATAATATGGAGAAGTCCTTTCTGTACCATTGTAAAGAGACATACAAACAACCCATGTCACATATGACCACTGTTTATTAACTTACTGTTTACATTCATATGGTTCATTCATATGGTCAACCTCAGACATATGGTTGATCAAACAGGTGTTTTGGCATTTAATTTTTCTCCTTTGAATTAAAGTTAACTACAATCCATTGCTTTTGAAGTCTCTTTTAGCAAACATTTACAGTACATGTATTATGAGGTAGCAATCTTCTTCATTCAGTCAAAATAAGTCTTTAATGAAAAGAACGCAAGGAAAACATGCCATGTGTAGCATGTAAACACAGTAATGTTAGATTAAATTAGATTAAATAAAAGCAGAGCATCTGAACAGGCTGAATAATAAATTTAGATCCACAGGCTTGTACGCTAGTTAACATTCTATCGAAGTGCTTTATATCAGCAGTAAAGAATCACTTCAATTTCAACCATTTATTTTAATCATTAGTTGTACATTAATACTAAATTTGATGTGAATTAGTTCATTCCTTTATGACATTTCACTTTTTGTTTCTACGAGTGTACCTTAGATTGGAAGAAAGAAAGAAGCATTTACTAAAACAGGCAAAAGTTCTTCTTGGTGCAACCAAGATTACCATCATGTTCCATAAACAAAGTTTGAAAGATCTTAACAAGATGGAGAAGTTCTTGACAAGAAAATAATTGTTACAGAAATTCTGCTAAATTAAATTTCAATGTTTTTATCAATAAAGCATGTGTCTAAAATTTATCTGCCAAAATTAATTTTTGATGGCCATGTTGAATGGATGTCACAATGATCAAATAAATAATATTGCTACTGTACTTTCGTGTGGGCATGATCGTTCAGTGGCGGAGGGGTACGGAATGCGACGGAACAAAGGTTCTTAAAATAATAGAGACTTTTAATCTCCCAGTTTAATTCCAAATACACAGAATCTCAATCAGAATAAGCAATCTTCGGATAAGGCCCAGCTTCTGCGTAGACTTCTATCGACTGGCGGGATGTCTGGTTAGCTCCACAACAACTGGATCGCCTACTGCGGTTCGGCTGCCATCTCTCCGAGGTCATCTGATGGGATGTGCGCTGCTCCGAGCCTCTTCGGTGACAGGAACTCTTCTCTCGGCAAGGGGAACTTGTCCGTAGTCTTCGATCGATCACCAGGTTTCTCCGAGCTTCTAGGGCAACTGGAACTCTTCTCTCAGCTAAGGTTGGCTTATCCGTAGCCTTCTATCGATCACTGGTCTTCTTCGAACTTCTAGGGGAATTGACACTCTTCTCTCGGCTAAGGTTGGCTTATCCGTAGCCTTCTATCGATCACCGGTCTTCTTCGAACTTCTACGGGAATTAGCGCTCTTCTCTCGGCTAAGGTTGGCTTATCCGTAGCCTTTTATCGATCACCGGTCTTCTTCGAACTTCTACGGGAATTGGCGTTCTTCTCTCTGCTAAGGTTGGCTTATCCGTAGCCTGCTGTCGACCACCGGTCTTTGCTAAGCCTCTACGGCAATGGAAACACTTCTTACGGCTGACGATTCTTCTAAATCTTTGGTTTGAAGACCTTCCCGTGGCGGTTTGCCACTATTCACTTCTTCTAATTTCGCTCAAACGTAGGTCTCCTTCTCGGAGTACATCTGCTAAACTCTTCGGTTTTAATGTCCTGGTTGGGAATTCTCTCAGGGCACCTGCCCAAAAACACACTCGACTGCTGTCTCCCGAAGGGGAGTCTGCCCGCAGCTGCTGGCCACACAACTCGACTGCTACACTTTCTCCAATTGGAGACCCTCTCATGGCCGAACGCCACTAACGAACTGTCTTCCAAGTGCTCTGCCTCTCTATATATAGCCGCTGACTGCCTCGTTCCTGCCCTCGGACTGATCGACTTCGCACAGGTAAGCCGAGTTGGACGAGTCGACTTCATTGGCGGGGGAGTGGACAAAACGACAGGTAACAATATACCAACTTTATACCTCTCTTTTAGCTGACGAACCCCGACAGGGAACATGTTCCTTAAAGAAGGGTGAATAATTTTAATTTAAATTTTTATTAAAAACTTGATAAGGGGGTTCAAAAAAGTGGGACTCCGAAACGTCGTTTTTTAAATTGTTTTCTTAATTTAAGCAAAGAAAAGTAAATGCGATTTTAGTTGGCAGTTTATATAATATACCAACTTTGCCTGACGTCTGAACCAAAATGGATAGCATTCATAAATATATAATTTCATTCTCAATAGTATTAAATATTGTCTCTCTTTTATCCAGGATAATATTTGGAAATTTATAAGATGAGATTTTCGGATGCTGCATATTCTTGTCTCTAGAAACCTCAAAGGTTAAAGGAGGCAGGAAAATAGAATCTTGTAATAAGTAATGTATCATATAGAGCTGAAATGCAAAATTGTAGTGAAGTGGAAATGTTGAAGCTTTTAATTTTTAAAAACAATTATTTTGGGTTTGGATAATTTTATCTCAGCAAAGTGTTTTGTGAGATAGCAAAAGATTTACTTATTACGTAGATGATGTGTGTAAAGAAATCGCATAAAGATATTTCTGATGATGATTCTGTAACTTTTATTGTAGCTTTCAATAATAATAAAAAAAAAATTCCATCACTGTGCAGAATAAGTATAGGGTAACTTACATGTAGGGTTTGGAAACTATATTTAACATCATATAGGCTACAACAAATCGGCAATTTTTTTTGTCTCTGCAGTAATATATGTAATAATAAAAATATCCTAATTAAAATCTAATCTCCAGAATTAACTTTATATCTAATTTTAAGCTTCTAAACATTTCATTAACATCATTAATTCATAATTACTCAAAATTTCTTTCCCCTCAATAGATTTGGATATTCCACCTATCCTGTTTTCAGCTTCAAATGTTGTCACATTGATAAATCCTAACAGAAAATTTGTCCTGGCCTAAGAACATTTTTCCTTTTAGTTGTTTGTGTAAAATGATGCTCTCTATTTAAAATTTCACAACTTCATTTTACATTATATAAACAACAACAAAATACTCAAAATATTTATATGATGTTCTGTATTGCATACTGAACATCTTTGCATCCATTTGCATGTCATGACTTTACAGCTTCTTTAGCTGTAGTTTTTTAATAAAGAACAGCTGTAAAACATAAAATTGACTTAAAACAAGAAAATAAAATCCTTCAGCAGATCTTTTGTTCTTTTAAAAATGTATAGCATATAAAAACATTCACTATTATTTTTGAATAAAATCTTATTCAAAACAAAACATCATTTGCACAATATCAGAAATTAACATATTGAAAGAAAATTTCGAAGAAATTTAAGTCTTTATGAACTTTGTATTCATTGTGACTACTGTTCTGTTTGTCAACTTTGCCACACACACTTTAGGCACATACATATAAAAAACAAAAACAAACAAAGGAGACCTGTACCTACAAAGCAGATCTTAGGTTCCCTTAACAACTCACTACATATAAACTTACACACACACACACACAGAAAAAAGTAAACAAATTCATAAGTGCTCAAACACACACACATGCATATATACATTTATCAATATACATACATACATATACCCACATTTACATATATAAAACCAAAGTCCACAACATTTAATATAGAATGGGCAGTGCAAAAAAAAAAAATTACCGCAAGCCCATACCACCCCAAGGATGAGTAAGAATTGGTCGGCAGGGGCCCACTCGAACAGCTCAGAAGACCGCGAAACACACACTGTTAAATTGCTGATCACTTGACAGCATTTGTATCTATCCTTAGTTATCTCTAGGGCTATGGAGTTGATACATATAACCTTCAACTCCAACTCCGACTTCTCAATAAATATGGTAACTCCGGCTCCAGCTCTGACTCCTTTTTGTATACATCAATATAGAAAATAAAATAAATAAATGCATCACATGCTTTTTCACAATCATCATCTTCTATAATACACTGACATATAGAATGTTTCCCTGACTTTTCTGTTGTTATTGTAAAGTGGTCAAAAACATCCGACTTTGTTGACAATTTATTTGCCATTGTGAAGTTTTCATGGAGTGTTTCATTAATATAAATATCAAAATATATGTTATGTTTTGAAATTTGCATAGAACTTAAATTTAAAATATATCCTGAAAAGAATAAGTTAATCAAATTATTGCCTATGAAATAGAAATTAAATATATTATTTATATTATTATTTTAGTTTGTAAGGAGTCGGAGTTAGAGTCCATACATTTTTACCGACTCGACTTCAGTAATCCAAGAAGTGCTTTCGACTTCAGTTCTGACTCCACAGCCCTGGTTATCTCATTACAGATCTAGATGATTAGTGTTCAAAAGGTTTGTGATTGCTTCACAAAAAGAAAATCCCTAAAAGAATTGGTCACAGGAATTTAAATCATGGCTGTTAGGGACCAAATGCAAAATACGGAGGGGTTGATTCACATTTATTCGGTTGATTTCAAGGGCATGCGCTATCTCGCACTTGCATGTGATGCAGCATTGTTGCGATCAAATCAGAGGTTATAAGCTGTAGTTGATTATTTGGTAACTGGAATTGTGTTGCATTCTAAATATGCTGCCCAAAATCCCAAATTGATGGGAGTTGCTCTTTCCGATGCTAAATATGCCGCTTCAAAAATTATGGACATTTGCAAACACTGAAATTTTCATGTTTTCATGTTCACTGTCAACCGGGTAATAGCAGAAAGTCGTATGAAGGCCATGAGCCAAAGGCCCAAAAACAATACCCGGCAGCAACTCCTAACGTTATTAGAAAGTGAAGATTATGATTGTCGGCGAGAACCCTATCACCCAAAAGGTGTTAGCCTAGGCTAGAGGATTTTCTTAGCCAATGATTGCACAGATAATTAGGCGTGATCTGCAATTAGAAAAATCAGCTCGCGTTCTTTGCCTACTTCCTCGATTCATTGCTGAAAGGAAGACCAACAGCCGAAAACTTTACGAGCACCATTTATCGGGTGAAAATGGAAGTACTTTGGATGAGGCATGGAGCTACCTTATTGATACCAAGAATCCAAGGGCAATATTTTATCGCCCTTTTGATGCTGAAGGACGATCTAAGTGGTACCCCGAATGCAAAGAAACTTTTCAAGAGGATTCATGATTGTTGTGGGTTACACCTACAGAGAAGAGTTGCTGCTGAGGAAGGTACCTGCAAAGGGCAAGATTAATGCTGCCTTTTACTGAGAGCATGTCCTGGAACCCTTGTATCGTGACGATATTCCTGCATCGTATGGGAGCAACAAAAGGAAAGTGTGGATTCATCAGGACAAGCGCGACCCAGCTGTACATGTCCAATATGGCAACTGAAACCGGAATACGAACAATCCCATACATTATGATTCCTGCAAAATCCCCTGATGCATCTCCAATGGACTTCTGCGGGTTTGGATTACTTAAACGGGCTCTGGGAACATGATAACCGAAAACAGTAGAATGGCTTTGAAAAGCATTCAAAGAGGAGTGGAACAAAATCCCCCTCGTCTACCTCCAATGCAGCCTTCTTCAATGGAAACTGCAATGCAGAGCCATGGACAGAATGCAGCGGCACTTTATTGAACACAACCGGTTGTGGAGAAAAGGGTTCTGCTAACTGTAAGTCTATGATGTGATCAAAATCAACCGAATAAATGTGAATCAACTCTCCGTAGCAGGACATCGATATGAAATTATATGTGAATCAAAATTGTCATGAAAAAATGCCCAAGTGCAGCCTGTTCATCTTGCACGAGTCATTGGAAATGGAATGATGAAACTATAGCAAGATGCTGATTATTCATTATTCATTTATTTTGCTCATTATTCATTGTTTCATCAAAGAAAAAGTTTTCTTTATAGCACTTATTACTCATTATTAACCAAATATGTTTATTTATTTGTTTATTTATTTATTTACAGGTACCTTGTGACAGGAGAGCCATTTTCATCTTTGGCTGTTGAATTTAGAATTTCAAACTCCAATATCAGCAGAATTGTTAAACATGTTCTTTCAATAATGTCAGAGAAGCTGAAGCCCCTCCTCATGCCTGTACCTTCTGAAGATGATTTTAAAGCTAAATCTGTTGAATTTTGGGAAAGGTGCAATTTTCCTAATTGTGTAGGAGTAATAGAAGGAAAACATATTCCTTTAGCAGGACCTTCAGCAGTCAAAGAGAATCTCTCCGTAGTGCTATTCTTAATTGTTGATGCAAGATATAAATTTATTGCAGTTGATGTTGGACCATATGGACAAGAAGGTAACACTGCAGTTTTCTCAAAATCAGTAACAGAAAAACAAATCTCCTGTGGAACCTTTGGCTTCCCAGAAGATGCTCCATTACCTGGCTCAGAAATAGTTTTGCCTTATGTTCTTGTAGGAGATGAATCATTCAGAATCCATGAACACATAATGAAACCATACAGCAAAAATCAAGCAAAGGAAGATTCTGAAAAGGCTCTTTTTAATCTACATGTAAGCAGAGTAAAGAAGGTGTCCGAACATGCTTTCAGATTATTAGGTAAAGTTTTCAGGATTTTTCACAATCCCATTGTTGTAAAGCCTGAGACTTGCTCCTTATTATTAACAGCAACATGTTGTTTACATAATTTATTGCTTGATGCTGAAGAATCTAGTGAAACATTCAATGAAAAGGAGCAAGAATTTGATGGCCCACCATACGTAAATTTTATACCAATCGCAAAACCTGGAGGCTTTGCCCATGCGAAGGGTTTTAAAGTTAGAGAAGGTTTCAAAACTTTCTTTAATGCACAGATAAAAACTGAGAAGTAAGACAGGAGTGACTAGTTAATATCAGATATTGCATTTTTTTTTTATAATTTACAAAAAAAAATTGCTGAAATTATTAATGCTTAGTAATGATAAACTGAGGAAAGTCAACAATCATTTAATTAAAATGATATATATCGCAACTAATTTAAAATTGAAAAGAAACTAATTATCCTTTTTCTTTAAATGTTAAGAGACCAAGTATATGTCAATCTTCCACATATCAGTGAATCACAGATATCATAATTGTCAATCAATGATTTATCTTCTCTGCAAAATTAATCGTTATTCTAAATAGGAAAACTTCTATAAAGTAACCAAACACATTGGTTATGGTATAATTATATTTTTTCTAAATATGAGAAGGACTATGTAAGCCTATCTATCCTTATCAGATTAGGCCTATTTAGATTTACTGTATAGTCCGGCGTATAAGACGGCTTTTTAAACCAGGAAAATCTTCTCAAAAGTCGGGGGTCGTCTTATACGCAGGTTGCTGAAACTTATACGGCGAGTATATCCCAAACTCTATATTTTAATTGGAAAAATTGGGGGTCGTCTTATACGCCGGACAATACGGTAATTTGTCATTTACAGACAATTTCATTTGTCTGGATTAGTAATTTTGATTTAAATAATTTGGAAAAAATCATACAGTGTAACTCTTTTCATTGATTAGTTTCAGATTAGATTGTTAAAAATTAATAATTAATTGCGAATCTTAGAAATTCCAATTTACCTCAGATTATTTCAACCGAACACATAAACAATCTGAATAGCTGTTCACTTCATTTTTAATCTCTATTGTTATAGTTTTATTTTATTTTGTAAGATCATTATGTTTCTTTTTTCTGCTGATGAATCTGTATCAATTTATTTTGTACTGTTCAGTGATTATTGGAAGACTAAATTTCATTCTATTAAATTAAAAAAATAAATTAATTTTTAGAAATCTGCATCATCAGTTCCTTTGGAAACTGAACGATTACAATTTTTTTATACAGGTAGTATTTAGAGCTAATTATAAAATTATGCAATTAATTGATAATACTGTATTAAGGCTGAAAGAAGAAAGAATTGAAAATGAAACGTTTATAAATTGCCTAGTCTTAGAATCAGATGAAAAATTAATAGGCTGTCAGATATTTTTTCTATTATTGTTAAGGAATTAAACTAGACAATGGCTGCCCATGTGCTTTAATCAAGATTAAACATTTCTAAGAAACGTTTTCACTTCAGTTTTCTTTGGCCCAATTGCTTTTGTGAACATAATAAATAATGAGCAATACGATAAAAAAAATACAATATTTATTTATTGTATAATATGATAAAAAATTTACTTTGCTTAAATTGTTTTGTTTTTCCCCATTTTTTTTCTCTTTCATGATGTTCACGAAGAATCCCAAGAAATTGATCTAAGGCAAGAAGAAATGCAAGGTTGTCTTACAAATTTTAACTTCCAATTACAAGGCATAGGGAGCCAATATCTGGTTTATAATTTCATTCTGCTAGGAGCCCCAATGATTCCGAGTGAACTTCATTACAAAGATTAGTAATCCAGGAAAGGCTGTTTTGTGGTCGCAATAATGAGAAATGATCAGGAATTATAGTTATATAAATACTTCCCGTTATATTGCAGAAAAATTAGGAAAATTTTATGTTTGTGAAGTGCCTTTCGTGTTAATCTTACCCAATTAATGAAATTAATAACAAGAACTCTGGAAAGAAAGATTTTCTCAATTACATACAGCATTTGTTAGTTTTGTTAATTATGCATATCACTATACCTAGAAAAAGGTTTTCAGAATAATAGTTTTAAGCGCAGTTGCAATGAGACTGCTATCGCATAAAATAATAGAGTAATAACAAGATATGTAACATATAATAGCTGTTATAATGAAGATAAAATTAATATAATCTATGAAATCAGTTGCTTGAATATTACTGCCAATAAATTAAAATCTGGCAAATGGTAAATATTTAAAACTCTTCTCTCAGAGCACGTAAAGAAAAAAAAATATTGGATTTCTCAAATTCCATTTTGGAAAAATATGTAAATAAATTTAAGCAAAAATGCCATATTATTCTTTTAAGTTATTATTATTTAAAGTATTGGGAAAACCTGTTTTGTAATAGCAATTTACAATAAATTATATTCTTTTATATTATTAGAAAAGAATTGAAGGATAGTGTTTTTGAATCTTGCCAGATTTCTTTAGCTTTAACACAAAGAAAAGTCTGAACTAAAATTTTGATTGGATATTTGAAATTTAGCAAAACTTGAAAACTTATTTATTTTGTAACTGATGAAGAATGCTGGAATTGTGATTTAAATGTTTCTAATGTTTTTTATTTAATAACATTTATAAAAATCAGTTCTGAAATTGTATGTCTTGACTTGAGTTATTTAATTATTAAAATCTTTGTTACCCAAAGTTAGTAAAGTTACCCAAAGAGTAAGATGCTGACATGGTATAATGCACATAGTTTGCATAAGATGTATCTTCCAAACAAACTGATTGAAAGATTATCCTGGATAATGGAGAAAGTGTTGAAAAAGAAAGGAAAACGTTCGTTAGACTATAGACTCCGTAATGATGAAGATGTAATTTTGTGCAGTATTGCAGCCAGTGGAAGAGACTGCAGTTGAAAGGATGGGAGAAAATGGACCCTACTATGTTTTTTTGATTGGAGGAAAAAAAAAATCTGTCGTTTTGAGGCAGATCATTTGTTCCAGCTGCCAGAAAATCTAACTTTATGACTGATTTAAAATAAGTATAGGTTGTTACAATTGTTTGTTATAAAGTAACTATAGGTTATAACTATGCATCGTATAACTATGCATTGTAAATCTGGTGGGTGTTGATAAGACATTTGACTGGGGAAAAAAAATTAAAACTTGTACCCCTTATCTGATCTGTTCGTTCAATGCCTTATCAAGTTTAGAACTCAATTTCATACTTGCTTTTCATCTAATAGACATGTGTTGTCAATGCCTAAGTATCATCAAAAATATTTGGTAAAAAATGCTCCCTGGAAAACCTCAAATTGGTTGTGATATAATCTTTCCTGGCCAACTTTGCACTTCCAGATAAATATAATAATATATCAGTAAACAGATGGACTAAAGAAAAGTACTGCACTTCATAGATATAATACAAGTTATTTATTGCTATAAAAAATCTCTTCATCATATATTAAATACATTTCTTCTTTAAAATTCATTATCAAATTTCATACAACTACAGACAATGGTTTCTGTGAAATATCATTTGAAGTTGTATGAAATTTGAAAATTTAAAGAAGAAATATATTTCACAATTCATTATGACAGATTTGATCACAGGCCGGTTTTGCAGATAACAGCTCAAATCTGCAATGAAAATTTAGTGGCAAGAAAAAATTAAAGAAGAACGAAGCTTATCTGTTCAAAATGCAATATACATTTGTTAATGCTTTGTTGACTTTTACACATTGACTGTTACTGACCAGTGGTTTCCAAAAATACCACATCTGCTGCAGGACATACAATTGTTGTTGTTTTTTGTTTTTCAAATTTTTCTC
Source organism: Thereuonema tuberculata (assembly GCA_023159025.1). Lineage (NCBI taxonomy): Eukaryota > Metazoa > Arthropoda > Chilopoda > Scutigeromorpha > Scutigeridae > Thereuonema > Thereuonema tuberculata. The sequence goes on along the minus strand of JAFIDM010012231.1, from coordinate 50,979,770 downwards.
AGTTTATTGCATTAATAAACTAAATCACTATATGGAGGGTTAATATCTGTATGAAATAATAAATTTAATATGGCATAACTCTAAGAGAATTCCCTTTTCTAGCATCTATTATGTTTGTGCACCATTACATCAGACAGTTGCTTGCAGCATAGTTTCCACTGTAGAATTCTCAGTTGTAGGAATAATGGACCACTCGAAAGACTATCAAGTGTGCTGTGTGTGTTTCCTAGGGCACATTTTAGTTGATTGAACTCAGAAATCCATTGGTCTTGTGTCCAGAGACTTACAGGGATGTGCTGGAAAGGTATGGCCTTGCTCCCAGTTTCTAGCTCCATGCTTTCATGAAAGACTAATAACATTCTGACAGTTTGGCAGCAGCTTTATCCTAATGGATGTGGACAAATATTGAATCATTTACGTAGAGGGCCGGAATTTTCCTGGTGTAGATTGGCCTCATTGTGCCTGATAATACGAGGGGTCCTCAATACGTTCGTGCAAAAAAATAGAAACAATACATTTACACAAAAAATTTTATTCACAACTTTTCGAAATAATACCCATCGACATCTATAGATCATTGCATCCGTTTGAATCAACTACAAAAGCACCCACCCAGTCCGCAGCAGACACCCCACCTATTTCATGTAGATATGCCTCCAGAGCCTCTTTGTCACTTTCGAAACGTCGTCCCCATGACTTTGATTCACCTTTGGGAAGAGAAAGATGTCCAGAGGGGCTAAATCGGGAGAATAGAGCAGGTGCCCCAGTTCCTTGAGTTTGTTTTCCGCCAGAAACTGCTTAGTTAACCTCGCAGTCTGTACAGGACAATTGTCATGATGCAGTAGCAGGCCTCTGCGCCTGGTCCTCGGACGAACCTGGGCGATGGTTTCCAGCACATGGAGTAGGCAAACATCAGTGTACCACTTTGCCATGACAGATTTCTGTGTTTCAGTGGTACTGTGCACACGTGACCGCTTCGACAGATGAACATTGCAACCATCATTTTTTTCACACTTCGTTCGTGCTTGAACTTCGATGGCAGAAGTGCCCCTTTTTGCTGCCATATGGACGACTGTTGTTTCGTGAGTGGGTCATAGTGATAGACCCAAGTCTCATCACCTGTTAGTGTCTCACTCATTGCATTCGAAGCACCTTTGTTGAAACGCCGCAACATTTTCCATGACCATTCCACACGATTGGATCTCTGTTCAGCAGTCAATTGAGGGGTACCCAACGAATGGATACACAGCTGAATCCCAAATGCTGATGGAGGATAGCCGAAACACTTCCCGATGAAATGTTCAACACATGGCACAAATGTGCAATGCTGACATAGGGGTCTGACGCAACAGCTTTCTGCACTGCGGTGATCGATTCCGGTTTTACAGCACTCACAGGGCGACCTTCTCTAGGTGCATCTTTAAAGGCTTGCACTCTGCAGCGGAAATGCCCATACCTCTTATAAATTCTACGGATGGAAGGTGCATTATCCCAAAACATATGCTCCAAAGATGAGCGACATTCGGCAACTGAAAGACCCTTTTTGAAGTAGTAGAAAATCATAGCATGAAAGTGACAAAGAGGCTCTGGAGGCACACCTACACGAAATAGGTGAGGTGTCTGCTGCAGACTGGGCTGGGTGCTTCTGTAGTTGGTTCAAACGGATGCAACAATGTATAGATGTCGATGGGTCTTATGTAGAAAAGTTGTGAATAAAAGTTTTTGAGTAAATATATTCTTTCTATTATTTTGCACAAACTTATTGAAGACCCCTTGTAGTCAGCATTGATTTTTGTATTTCGTGCCACGCTTTGTATCTGCAATTTGCCCCTATGACAATATCCAGCGACGACCATGAAGCCTTTTGGAAAAAACTTCTTGCATTACCGGATGAAGTCGCACTGACGCTTTTCTGTTACTGGCCAGTTTCTGAGATAATTTTTCCATGCTTTTTTTAACATTAATACAAACTTCCATTTGTCACAAGTAAGGCACATTTCGTAGAGTTTGTGTCAGTTCATTTTTCAGTCAACTTGATTGTGTTGCAGAAGAGCATGTTCTTCCACCTTGTGAAATGTAGTTCCAAACATTTTCAGATGACCTTAGAAACATACAGCTAGGAGATTCCACACTTGCCAGCCGTGCAACTTTGAGTCAGAAGGTTTTCCTGGAGGACAAAGTGTCGAATTCCTGTTAACATCAGCAATTTTACCTTAAAACATTGTCAGTTCTGGTAGTTACAGGTTCCAATAGCCTTGACAAATAGAAATGCCGTAGTTGCTAACAAGTAGGCTGTTCTTTCTCCACTATTTTGTAACCTCCATGTAACTAAACTTTGCATGGAAAAGGCAATGTAATATAGCCCTCCCATAAAGCTAGCTTGGTCAGAATAGTTAAATAGAATTAAGATCAGAATAGTTAAATTGACAATTTCTTAAGATTGATGAATCATAAGTTTACATAACATGCCTGAATATGAATACATATTTTATTTGTTTAACCTTTAATTTTAGGTTTTCCTATTTTTCACATAAAAATTAGATGTACCGCTGAGGATAATGAAATGAAAGCCAAAACTTCAGCGTGTTCAGTTACAACAAATAATTAGGATTTTGAAGTCTTAACGTTTTCAGATGATTAAAGAATTATAACCAATCTTGAGGTTTCGAAAATGTTATATTCCAAAGAAAGGCCTTGTTATAAAGTAAATCAATAGGTGTGTTTTAAAACAAGTAATATATTAATAACTAAGGCAAAGAAATGTTACTGTGTACTTCATGCTTAAATATGTTCTAATCTTTCTTTAACTTTAAGATATAGGTGAAATTTATTGTAAATTCAAAAGTAAGCATAACAGTTTTTGTTTCAAAATTATTTCTATTGAAAACTAAGAAAGTGATTTATCATTGATAATTCAAGTAATAAAACCTGCAATATTAATCTGTTCCGAGATCGAAATTTTGAATAATTTTTACTTCTTGTAATTTCTAACAACAATTTAAGACTGATGAGGTATTTCATGTCCTTCTGTGGCAAATGATTTTATTTTCTTGACTGAAGAAGTATCTAGTCATAGGAATGAAACAACATTTCTAACCAAAACATAAACATTTTTTTATTTTGAAAAAAAATCATAATAATATTTGTGTCAAAAATCAATAGCATTATTTCAAGAACCTGCACAATTAATGAATAATAATAATACTTTTGTAACGACAGAATGACATTGTAAGACTTATGCAACTTATGGTATACAGTAGATTTGGATTTATTTTGTTGGAAAAGCTTATAGCATTCACGAGTAACAGATTTAAAAAGAAAAAAAAAAGAATTAACTTTTAAAAAGACAAAAAAAAAAAAAAAAAAAAGACAAGACATGGTTTATTTTAATTTATTAAAAACACTTGATAGATATGTATATTTTATTTATAACAGAATTAAAAATAATAACACCAGGATATTTACAAAACTATTCTCTAAATAAAGTTTATAACAAAAAATTAAATCGAACAAATGAAAACTTTTCTTGATCGTAGTTCATTGGTTTAACACAGTTAAATATAAAAGTACTATAAAACAGGTAGATTTGAGGAAATAATTTTGAGGTCTTACATTCAACAAAAATACATAAAAATGTAATGGTCTTTTGAAAGGATTATATTTACAAAACCAGTAAGGTTATTATAATTACAACTTTTTATAATAAACCCAAACTGTTAATGCAGTTCATCCTTAATAGCAATGTTCTTTTTCACAACACCAAAATTTAAAGTCTTTTGATATTGCCATTATATCTGTGTAATAAAAACAATACTATATTTCTGGGGGGTTTTTCCCCCATTATCTATTGATGAGAAGGAGGACAAACTCAGTTATGCGGCATGTTGGTGTCTGGATAATTCAAGCACCAACAAATTTCAATACAAACATATTGTTACACAATGTTTATATTTTGCAATTATGTAATAAATTAATTAAAAATTGTCTCGAAAATGAAAATGGGGGAAATAAATATTCAATACCATGTTTTCATAAAACAAAACTATTTAAAAAGTTTAATGAGACCATGATTTACAAGTTTGCTGAATTTTGTAGCAATTTCATTAAATTTCCTGAGGCTCATTTAATCTACTCCCATAACTGTGCAAACTCTAAGTTGTGATTGACATTCTAAGTAAATCTCGTGCAATCATTACGAGTAAATTTCATGCTTTAATTGTTACTGAATATAGCAAAAAAAGCAAACTGAATTTCACGTAGGGTTCCTTCTGTTGGCAAATGTACTTTTCTTAATCAATTGGCTGAATATATCAGACTTTACTTTTTCTTTCAGCCTTTGCCAGCCATACTCATCCAGCAAATTGCTTAAGCACCATTGATTCTTGTACTTTAAATAAAAAAAAAGTAGTATGGGAGGTTTGTATTTTGTAGCTATTGAAAAAGAAGCAAATTTTGCAGGATGCAATAAATAATATATTAAAAGGACCATAAAATATATTACCCGGGCGAGTATAGAAGGATGGAGACCCTGCCCCCACCCAAATCTCAAAAAATACAGAATAGGCTGAATTTTCTTTCTTTTTTTTTTTTTTATTGGATGGCCAGTTTGAGAGGGATGTTCCACCCCATCCTATATAAAGTATATATCCTATATACATCTCGATACATTATAATAACACTGATAATAAAAGAAAATGACCTCTTGCAACAATGATGATTCTACAAGAAAATCAAAACAGAATGACCACATTTTCCTCTTTTTCAAATAAATTCTTCGTTAATTCTATCAAATTAGTAAGTTTTAAACAGCATTTCTCATAAATCTCTTCATTGAGTTTGCCACCAATCAAAATAATCTAAAATTAGCAGTAATAATTATATTTCTTCATAAAAGCAAACTGTCAAGCTACCAAGTAGATCTTATACAGATTAATCAGCCAACTATTTTCATTTTTCATAGGCAAATAGTGTTTAAATTCATGATTCAGTTTAATTTTGTTAGGAATTGTAAAAAGAGCAGGATGTATATGAAAGGGAGTTAAATCAGAATATGTCTATTTCAATATATATATTGATCATTTATAATTTTTAAAAAAATACACATATATAATAAGGATAATATGATTTTTAAAGCCGGGAAAAATAAGAAAAAAAAAATCCACCATTTTCAAAAATGGGAAGAAAATAACTGTTACAAATTTTTTTAAAAAAAAAGGTTTAGGACAACCTATTTATCTTTAAAAATCAATTTTATCAGTATTTATTTATATTACTATTAATCTAGTCATTGATAAACATTTCTTTCACCAACTGCAGAATATCTATATTTTTTTATTTGCTTTAAAGTTCATAGAATTGCAGAAATTTTGCATATAGTGCTTCTCTATAGATGTCATATGATCAACAAATAAATGACCACAAAACTAATGGTTCATAATGAAAAACAAAGGAACTGGAACAACAGTAAATACATTGCTTATTTGTTGATGTGAATGAAAAAGACTGTTATTGGTTGCAAAAATTATACTGTAGATATCTAATAATTGTTTTCTTAAGTTCTGCTTGGTAGTTTGCATATTTGATCATAATCAAATCCAAATAGTAATCACATAAATAGCCTTCCATAAAACCAAATTTAACTTTTAAAAGGCATTGAAATTGATCCAGTTTGCAGAATTACTAAATTTAATATTGTCATAAGACCAGGAAACAATTAAGGAAAAAAAATGGGGAGAGGGATATACATCACATTTTTAATATTTCCCCTTCCTAAAAGAAAACCCAAACATTAGTGTTATTTCAAATTGACGTCTTCAAAAACCTGTAAATCATGACAATCTTCATTTACACTAAAAACTCGTTTATCTGAAAATCTGGTTTATCCGAAACAATATTTAGTATATTTTTAAAAATACACAGAAGATTTTTCCATCGCTATAATCAATATTTAGAAGCATAAACGAAGCAATTATGTAACTGTAACTCTTATCAAATTAAATACTATAAAGTGAGCAATTCTTGTGAATCTTATCTTGAAAACTGGCCTAAGAATTTTGATGAAATGGGGGTGTTTTCGTGTGCGAGAAAGCAATTTAGCTAGGTCTCGACTTCGGGAAAACTCATTTAGGGGTAAATGATTGACCTGGGTGCCAGTTTATTGTCTACGGTGTTCTTATTTTATTTTCACTTTACTTTACTCGTAAATTCTTGTTCTGTGCGTTTTTACGTGTAATAAAATAATAATTTTATTTTTACCTGTAATAAATATAATAATTTTTAAAACATTTTCTTTTCAACATCGCATGTATTCACTGCGGAGCTGTCCATTTCCCCAAAAGGGGGTTAAATAACCAGGTGATTGTAGACAGAGTTCTTACTTTATTTTCATTTCATTTTGCCGAGCAAAGTTTGGTCTTCCAGATACTTTATAACATTATTCAGTACAGTGTATCAATATTGAAAAGAGTTCAAAAATTGTTATATCTTGACAACAGTACTGTATCTACACTCTAACTATGGTTTTAGTTTTAGCACCCACTGTATGTTCACTGTAATTTTTTACAAATACAGTATATGTTTAACACAATATATTTCGGATTATCCGAAATTTCATTTATCCGAAGCAGGTGCAGTCCCATCAAATTCGGATAAGTGAGTTTTTAGTGTACTAGCGTTTATTATCCATTAATAAAACACAATCTCTCTATTTGCTGATAATATTATGCCTAACAAAAATACCTTTTTTTCTTTCTTCACTTATTTATTTTGTAAAAAGATATATTGGCAATATTCCATTTATAACTTATTGTTGAAAGAGAAGCTGTTGTCAAGGATGTTTTACTTAAAGTTTAAAAGAAGAATTGTATATCAATATTTATTATTTTAGAATATAAGGTGAAACAATCTTTCTCATTTGCTTTAAATCTACTTTTTAAACTACCAAGGTTCAAACTCAACATGAATGACTGATGTACACTGAAATTGGAAGCCTGTAATGAACCGATTTTGAATTAACTGGAAGAAAACATCATTTTCATTAAGGCCCTGCAGGTTTCTTCTCTACATCTGGAGGGAAGGGATTGCTTTTCTTCTATTATAACCTAATAAAACATCTTGTTACTAAGCTTGAGTTAAGAAATTTCACAAACATATGCACAGAACAGTTACATAATGTATTAATAAAACAATGAATTCAATAATAAATGCACATAGACTATTAGGAAGTTTGCATTGATTTCAATTGTTTCTTCACGATCATTTCTACATAAAAGCTGCTTCATTCATTGAAAATGATGTTATTATTACTTCTTAATATACACCATCTGTTCTTACTATTCCTAAAATAAACTGTATAATCTTTTCCTAAGCTTAGTATACTCAGATGAAAGCTTAAATCATATAAAAATATATAAAAGCTTGACTAATAGCTGTATTTTGTTTTCTTCTGAATGTCCTTGAATTTTTTGCTGAGAACTTTCAAATGTATTGTATGTACAAAACGGTCTACAAAATTAAATTTGCATATCTGAAAATTACAGGGATTCCCTATGTTAAATTTCAAAAGAAAACGCTATGTACAAGATCAAATACACAGGTTTAAGTATACAAAACATAATACTACTACAAAATACAATCATAATACTCCTCCATTAACACTTCCCAGAAAGTACATGTCATAAATACATTTTAAAAGGTTTAAAAATAATATTATTTACAAGTATAAAGCAAGAATAAAAACAAAAACATTGGAAGTGGCTTTAATAGCATATTCATTGCTGCCCCCATTTACTGTTTCAATTTCATTTGTCTTGATCTAAATAATTAAAATGCTAATTAATTTGTTAAAAGAAACTTCTCCATTAGAAATAAAATGAAAGCAAAAGAGGAAAAAAAAACCTAAAATAATGAAGTATAAAACTGTGAATACAATTACGTAAGCTGCCTAAAATTATCTTAACCAAAAAAAAAATTGAATTTTTACAAATATTTTCACTACTACTAATTATAATTGTCATTAGGTCTACTAGTCAATTTATTTTAAACAAGCTCTATAGACAGAAACAAAAAGTAACTAATTGGATAGATTTTTTTTTAATTCACTATCAGCTTTGAATTCCAATCAAGTTATTTTTATGCTGCAATTTCTTTAGAAACAAATTATGAAAAGATTTCTCATTCAACTAATAGATGTATCTGAAAAATTCTTTACTTATTAATAATTTTAAAGTAACATTATGTGCAAAAATTTTAAAGATATACTTTGCTGATATTTATAGTTTGAAATTGAATGATTCTTCTATAAAAAATAACAGTATTTTTTTTTTTATGGCCTATGAAAATGTTGAGGGTAGGAAGGAAGTGGGTTTTCTTCATTTCAAGACTTAAAAGTACAAAGGTGATTGCGATTTCATTACTACCACGTTAACCTAACTAAGACTATTCTTCATCTTCGATAAAGAACTGAACGGAGTAGCTTAGAAGCTTATCGAAAAAGAACTCCATTAAGAAAAATTTCTGACCCGAGCCAAGAATTGATCTGAAGATTTCTATCCCCAAAAAGATAATCAAAATGATGACTGAACCACAAGACTAAAAACTCTATCTTCCGAATCTTGGAGATGAATGATACCAAAGGAAAGTAAATAGGGAAATGCTGATAATTACTTAAATTCGCACATTTTATTTTCGTTTTAAATAAATTTGATTAAAATAAATGCAGCTAAAGTTTGAGTTAGATTGTTAAAATTCTTTACAATATTTTATTTAAATTAGATAGCAGTATGAAGAACAAGATCTTTTATGCTTTTATTTTTATTTATTTAAAAAAAAAAAAAAAAACTTGACTGAATCTCATTACTGAAAAAGTTTGCTTCAAATTTTAATCAATGGCTAAAGATAAATGTTTCTTTGTTTAGTTTTATTTTTCTTTCAGTACTGGAAAATCTAGATTAACTGACTAATAATATTTTGTCATCCTAAATCTTTCGTACTAATTCAGTTAAAATGTCCTAGGAATCCAATAATGGTAAGATTAATTAAAGCAGATGAAAAATTTCATGAAGAACCATTAAAAAATATATACAAAATGTTTAGCAAATTGGTTCTGTACAATGGATTTGTACAAATTGGTACAGTACAATTTGGGACTGAACATTATTTTTCAAGGATGAAATTCTGATCAATTTAATTTTTGAGTTAAATTTTTAAAGAAAGCATGCAAATAAAAGCCAGATATGTGCAAAATTACTGAAAAATTGTAAGTGCACTTTTTTCTTTATGTGGATCAACAAAAAAAAAAACTGTAATGTTCCTCATGCAAGCAAAATAAATGTACAATAACATATCAAAACAATAACTGATATTTATAAATTGCCCTATTAAATATACTTACCACTCCTCTGCTGGTTTTTATACAATAGTTATACAAACAACTAGAAACTATAACAAGTTCAGAGAAGGACTTATAAGGGTCATATTCTTTAATGAGACAAAACTGGAGTGATGGAATATATTAAAGATATCAAATAGAATTTGTGCATCCTTACAAAAGTGCACAAATATGTTGAGGAGATGCAGAAACCACAAAAAGGTTTAAATCAATGTAAATCGGTAATGAAATGAACAAAATGAAGGAATATTTTGACTTTAATATGAATGTGATATTACTTACATGGCAATCATTAAGCATAAATTAAATTTATATTAATGCTTTAAATTCAATCTTGGTCTTTCAAAATAAAAAGTTTTAGGAATTCTCAAAAGATAAAATAAAAGATACATTTATCTTTTAAGTACAAATTACTGTATCATAATCAGAAACTGGTTACAATAGATATAATTGAAAAGTCAGGACATGAAACGAAGCTAATGGAATGAAGCAATGAAAAAATGCTATAAATTTCATATATATTAAGCCCTATTATAGGACTTAAAATGTAATTAATACTTTTTAAAGGAAAATGAAGCAAAATAATTCTAAGTTTCATATAACAAAAGTCTTTGAAATCGGAGAACTACAACATTGTGAAATTAATCTATTAGAAGCACAAACTAAAAATTTCATGTTAAAAGAAATCAAGAAAGTACTTATGATTTTATTTCTCAAAAAAAAGAAAATGGCACTAAAATATATGTAAAACTGAATAATGTATTTATATTAAAATACTGTAATATTTCTCCAGTCTTCTAATACTCTTTATGTAATTATGTAAGCTTATATATTAAGCCTACATTTAATCATTAGATAAAATTTCCTTATTAACATTATAATAATTATAAAACAAATTAGTGGCATATGGAAGTAGCTCAGTTTGTTTTTCTTACGGCTTAAAATTATTCAATAGAATTCTTAATACCTAATTTGAGTATCTGTGATGAAATTCTTATTGACTTATTGTGTTACATACTCATCCAGAATTTTTTAAAAATATAGATATATATATACTGGTATATAATACATATATACACATCATTTGAACATTATCACTTCGCATTCCAAACAGATCTTGTAAAAATTATGTATTTTAATGCGTCATTACAGTTCCTTCCCAACTTAAAAAGAATAAATATAAAATTTATCATAAAGACATACCCAAGACAAGATCAATAGAGAGCTTGGAAATATACATAATATTCAATGAAATTTCATTATTACCTGTATTAAAAAAAACAATGACTTCTTTTAAGAAAAAAAAATAATGATAAATAAATAAAACAAAAACATTAAAAAAAATGGGACATTTGATTACACATTAACACTGAAGTCTTTTCATTTTTCAAATAAAAAAAAAAGAATGTAAATTATCTGCACTTCAACTGCTTTTCATTTTTTTGTTTATTCAAAATATCTTTGGCATTGTTGGGCTATTATGAAATCACTTTAGATTGGTCTCTTTTTTGTTTTTGTACTAGGAAATGTCACTTTCTCAAAGACATTTCTCAGCTATCTACATTTTAAATCTTCTTTATGAAGCGTGAAAATTATTTCAAAAATCAATATCTTTACTTTTATTTTCCTAGTAATCACTTCATAATCTGTTAAGTGAAAACTTCCATCGCTGAGTTTGGGAAGAAAGATCACATGACTCAACAGACAGACCTTTACTTTTTTCATTTTTGCTGTCGATGCAGAGATCATAATCACGATGCTTGAGCATTCGATCACTTTCCACTCTTTTCCATTTCTGAAATAACAGAATATAAGATTTATATAACTTACAACAGCTAAGTAAGTATATAAAAGCATATAAAAGTATTTTAAAAGCAAAGTAAAAGCTGAATGAAATGAAACTGCTTCGTTTGAATATTATGACCACTCAAAAGTACATTTTTAAGCTAAAAAAAAAAAAAATGGCCAAAAACTTATCTATTCTGAACAAAAATACATAATTACAGCACCTAGTAGAATCCCAACAGAAATGTACTAATTCTGCAAAAGTATCTGGACGTTCTGCTTCCATATTTCAATGTCTTCCCTTTGCACAATCTTTCATGACTGTGCCAGAAAAGAGAATAATGAAGCATGCAGTAACTTTTTGAGCAACTTTATGATATAGTTGAACTCATTATAGTGAGCACAGATATAACAAGATCTCAGGTATTGTGAGGAGAATTAGTGGTAAACAATGTATTTTTTGAGCAACATATCACTGTTAAAGTGATGATTGTAGCTGTGAGCTTCATGGGTGTAACAGCAAATCTCTGGGCCAATAGACATAGCAGAGGTTGAACTGTCATAGGAAGGACTCTTATTGCTTTGCTCCGGTATCACCTTTTCCCCCTCCCTGCCTTCTCTTTCCTTCCTGAATTTCTTACTATATCACTGATAAGTGAAATTCCAAAATCCCTTTAATGAGATTTTTGTCCACATGTTCAATGAATTTGTGTTGACTTCCAGTCTTAGAATCTCATTTAAGCCCCAAGCGCATATGCCATGGATGAACGGAATGAGCAGATTACAGTGGCAGTTTGTACATCAGATGAGGAGAACATCACTAGTTGTCCACTGCCACCTAAATCCGTCAAGTTTAAAGAACAATTATGAGTGGAATGAGCAACCAGGCCAATCACATTGTCCTGTGAAAGTGGCAGGAACAACCATTCTCAGACAACCAATTAAGAGATTCTTAAGTTGCTTAGATGAAGAAATCAGCAGGTATTTTCCAATTGGAAGAGCTGTGATAAAGGATGTAATATTCGCAAATTCAGCACAAACACACCATTCCGTTGCACACCACTGATATTGCACATACACTTTAGGCTAAAGGATCTTAAATGTATAACTTGTTTCAACAGTATAAATATTATGTTAAAGTATCCCATTACAGATCTACGTAGCCCTTGGGATTGTGGGAAGTAAGCTTCCCAGCATCTGCTGACCAACAAGATAAAGTGTTCAGTCCGCATCCACTTGTCTTTGACTGCCGGGAGTAGAAATCAATAAATGTAAATTGATTTCTATCCCGGCAGTCAAAGAGAGGGTTGGGTGGACTCAGGATACATCTGGTGAAGAGTTTGGAAAAATCACTGATCTCCATTGGGGATTGAACCCGGCTCCACCAGATCACAGTCAAGAGCCTTAATCACTTGGCTACTGGACCCCTTAAATATTCTATATTATTAATGATGTATAATTCTTTAACAACTGTCTATTTAGCCAGAGCAATGGTAGTCTATGGTTGTTGGTGAAATTTCTTTCAAGATGGGTCCATGAATATTGTGATATATAACAGGTAAAGAGAGTAGACATTTACTCAAGGAAATAGCAAATATGAATTAAATTATGTCCAGGTACTTTTTCAAGAATAGTAAATAATTATTATCACTTGTATTAAAAACTGAATGAGTAGGAAATAAAATATAAATAAATAAATCCTAAACTAATCAATAATCTGATGGTGACACACTCAACATTAGGCAAATTTACTTCATTTTTTTTTTTTCTATCAATAACAAAAGACATGCATTACAAAGAAATTTTTTTGTTAATTATCCCTAAAACTGAATGCCTAATAGATTTTTTTTTTTATTTTTCCCCTCCCCCTTTCTCCAAACATATCCTAGCTGCTATTAGATGTTCAAGGGGCCTTTTGTATAAGATTAAAGTAATAAAAAATTACTGCTTTGGGATAATCAAATAAACACATGTAGCAATTAAAAGGTTGTACTTTGATATGGAATATAACTAGTAACAGTTTGCATAATTACTATTCAGCAATTTTTTATTTCAATATCATAAAAATACAACAATCTTACCTGAGTTGCCACATTTTGACAAAGATGAAGTTTGACAGGCATTCCAGCATCTGGTTCTGTCAGTGTCAAACATAAATCAGAATGTTTGATGTATCCATCTTTTGTAAATGCCCATTCCTATGAAAACAGACATTGAATATTTTTTTTTCTGCTTTAAATGATTTACTTTAATAACAGGGAAAAAAACAAATGAATTTCTAATTTGTTAAAATTTACAGCCAGATTATAATACATATTCTATTTCAGTAATAATATTCAGATCAATATTAGGAGAGATACACCCAAATAATATTTTTGTTAATCAGAAATTTAGCCTATGCTTTTAGATTTTTAACAGTAATGTCAAAGAATACTTGAGACTGTACTTTAGAGCCTTAATGAAAGCTGCATCATCATCTCAATAGCATTACAGTCCACAGCAGGACTCAAGCTTCCCTTAAGATATTTGCCATAACTTTCTACATTGGAGTGCAAAACTTAGGGACAAGTCAGATTTTCATCTATAGCTTCTCACAGGAAGAGGCCTAGATACAGGAAAAGAATACCAAAGGAACCATGTGAGGTATTGAAATGATGAAAGAAACAACACCATCATAACAATGAATACAAAATAAGACAGAGGGATTTTATACAGAAATGGCTACAAAGCACTGGCTGCCATGATACAGATGCCAAAGATGAAACAAAGAAAAGAGTAATCCTCAGTAGGGATATGACAACCCATATGCATGTTCCCATTTGCTGTCCATTCTTAGAATGAGATGAATGATAAGTTCTTGGAATAACATCACCCATTCCTCTGTCAGAGCTGTCTTCAGCTGCTGAATAGTTTCCGGTGGGTGCGGACTTTCCAGTGTGCCATATGTGTTCAATAGGATTTAAATTAGGGGAACGTGAAGGCCAGTCCTTTCAAACAATGTCCTCATTTTCGAACTGCATATCAACAGCTGCAGTACAATGTGCATTATCGTCCATAAACAGGAACTTAAGACTAACGGCACCTAGGAACAGATGCAGATGGGGAATGAGTATCTTAATACAGTAGCGTGCACCAGTTACAGTATCTCCCTCAAGTATCTAAAATTCTATACGTCTATTCACTATAATGCCTCCCAGATGAGAACTCTTACTATCCAGAATTGAAGCTGATGTCCAGAATTGTTGCTGAGACTGAATCTGCTCTCATCTTAAATGCTGTTCTCATCTTAAATGCCCTGATAATATCTCTCACAATTAAATCTCAATCATCGCAATTATTAAACACTATGAAAGATAGCATATTGCTTTAACTCTCCGCAAACTGGGAAGTTGTATGACAGTTCAGATTGTATTTGAACATAACCAATGAGTGTTATCTATGATTGCTTTCATCATTCTTATTAACTGGGAATTTAAGCTCCCTAGTTTCAATTACAAGATAGCCCTGTTAATTCCATCATACGCTCTACAGAAACCTTCAATGAGTAGATACTGTGTCTCACTACTACATTCTGTATTTTATCAATCCTTATACATTTTTGGCTTTATTGTTTTTTAACTTTTATTAATAGCTTCTTCAATTTCAGTTTACATGAACTCTGCATCATAAATCTCCTCATCCTAATTTACAATTATTTGTTGGTTAAAATAGAGGAGATTTATTAAGATTTTATTAAGTTATTCAACCCATCTTCTCAGGATCTGTGCCTTGTCTATTAGAATATTTTCAACACAATCTCTGCACATTGAGTATCTTTGGATCAATCAATTTATCCACACAATATTTCTTTGTTTGTAAGCTGAAATTCTAGACCGAATCTTTGATAAATTCAAGTAGTAGTCTTAGTCGATGTCAGCCCTCTATAACAGCGGTCAGCAACCGCGGGCCGCATGCGGCCCATGAAGCGTTTTGGTGCGGCCCGCGGGGCGTGTTGGAATTTTTTTTTTTTGGTTGATAAAGTAAGATTTCCGTTTTTTTTTGGGTTGTTAAAGTAAGATTTTCCATTTTTTTTTTTGGTTGTTAAGGTAAGATTTTCCGTTTTTTTTTTTTTATTGTTAAAATTTTTGGTCCAAGTGCGGCCCGCAGTAATCCCCACGTAACATATTTGACCCTTTTACAACAAAAAGTTGCCGACCACTGCTCTATAACATCAGACATCCATTAAATCGGGTTTTAATGTGTTTTTTATCGATCAAAATATGATCAATCTGGGTAACAAGTTGACCATCAGGAGTTCTTCAATTACCTTTATAAACTTATTTGTGGTGGCAAAAGTTACTGCAATGACCATATCCCTTGAAGTAGCAAACCTAATAAATCTCTGCCTGTTGTCATCATTTTCTTTATGCAAACTATGTTTCCCAATTGTTGGATGATAGATATCTTCATTATCAAATTGTATGTTTGCATCACCTAGCACAATCATTCTGCAAGCATTAATCTTATGTTCTTTCCAAAAGTCAGCTTTTTCTTCAATAGGGGCATATATATTAATTAAGCTGTAGTTAAAGAATTTACCTCCGATTCACAAACATGACAATCTGTAATTCACAAGATGTTGATTACAAGATGTTTTACTTTACTGCTGACTAAAAAAATATTCCCAAAGTGCTTAGTTTTGTCGCAAATATAGTGCAATGTGTTATCCTTTATACCAGCTTTATAGTTTTGCACTCCATCAAAAAACATTTTTAAGATTCTAGTTTTGTATAATGTACATACATTACATGTGCATATTCTTAAAAAGTTCCAAAGTTGCCATCTTAAAAAGCCACTGGCTTCATTTCTTTTGAGTTTTTAACAAGGTTTTTTTTTGTACAGATTAAATAGTTAGTCTAATGCCCAACGACCAGATCCATGTATTTATATCCCTCAGTATTTACAGCCGTGGACACTGGGTATGCTACCTGTGACCCTACGGTCCGGCAATGAGGTCAGCTCATCCCTATGCTTAGAAAATTTGAAATATGGAATTGAAGATATTAAAAAAAAATATTTCCAAAACCTCAAATGGTTTCAAATATTGTTTTTGTTTTTAATTTTTTAATCAAATTTGCAGTTTTAGGATGAATCTATTAATCTATCTATCACAATAAGTAAAAAATGAAAAAAAAAAAAGAAGGGTTAAAAAGTATATGGACAGAGGATACCATATTATATGAAATAGCAAATTGAGGATTACTTAAGCAAAACTTGACTCAGTGACAACTTAGGAAAAATTAACAATTATTTTAATTTGCCAATGGTCATATAGCTCTGCTGAGTTCTCAGTCTGCCACTGCATTTTGCATGAAGATTACGAACTTTAAGTATAAATACAATTAAAATGTTACACAGCAATGCTTTAACTGAAATTTCAACTATCAATTGATAGAAAGATGATAATCATATAGATGATATATACAGTTATTCACAAATTTCATTTATCATAGACTGTATGTGTGTGTGTGTGCGTATGTGTGTCTAATGGAATATCTAGGATTTCTGATACCCATGCAAGAGATCAAAATGCTATTCTAAGACCTGACCTAGGTCTTATCTGTCAACCAAAAGTACAATGCAATGAATGAAAAGGCTTAATATGCATTGATGAACTAAAGAAAAGAAGAATGTGTAAAATTAACTTATTTGATAATAAGCAGGAGCTGTAAGGTAAAGTATCAAAATACTGAACATACTTCATTCTTAGGGGTACGACACAAAATGTTCATGTAAATGTGAGAAGAGGAAGCTGTTCATATTGTATCATTCAATTTTTTTTCTTTTTTTGTGACATCCCTCAAAGATGAAATACACTCAATATTTTGAAACCGTCAGTTACCCAACCTCAAAGCTTCTGTTCATTATCAAGTATGAGTGTTTTACAAGTTCTTTCCTTTAATAAAATGCAGTGATAGTAAGTATCGGATCTCATTCTTTAGATCTCTTTCCACAATACCTCCCAGGGTTATTGTCCCATTTGCCACCCACTAGCAAAATACATGTGCTTTGCGCAGGTTAAAAAAAGAGTTCTCCTGATGTGGAAAAAACAAAATTGCAATTATCAGATCATTTTGAACCTTTCACAGCTAGTTACAAGTTAATGTTATATTTGTATTTTGCAACACAAAAATCCATAGATATCAAATTTCGAGATCGGAGGACATAAGACTTCTCACCCCTTTCTGCCTTTCTCCACACATCTATCATTTCAAACCTTTCTCATTTGGTAAAAAAAATCATGTGATTGCTGCAAATGAATGTTATATTTGTGTTTTATAACCTGAAAAATCCCGTAGATATCAAATTTCATCAGGTTCAGCGGATATAAGATTTCCCCACCCTTTCTGCCCTTCTCCACCCCCTTAGGAAAACAAATTGCCAAGCCCACATAAACATTGAACCTAATTCTTGAAATCCATAACATTAATTTCAATTAATCGAGAAATTAAAATATTTAATCCAATTTATTTTTACGTTTCATACAGGGATAACATCCCTAAAATTTCAAGTTCCTAGGTTT
The DNA here is from genome assembly GCA_023159025.1 of Thereuonema tuberculata. Classification (NCBI taxonomy): domain Eukaryota; kingdom Metazoa; phylum Arthropoda; class Chilopoda; order Scutigeromorpha; family Scutigeridae; genus Thereuonema; species Thereuonema tuberculata. The sequence continues at coordinate 50,962,035 of JAFIDM010012231.1, read as the reverse complement.
AGCGGTTTCGGTCTGTGTTAATGAGTCAGTGAGGACTTTATTTTAGCTGAATTCCAAAAACCCACCCCTTTTCCATTCACCCTTTAGACATTTTTTTTTTTTTGGAAAAGCTGTTGAACATGTATTTCTTTATTTTATAAGAAGAGTATTTTTCCCAAAGTTTCACATTCTAGCTGAAATGGTTTCAGAGATATGTGTACCCTTCAAGAAAGTTTTAGATTCTGTTCCCACCTCTCTGTTCACTCTTCTTTGTGTTTTTTTTTTTTTTTCCAAAAAACCATTGAATATGTATTTCTTCATTTTTTAAGAAGAGTATTTTTCCCAAGGTTCATGTTTGTAGCTGAAGTGGTTTCAGAAATACGAGTACCCTTCAAGAAAGCTTCCACCCCCTTTCTACTACTATGGGGATTGTATTTTAAAAACTCCATCCTTATGGCCTATATCATAAGGGAAAAACATCCCTAAAATTTCAAGTTCCTAGATTCAGTGATTTCAGCTGTACAGTGATGAGTCAGTCAGTCAGTGGGTTTTGCCTTTTATATATTAAAGTTAATTTTGGAAGGTACTTCCATTGTAAAGAAAAAGAATCAAAATGTAATACCTTTTGCCTTGATTTTTAACTACCTATTCATTTTTACCTCTAATTTTTGAGGTAGTATGTCTATTTTAATAAGTGATCAATTTGCTGAAAAATCCAGGACATAACTTTTTAGTAACACAATTAACTGCTAAAGAGCCTTACAAAGGAGAAATATTGACTTTCAATATTAGATTTGATGACTGTAATGTGAAAACAATTTTCTTCACTGTAAATAAAATCATAGTGGGTTGTTTGTTTCCCCTTATAATACCAATTTTGTTTGATTGAAATAGACAAAGAGAAAAATGGTGTAATTGAATACAAAATTCTAAAATGTCACCAGATTAAATTAATACCTGATTGCCTCCTGAGTTATGACAAGTATAAAGGCCAACAGTTCCATCCACTAAATGTCCTAAAGTATCTATGCATAAACTGCCTTGCTGAATAGAACCAAAGGCCAAATCTTGCTCATCAGGGATTCTAGAAAAAAAATGAAATAGAGGAGCATCCTCAAATTAAATTTCAAATACAGACACACTAATACAGTTAAAATAGATAAAATTTTAATGTGTGCATTCAAAATTTGAAAAATAGACACCGACACGCAAAATTATGAGGTTTAAAAACTTTTTACACATTAAAAATACATAGTACTGGTTTCGCCTTTGGGACCAGGCTTTATCGACTACTTTATTTGTCGATAAAGCCTGGTCGCAAAGGCGAAACTGGTACTATGTATTTTTAATATGTAAAAAGTTTTTAAACCTCATAATTTTGTGTGTCGGTGTCTACTTTTCAAATTCTAATACAGTTTAACTTAGGAGAATTATTAAAATTTATTTTTGTTTCCAATGATAAAGCCGCAAGATAACAGCTAAGATCTATAAAGTAAAGTATTAGGTCAAAAAGAAATATATTTAAACACAATGTTGCAAAATAATTTCATCTAAAGTTTCAAGGAAGATACACATTTCAAATTTCCTGAAACTGAAAATGGAATTAATACAAGCAAGCAAACAACTTATTCATGTTCAGCATTTACTAAAAACAATTATAAATTCGATAGTAAGTCAATGTTGCTCTTAATACAAGGAAATATTGAATTACAGAACTAGTAATAGGCTAATTAACATAAACATTAACTGAATTTTTATTTAATAACAGATAAACTTAACAAAACAAATTACCTTAATTCTGGGTAAACATGCTCCAGATACCATTTAAATGGCTTACATTTCAGCTTTTCTCTAAGATCAAGACGACTTTGGATACTGTGAAGAAGAATAAATAAAACAGCATTATAAAAATTAATATTTTTGTTTATTCAGTTGTTCAATTAAAAGAAATTTTTCAATAATTCTAGTTTTTACTAGTTTATTATTATTATTAGTAGTAGTAGTAATAGTATTTTCAGATTTTTTTTTTTTTTAATTCCATTCTCTTCATCTTGGTTGTGGTTTCCAGTTTCAGTATATTCTTTCATATCTTTTCTTTAGTTTCCCACAAATTTTTCTCTAGGCTTCTACTTCTTATCAATTGTAAAATTCCATTCTAGCTGTATAGTTTTATGCCTTCTTTTCATATATCAAAGCCATGTTCATTAAAGCATTTTGTTCTTTATTGGAGATTTTTTTCTTATATGGATTTAATCCAAAATTGGGATGTTTACATTTTCTATTCAGAAAAGCTAGATCCTCTGAGGAAAAAAAAAAAAAAGGCTTGCAGATATAGTGATGATGATAAAATTGTAATTAAACAATTAAATTGATTAGTTGCAAAAATTGTTGTGACTTTTTTTTTTCTTTTTCCTCAAGCTTTTATTTCTGTGTTTATATAAGTAATATATAGATCATCATATTATTAGAAGAATCCAGATCATAAAATGGCCTTAACAACAATTTAAGACTTGTTACTGTAATTTAGTTGGTAACCTTATTTTATATATTATCAATATGTAGTGATAGTGATTACTTGTTGGTAATAACTTGTTACTTGTATAAGCACAGAAATAAAAGCTTGAGGAAAAAGAAAGAAAAAGTCACAACAATTTTTGCAACTAATCAATTTAATTGTTTAATTACAATTTTACAATCAACTGATTCATTAACAAAATAATGAATGAAAAGATAAAAATGTCAAAAAAAGTGGCAATCTTCCAACAATTTTAAAGTATTGTGCAAACTCCACCAACAAGGAAAAGGTCAGCATAAGTAAGTGGGACAACAAAAAACAATTCTTTGTATATTATCCTTCAAACCAATATCATAAACAACATTCATTCTAACAACATTGTTTACTGGATCCCTTGTTCTCAGTGCCCATCTGGACGTAAAGGACAAAGTGACACAATTTGTTTTTATACCTTGCAGAGAACATAAAAAGCATTCTTCATTTAAGTTCACACTTTTATATATATAGTTGAATACAACCAAGAAACAGGACATACTCCTAATTTTAGTTAACAAGTTGTTTACTTGCTACAACAGCTCAACTACTTCCTTCCAAAACCTTCTACATAATCCACTTTTTTTAAAGCCTATATTCCTTCAAGCAGAATGCCACCATTCCTGCTAAGTTTACTATTCTTCTTCTTAGCTGTGTCTGTGCCACTCCTGTTTATGACACGTAGTATTTTGAATTCGTTGGAAGATCGCATAATTTTTGAATAAGTGTTTTCTTTATTATCTTTTCAGTCATTATTTTTGTTTTTGTTAAGCCTTATCTAACTGAATTAACCAGCAGCATATTAATTCACAAATTAGTATTACTCATTATTAGTTGCATCTTTCCTAACAGATGAACCTAACAGGAAATTGTTGTCCCTCCCTTCCATCATGTTTAGAGATATCAATCATTTTAACTCTTTTTGTTATCAAGTCTTGCAATGTGGACAGTCAGATTGGGAATTCACTTGGATATTTTATCAGGTTCTTTTAAACTGACTTTAAAATAAGATATTAAAAAAGCACCTAGCTACATGAATGACAAATATGTGCTTTTTAATGGCCGACTGACAATGAAATCCATTGATTTACCAGTTGTAGATCCTAGTATGATAACAAAATTACATTTAGGTCTTCATATTATCTGTTGAATGACTAAAAAGTCAAAACGATGCAAAATCACCACTAAAATCAACAATCAACTATCTAAAATTCCTGGCAAACAGAACACAAAACAAAACAGATTTTATTCAGTTATTAAATTACATCTTTGTTCACCCACTTTCCTTGGACTAAATTAAAATTTCCTTTATGAGAAATTCTTTGGAATCATTTCTCATTTAAAATTTCACTATCGCCAATGATAGAATTACCTGTTGTAAATGTTGGCATACAGACACACACACACAAAATAATCATCTAAACATCACTCTTTATTTGTCCTTAAATACTGATTTCTAAGTTTCAGGAAAATTTTATGAAAACTATTTCTTTCTCAAGCTTCCAATAGTTTAGTGCTATTATTATTACTAAGTCATTTGCCTTAAGATAAAGTATTGGATGGAATCATAAAAAAAACTTCCGTTTTGTATGAATTTTTTTTTTCAATAAAGAAAAATGTTCTTCTCCATGGCAACACAAGGCCTCTCACAGCAAGAGTAACAGAGGAAACAATTGTGGAGCTTGGCTGGTCTGTTCTACCTCCATATTCGTCTGATCTTGCTCCTAATGATTATCATCTTCTTAGATTATTGCAAAACTCTCTGATAGGAAAGAAGTTCTCTAATGAAGACCAGGCTCGAGAATTTGTTGATAACTTTCTAATGTCAAAACCAGTGAAATTCAATGCAAAAGACATCAAAGCCTTTCCAATGCAAATCCACTGCCTTTTGCATACAGCATTGTCGTATGTGATCTATTTTTCATCACTAGTGATGATTTTTTATCAAGGAAAGTTTTTATCATGTCATTTCTCACTGATGAAAGAAGACTTATCACTATTGATAAACAACTTACCTTGATTTGGACTTGACTATAATTATCTTCTAAAAACATTAAAAGTTTTTGCCGCAATGAAATATATTTTATGGAAGATATGAAAGATATTTTATGCTTAAAGAACAAAATTCAAATAGAAAGCACATTCTGAATGTCACAATTTATGTATTAAGATAATTTTCTAATCAAAAAAAGTTGCAATACTAGAAAAGGAAATGATTCAGAGAGTTGGCTTTAAAGGTAGAGATGTACTGAAAATTTGAGAACATCACATACGAGAAAATATATACTGAAAGGTAAAACAAGGAGGAAAAAATCAAGTTCAGTAAGTTATATAAACAGCAGGCAACAAGAAAAACAAACATTTGAAATTAATTAAATATAAATGCAAATTAAGAAGATGGAAGTCATGCATACTGAAAGATTCTGAACACTTAAAATTCAAGATTGATCTGAAATAGTTTTTAATATGGATGTCAGATATCAGTGAAACACACTTCTGTAGGAGTTCTGAAATTCATTCTGTTGTGGTAAGGGAATAATCATAAACAGTTGGGCAAACCAATAAATATTGGTCTTCATAGATCCAGAAAAAGAAATAACATTCTTTGAGAACATCTATTTTCTAGACCTAACTGTGATGTAATGGCAAATAAGAATTGAAATAAAACACTTGGTGGATACAAAGCATCCAAACAGTAATTTTTATTTCATTCAGTGAAATATTATATTTCCGAATAAGTTGTCTGTTCAACTAATTAAAATTACTTGATTGAAAACATTCTGGATATCATCGAGGGTGATGTAAAAAAAAATTGAGCTAAAATTGGAGATTCAGAAATCTTGGGGTGCCTTTCCTCCTGATACTTTTTGCCATTTTATAAAGTGGCCTGGATACTTTAACCTGTATTGTGTTTAAAATGATATACTGTTTTATTCAACTTGTTTTACAATATTAAAATATGAAAACATTTTGCAATCTTTGGACATCCTTGTGCACGAAATATAGTACATTGAACAGTGTAGATCCAGTTATTTTCAGTTTATTTATTTATGGATATATATTTTAAAAAAAAAGTCAAAGGAATTCAACTACCTCTACAAAAATAGAGTCGTCTACAAATAATATGTCTCAGAATAGTTCTCTCCAACAGGTTGATTAAAATGAATTATCAAGGGGCTTATTAAAGTAAAAGATAATACTGAAGCTCTACAAAGAATTTCCTAGTCTAAGTCATTCTTAAACTTGTTCTTTTCATTTTATGTTGTACAAACAATGAACTATCTATATCAATGGTCATTTCCTTACACTACCCTTTCTTTGGTAGCTTATTATACACAGAAGTACCAGAAGAACTGAGACCGTCACTTCAATTTCCTGTATATTCCACCACACCATCACATTATATGGTATCTTCCAATTGAAGTACATTAAAGGCAGATATCTCTGCAATCCATTGTCATATAATTTGCAGTGAGATGGCAGCATATCACAAATTAAGTAACTTTGAACGAGAGATGGGCCATTCCATCTCCAAGTCAACATAAAAATTTGGAGTTTCACATGCAACAAATTCAAAGGTGTAGCTGCAACTACACAACATTTAGGGAAGGCAGCCGGCATGCAACATCACTGCAATCGATGAAAAATCCTAGATATTTGTGGACAGCATCATCTGACATGCATTATAACATCCAACCAGTATGTGACATTGCAGCAGATTACAGAACAATTCAATGCTGAGGCCACACATAACAACATTTGAACAGTATAACATTTTTTTCTTCTACAGGATTCGACAGCCCATTCAGGTCCTACTGCTGACCCGACAGCACAGGCTCTACACCTTGCTCATGAACTTCGCCAATGGATCCAAGATGACTGGAAAGATGTAGCCTGGTCCGACAAGTCATGGTTCTTGGTCAAACAAGTTTGTTTGGTCAGATGGACGATGACACACGGAAAAAAAAACCCACAAAGCAATGGATCCCACATGCCAACAAGGGTTAGTCCAGAGCGACAGTGGTTCTATTGTGGTGTGAGGTGTTTTTCGGTGGCACACATTAGGACCTCTGATATATTTGAAAATCTCATTGATCTGCGGGGGTTACATAACTATTCTTGCGGATCATTTGCACATGTTTGTGGTCATGCTTCATTCGGATGGGAAATGGGATTTTTCAGATGGACAATGCGCCACTGCACAGATCCACAGTCACCAAATAGCTGGAGGAGCATTCTTTTGAGTTTGGCATCATGAGTTGGCCCAGAAATTGACAGATTTGAACCCAACATAACACATTTAGAATGCGGTTAACATGCCAATAATACCAGGATTCCACCACCAGTGAATATTAGGAATTGTGGATCCCAATTGAGGAGGCATGGTCTGTACTATCTATATAGTACCTCAAAGAGCTTGTGGAGTCCATGCCCTGTTGTGTTGCTGCGGGAATTGGATCGAAAGGAAGACCTAAGTATTACTAGACAGTTGTCTCAGTTTTACTGGTACATCAGTTACATCCAATGACTCCTTTAGAAAATTTAAAACCTTAATTGTAAAATGTACAAAGTATCCACAACTAAATAGCAAAAATCAACTGTGTTTCCATGGGGAAAAAATGGAAAACTGAGAAGTAACTTACTTTCCATATGGAATATTTTTGGCAAGAGGTACAGCTGCATAATAATATTGTTTGTATTCATCCATCCAAACTTCAGCTGCACGACGAGTATTTCTAAAAGAAAAGAAATTTTATAAATTCTTACAACAGAAATTTTCAGAGTACATTTTTAAATGCTCTATTGAATCTGGCACATTCATTCTGGTTAAAATCAAATGCAATGAGTTTAAAAGTTTTTATATAGGAAAGCAAGTTAATGATTATATACATCCCTGACGAAATGCATCTCATGATTCAAAAAAAGAAAAAGAATTTCCTGTACTGGATATTAAATGATAAGTGTTCATGCAATTGGACACAAACAAACAAAACACACACACAGACAAGCAAGGTTGTTTTGATTGGGAAATGTAACCAAGTTTATTTTAATATGTCTGCTTATCCTTGATCTTTTACAGTTCATGGAAAGTGATTAGGTGAAGACATAACTGCAGTATGCTAGAATAAGTTTAGTTAAAGGTATTAAATTTTGGATAAAATTATTTTGAATTTCACCAACAGTATCTGCTAATATCCTTCCAATTTGTTTATTTGGTTTATGTCAAAACATGGAACATTGCAGCATTTTTTTGTTGTTGTTGTTGTTTTTTTTTCCCTTTTTGATTTGGGAGACTGGCCCTATTGAAGTTGATCTTGTTTTTTAAAAAGTAGGCAACTTTCACAGTAAAGGATTTTTCATCAGATATATTCATGGATTTTTTTTTTTTTTGGGGGGGGGTTCTGATACGGATTGGGGGATTTTGTCTACATTGATCAAATGAAAAAATAGAAAACAAAATTGAATGACACATCATTTAAAAACTGTTAATCTGAAAGCTTTTTTTTTCTTTCAGAAACATGGGAACCTAAATAAAATAATGAACCTTTAAATAAAGCCGTCTTAATTACGCTGATATTCATTACAATTTTAGAGTGAAGTTTCATGAAGGTATTAAATAACTGATTAATTCTTTCGTGAATTAATGATTATTGAATAACTATTTAACATCGTATCTCCTCCGTGGATTTAGAACTCTTAATAAATTTATTGCCAATAATCAATAATCTTCACTATGAATGAAATAATGTTTAAAATTACAAAAAGGAATATGTGAATCGTGTGAAGAACCAAGGTAATGCCTTGGTTTTCTGCACTCAGAAAACTGTTGAGAATTTACTCATCATCTATCTCTGGACTTTCAGATCTGTGGTGAATGAAACTTTAGCAACATAACATTCATTTAATTGTTGAATGCTTTCACCTGGTACTGGATTTTGATAAATAAGAAGAAAAGGAAAAAAGCTAATGGAACCAAAAAGTAGAAATGGTTTACTGCAAAGAGATAGACAAAAGAAGAAATAGTGAAGTTGCTGTATACTAATAAGTGGCTGACAAATATCGTAACTGATGATATAACCCAGCCATACAAGTAGCAGAGAAAGATAATCAATATTCAAAATAATTAAAAATAATCATAATTTAGCTATTTGGATGATAAAGTACATATATTTTTTTATCAGGAGATACCTAATAAAAAATAAAAAAGGTGAAGAACACTTAAGAATTATTATTGGACAGTTTAATGTACGAATTGATAACAACAGAAAGATAAGACTTCACTTGATAGGTCTGATACTTTTAAAGAAATGCCTAAAGAATTTTCTCCATATTAAAGAATTAGTTTAATATGGAGAAAATAAACATGTTTTCACTATGAATTCTTAAGCAAAACCCTAAAAAAAAAAAAAAAAAAATAAAAGAGATAGATGTGGAAAAGCACAGACAACATGTTGGGGAAATAACTGTAATAAGATATTCTGCCTGTAGTGGAATGGCCAATAATTCACAGGGTAAAAGCTGCTCTTTATCAATTGAGTTATTGATGTAGTAATCCTAAAAATGACTAGATGATAATGAGATCATACATTAATTACCTGGCAAATACAGTTCCACTTCCTCCGGGAAATGTGTAAGGATGCTGTTTTCGGAAAACGTGGCCCACTCTGCTGCAAGGTATAATTTCGAGGCTTCCTCCACATTGCCAGACCCGAAAGGAAATCTCTGCCAAGGAGTTATGGTAAATGATCATTAAATTTGATATCAATTTTGTAAAAGCCTAATACATAATTCTGTCTATTTAATTATAATAAAATTGTCATAATTCTAAACAACTTCTACAGATATATGAAGCGGTCGTTTGCATAAAACAATGAAACAGATTTAATAAGAAAATTAAAAATAAAACTTACTTAACTTCTTTATTTTCTTATTAAATCTATTTCTAATGTTTTGTGCAAACAGTCGCTTTGTATTTATTACAGTTGCACATTAATACATTTATTATTAGCTTATACAGATGTTCAAAATATATTCTGAAGGAAGGAAATAAATGCTTTTGCCATAAAAAAAAAAAAATAAATAAAAAATCTAACAAATAACCTAATATAATAATCTATCAAAAAAAAAATAACCTATGAAAAGCTTCAATTTAAATATTTGCAAAGTTATAAAAATTTCAAATTGCTGTTTTTCTGAATGCTGGCTATAAATATTATTATGATGAAACTATAGAAAGTTTAGAAACTGTAGAGGACCAAAATGAACTCCCTTATTCTTTTTATGCAGAAAGGTAAGTTTCTCATTTATCAAAAAATAACAGTATCAAGTTAAACTGTATTTTTTTTTTCTTTTCTAGGATATTTCTGAGCAAGTTATTATCTATTAAAATAAATTCCAAATTCATGAAGATAAAAATCATGTGGTGCAATTCCAAACAATTAATTATTATTATTAATTAAATATTAATTTAACAGCTGATATCCAAATTTCGTGCAAAAAAAAAGTTCTGATTTCTAATTGCATCTACAAATCCACCTAAAGTACAAGTTTGTTAACATTAAAGTTCCATTACATAGAGGGCTCTGTAGCGAGTTCTTAGGCTCCAAATGGAAAGAAATTTTAAACAACAGGTATTTCAAATGATGCTCTCGCCATTTATTGAAAAATAAAAAAAAAATTAGTACGAAAAAATGACTAATAGATGGCGCTGTAGCAATAGCCGACCATAACTAACCTAAAAATAATAACCAAGTGTTACTCTAAAAACATAACTTAAATAATGCAAATACTGTACTAAAAAGTAGCACAAGAAATAATGAGACAAGAAGCAATTTCGTCAAATTCTACTAGTTTAAAGTTCCACTCCATGTGCCGATGGTGGAGCAAAGAATCTCGTCACTGGTCACATGTCACTCTCTGATTAGAGGTCACATCACGGTCGTGCATGTTATTTGCATAATATTGATTGCAGCTCTATAAAAGGAAAGAAAGCTCTTGAAAAGCATTAGATGCTTACTGGCACTTCACGAGCAATGCCAACATTACGGAAAAAGCACTATTGATGAAGTTATTCTATCAGAACAATAACAATGCAGCTGCGGCTGTTAGGGAATTCCAACATCAGAAGCATGTAAGGCATGGACCAATGTCTGCTAATGCAGTCTACAAAATGATTGCAAAATTTGAAGCAACAGGGCAACTTCGCGTTGTACCAGGTAGAGGTCGAAAACAAGTGGACTCTTCTCGCATTGAAAATGTGGCTACGGCTCAAATCAATCTCCATGAGATAGTGTAAGTGTACCAGCTGTTGCCCATGCAGTGGACATGCTGTATGTCACTGTAAGGCTAGTGATGTGTCAGATACTGCGTTACTATCCATATAAGATAAGGAGATTACAGCAGCTACAGCACAGTGATGCAAAAATTCGTGTAGCATTTGTGCTTCAGTTCCTGACATGAATGGCAGTTTATATCACTTGGCCATGGAACATTCTTTGGAGTGACGAAGCCCACTTCTGCTTAAATGGGCATGTGAATACCCATAACTGTCGCATATGGACAACAGAAAATCCTCATATTATCCAAGAGGTCCCTTGCATTCTCCAAGAGTGACTGTGTGGTGTGGATTTACGGCTAATTTCATCATTGGTCCATATTTTTTTGAAGAGGTAATTCCAATTGAGACCCAAACCTGTTTCATAACTGGACAGTGGATTATAACATGTTGGTGAATTTTGTGATACCAGATCTTCAACAATGCAAGTGCCTTCAGGAAACCATATTCATGCAAGACAGTGCACCATCCCACATCACCCATTGTGTTGAAAATTTAAACTTTATAAATGAATGGGTTATCATCAGTTATTACCAGACAATTTGGCTTCCCCGATCACCTGACCTCACCCCATGTGACTTCCCGATTTGGGTCTTTTGAAGAACCAGATGTTGAAAGATGTCAACCTTTGTCAGATCTGAAGGATAGCAATTCCATATTGTGCTCTGTGGGAGAAAATGCCATTTTTCAAATGGAAAACATTGTTGACAACAACGGTGGACACCTTGAACATTTGTAACGCTGTTCAAGTAATTTGTATTGCTACAGCACCATCTATTGGCCATTTTTGTCCCTTTTTTTTTCAATAAATGGCGAGCACATCTGTTGTCCAAATTTCATTTCGTTTGGAGCCTTAGATCGTGCTTCAGAGCCCTCTATGTTGAGGAACTTTAATGATAACAACCCTGTAAATCACTATTGTGTATAAATAAAATTATTATGAATTATTCTACACATTACTAATTTAATTAAAAAGTAATTGATAAAGGTTTGTAATTTTTAGGCTTATGTGTTTAGCTTCAGGCAAAATTTATTTAATGTTATATAAAGAAAATAATTTAAATTCAAACCTAAATTTTCACCGCCCCAGACATCCATCATTAAATCATATTTTCCTAGTTTTTCAAATTGTGCTTTATCCATCACAAATAAGCCGCCAGCAATCATTGGTGTTCTAATAAATAAATAAATAAATAAATAAACTTTAATGGTAAATTAGATATGCATGAACACAAAATGTTAGTTTGTTTGTTTTTATTTTTTTAAATAAAAATAAAATTCTTATTGTGCTTTAGAACATCCTTAAAGAAAAGAAAATGCAGATAGCTTCAGAATATCAGATCCTGTAGCTTGAATCTGCTATACTCCTCATTTGTTCTGTGGAGTAACACATTAGGAAAAGAGCTAGAAAACTTCAAGTATCATCAAAATGGTGTCTAGCACATCTTGATAAATAATACCTATCTTTTTTGTCTTTAAAGATTATATGGCAAGGTTTATATATATCTCTCTCATCCATTACAGCTTCCAACCTCAGGCTGGGTCTGTCGGGAACATAAGCCTCTCCACCTAGTTCTTATCTCCCACCATCTTTCCTCTGTCACCCTGTTCCAGTCCTCCCCCCTCTTTCGGACACATTCCTCCACTCCTCTAATCCATTTATCTCTTGGTCTTCCCCTTGGTCTTTTCTTCTGTATCCTCCATCTCATGCATCCTCCTGGGAATCCTCTTCTCCTCCATTCTCTTTAAGTGCCCATACCACCTCAATCTAAATGTCTCAATCCTTTCCTGCAGGGGCTCCTCTTTCACTAACTCCCTAATCCTTTCGTTCCTCACCCTATCTCCTCTAGTAATTCCTAACCTCCCCCGCAGGAATTTCATCTCACAAGCCGTCAATCTGCTTACCTCTCTTTTCTTCATTATCCAAGTTTCCGATGCATATGTCGGTATAGTTTATATATATATAAACGAATTCAACATGACATACATCTAAGACAATCCCCTTTTTCACCCTCTATTGTGTTCAATATGTGCTTTCCATTACACTGGACAGTCACTCTGCAGCATAGTTTCCACTGTAGAAGACAGTGTAGAATTTAAAATTTATCAGGGGACTATGGACCACTTCTCCTTTGCAGCTTTCTAAAGACAGTCAAGTGTGCTGCAATATCAAATTACCAGGGCACTTTTTCGTTGGCCGAACTCACAGAAATCCACTGGAGTTGTGTCTGAGGATTTGAAAGGGATGTATTGGAAAGGTATGGCCATGATTCCAGTCGCTAGCTCCATACTTTTATAAAAGGCTAAGGGAGTTCTGGCAGTATGATTAGCAGTTTTATCCTGATGGATGTGGATAGGTGTTGTGTCATTTCCATAAAAGGCTGCGATTAAGTTTCCTGATAATAGGCAGCATTGATTTTCGTGTTTCATGCCATCCTTTGTATCTTTCTTCCTATGCCAAAATCATGAAACCTTTTGCATTCACTGATGAAGTCACACTGCCCCCATATCGGCTGGTATGTTATGGCCTGTATCTTACCACAATCACTGAGATAAATCCATGCTTCATCCAAGGTTATCACAAACTCCATTTGTCACCAGCAAGATACTTTTCATAGAGTTAGGGATAATTCATTTTTCGCTCTTTTTGATGGCACTGTAGAAGAGCATGTCCTTCCATCTTAAGTCCCAAACATTTTCGGATAACCTTAGAAACATGCAGCTGTGAAATTCCTGCTAGCCGTGTAACATTGAGTTGAAGGGCTTTCCAGGAGGGTTATGTGTTGAATCCATGTAACACTGCCCATGTTACCTTAGGGCATTATCAGTTCCGGTGGGTACAATTGGTGATTATTGTCCAGTAGGCTTTGATACTGCACCTGGTGTATGACCTTGGAAATGCCACATTTACTGACTGATAGTCCATTCTTTCAACACTGTTTTATAATATCTGTGAAACCATAAACTTTGCATGGAAAGGGGATGTAATATAGTCATCACAAAAAAGTATTTAATTTAGGAGCCATATCAATAAAACTAACACATTAAAATGTCTAACAGAATGTATAGAAATGCAGACATTTGGATAGCTGGCTCATTCATATTCAATTCTACATGGAATGGGTAGTGAGCAGTCAAATTTGTTATTATCTATAGCTATCAACCCTCTGTATTTCTCTTCAGCAATTAAATTAATGGTAAATTACTCTTAAGCATTTAAATTGTGATGAGAAAATTTTTGTAGACTAGAAGTTATCAGATGGAAATATAATAAGTTACATCAAGAAGCAATCAATGAACTGGCTAACACATACGGATAGGAAGAATGTGAAGAACTTGATTTAAAAATTCACTGATTAATAACAAACCGACAAGTTAAAGAAAGACAGACAAAGAAAGTCCAGGAAGATCTCTAAAGCTCTATTACCCAAGGCAAATAATGAAATAAATAACACTTAGTGAAAAGAAGAGAATAGATTTGATTTTAGGAAACGAATGAATGTATTAAAGGTAGATATAGATAAGTAGTTAACCAATACACTGTGGATATTAGAATGGAAAACTCATATACAGTAAACAATATTAAGATTGTTCATATTCTGAATTTCTGAAAGTTCTTGGAAGTGCAGTCTAGAAAGGGAAAGCTGGAAGAGGACAGTGAAGAAAGGATTGGTATAGTATCAAAGAAGAAGTGTCAATTTGATATAGATGTAACCTACAGCAAAATGGTAGGATTAAAAAGATGTAGGAATGTGGAAGCTTAAGAGAGTGCAATAAACAGTTTATCATCACTAACGTAATTACAAAGAACTGACCTGATGGTCTTGTGTTGTAAAGACAGTGACACTAGTTATTCTGTTAATATACTGTAAAGTATTTCAAATATTGGACATTTGATTTGATATTCTTAAATACAAATTGTTAATTTAAAAAAGTTTCAAGTTTTGATGAATGAAATAGGAAAATTGTAAATTGTAAACAATGTGTATGGACAAATGGAAGCAAGAAACTTTTATCTTGTTGATGAAAAAAGATTATCATTTACCAAAGTCAAACATGAATAACAAAAAACTTATGTTGTAGAACTCATTAATCTTCAATAGACATGTCATAAAAACCAAACTGGATTTACAATTTATGATATGTTTCATATTGTTTCGGGCTTATCAGCTAGATTCTGTCACAGTCTAAAAAAAACATGACTCCTGAGTCAAAAAACAGAGCTTCAATCCTAGAAAAAAGAGTGGAATCTTGAAAAATGAAATAAATAAAAAACGAAAAATTCTGTGCTTAAGCTTTGAGTATAATAGCTTGCTGATTTATAAAGAAGTCACAAAAATCAAAGACATCTTTGAGTAACAAATATGTTTTTTCAATTATAATTCCGAACTCAGAATATGATGGTGAGTTATGGAGGTCCAAGTGATCATGAGGAATGTTATTTTTGGAGTAATTGCATTTTTATGGAAAGCATCACAAAGTATTTTTCTGTATCAGAAACAACTGAAGGCTTGTATCAATAGATTACCAGGCACAAGAGAAATATTGTAAATTTTTATTACATTTTTTAAGTTTTTTCTCTTAATATACCAAATTTTTAATAAAATTCACAACATATTTAATTTTACTGGTATTATTCAATTTTTATGTTATTTTTAAACAATCAACAAATGCTTTTTTTCTTATTTTCTTAAATTTTAATTATTATTTATTCATTTTAAAATGTAACATACTTGATGGGAGAAATAGGATCCCTTGCCCTTTTATTTCTTGCTTCAGCACCCAAATATTCCCATTTAAACACCAGATTCCAATCAAATCCTAAAATGAGAGTGAGAAAGTGACAAAATTTAAAATGTTACATAAATTCGCAGAGTTTATATTAAAAGTCAAATGTATTTTTATTATGAAAATATAAATGAACAAAATGAACAAAATCATAATTATCTTATGGAAAGGAGAAAATAAAGTAACCAATTGTATCATATATTATGAAGATCATAGTTTCAAAGCCGATCATTGTAGAGATTGCAACAACTCTAAGCCAGTTTAAGTAAGCTTATTCCAGTTTTATAAGCTTCATACATAGATGGATTCTTCCTAGACTAAAACAAGAAGCTTACTTCATTTCCCTTTTCTAGATAGAATGCATTGTTAGACAGCTAAATGATTCTAATTTTCTAAATGATGTCTACCAAGTGTCCAACTTTTTTTTTTAACTTATCAATTGGTCTCACAAGCAACATCTCAGAGCTTCCTTTTATTGGCTTGGAATTGTCGTCATAGTGACAGACTCAGTTTCTTCATTTTCAACATTTTTTTAAATGCCTGTCTCTGACAGATTTTCCAGTTATCAGTTATCTCAGTTTGCAAACTTCTCTTTGAGAGATTTATTCACGAAATGTAAATTTGAGGTTCTGCATTTCTTAGTTATTCTTAAGAGAGTCTGAATCCAATGCCACATTTCTAAGCAATGAAGAATAATAGACCCTTCATCTTTACCCATAACTCAGGGATAGTTCCTTTTATAGAGGCTACTCATTCTGCATTGGATCAGCATTCCTGTTAACAGCAATTATAATTAAAAAAATTGATAATTAATAGCTTAGCCAATCCTTACATAAACATAATAATAATAATAATAATAATAATAATAATAACATAATATCAGGCTGTCCCCTTCTCTCCCAAACAAACTACCTCAACCGACACAATCAGAGAGCGCCGGTCGTTCATTGACAGCTAGCACACACACACTCACTTATTAAGAACACGGTCCCGTACTACAAGTACACACCACAAAGCATATTAGAGTCACCCTCATATAAGCTGTACTGGGATCGCCCCATTCACACAGACAAAACCATACATAACAACAGACCTGACATCACACTTGTTGATAAGTCAACAAACAGACCTATCTCATTGATATTGCAGTGCCTATCAGCAAGAATATGCAGAAAACTCACTTAGACGAGATCAGTAAATACACCGACCTAGCACACGAGCTCCAGAAGCAGTGGAGGCAGGACCGAGTATGTGTTATATCCAATGTCCTGTTCACCACTGGTCTGGTGCCTCCTACATTGCACAGCCTCAACACACTAGAACTTCACAAAAACACTTATGCACAACACAATATGCATAGTTAGGAAATTTACGGACACAACCACATCCCTAACATGCCTTGTACACTTCTTTATACTTAGCAATATGGGCTTTGGTCCTTGACCCGCCATGTTGTCTTTGCTGGGGAAACCCAAGGTTTGAATCTTTTACATAATAATAATAATAATCAAAATAGAAATTTCTTACCTCCTCTTAAATCTGCTGAAGCTCCAATATATTGAAAGCTGTCCATGCTAATCACATCAATTATAGGACAAACAACTCTAGTGGGATCCTGCAATTTTAATACTATATTTCATCAAATTAGTTCAGAATCCCTATAAAATTTAAATTCTGTTAATAATATGAAAGAGTTGTAAAAATTCATTCTTTCAATGCAAATGTCAATGCAAATTTCAGAATGTGTTACAAAAATAAAAAATAAACTTGAAGAAATATTAAACGATGATCTACGAGACTATGAGAGGAAAAATAAAGCCTAAGCATTTTTTTTATTTTATTTAAGAACAAATTAAAATAAAAATACAGTGCCAATTGATCAATAAATGTTGCAAAATAAATTAACTTTATAGTCAAAAGGACTAAAAAGTACTACTTTTAATGTGTTTTTAATAAATTAACTTTAAATGAGTAATAATTTAAGTAAATTAAAAGCTTATTAAATATACATAAAACTTGTTAAATTTATAATGCAAAATTAACATTAAATTAGCGGTTTATAGTACATTTCTTTAGAAGAAAAGACTTTAGTATAGTTCACATTTAATTCATATAAGGCAGGCATAGAAGTAGGTTCCTGCATCTATAACAGTGCAGAGAGAAAAACGTTGCTAAAGTGATAACTGTTGAAAATTATCACTGCTGCTATTTTCTGCTGTAATAAAAGACAAGGAAAAAAGTAAGGTAAAATTTATTGGTAAGTATTAAAAACCTTGAAAATTTAGCATATAAACTGCTCGACAATGAAATTTCCCTACCCTGAAGGAGATAAGAAAATGAACCAAATACACAGAAGAAGAAGCTTGCAAACATTGTCCAATAAGGTGCCATACTTACTCCAAAAGGTCCTCAGTGGTCATGAAAGCTTTTGGAACCTTTGTAGGCAGATATTTGTATAGTACTACAGGGCTGCGCATATCTTGCTCGAAGATGGCCTCTGAATACCATTCAAGCTGCAAAATGTTTTCCATGTACCACTGGGTTATCACTATACCCCTATGTATATCAGAGACGATCAGCTATCATAATTAAAGGCAACCATCTAAAAATGTGTTCCTTATCAGGAATTGGATACCCTGTGTGTTCACCAATGATAGCAATTGGAATCAATGATTACTGGTACCAAGGCAGAATCTGGAATGACATTATGCGATTTCTGCTGCCTCACTATTGCCTTACACCACCACTCCATCCAAGCTCAGTAATATCCTATGTCACAAACTAGCTGATAACATGAATAGGATTGCAGACCTTCCTCTGCAAACAATTGGTTTTCCATCAGAATCATGGTGGTGGTGGCCCATAGTCACCACTAAGCCTGTCAAATGAGCTCTGCAATAGCTTTAGCTCTGCAACTACCTGGAAACAAATATACTGAACAATTAGCATTGGCATCCATCTGACTGTGCTGGTCCTGCCACAATTACAGATAGTATTTTCAAGCAACCACCGTTGTCAATATCCAAACTGTTCCAGAATCCTGATGCAAAGAATGGGTTGCTGAGAATGTAGATCGACTTTCCTCTGCGAATCTAGGCTGCAATTCTTAACAAATTGTATAGGTCTACGATTCTGCAATTCTCAAGCATGTCACCTGATGATAGGGATAATGATGAGTTGCTGCAGTCCTTCCTATGTTATAGCAACCCTAATTAACTCCATTGATTTCCCTTATGTGATCTGAAGTATATAATTCAACATGGCTTACAACAATAAAACATTCATACTTCTTGGTACTAAACTGAACAAGTGAAAAAAATTGTTGTATACACTGACAATGTAATAATATATGTTGCAAAATCATTTACTTTCAAAATTATACCAGATTAATTTCAAAAATTCTTTTCAAATAAAATCTGTGGATTGAATTTGGCCACAGAAATATCATAACATCACAGTTAATCCTGCTATCTTGGTTGTTGCTACAGCTTAAAACCCTGTGTTAGAAAGATCTGAGGTTTGAATAAAGAATTAGTGAAAGAATTTATATAAAATTAGCAAAGAAATTTATAACTCAAACACTCTGCAAAACTTACATCAGGACATGTGCAGCATTATCATTTACAAATAGTAATATCATCCTTTTATTTAACTGATTTACAAGTAGTAATATCATTCTTTTATTTAACTGAATTGTGTGAAAGGAAACGGAATAAATTATCACTTTGTTTATTTCACTATTAGCTAGCTTTTCCAAAGACAGTGATTTTTCTATGGTATGGCTTCTATTACAATTGAGAATGAACTGTGAATGTGCAAAAGAAGTGATAAACGTAGAGGCATATCTATTGAATGTTTCTCTCTAAAGAAGTCAGCAGTGTAAAAATAAGTTTCTGAAAATCAAATTAATATACTTAAGTGAATGTGTAAAGCATAATTCTTTTATTAAATAATATTTGCGAGTTAAATTGATCCGGTTGTTTCTGGCAACAAAATGGCCTCGCAGTGTAGCAATTATATGATGCCATATAATGCTTTTGGTTTATATATGTCGTGAATTATTGTTAGTTAAATTATTGGCATCTATGGTCTCTTTATTAATTTATTGGGCATCTATGGATGAGCTGGTGAGAAAAGATTGTTAATTATTATTGATGAAATAAGTATGAAATTTTTATTATTTTAAATGGGTATGTATGGATGTGCTGGTGAAAAATTATTGTTGTTATTATTGATAATGTTATGGATATGTTGGAACTCACTCAAAAAAAAAAAAAAAAAATATGTATAAGTAGTCATATAGTGATGTAGTTTGCTGAATAGAAATTATTGCTAATTAACAGTAAAAAAAAAAAAAAAAAAATGTTTCAAACCTATCCCTAACCTTGGTCATTGTGTTTGGCTTTAAAAAAAAAAAAAAAAAAAAAGAAAAAGAAGAAAAAAGGTTGGATTTTTAGATAATGTTGAGTTGGCATGTTTAAGCATAATGAGGTGTTTCCAAAAGAAAACAAAGGTATAGGAGGATGAAAGGAAGAAGATGGAATGGGTGATTTCCTATAAAGACAGATTATGCAGATGATGGCAACTATTTTCCAAACTTTGCATAGCATCACAACGATCAGACATCAGGGTGCAAGTGTGAATTTGCTGATGGGATTTGGGCAACATTCACATCCAGTAAAAAAGTAAAGGTATCCGGTATGGAGGACACACGTGTACACGTCCTAAATTTTGCATAGTGACTCCAAGGATCTGACATCTAGGCCTAAGTGTGAATTTGTCGATGGAGAAGTGGACACTCGAATCCAAGAAGCAAGTAAAGCTATCTGGTATGGAGGACACGAAGTGAACTTATATAAAGGTGAAGACTAGAGATAATTTACGTTTCAAATGGAAAAAAAGCTTTGAGGATTTACCACTGTGAATGATGTTGCCAGAACAATAGTGTAATTGATTCAGATTACATCAGTAACTTTGTAATATTATATCTTCAAAGAACTGTGACAAGAACAATGAATCCAATAAATTGTAATGCAATACAACTGTTTTATCATTCTAAAATAAAAGTAAAATCTTTATTTTAAGTATTTTTCATTACTTAATAAAACTTTCCATTACTTGCAAAACTTTCCAGTTAATTGTTGCCTTTTTTTGTAGTTTGATAAACATTTTTTCTAAATAAATGTTAATATTCTTGACATCATTCTGTTACAAATTAACATTCTTTATAAGATCACAGTTGAGCCAGGTTTTTTTAGGAAGATTATTTTAAGTTATGAGATAGTTTTTTTAATTCATTAAATGTATTTTCAATTTCTGTCCTTATTATAAATATTTTTGTAGAGTAAAGGGAAGACACATCTAATAACTGTAAATTTAGTATTTGAAAATATATCTCCATTCACTGTAGAAAAACAACAGTTTATTCTATAGTTAACACTCCTTCCTTCTCCTCCCAGGGGAACACAAGACATGTCTCACTGGAATTTTAAATAGACACATGATAGCATTACTGTCAGCCAAATGTCAAGCTGAAACCAAATGAACTATTATGAACTTAACCATAAAATATTACTTCAGAAAATATTGAAAGCAGATGTTAATTAAAAAAAAAAGGGGGAAAAAAAAACCCAACAACATTTAAAATGAATGATTTTTAAGAAATAGTTTCTTATTTCATTAATTTCTTTGGAAATGAAATCTTTCACAGATTTTAATATAGATTATAAAAATTGCTAAATTACCTCTATAACTCTTTCTAAAAGTGGTTCTAACCAGTGATCATTGCATTCACAATGGCTGTCTAAAAATGTTAGAATAGAAGCTGAAGCTGCATCAGCCCCTTTCACTCTGGATCTCATAAGACCTACAAACAAACAGAATTACATCAAAATTAAATATAATTCGATAAGATGAAATTACATTTGCTATGGACTAAAAATAAAAATAAGCTTGAGACTAACTTTATCTAATAAAGGATACAGATAGGTTCATATAGAGCAACAGAAGCACTAACAAAAATGAAAAGAATCAATGCAAAAGGAAATTCATAAATACAATAGACGATGACTGATCAGATGATTTTGTATCCCACTCTTAAAATTGATTATAGGATACAAAATGAAGCTGGAATTGTGGATTACATTCAAAAGAGCATAGGTGATAAAGAATATATTGACAAAAATCAAAAATTTATTATTATCATTGTTGTTATTATTATTATTGTGACTGTTATGTTATTGTAACTACACAGTCCATAACTTAAACAATGATTAACAACATCAGACTTTTTTTTTATTCATTCAACTGAAGATTAACTAGGACTTATTACATTCTCAAACCACATACGTAAATTTTAAAATCAGAAATGTGAGAAAGAAAACATATTTCAGTATTATAGTCATATCTATAATGTGCAATTACCAGTCCAGAATCAACTGAAGAATTCAAATTAACTAAAATTTGTTTCTTTTCATTTCTACTGTTGAGACCAAAACATCAAAACAGCAATTAAAAATTTTGGACATATGTAGTGAATGTGACTAATTACTAAACCTCCTTTTTATTTGCAAAGAAAATTCTGCATCTAATCGTAATATAAATTAGAGCTTACTCTCACAACTTACAAAGTTGACATTCTTATTTTTTTTATCTATGTAACTCATAAATAAATTTTCAGCTATCAGTGGTTTCCATTGTGTGTTTTCAAATGATATACAGGGTGTTTCTGAACTTATGTTACAGAAGAATATGTTAGATAGAGGGTACGAATACAAACATTTTCATTAAATAATCTATGAAGGTCTTGCACCAATACAGTGCTACAGTCGCTTTAGTGTTGTGACTGGTAGGCAATCGTTCATGATCGCCAGAGCAGTGACTGTCACACTCGTTCAAAAATGCCAGATGGAGTGCAGATGGTATGTCAAGCTTCGACAATTCGTTGATGCGGTCCATCGACTGTAAAGACAGGTGTGGCAAACAGGAGGCTCTTTACATGGCTTCAACAGTAGAAATCAATCAGATTAAGATCCAGAGATCATGGAGGCCATGGGACTCCTGCAAATCGCCAACAACTACAACAGTAAAATGCCTATAGTGCCGAATTGGTGCAAGATCGGACACATATTGCTTAATGAAAATTGTTTGGTTTCGTACTCTTTATCAACCATATTCTTCTGTACTATAAGTTTGGAAACACCCTGATTACAATTGACTTTACCTGGCTCTTGGCGCATAATAATAATTGCAAATGACATATTTTTCTGTATATACTGTATATTTTATAAATAATAATGTTTTAGTATGATTTCTTTGAAAATCATTAATAATACAATTTTCAAGGACTTTATCTACAACTCTCAACATCAATCAAAAGGTCATGTTTATATAAGAAAATTTATTAAGATGATAATGAGAAATTGAAAATAAATAAAACACACCTGCTTGGAAACAGGATAAAAGGAGAATAAAAAACACAGTAATAAACTGAGGGTATTTCGAAAATGTAGGTTATTACCGTCTTTTTTATTCTCCTTTTATCCTGTTTCCAAGTAAGTGCATTTTATTTATTTTCAGTTTCTCTTTATTTTAATACATGCATGTTACGACTTTGTATTAAGATGATTTTGAAAATTTCTACAAAACCTTTGAATAAGGATTTTAGTGTCTGAACTCTTTTCAAATCTTGACTTAATTAAATAGCAAATTTTAAAACATTTTTCTTGTTATACCTTCACGCCTTTCATTTCTGATGACTTTAACTTTTTGAATTGATGAAAGCTCCTGACCATCAGATGCTGAAATAAAAAGAATTAGAATAAATGTTTCATCTGATGAAAAAAAATTGTAATAATACATAAAATATACTGCTAAGATATATAATGATATTATATATATAATGCTAAGATCCATAGAAAGCTTAATTATTAATGCTGATTCTTAAAAAATAAAATATAGTTATATCAGCTTAACATCCTAGTATTCCTAGAGTTAGGATATTAAGCCACTGTGAATCAGAAAATAATCCTTAACTAAATTTTTATTTTCAATATCACTATTATATCTAATTCTGAATAGTAGGCTATTATTAACATCCAAAATAAATAAATAAATAAATACATCCAGTTAATAATAGCTTACTATTAAGAATATTAAAAGTAATATTCACAACATCATTTATACGTTCATATACAGTAACATACTACAATGAGACAGGACACCCCCCCCCCCAACTTCTCTGCTGCCAAACCCGTCTCCCGACTTCTAGCTGAATCTTTCTACATAATCCAGCTTAAGGCATACAATCCTATCACCGGCGGGCAAAACACTCATCACTATTGCTAAACCTCCCTAATCCCTTCACTCCCACTATGTATTCCTACCTTGTATTGTTCTAAGTGTTTTGTGATGTCTTATATGTTTGTGGCCGTGCTGGCGTGGCCGTGCGGTCTCGGCGGCGGTCTGCCGTGGTCGCCAGTGCGCCAGTACCTGGGTTCGAATCCCAGCAGTGGCATGGTTGTTTCAATTTCCTTTCCTGTGTTGTCCAGCCTCTTCTTCACTTTCTCTTCGGTCTGACGTCATTCCTTAATGGCGTCCTGGGGAAGGCCACGGGAAACCACCCCAGTATCTTGCCCTTGAAATTCTAGGGAGTCTGCTAGGGGTTCGCCATCTTGGGAACACTAGCGCTCCCTGGAACACGGAGGCTTCGGCTACGAAGCTCGCACTTCGGTACGTACCGGCAACAACAACAATATGTTTGTGCTGTCCCTCAGTATTCCGAAACTATCGGTTAATTACCATCTTTATTATCTTGATTTTTCTTTTTTACAAGTGCATTTTATTTTCTATTTCTCTTTATTTCAATTTTATAATTCTAATATATAAAGTGAGAAATAATAAAAAAAAAATCTCTTTCTTCATGATGTAAAGAAAACACTGTCTTCAGTTTATTGTGTGAAATATTGATCAATCAGTAAATAAATAGGTATATCTGTCAAATATATGGCTCATAGGATGGCAGAGGTATAGGCTCCAATGTTCTAATAGCTAACTGAAACTAGGAGAAAACTAGAGGACTCTTAGAGGAATTAATTTTTACAAACTCCTCAGCTGTTATAACTTTTTTTTTCCCGCTGCAAAAATGCAACAAATCATGGCAGTTTATTATCTACTTACAATATTTTATATTACACCTTCAACCTTAATAATCAACTTCTAAAGTCTGAACAAAAATGAAAATGATAATATAGTCAATTTTGGACATTTCAAAGAAGAAGAGTGTGATACACTGAATTTCCTAAGAATATTGTTGCACTAAAAGCAACAATTAGCAAAGTAATTGTTACATCAAGTCTACAGAGAACCTACTGAGCATTGATTCACTTGTAAAGTTCTAAAAAAATTAAAATTTTGTTCATTTAAAATTACTTCTCAAGTGACTAGTTTAGCTGGCTAACATTGACAAAATATTAATGATAATGATACTAATAATGATAATAATAATAATAATAATTGGCAATATGTGCTTTGGTCCTTGACCCGCCATATTGTCTTAGCTGGGGAAACCCATGGTTTCAAACTTTTTCGAGATAATAATAATAATAATAATAATTATGGACAAAAGCACACATCCCTAACTATTCTTCCAAATTTTTTTTATTTTTTTTTAATACACTTGGCAATATGTGCTTTGGTCCTTGACCCGCCATATTGTCTTAGCTGGGGAATCCCATGGTTTGAAACTTTTTCGATATAATAATAATACTTAGGTTTCTGGCTGAAACTTGTATCTACTAAAGGCTCCAGTCAGCGAATTTTTGACTGTGTTTCAAAATGTGTATAATAATAATAAGAATAATAATAGCATCAAAAAATCATATTAGGTTTTTGTTAATAAAATAAAAGTCTCTGAATCAAAATTTTAATAAATTATTATTATTGTTGTTGTTGTTGGGTGTAGCACTTAATACTTATATGATATTCTGTTACAAAATTAAAGAAAGAAGAAAAAAAAATGTGCTTGTTTTTCATTTTTTATGATATAAGCTGTGAAACTTACGATCATCACTATAATCATCTACTAAAATAATTTCTTCAATAAGATGTTCTGGACTGCGATTTAAAACACTATAAAAAAAAATAATAAAATTAAATATTAAATAAAAATCATACAAAACTAAAAATTTCCAAACTAAAGAACTTATTAAGATATCAGACAGAAATTTTGAAAAACTTAATTACTGAAAGATAAATATTAAAGATAATAAGGCCTTTTATATAAAAAAAAATATGAAAATTAGTTATGATTAAAAGGTCCAGTTTCTTTTAAGTAAAATCTTATAAATAGCACACAGGATTAGTCACTGAAGCATTATATACTTAAAATAAAAGAAGCATAATAAAATATAAAGTAATGTCAAGTTAAAGAAGTATATACACTCATGTTTGGGAAAATTGCAACACCATGAAGGAACAATCAGAACAGAAGGAAATTTATTACACACATGACTAACAGTGATACAAACAAACGATTACAGCTTCAGAGCAATGCAACAGCAGTACTTGCAAAAAATCAGTATGGTGTAAAGCCTTCTTCAGCTGCAATAAGAGCTGCTATAAGAGCTGCTATATGCCATGGCATTGAATCAAACAGACCCTAGATATCGCCTGCCAGGCTGCTTCTACCCAAGTCCCCAGTTCATCGGTATTGGCTGTTGGATGACAATGACGGGCTAGTTGTTGAGTGACAATATCCCAGATATGTTCAATAGGTGACATATCAGGTGAACTTGCAGGACAAGAAAGAAGGGGTATCTGCTTGCTTTGAAGATGGCTTGGACATTTCTGGCAACATGTGGTTGGGTGTTGTCTTGTTGGAATATGGCTCCCAGGAGTGTGCTGAAGGAAGGGTACGCCTTCAGCCTCCACACCTCCCTTATGTAGTTGTTGCTGTTGAGAGTACCCACAATTCGTAGCAGCCGAGATACCCAATCGTTCCCCAAACCATCATGCCTATTCTTCGTGCAGTATGACACTGGACAATGCAGTCTAAAAGATGGCGCTAACCTTGGTACTGTCTAATGCATATGTGGCCATCATCGTAATCCAAGTTGAAGAAGGACCATCTGAAAACACAACATGGTGCCAATCTGCATGCCAATGGGTGTGTTTGTGAGCCCATTGTAGCCTGAGGCATCGATGGTTCAGGTCTGAGGGAATCCTTTGTAAAGGAATGAATGCAAACAGTCCTCTGCACAGCAGTCGCTGTTGAACCGTGGAACCAGACAATGTCAGACCTGTTGCAGTGTTACAATGTTACTCGAAAAGAAGCTAAACGGTCCATCACTGCCATGCAGACGAGATGTCTATCATCCCGTGATGTTGCCATATTTGTGGTCTACTTCTGGATTTTCGACTTGTCCTGTTCTCGTCAGACCGTTGCTTCCCCACTCGCATTGCTGTCTTGGCATTATGCCCATAAAAGCAGCAATTTTGCAATATGAAAAATCCTTCTTTAAGCAAGCCGATCATTCGGCCCCACTCAAACTCTGTAGCTTGGTTATAAGGGCGCCCTTTGAAGTTGATAAGGCATACTGACTCCAGTAGGCATGTGTACAGCTTACTGATGATGAAAAACTATTTGTCAGGATCCACTACAGTTCTCTACTTATAAGCTCTTATATGACAGTTCAGAGGGCGCTTCTGAGTTTAGGCACGTGCAATCATTCCCAAATTTTAATCATTTGCATATCATATCGTGTTTTACAATTCCTGTAAGTTTCACTTTATTTGCATGTTTCCTTCATGGTTACATTTTTTACAAACACGAGTGTATATATATATACATACATACTCACTGATGTCTTTAAATTAAGGGATCTTGCTAAATGAACTATACTGGTTGTCCTGTTAAGACCAAACTTGGTAGGGGGGGTGCAGGTTTTCCCAATACCATTCCCACAGAAAAAGCACTGCTTTAACACAAAAAATAAAAATGTCCAAAACATCATTAGAAGCATAAAGAGCATATCTGGAAGGCATAAAGATCGTTCAGTAGGCTGTATGGTACCCCTGCACAGCTAATCAAGCAATGCAACATGCTGGCATACTGTACACCACAGTACCAAGCAAACTTTCGGGGATTCCATCCCCCTCTTCAATCAATGTTGTCCTCAGCTCAGATATTGTTCATGGTGGTAGAATGCATCCAGCAACACATCTTCAGAGAGCATCTCATTCATGTTGATTGGATTCCAGTCCAGGAAATGAGCCCGATGCGGATGAGCGATATCGTCCATGAACAGAAACTCTGGTCCAATAGCACCCCTGAGAAGTCACATATGTTGGTGAAGGACATTGACCTGGTACATCTATCTGGACAGTTATGGATCCTCTTTCGAAGATGGTGTACGAAAGACTCTGCTATAGCGTTGGGCAATATTTCCATCCTGGTGGATATGTCTTCATAAGCGAGAGATGATGCTGGTTGACATGTTCAGTACACGAGACACTTCCACTTGTGACTGGCCTGCCTCAAGATGTCCTATCACTCTGTCTCTCGTTTGCAGGTCCAAATGGACACAATGAGCCATGGATAACAATTGACATACAGTATTGTACAATCAGTGACCAAAACTGTCACACAATTTGTCCTGTGTCACTGCCACTTCACAGGTGGCATTTCTGAACTTTATTTATTCCGAAAGAATGGGTCTATCATTTTTTCTACCATTTTTATTTTTTGTGTGGGATGGTATTGGGAAGTCATTCTGTAATTGCCTAACAAGTTTGGTCCTGACCAGACAATCAGAACAGTTCATTCTGCAAAATCCCTTAATTTAAGGACATCAGTGTATGTATATATAAATATAAGAAGTACAATAAGAACTGTTAGAAATTTGGATTTTTTTTCTCAATGAAAAATATTTTGCTTAAATATATATAAATGCAATGAAAAAGGTTATACAGTAGATTAAATCCTAGAGTCAAGGATTCAAAATCAACACAAATGTCAAAACAAATATATATTAATATTAAAAAAAAAAAAGCTTCTAATATACGGTACTTCTTTAATGCTGTAAGAATTAAAGAACTCATGTTGTGCTTATAATGAATTAAAGCTTGCAATTTCCATAATTATATTTCAACAAAATTCATCATTGCATCTGAAGACGTAAAGGAAAAATAATTTTTAGCTGCTGATAAATGGTCTTATAGTAATGCCCCGATTATCCGCGAGTGCCGTGAAAAATTTTTTTAATTACGAATCTCAAAAAAAACAATTTTAATCCAAGTCAATAACAGGGAAAGTACAATAGGCTCTACAGTGCAAAGATCGAAAATTACTGACAGGTTTATTGTGCATCGTAATCCTATAGGCCTTCTCAGAATTTGTGGATGAGAGGCAGGCTCTTGCTCTGCAGAAAGGTTTCTGCTATACTGTACATATTTTAAAAGTTTTGCATATAATGTTTTTTGTATAATAAAACGAGTTTTTATGCTGAAATATTTTTTTTTTCATGTCTACACCTCATTTTTAGTCTTTTTTCGGGTTATCTGCGATTTTTACTATCCACAGTGTCCTTGCCACCCAATTCTGCGGATAATCGGGGCTCTACTGTATTTCAAAATAAAATGAACAATTTTCCAATCAAGGAAAGATTGGAAGACTTTTGAAATTTGCTTAATTAATTAAAATTAACCTTTCTCGTTATTGCACATTAATTTTCAGTGTTGTAATACTGGCATACTAAAGATTTTGAAATGGTGGAAGGAGTTCTGATGGTTGCACCCATTCAACCAAAAACAAAACTCAGTCCTTTTCGGAAATGAGAGGGGTTACAAGCAGAATGATGGGAAAAAAACACAGTGCAAAATCTTACATTTTTTCCAATTTCAGTTGCAAAGAGGGAGGGTTAAAACCTACCGCCAACCCCTCTCAATTTACCACTATATATAGAAATGGATAGTATTATTATATAGTACAGATCATAGTATAAAATACTGACAATGAAGGAATGAAATATGTATAGGCGTGACATGATTACAGGGTAAAAATATATATATTTTTATAAATACACCTCATACAGAACTAGTTTTAATATCTCATGATTTGCTTGTGAAATGTACATTTTTTTTTATCCTTCTTCATTTGCAATATTAATATAAATGAAGGGCATAATATGTCCCGAAGAGTATTTCAATTGGGATTATCTATACTCTTTGTCTGCTGATGGATAACATGCTCAATATGGGATAGTTGTAGACAATAGTATATTGTCAGGTACACTGCTAAATAAGAGTATCATTGTGGGAATCAATGAAGTTGAAATGGCACACGGTTGTTTTAGCTGAAATTATATTTCTTCTGGACACAGGCTTGTTATAGCCTTACAGAGACAGCATTCCTGATACATAGTTCTATCATCTTTATTTATAAATAACTACCGATTGATAGCACGGGCGGATCCAGGATTTCTCGAAGGGGGGGGGGGGGCTAACTTTTCTGAAGGGCTGACTGTACCTGTGTGTCTGAAACGCACGCTAAACGTCAGCTTTTTATTAGCAATTGAAATCGTCATAATGGCAATATTAATGTCTATCAGGCAGCAGCCTTTGGATACCACATTTTATCCACTCTATATTCACAGCTAAAGGGAGGGGCTATAGCCCCCTTAGGCCCCCCCCCCCCCTGGATCCGCCTATGATTGATTTTGCCATGGAAGATAATGCCAAAAGCACATCACACTTTAATTCACTACATAACCAAACACCTGCCTGAACAATTCCAAGCAAAGCAACCGTGTGATATAATAAAGTTGAAAAAAAATCACTGTTCATTTCTTGAGCATGAAGGAAAAATCCTTCAGAGTAACTATTCATAATTGATCAACTGAGATCAACTATTAAATCTTAAATTGCATTGATAGAACAAGTGTTTTTCTACTTCAGAGACAGAAAAAAATTGGGAACTACTGCTGTAACTGAATATAACAATTTATGATTATGCAATTTGTGCAGTTCTTCAGGCTACTTGATAATATGTGCAATGTAAGAATTTCAGTAACATATTTAACCTGTAACATATTTAATTCCTTACCTGACAATTGTTCTCAACAATGCTGATCTTGCTTCATTATGAAACGTTATGATGACACTTGTTGCTGGTAAATTTGTTGACCACTGCTTTTCCCTACATCTAAATCAAAGTTTAAAACTGAATTAACTTTAACAAGCAACGACAATACAGTCAGGAACAATTCACATTTATCAAAAATAAATGTAGGATGTATGAAAAACAAAAAAAATGGCAGAATGTTAATTATTTAATTAAATATAACAAAAATTGGAAAAAATAAGTAATAAAAAAGAGAAATCAAGGTCTTAAATAAAAACAGGTTATAAAAAAAATAAAGAACTTTGTAAATTAAGGTAATTGTAAATGGAACTGTTTTTAATAAAAAGAAGAAGCTGAACATAGTGCTTTACAACTGTCAGAATTTATTCCTTTTTTTAAACCATCGAGTATTTGTGTTTTATTTTGGAATTGTTATTGGTTACTAATGTGTAAAAATATTTAGAAAATAAGAAAATATGAAACCAAATCTAAACCAACAAAAATAAGCTAATTATAAATGCAAAGTATTTACTAATTATTTAGTTCCTTCACATTATATACCGTATATGCTTCAATAAACGCTGAGGCTCTTATTGTCGCTGGTCTCTAATAAGCGCCGGGCTGCAGAGGGGACACGGCCAAATAGTAGCCGGTCTCTAATAGTAGCTGGTCTCTAACAGTAGCCGGGTCTTTGATATTTGCCTACCGGTACTAGTGTAAGCGTCCGTATCTTTATAGTTGTGCGTAATACCTTACGGTACATTGCCTTACAAAATGCTGCCGAAACGGTCATTTGACATTGCCGTTAAGATTCGCGTGGTGGAATTCGCGAAAGAAACTTCCGGTGAGGCGGCTGCCCGTCATTGCGGATTCGGACGACGAATAGCAGCGAAATGTATAAAAAGTCATTGCAGTTATCTTTAACAGTCTTATGTAGCATGTGAAATTCAAATAAAGTAGATGTTTATAATATTAGCCAGTATTTATGTGTTAAAATATTGCATTCTGAAGGTTTTTGTTAATAATGGCCGGCCTCTAATAGCAGCCGGTCTCAATTAACCGCCGGGAGCCAAGGCTAGTTTTGCAAATAAACGCCGGGGGCCTCTATTGGAGGATATACGGTACATGAAGAATCTTACGCATGTGGAAGATTTCAAATTTGATTAATATAACTTACAATTTCATTTGATAATGCAACAAAATTATTTAAAAGCTATGAAAGAGAAATCCTGATTTCTTTAAGCTGTTTTTTCATGACTCATGAATATTTGTATTTCAGATTCAATTGTGTCACTTACTTGTAATGCCTTGTGTCTGGAATAAATCTATTACTAAGTAATTTATCACTTTCTGCTTGGTTAAACTTATTTTTTGAATATGGATCTTCTCCATGATGAAGTTTCTTTTTATTAATATAACTTTTTTCATCAAAATACTTCCATGATAGCCTAGCATCTGAAAGATTTGGATAACCTACGTGCTTCTGAACTAATTCATCTTTTAACCGTAACGCTCTGTTTTCTATCTGCAAGATAAAAAAAGAAAGTTTTATTATTTATATATAAGTTACAATAAAAGTTTAATCATGAAACTTAAATCAGTGAACCAATTTCTTACTTTTCAAATATTAAATAAAATATTCATCTAAGCAGAATAAAATGCCATTTTCCTAACATTTTATAACCTTTCTTCACCCAATAAGAAATTTTAGTCCCTTATTAAATTAACAAACCCTATCTAATCATCTATTCCATAACATATTTCAATATCTAATATTACAGATACAGTTTCTACATAAGTTACTAAAAGTTTTACAATGAAGAACTTGTAAAACAATGCAAACATTGCTTGTCTCTTATTGAAATTCTTAATTTCCAAAACAAACAAAAAAAGCATGAATCTATATAGAATTAAAAAGACTAACTATCTAATAATAATATATACAATACACACAATAAATTATTTCTCTCAATTTAAAGAAAATGGACTGTTACATATTTTTCTTTAAATAAATCATAATATTATATGTTTTCACGGTAAAATGTTAAATAAACGCAGCATTTATATTGCTTTAAAATTTAAGTTTTATCTACACTGCCTAAAAACAAAATGCCTTCATTATTTCACTTAATTCTTTTAGTTAAATTATTAGCTTCCATTTGGTACTTCTTTTTTTCTGTTATGTTTTGATATATTTTTCTGTTTTGATGTATTTATATTACATGAGAAAATAAAAAAAAAAAATATAGGTTTCCTCATAAAACTTAGCTTTATGGCACATGTCTCCTACTATGATCGTCCACTATATTTCTGTATTCTCTTATTTTTATTCACTCTAATTACAGTCCAATTTGTAGTAATCACACTGACACACATTTAATTCTGCTGTATTTCCAGATTTGAAATATATAGCAGAAGTAAATTTGTGAATGTGTATGTGCGTGTTTTGTTTTTGATTTTCCAAAATAAAATAAAAAGGAAAAGTTCATGATAGGTGCGATTAACTTCACAAACTAATCAAATGATTTGCAATATAAACCAATTGCAAAATAAACCAAATGAATTTCAATATAAAAATAAATAATCTTAAAATATTCAAAACAAAACAGCCAATACAAAAAACTTGTGCTGATAAAACCTACAACCAATGTCATAGCTTCAAACAGATTTATTTTATTTTGTCTTGGATTTCTACCCCACTCTGTTTCTATTTTTTAATATACAATGCCAAAAATTGTAAAAAAAAAAGTTTTTTTCTAACAATGAAAAGCTTAGAAACATTTTTAATTTCAATAGAACGATGGTATCAAATTGCAATCTACATTTGCAAAATGGAATTATTTTTGGCTGGAAATTTGTAAAATAGTGTGGAAATTTAACAGTGAATTGTTGTATACTATAGGAATCCATAAATAAACATGTGACCATGTGTTTAATAAAATGTCTGCTGGAAGATATAAAATTCCTATAAACAGCAATAGGAGTGAAACATTGTGAAATCCCACTACTGGTATGCAAAGGGATTGATGGAGGTTGTAATCAACTCCCCTGCCACCATTGCATCCGAAAAAAGAAAAAGACATCCATTTTCAATTGCCCTTTTCTCTGTTTTTAGTTGATCTTAACTTCTATTTCCAATTCCCACAGAAAATTTCTGAGCAGACAGTAATTGTTGACAGCCAACAATGAATTCCTATCATATCTAACAATGCATTATGATCCATTTTAAAATCCAATGTAGATTTGTGTGTTAACTAGATTTAATTATTAATAGCTTTGGATTAGTTTCCAGCAAATGGAAAACAAAATAGCCGTTTTCATTTGCCAGGTTTTATAATTTATAAATATGGAGGTTTTTCATATGTATTGCTTTCAAAACGTATTGCAACAAAAAAGCAGGCTTTATGTTTTTAATGAAATTCTTGCATAAAAAGTGACAGTATGGTAAGGATTAAAATTTTCCCACTTTAACCTTTATTTTTATTTAAAAAAAAAATAAAAAATGCAGCAATATCTGTTTTTAAGCAGTAAGCCTAATAAACACGTTTTCATATCAAACATCATTTTTAAATTATGATATTCTAATGAAAAGCTGTGTTGAAATAGAAATAAATATGCGAGATTAGCATTCCATGTCTATTTCATGCATTTACTTACAAAGAACTGTTTTTCTCGTCTAAAGAAATTAATACAATTAAAAAACCTGTGCAAGCACAATTTACATATGATTAACATTAAACAAATAAATACTATTGAAATACAAAATAAAATAAAAAGCATTTATATAAATATGCACTCTTGCATAAAGGAAAGGATATAAAAGAATGAAAAGAAACCTAGAAAAGTAGATTCAGGATTACTTAAATAAAATCCTGAAGTACTCATTCATTTTTATTCCAGACAGGAAGAAGTATTCATTATACTTATGATACATATTTTTATTGTTAGTATGCCAGTTTTATTGCTTATGGCAGATGGCAAATAAAATATTGAAAATATTTCACCTTACTTTTCAAAACTATTATTTAAGCTTGATTTAAAATCAGCAACTGGATAAATATATGTTGATTATTATGATTAAAGTTCAATGATGCGAAGAAGAATAAAAAAAATAAAAAAGTCAACTATCTCTTTTGAACTTTTACTGATTTAATTCTGTCATGAAACTTTGGATCAAAGGCATATGATAAGACTCATATTATGTAATCTTGGGGTAAATGAGTCCATTTTTCTTTCCCCCTTAAAAAAAATCATTTTCGTTTTCTCCGAATGATTTTCTATGACACTTTCTTCCTCCTTTTTCAATTTTTCAGTGAAGAAGAAAAAAAAATCTAGTTACCAAATCAGTATTGAAGTTTAAAAAAAAAAACAAACATAAATAGCGATATAATAATTAGCTTATAATTGAAAAATATATTAGCTCTTTGAAATAAAAAAAATAAATGAAATATTTCACTAAATGGCCAAAAAAAAAAAAAACAACAGCATCCAATCACGATCATTCTAACAATGTGGCATATATAAAAATAAATGTTTAGTATAATAATAGGAATTCATTATTTTCTGATGTAATAATGCAAGCCTACACTTCACCCTATTGTTACTTTTAAAATTCAATCAAAATACTTTTGAAACACTTGTATATTATTAGTTTTTCAAAAATTGAAGTTATGAATAGACTACTTCTCTTTGTACTATTCTCTATCATTATAATTATTATTACTAGTCTATAACTCATATTTCACGAATTTTATAGCGGATGCAAAATATAAAACCAACCCCATTAGACTCATCTTGATAATAAAAGTTAAAGATGACAAAAAAAAATACTTTGAAATAAATATTTTAGATATATTTTAATTGATAAATGTAAATCTATATAAATAAAAAACAATCACATTCGAAACCAGTTTTGGGAAATATTACGGGTGTGTTAACTCGTATTTCAAGGTCAATAGTCGGGATGCAGTCCCTGCAAATAAACAGAACCTTAACAGAGTTGTAGCTAAATTACATCATTGCTATTCTCATTTCAATATTAGAATCAGATCATTAAGTCCTCAGTCAATGAAAAAAAAAGTCTGGTAATTCCGTTTTCAAATTTTACTCCATAAAAATACCGCAACGTAATCTTTTAATAAGCTCTGAATCATAGTTCCTTTCTACAATGTTTTAATAATATGAAGTAAAAATATAAATAAAAATGAACAGAAGTTGAATAACAATTAAATTGAATCGTTTTGAATGGGTGTTTTATGAAACAAGCAATCATGTTGACTACGCCTCAATGAATTTAGATAATAACGACATTGAAAGTATTAGCAAATAATCCTTATTTTAGCAGAGATACGTTCATTCCCGTAGAAATCATCGAAGCGTTTCGAAATCGTACACAAAAGTTCACAGACGTTATTATTCTTTTAGTGAAATTTAAGTCATTCATTTTTATATTTGTACTAAAGTAGCAGGAAAAAAAAGAACATACATAGAAAGAAAAATTATTTGTGCTATGTACAATGAGTAATTGTAGGATATATGTATGAATTAGAAGTAATCTAATTTTTTTCTTGTATAGCTTATCTAAATTTCATTAAACTATTTGAATGATATATATTATTAATAATAATATTATTATTTTTACTTATTAAAATATAAATAGGCTACTTCAAATTATTTTTTAAAACAAAATGACAAACACCAAGGAAAAAGGCAGAATCCTAACATTTCTTGATGAATCAGTTAAAAAAAGAAAAAGCAATTGTAAATTAAAGCATTGTAAATATTAGTAAAAATGAATTTAAAAGAAGCAAGCAAGTAAAAGAAAACATGAAAGATTATTATAAGCAGCATTGATTAACGCTTTTTATTAATTTACTAATTTATTTATTTAGCCTATATCATTTTTTTTAAACAAGATAGGTATCGATAATTTGTCCAAGGGAAGTTTATTGTTTCTCATAAAAACAGAAATATTTCGATTATGCTACATACTTTCTTTTGTAAATGATTAACTTGAAAATAAATGTTAATTTTATTTTAAAAAACGAGAAATTAAAATCTAATAATGTGTAAAGTGTAATAATAAGAAAGAAAGAAAGAAAGAAAAAAGACATTAAGAAAATTGAAGTAGCTAAATATCATTTTTTTCAACCAAAAAATAAAAAAAAAGTTTCGGAAATATTTTTTTCTAATATTAGTACAAAATTTTGCAGCATTTAAATCTTTACGCTTATAAGCATCGTAAGCTGTTCAATTCTAAAATTTAGCTATGTAATGCAAACATAAAAACTACTCGTTAAAAATAAATAAAAAAATACACGAACTGACAACGTTGCATGTATTTAAGTTTCTAACAATAAATTAAATCTTCAGTCTGAAATATTAATATTAGGAGCTAATATAGTCACAATTTATAGCCGAGACTTCACATTCAACAAAACAAAATAAATTTATGAGATGGGAAAAAAATTACTTTACTTGTAGCTGACAGCTTGGCAGTAACGTATAAATAAATACAGTTGTTTAAAATTCAATCTTGAAGTTTAAAATGTAAGAAAAGGAATCTTTAAAAGCAGCAGAAAGTCTAGACGTAGCTAATCGGTTTTATTAGCTGTAAATTGCTCGAAAAACTAGAGCACTTATGTAAATCTTGAGTAACATTTCTTGACTAGATATATTTCAAAATATAGAAAAAAACATGTAATAGATAGCAATGAAAGAGAAATTAAAGCCATCATGAAATTAAAAAATAAAATTAAGGGAATTTGCATTTTTACAGATTAGCTATAAAACCTCCCCCGTTCATTTACGAAAACACGACCAGTTTTTAAGCGCGTTCACTTCGGCGACTCTTTTGGAGCGTGAGTGAGGTTCAATCATAAGCCTAACATATGTACATTTAAGCGCAGCAACGGCTGAAAACGTTACCTTTTCCAAATCGTTCACTCGGTAAATGTAGTAAATGATTGCGAACATCCACGCAATGCCCACAAAAATTAGGTATTTTAATTTTCGCTTCATACTGACAGATACCGAGCACTCGCCCAGATGCTGTGCTCCAGCCACCATCCACGGTGAATGGACCTCGGAACGAAGCATGATGGGAAAACACCAGAGATGCAACAAAGACACCGACTAATCTACTCAACAATCACAACCAGTCACAATGTCTTAGCGGATCGGTTAATGAACCTCATTTTGCGCCAGAATATCTCAAAACGTAATTAACTTTTAATTTCCGATGAAGGGCTTTTTTTTTCCCAGGGATTATTTTTTTTTCTTTGCCTTTTTAAATTCATACATATAAGATCCTAAAAATTTTATTAAAAAAATGGAGGGGGAGGGCTTCCCTAAAATAAATAAACAATATTATATTTCTCAGAATTTTTTCGAGAAATTATTTTTATTATTTTTTTCAAAAAAATAAGGATTTATTTATTTATTTATTTATTTATTTATTTAGTTATTTATTTATTA
>JAFIDM010012231.1:50905705-50923391 GCA_023159025.1 Thereuonema tuberculata | reverse complement strand
ATTTATTTATTTATTTATTTATTTATTTATTTATTTATTTATTTATTATAAACAGAATTGGTCAAGAATGCAAAAACTTACATTGAAAGTATTAATTTTTCGAAACTTTTATTTAAATAAACCAATATTAAAACAATTGTTTGAAGTAATTTATAAATCATTATATTATTACTTAAAAAAAAAAAAAAAACAGATTATAGAAATACATTGATGCATAATTTTTTAACGAAAATAAATAAACAGAATTATTAATTATAAGAAAAACGAAATCATGATATATTATTAAATAAATAAATAACATTAAGAATAATAATGAATATTAAATATATCGTTAAAAACAACTATGGATGAGACCAAATACTGCACTTCCGATGTATTATTATTATTAAATATATCGCGTCGATCTTAAATCATCACAAAACGATTCATTGTTAGTCGTACGCTCAGCAACAATAAAGTAATTGTTTGAAGTGAAAGATATATTTATAAATTTAAATTACTGTATTTACATTGTGCTATAAAATAATTGCTGATTTTTATGTTGTGCACGAAGAATAGTTTCGATACTTTTTCTTAAATAAATTAAATGTTGATTTCGTAGTTACATATCCTTTTCAGTGTTTGATTCCAACTTTCAACTAAATGGCTACAATCAGCGATATTTTATCAGGTAACTTCAGAGTATTGTTATCCAACAATAGATATGCCTTTGATTGCATTAATAAGGAATAATAAGACGTCCCGGATTTTTAGTGCAGTGTCTAGCTTAGTATATGTCCCGGATTTTGTAAATAGTCGACTTGAATTTTGCTAGTGCCAATCCGTGTAAGGATGAAGATATTTTTGTGTTTATAAGTTTAGATTATTATTATTGTAAAGTTTTTGATATCCACACCCAATGTTAAAGTTTCATACAGTATAAAAGTCAAAGTTGTTTTTTTTTTGGTCGTTAAAGTCGTCTTGTCCGAGATTGACGTCGGGAAAATCTGGTCACCCTATATACACTGTCCGGCCACTTTATTAGGTACATCCCTGTTCGCACAAATGCTGTGTCTCACAACAACTCTTCAAGCCGATGGGGGCAGTGTCATGGTGTGGGGGATGTTTTCCTGGCACAGTTTGGGTCCATTGATACCTCTGGAGGCACGTCAGGATGCTAGAGCGTACCTAAACATCGTAGCTGACCAAGTGCAACCGTACATGTTAACAGTTTATCCTCATGCAGATGGGTACTTCCAGCAGGATAATGTGCCGGTGCACAAAGCCCGCATCACTATGGGATGGTTTGAGGAACATGACGATAACTTTACCTTGCTGCAGTGGCCCGCTCAGTCCCTGGATTTCAGCCCGACTGAAAATTTGTGGGATGAGCTGGAACGGTTTGTTCGCCCTAGGCCTACACCTCCATCAAATCTACAGGAACTGCGTGACACACTGCATGGTACACAATACCTCAACAACGTTTCCAGCATCTTGTATAATCCATGCTTCGACAGGCTGTTTTGAGGGCTAAAGGAGGCCCAATACACTAGGTTGGCAGGTGTACCTAATAAGTGGTCGGACAGTGTATATACTGTATACAGAACATTATAACTGTAAAAGCAGCCATATACTAGATCGTTAACAACACAGCGAAATTAACTTGAAACGGACTATAATTTTAGATGACAAATTCTTATGAGCAAAAATCTATCTTGGGTTGTCCCTTAATAATTTCATAGTTTTAAGATGTTATACTTCAACAGAAATTCTCAATATTAATTAAACTTTTTCCTAAGTTTTATTTAATAAACATGAAGAAACAAGGCTACTGAGGTTTTATTTAAATAAATAAATAAACATTTAGTAATTTTATCTATTTTGTTTGTACATAACTTATGATGTATGCCTTTATTTGGCAGTGACGTAATGAACTACAAACGACTTCTATTTCCTAACAAAGATATTTCTGATGATCATCAGGATCTTTAAAAATCTATTTTTTTTAAATAATCTTCTTAAAAATAGAAATGCACTAGTTTGAATTTCCTTTTCTTTTTCTCCCCTCGAGAATTTGTAAAAAAATGCACGTTTAAATCCCCTCCTAGCATCAGTGATACGCTACTATCAGAATCACCGTTGCGTCACTGACTGACTAAGACTGAGTCACTAAAAAAGAAAGTAATGGAAAGTTTCATCAAAAATTTGAATGAATTTCGATTCTCTCTTGGTTTTACTTGGATATTTATTTTTCTATCACTTTCTTTTCTTTATTTATCTATTTTTTTTTAATGCTCTCATGGTAAACATATAATGACTGTCTCTACCACAGAAAAAACAAAGAGGGTGAGAAGAATAAAAACTTGACAACACTGTTTTAAGAGAAATGCGAACAGGCATTTTGAGAACTGCTTAACCAAATATTGATAACTCATGAATTATTTAACCTATGATACTGAAATTTTTAGTAGGAGATCATTACAAGCAACATCTTATTGATTTTTGTTTTTTCTTAAGTCAGACCAATTCGTAACAAACTTGTAAATACAAACCATAAACGTCAAAATACATCGCGAAGAAGAGCATTTAATAAATGCGGTCCTCAAAAATTATATATTTTAGATAACGGAAATTTCAGTGACAGAGATTTACTAAATGTAATTTTTCATTCAGTTTGGTAAAAATTGGGCCCCTAGATTAGGAGTTTCATCAGTGTAGGATTTTTTTTTTTGTAAAGCTGTGGCGTAATGAATAAATTACTATCTCTACTATAAACACTACTATCTTGGAAAAATGAAAATTTATTGGCGAGTTTAAACAATCTTTTGAAATAATTAAATTCAAATCTCACCATGCAGTTATTCGAAAGTTAGCGTAACAAAAACAAAATATATATTGTATATATCTGATAGTTTGAGGAATTCTTGCAAATTGTACGCTCTAAACGCATTTGGGTTTTTTTAAAGGTAATAAATAAATAGTACCGTTCAGCATTATAAAAAAAAAATAAAAGAGTTCAGTTTTAATATGAATTTATCTTTAATTTTAAAATTCTTTTTTACCGTATTTCATTTTTGGCTCTTACTAAGTTTTTTTTAGTTTTTTTTATTCTCTAGTATTTAGGATCCTGCAGTGAATTAAATATGCAATGTTTACGACATATATTAAGGAAATAAAGTTCTTCCTTGAGTATTCATGAATTATAAGTTACTTATTATTATTTCGTAAGCCTTATGCACTTATGCCTTTGGCAACAAGGGATGAAAGCTGTGAGCAGTTGGCACAAGAATCGTTTCCCAAAGTAAGCCGTACGATGAAACACAGAAGCAGAAAGTAAACATCCATGCCGACGCCGGGATTCGAACTCACGTTCCGAATAAACTGCCTCATGGAAGGCCACCGCTTTGACCACAAAACTATGCCGGAACGGCAGTAAGTTACTAATAGAGAAAGACAGAAAAACATAAACATATATCATAAATATAATTATAATATTAATTTTTACAGTTATAGTAAAATCGTAATGTGCTGAACTTTCGTAATCACGATATAATCATACTAAGTCAGAATATAAATATATAATATCTTTTCAATATTTAGCATGTGTGTGACAAGGAAAGAAAGCAACTTATAAAAATATATCAAATTCTTTTCTTAGTATCCATCCCCATCCGCGCTGGGCAGGTTTTCCCGGGGTTCTCCCATTTCCCCTGCATTTCTCACACCATTCTTTCTCAGTCTTTCTCTCCGTCTGTCCTTCTTTCCGTGGGATAGTACAAAAGATCTTTCAGGTCGACATGTTCGGCAGTCATGCCACCCACTTTCAATTAATCTAATCTAATCCAACCCCATAATAATATGCAATCCATTTACTTTATTTGTGATTTTTTTTTTCTTTTCCCTTTAAAAATATTAAACATTCAATCATTTTTTAAATTAATTTTATGATTTTAATGTAAAACAGCTTTCTGTTATTTATTTATTTATTTATTTTTTAAGTAACAATTGAAGCATTGTCGCAAAAAAGAATTTTATCGTTAGGCCTATTAAAACATTGTTTAAATCATGCATGATTATTAGAAAACTTAACTTCCAAAAAAGAAACAGATTTTCACACAACAGCGATATCTGTTTAAAAATAACATTCCTCGATCATGTAATCTGAAATTAATTGTTTGATTAATAGTTACCCTGATAATAAGCTTTATTTTATCATTATCAAGATAGAGAATAGAGAATGTGAGCCTTGATAGAAACTTAGTTATCATTAATCTTTATTATCTCTTGTTCCGTCTTTATTATTGATTACTATTATTCCATTGTTCTTCGAAGCTGCTACTTATTACTACGTTTCCTATTGCTAAAATGAAACGTAAGATTATTTGATGTACATGAAATTCAATGCTGACTGAAATTATGTAACTCTCTACAAATTTTAAAAAAGGTCGAAGATTTAAAATGACTAATAATACTTGAATAAAAATTTTCCAAGAAATTGGTTGTCATCTGTTATTTCTTTGCTTATTTTTGAGATTTACAGTACGAAAGAAAAATAATAAGGTTAAGCTATCAATTATTTAAAATACTTAACAAGCTCATTTTTTTTTAAAGTTTAATAACGACGGACTTAATTAAATGGTTATAATTTAGATTTTAAATAAAAAATAGGAAAATTTCGAATGTTTTTGTATTTTGAAATTTTACTATTCCACTTTTTCTTCTCTTTTTGTCCGGTCGCCTGTTTATCTCATCACGCTACAACGGCTCGACGAATATCTATAAAATGTAGTATATTGCTTGTTTATAGCCCAACTTAAAACATAGGTACATTTACTATGCGTCTAAGTCAGCTAGGCAGTCCCTTTCAGGCGTTGGGACAGAGAACTTGAAAAAATAGGGGTGAAAGGTAAGTGCTGTAGGGAGAAAGGATTAAGCACAGTGGGGGTGTATTTTTCTGTGGACTGAGATTAGAAGGGATCTAAATGACCCATTTCTAGGAAATTAATGAACGCAACAGTACAGTTCGTCATTTTGTGGAGATAACTTGTGCTTTTTTTTCACTCCTGAAAAATGTCCAAGCGAGAGGTTTGGAATTCTCAATCGACAAACATAGTAATGAATGTGAAAAAATTTTTTGAAGAGGAAAAAAAATCAAAACAGCTTTTGATTGATTTTAACAAAGTTATTGCGAGGACTAGTGCTGCAACTGGAGTCCCTGAAAGAACAATTTTTAAAATGAACAAAAGGAAAAGAAAAGCGGAAGAGAACGGTGAAGAATGCGGAACACCCAACATTTAATGTTATATGAATATTAAACTGTTGTATGAACATTTCATATAACATTTCTTTGTAAATTTGATTACTTATTTAAATATTTTTATTAATTAACCAAGTAAATAAATAAATAAATAAATAATAAATAAATAAGATATTATTACATATTGTTGTGGAATTAAAAAACAGTCTTATGTGATCCTTTTTTTAGTATTTTGGAGAATTCAGCTCTTCTGAAATCGTCATTTAGATCCCTTCTAATCCACAGAAAAATCCACCCCCACTGTGCTTAATCCTTTCTCCCTACAGCACTTACCTTTCACCCCTATTTTTTGAAGTTCTCTGTCCCAACGCCTGAAAGGGACTGCCTAGCTGACTTAGACGCATAGTACTTTCATCTTAACTCCTTTCATTCTCTGAAATTATTCGCGAATACGGCTGGGCTGATTTCTATACACAGTGATACCTCGGGTTACGAACGAGTCAGGTCACTAACATTTCGGGTTACGAACAACTACTTCGAAAATTTTTGTCTCGGGTAACGAACAGTGCCTCGGATTACGAACGAAGGTGAGAGGGAGAGCAAGGTTTAACGTTGGAGATAAAAGATCCCATACAGTGCAAACGAAGGCCACGCAGTACCGACATCGCTTAGCGATAACCTAGTCCTTCTTTCATCTTGAAACGGATCGTCTCTATTTCATTGATTTCAATGTTTCAGGTTACGAACAGAGTTCTGGAACGAATTAAGTTCGTAACTCGAGGTACCACTGTAATTTGATACATGTTTCTTGCTTTAACGTAAAATATGAGCGCGATCATGTTGATATTACCACCCTAGTTCATAAAATTAATATTGTATTTTCTCCCGGTCTCGTTCATAAAATTGATCCCCCACATCCCAACGCTCAGTTCCCCCTACACGATGCATAGCTGAGGGTGTATCACACACGCCGATACTGTATTAGGAAGCCGAAGTGGTTTGGGTTCACACAATAATTGTTTATTAAAGGACTAGACCCTGCATATCAACTATTTGTAATAATGATATTTAATGAGAGATATTTCCATATATATTTCTTCATGCTTTTTAAAATTAATCTTCTTTTGACTTGATAATAGAGGAAGAGAAAATGAACTCAGTAATCTGCCTTCCTCTCAATAATTTACTAAAGTCAGCGCATATG
This sequence comes from Thereuonema tuberculata, assembly GCA_023159025.1. Taxonomy (NCBI): domain Eukaryota; kingdom Metazoa; phylum Arthropoda; class Chilopoda; order Scutigeromorpha; family Scutigeridae; genus Thereuonema; species Thereuonema tuberculata. The sequence continues at coordinate 50,916,951 of JAFIDM010012231.1, read as the reverse complement.
GCTTCTACCTAGTTTATTTATTTATTAGCATAATTTTAAAAATATTGTAGGAAGCTTTAGTGAGCGAATGGAGCAGACAAGTAAACCTCCTATTTAACTAAACAATCAAATATGGAGGGGATTTTCCTGGTGCAGTTGTAAATCAATTGCTCATCTTTTGATGTTTCATTGAAGACCAGGAACAAAAAAAAAGCGGAAAAGGAAACATGAAATGTTTGTTATTTACCGTTTTCCTGAAAATTAAAATAAAGCTGCTTTACGAAAATAATACCAACGTTGGCGTAGCGTAGATCTAATAGTATGTTATGTTGTTATTTGCCTCGATTATAAATCTTATCAATGGAAAAATATGATGTAATATTTGTTGGACTGTGATTCAACTCTTGACAAAATATAATAAAATATAGAACTGCTCTTATGTTTGTAGGTGGATTATTTGATAAAACACTATAATAATTAAAAGAAGTTTTAACTAAAGTACTGCATAAAATAAAATTGGAATTTTATATATTTAAAGAGCTTTGGATATATATACAGGGTGATTCAAAATTCCCTGTACAAACTTCAAAGGTAAGTCAGGAATACAAAAATAACCGTATTCATAGTTGTACGTATATCCGCAAACACCACCCGGATGTACTCAGGTTCAGAAATAAAAGACAACAAGTTTACAATATGACAGTAAGGTGTACACAATCATGCCTGTTTCCGTCGAATGATCCAGTTTCACACAATCTCTGGTGAAAACGGGCAAACGCTTGATGATTGGGCACACGTTTGTTAGGGAACCGTTCACGATACATTCGTATAGCGGCCCGTCCGTTTCCGTTCCCTGCCCCGTAGGCTAGGTGCATATCTGCCCTCCCAGCATTAGTGAAGCGATATATCCTATTCGGACAAAGTCAACGTCTCAAATGTCTCAACGTCTAGCACATTCTGGTGACATTTGCAGAAACACGTTCCACTATGAATACGATATGTTTTTATATTCCTGACCTACCTTTAAAGTTTGTACAGGGAATTTTGAATCACTGTTAGGGAGGGAGGGTGTTAGTTACTCAAAGAAGCTTCAGGCGCCAGCCTGAGATCCCGCCGATAAAGGGGGGGGGGCACCAAAAGTTAAATTTGACAAAAAGTATTTAAGAACTTAAGAATTTTAAGAATTGAGTAAGCAAACAACGAAGGCACAACTCAAGAATTTTACTTCAAAAAATTACAATAATGAATATCAAGATCAAATTAAGATATTTGAACAGATTATATATATAAATAAAAATCAAAACAATATTTTACTGGGTCCTAATTATTGTATATATTCAGTACATCCATTTTTTGAAAATACTTACTCAGGCCCCGATAATGGTGAAGTGCGGTTCTGGATGTAGGTGTCGCGAACATACCAATTTTCAACTTGTCTGTGAATAGTAGCGTAGTTATGGGTGAGGGTGTGGGGCAATGGTCTTCGTTAACAATATCAAGGAGAGGCAAACAAAATATATCCAGTACTAGCAGTACCCGGCATACGTTGCAATGCCGCTCAAAGAAAGAAAGTGTTGGTGTTTTAATACATAATATTTTTTGTTTTTCCATCTGGTGCATACACGAATAAATCAGAAGGTTTTCCGACGCGTGAGCAGATCACATACAGCTGTCCATGTGTGAAGCATGGATTTTCCAAATTTAGTCCACACACTTGTAGCGATTGTCCCTGTGATTTGTTGATGGTCATTGCAAATGCGAGTCGCACCAGAAACTGCAAACGTTGAAACCGGAAATACACTCATTTGTTGAAACAAAGTGCGCATCAGATATTGTAAAATGGTTCTACTAATTCAGAAACCATCGCGGGCATGCGCACAACAACTCACCAAACTTGCATCGCAGTCTGATGAATGGTATAGGAACGCATACGGGACAAACAAACAAAGAAACATTCATTTTTATATATTAAGACTAGGCCCCCGTGTACAGATTGATCGATATTTTTTTTGAAGAAGAAGAGACATGTTGAGATGAATGTTAGATGAAGTAGAATTCGGGGACCTAAAGTTTCTGTCTCTCTCTCTCTCTCTCTCTTTCTGCCTGATGTCGTTCGGCGTCTAACCTCTGTCTCTCTTGTGTCTCTTCCGTTGTCTCCTTAGCTCTTGACCATTTTTTACGCTCGGCTTCGTTCTTTCGATCCAAATCTGTATGTTCTGCTTTTTTCAATCGTTTCCTCTCAATATCTTTCACAGTATCGTTTATAATATGTGATGTACGAAAATATACAATTAGCCCGTGCTCTTAAATAATAATCAATATACATTCCTATCCTTATTTACTGTTAACAATTTGGTTTGATGATTCTTTGGATTTACAGTAAATTGAGTTTACAGTAAATAAGGTTAGGAATTTGTATTGGTTGTTATTTAAGAGCACGGATAATCCAAGAAGAATCGCTTCCAATGAAAGCGGTTATGATTTGTTGAATAGTTGAGCAAATAGTGATATGTTATTCCTTTTTGAATGAACTCATTATTTGATAGCGCGTGCCATTGTTGACGGAGAGAACGCAACATTTTGAAGTTCAACAATGCTCATTTTGCATTTGTCGACTTCCTCACAACATTGAAAACTGAACACCCGTTGTACATTGTTGCACTACCATTGTGAATATTGGAAATCACAACAATTGCGCCTTCTGCATTTGTCGACTTTTTCGCAACAATGCAAAAGGAAACACCGTTTTCCATTGTTGCACTGCGCCGGACAGACAGAGAAATAAAAGATTTTTGTGATGTACAGATTTATTAAAGCTGTTTTGTTTGTTTGTTTTTGGTTGGTAGTTAAGATCCGTTATTTTTGTTTGTGTGTGTGTCTTTCCTTTCTCTTTTTTTCTTTCTATCAATAATGGTCGAAGTTTGGCGAAAATCCTATTTAAAAGAAAGAAGGTAAGGAAAAAGAAAAAATGATTCTACATCGCCAAATGTCCTGCCGGTTTTGCATAATAATAAGAACTGCTTATTTTGGTAAGCTGAAACTATAAGAAAATATTCGGTATAAAATACCTCTATAGGATTTAGTACTTTTCAGTAAACAGCTAGGAACCAAATTCGCTTGTACATACTGCCATTAAAGCACAATAATCAAGATCTGAAAATCTGACAATCTTACATTACGATAGACGGACGTTACTGAATATGGAGTTCCGGTTGTCTTCTGTTTGAGACTGATGGAAGATTGGGGGCCAAAAAAACCACCGTTACGATTCTTCAGTTAACGCTATTATTAAAATAAAGAAACGAGTAATCAGTATTATTAAAAAGATTGTGTGTGCGTGCCTGCGCACATCCACCACCAATTGAATTTGGCAACAATTCGCACGCACGTTGTTAGGCAACAAATTTCCGACTGTTACAAATGGATTTCAATATTCTGTTGCATGTATTTTTTTAGAATTTAAACTTTAATTTGAGTCCTAATATGGACGAAACGGTCCGTCCCAGTCTCTTCCCGGTGACAACTCAGGGTGCGAATCGTAACGTTGTGCCTTCGTTTGCTTACTCAATTTATTTTTATTTTTAGTTTGAAGTTTCAGATTTTAGTTTACTTGATGCATTTTTTTTTTTTTTTAATAAATAAAATATTTTTTTTTTCTTTTACAGATGTGAGGCTTTGGAAGCGAAGCGACGGGTAGCCGTCTAGTTGTCTATTAAAAAATGAAAGTTCAGTGATAGATGAAGATTATCCATTATCTGAATAGTTATTTTTGTGGTGTTAATGTACTGTAATTCCAATAACAATTTTTGTAGACAAACAATGTCAGTCTTATGTTCATGGTTAGCTGAGTTTTCTCAAGATTTGCCGTTTTTCGTGTTTAAATTTTGGAATTCCAAGTAAGACACACTTAAAAGGTAGAACAGAGAGTTACAATTGAATAAAAATTAATTACAATACCATTTTCTTATTATATATTTATCTTATTCTTATTATAATGAAGTCAAGTGTGGTTATTATTATTGTTGTTATTATTATTATTATTATTCCTTTTAAATTTATCGTACTATTTTAATTTTCATAATTTAATGGACTCATTAACTTATCATCTTTCAAATATCAAATTCATTTTATTCCATTACCCATTTAGCTAATTATGTACTTTGTGCATTTCCTTATTAACTTCTACTGTTCTACTATTTTTATTTAAAATATTCCCTTTCATTCCCCTACTAATCCATTAACCTCCCACTGAATCTCACACCTTTGATCCGCTCCTGAATGTCCCCTCGATATCTTTCTTTGAGAAAAATACCCCCAGGCTAAGAGCAGCCTCCCTTGTCAGATGACAAGAAAAACCCCTCCTACAGTTCCCTGCTTGGAATATGAGATTCCGTTATATAGATTTTATTTAAATTTTAGACAGAAAAATTCGGATTTACAAAGAATCGTTGTTTATTTTATATTTTCTTAAGCTAATTTCTATCGATAAAACGAAGGAAATTCATATCCAAAATCAACTTTAATGGAATATCTATTCTTCAACACAATTTTAAAAACTTGAAGTGAGTATAAAAAATATACACATAAAATAAACAGTTGAAGAAGATTTAGCAGGAACATACCGTTCTTCATCAATGTTACTACATTTATCGCTATTTTTAAATCTTCTGGTGTTTTGAAGATGGAACGGGTTCAGTTAACTGACAAGTGAAAAACATAAGGTGGACGAAAGCGTTGAGTGAAATGTTCCATGCGGAATTTATTTGCCTATTTATTGATGAGCATGAGAGGTCTTATAATTTTACTTGAACATTTTTCTTCATTGTTTCTTCTTTTTTATGTGTTTGTGTCGGGCCCGTATATGGGATTTTGTTTCGTAGCCAAGTTAGGTACTGATGTTAAGAATGTTGATTGGGGAGGGAAGGGGCAAACATCTAATCACTCGCAAACCTTAAAGCAAACGTTCTTTGCTTAAAGTACGAGCGCTGCAGTAGCGGAATTTCAAAACGGTATTTACTTAAAAAACACGCTTCGTGTTTTAAATTATCACAGAAGATAACTTGTAGATAATCTAATTCATGACAAATTTGTTAGTTAAAAGTAAATAATACTTGTCGACTTATATTTAGTTTTTTTCCTTCAAATTATTGGGTCTATTTTATATATTTTGGGGGGAAGGGAAACGCAAGACCCCCTCAGCCCTTTTCTTACATACCGTATGCCTTTGCGCATCACGCTAAAATGGATTGATCGGTTTCCTCAAAATTTGATGTGGTACCTATTTATGGTCCAATGGTCCAAATATGAGCACGATTATATTGGTCTCCACCCCTTCCTCCTATATAAATGACAGCCCCTTTCCACTGCTGTGTGCTTAGCCAACGCCATCTTGAAAAACATCTTGTTTTCAAGATGGCGTTGGCTTTAGCCGTCATTATAGAGCATTTCTAGTTCTTCTTTTTAGCTTACTTTCGAATAGAATAGTGAGTCCCATCAAATCATTCCATGTGTGTGTCCGTCTCCCCCTCCCCCAAATAAATTTTTGAACGGCTGGATGATATTCTTGAAATTTGGTAAATTCGAGAATTAAGGAACTTTTATATTTGAAATCTTCTACAAATGGGTCCAAGAAATCAGCGCGAAAAGGTAAATATTCTCATAGAAAAGCATTGGAATTTAAACAATGGATTTGTATCCTATTTCCGTTAATATCTCATTGCCTGGATTAATCAATCGTATCAAATCCAGTAACCTAATCCCTTACGCTTGGATTTGATACGATTAAAATTAATCCTACTTAAACAATTAAGTAAATAATACCGATTTAATTCACTATTTTTTTTTTTTGAGAAAATTAAAAATTTTGTATAAGCCTATTGTTCTTATTCAATAGATATTGTAATTCGAATATAAATGCAAGCTTATCATGATTTAAAGAAAAAAAAAAGAAATTTTAAAAAATACATTTTAGGGAATATAGGCTTAAAGGTCTTTCGAACTTCTTATTATTTCATAAAGATTTATAACATCTTAGACGAATTTCAATTCCATAACACTCCATGCCGTAATACTAACAATATTAAACAAACACAGTAATATTTTTTAATGCAGTTGCTTTCCGCTTTGCATATTTTATACGTATCCGATTTGCATATTTAATATCACACATTCGTGCGAGGGTAAGGGACAACTTCCGTGCCTTGACACCGAACGTTAATTCATACGGTAAAAAACTCGGCCCCAGATGTTTCTCGGTCGGCGTGAATACAATCCGTTCGTGAGACCAAGGAAATCAGTGTTTCCTATCTCTTCTGAGTAACTGAATTCTTTGTTAGTAAAACCCCTCTATTTTATGAGGGGAACACTCCTAAAATAAATGCATATCTATTTACTTATGAACTTTATTTCGTATATCTTTTGAAAGAAAATATTGTTCTATACAAAATTCCATTAACAAAATAGGCCCTAGCTTTCTATTCTATTATGTGGAATAATTTATGTTTTCAAAAAGACAAATGTGTAATTCATCTTTATAAAATACTCATTATAAAATACTCTATAATTACTCAACTTGTAAATATTTTCAGTTCAAATTTTGATTTATTTGCATTTATTTTATTAACTTTATTAATTGTTGAATGATCTTGTTATTCAACTTCAACTTTTTCCTGCTGTTTATCACGCTAAAATGGCTGGACAAATTTCCTTAAAAGTTGTTACCTAGCTTATTTATGGTCTAACTTAAAAACATGAAAACGAGTATTTTGATCTCTACTCTTGTCCTATACCTCAAAAATTATCCCGTTATCCATGAATGTTCAGTCACTAATAGATGGATAGCTGAGTTTCCACCTTGTATCAAAGCTTACAAACGAAAAAAGAAAAAAAAAATGATGAAAGATTTTCCAAAATGGGAAATAAACCAACGGTATGTAAAAATAATAAAACTAACAGGAGAAGGATGAATTAAGCTACTTTTCTTTGAAACTCTGTCATTAAAATAGAAACAACGTGTATCTTTGAACGAAAAAATGAAATGTGTTTTCGTTACGTTTTCTGTTACTACTACGTGAAAAATTTCATTATTGTTTTTCGTTATTTCAATCAAGAAACATTTCGTTATTTCGTTCCAGCACTGCCTTATTAGTCCAGTAAAATGGTGCATTTTTGGTCGGGCAGTTCTTATCACAGTTTGAGCCCAAAACCAGCTCTGTAGCTGCAATAGTGACCGAGACACAGGCTTCCCAAAAATCACGATTTTCTGAAAAATTCTGCATGAAAATTGTGATTGGTCGGCAATTTCTGTTGAATATCGCCGAAACCAATTAAATAGATCAAACGTCATAAGGAACAAATTTAAAGGCTAGGAAATGTGCTATAAATATAGCACAATAGGATGTTACTACGACATATATTGAAAGATATACAGTTGCTCATCGAAAGGGTTTAAAAAGTTTGATATCATAAAATAAACAATATTGAGATTTAACAAATAGCAGCTAATTCAGCTAATTTGAGCGAAAGCTTTACCTAAAAGCATTCTCGATCCCGGGAATGGGCCGCCGAGATAAAAAACAATCAAATAAATTAAGTAAAGGCTTTCGCGCAACTGATCCAAACATCAAGGGTAAATTCTGCTGATGATTCCTAATAAGGATGAAACAGCTGTCCAAAATTCCCGTTGATGTTGGTTCAATGTGCGAAGGCATATTTGTTGCCCAGTTGATTTTTCTCTCTATAAAATAAATAAATAAATAAATAAATAAATAAATAAATAAATAAATAGCAGCTTTTAGAAATATATCGCCCAATAATATTGGATTATTGATGAAAAAAAAAATTTGCTTTCTGAAAAGAAATCTCTTTTCCTGCGCTGGATACTAGATTGGAGATAATCGTGATTAGAAGAAAACGTGGAGAGAATAATCATTCCCAAATTCCGAATCATTACGAGGCGATAGCATTTTGACAGTTGATAGCCTTTATATATCTATACTCAGCTATAAAATGATGTTTTCCTGGGAGCATTTAATGCTAAATAAGCCTATTCATTACATCTTGGACTATTTCCAAAGGCACAGGTAAACGGAAACTGATAAGCAGTAATAAAAAAAAATATATTAAATTTGATGAGGAGTAATTTTATTCAAATAATTAAATACAGATTGAGAACATTGAAACAAAATAACAAACAAATTAGAACAACCCAATTTACATTAAAGATAATTAAAATAAATTTAAAATATCTAAATAAATAGAAAAATAAACAACGGAAGTGTAAAATGAACGAAACCTAACTTAAATTTAAGACAATCACAACTAACATTAAAAAAAACATGAAAGTAAAAAATAAAATAAAACTTAAAATTATAAACAAGCTGTATTGGTGTCGTACAAAGGGGGAAGTTGGTAGGGGTTGTAAAGCCTGTTTTACATTTACCATTTCACTCGCCATAACCTGGACATTTCACTCGCCATCACCTAGACATCACAGATGTCCAGTAAATGGAGAGCGACAGAGTCTGGGCTATTTTCGAAGAAATGTCGAGACATCGATGGCTGGACATCTGACACCAGCGCTCCTGGTGACGAATTGTAGAACTTGGAAGTCCAATCGATTTGTATCTATTTATTCGAAATTACCGATTACAAAAATGATTTTCACGATCGGAGGGCATCTTTTCCTTATGTTTTCGTGGATGCTTTCATAAAATGTTACATTATTAATCAAAATCATTTCAGAATTTTGGCTTGAAAATTCGAATCGAGACGAGCGATCGACATCTCGAAAAGATCTCGCCATTGATCGAGATTTAACGAGACTGAATTATTTGTCGAAACTGAAAACAAAGAACACAAAACGATGAAAAAAAAACATGAATATTTCCTATTTTAATTAATTAAAGACATTCTTTCACCTATCCGATGCATTGACTAAATGGTTTTATATAAATTAATGCTATTTTTTCCGTAAATAAAACGTAGGCATGATTACAATTGAGAAGTGTAAATGTTCCGTTTGATGGAAGGCGTTATGGTAAGTGTAAAACGATGCACTAATCACTCGCAATCTACCCTGACATGACCTCCGTTATGGCTTGCATTTATGGCGAGTGAAATGGTAAATGTAAAACAGGCTTAACCCCTTCGCATCCGAAAATGGAAGAAACTTATGACTTTGGATTTATTTTATAGTTGGAGAATTAATCCCTTTCTGATATCTTTGTTTAGTCCTTTTACATGTTAATGAGAAATATACAAAGCTTACAGATTATTCCCTAATTATCCAGAAAAATGTTTTCCACTGGTTTATTCCAATCAGGGGCATAGGGGAAAATTGTCTGAAATGGCATGGTGGGTGAGACGGCATAGCAGCGATATTTTCGAAACTATATGTTTGATGGCGCCAGCTACCCCATTATCGTGTACTATCGAACTCGGGGAGCCGTGCTAGGCAAGTGTTAGCGTGCTTGCCCCAATTTTGGGTTCGATAGACGTGATTGTTTCGGTTTCGCTGTTTTGAAAAAATATTTCGTCACCTTTGGAATTGGCCTGATATTGAAGCAGTGCACGATTTAAGATAAGTCTTAGTGCATTTAGAACTTATAAAAAGTGGTGATTCTGATAGACTCTGTTGTTAGGCGTTATTTGAAGCATGGAATTTTTAAAATAATTTTCGGTTAGGTCGGTGTATGTAGGGTGAGATGGCATAGCACCCATTACATCTCACCCATAATAAGAATTTTTTTTTTTTTTTATATTCTATTTTTATTTTAAATAGAAATTATTCTATTATTATTATTTTATTTTATTTTAGAAAAATTCTATTATTATTATTATTATTATTATTATTATTATTATTATTAGCCTATTATTATTATATTCTATTTTAAATAGAAATTATTCTATTATTATTATTCTATTTTAATTATAAATATTCTATTTCTGTTTTGATCTGCAGAAAATGGTGCCATGCACAATGTATCGGCCTTCCAAAGTCTGCCAAAGTTGTCATCTGTGATGTTTGCAAGTAGTGTATCGGGTATGCCATCTCATCAACCAGGTGTGGGTGAGATGGCATATTTTGAAGGGTCTGGTATTTCTTAAATATTTAATATTTCAATTCATTATTTTCTCTCTTGGTATATTGATATTGATTGCTGAATAAACATTGTAAATATTACTAGTGTTCTTGTCTTTTATTTTACAGTACTTTATTTTATAAAAATTTATTTTGAAAATGTATGCCATCTCTCCCCTATATAAGGGGGGGGGGCCGAGGGGGCCCGGGCCCCTCCCGAAATAATGAAGATATGTCCTCCCAACGTTTTTTTTTGGTTGAACAGATAGGGTTTCCATCGTTTTTTTTTTTTTTGGTTGAAGAGATAGGTTTTCATGGTTTTTTTGTTTGGTTGAATAGATTTTTTGGCCCGGGCCCCCCCCCCGCCCCTCGACCGTGCGCCCTCCCCTCCCTTTTTTTTTTTTTTACATATTGGTTTCCATGGGGTGTCTACTTAATTATATTAATCTTGGGCCCCCCCCCCGAAAATATATTCTATATACGCCACTGATTCCAATAGAATAAATTTAGCATGCTAAATATCTGATTTGTCAAGTAAAATGCAGGTGTAACCATCACCACCAAATTCCCCGGACTTGAATTACAAAACATTTGAAATTACGTTGACCCCTGCACCCCGGATATTCATAGACTTAAGCAGGGTGAACACGATGCAGCTTTGTGCAAAGTTGTATGTGCAACTTTGCTGTTTGAGCGCTTTTGAAGCTGCTTGAGCACAGTTGTATCCGGAGTTGTCTGCAGCAAAAGCTGTCAAGACCCGAGGATGCAACTCTAAAAGCTGCATGTACAGCACCCAATCATAGCGCAGCGTTGGAACACGTCATGCATGACGTCACGCCCATGGGAAAACATGGCGCTTAAACAGATTGCCGTCGCTTCAAATTGACGGACTGCGATTACAGAAAGAATACCAGATATTTCCGAAATTTCTTCATGCAGAAATAAAGTTTTTATGTAAATGCATTAATTTCATACGGTAGAATTTTACAGAGCGTTTGATAAACCTCGATATTTGCAATTATCACTGCAACAAACAAAACAACAATTGCTGTCATTTTGGCAATTTCTGAACAAAGCCACGGGTTGTCATTGTTGGCAATTCCAATGTATAATAGCGGCAGTTGATCATTGTTCTTCGTGTATCGCATTATTGCCTTCCCCTACGAATACAGATCGGCTAATAATA
>JAFIDM010012231.1:50871682-50888412 GCA_023159025.1 Thereuonema tuberculata | reverse complement strand
TGTTTTTCTCACCGAATCCTACAGCAATTCATAAAACTACTGTATTTCAGTGTTGTTTTTTTTTTCTTTTCAAAAATTCCCACTCTGCCTAAGTCGTCACTCCGCTTAAGTCGTCAAAAATGTTTGGTCCCTTAAGTTAACGAGGTTTTACTGTATTTTTTTTTTTAATAACTAAATTCTTTTCTCTATTTTGTTTCCCTATCCGCGCGTGTTCATTATGAGTGAAAAAAGAAAGAAAAACTTTATCACTATGGAACAGAAGCTTAATGCGTTAAGGAGAATGGATGCAAGGGAATCTGCAAAACAAAAATCATTACATCTTGATGTCGGAAAAAGCACATTTGTATTGTTTTTAATAAACATTTGAGTGCAAAATTATGAAAATGGGGATAAACCTGGCATTATGTCTTCACAAAAATTGAGCTATTGAGTTATTTTAAGAACACTCTCGGTAGTCCGGCTTTTCTGTAATCCGGCCCTGGGCACCACGTTAGGCCGGATTGGAGAGCTTTTACTGTACTTCATTTTATAATAACTTACAGTTGCAGCAAAGATATTTTGTTGGCAAAATATTTAAAATGTCTAGAGACTAAAAAATGGGATAAAGTGGAGTGCTAAAAATGAGACACCCTGGATTTACACTTAACAGAAAACATCAGTGTCTTTCTATAGCCAATGAAATTTAATACTCTGAATTCTCCACATTCATTGTAGAAATTATAACAGACAAATTCTCAAAATACAATCCGTATAATTCTATTCCTTCGATAACAGCTCTTATTTTATAAGCTTTGAATTGGGACTACTTTCTTTGCGGCAGTGCACAAGATAGTAATTTCCTACGAAACGAAATGCAGTAAAATGCTCCCCTCCCCCAAATGAAATGTTTTAATTTTGTTTTAATAATTAACGTTATTAATAAAATATAATTAGATATAGCAAAATGTCTCTATAATAAAACTGATTCGTTGACATCAAATATTTTTGTACGATGATACATTTTAATTTTAGTATTTTTTTTTTACTTTAAAGAAAATAATTAATACAACTGGTTAATAAATTTATAAATCTATAAAAGTATTTATTAACTCTGTTTTCTTTTTACTATTTAAAAAAAAATCATTGCTCTTTAAATTCAAATGTTTTTTAAATTACTTTTTACTTAAGGCATAATGTAAGGTAATGGATAATTTTAGCTTTCCAACATCATGACTTATTTTTAAATCCTTTCTTCAGAACATTGAAAACTTGAAGGTCAACTGCTGAACATTAGTCAAACAGATTTTGTGCTGGGAATTCCCATTTTTTCCAAGGAAAATGAGGCTAATCAAATCATCCAGTCTTTGTGTGTGTGCATGTGTTGTTATATCCACTCCTCAACAATTTTTTAACTTCTGGATAGATCTTCTTCAAACTTGACATGCTTATTTACCGATAGGAGAAGATATAGCTTTAGTACTTGAAAATTTCTTGTTGAGGAAGATGACGAAATTTCTTTGTTTAGAACCGAAACGATAATGTGTAACAGTGAATATTAATCCAAGTATTATTAAAATAGTCGGATTTAACCAATTTAAATCTATTCAGTGGTTATTGTTAAGAATAAATAAATAAATAAATAAATAAATAAATAAATAAATAAATAAAAGCACTTAAAATAGAAATATTCCTTCATTGCATTTATTTGAAAAAACGTTAGGTTTTTGTAAAAGAATACAATAGAGCCCCGATTATCCACGGAATTGGATGGCATGGGCTTTCGCGGATAACCCGAAAAAAGAATAAAAATGAGGTGTAAATACGAAAAAAAAATATTTCACCATTAAAAACTACGTTTTATTGTACAAAAAACATAATACATAAAAGTTTTAAAATATGTACAGTAAAGCAGAAACTTTTGCTCTACGTTTGCATCCACAAATTCCGAGAAGGCCTATAGGATCACGATGCACAATAAACCTGTGAGTATTTTTCGACCTTCGCACTGTAGGGCCTATTGTATTTTCCCCGTTGTTGGCTTGGATTAAAATTCGTTTTTTTGAAGTTCGTAATTAAAAAATTTTTTCGCGGCACTCGCGGATAATCAGGGCTCTACTGTACTATCACTCTCTATTCAGGTAGAGTTGGAACACGGCTCAAAAATTATCAAGAAACACTTAATAGAGAACTTTAAAATTTGACAAAGTAATTTGATACTGCATTGCTTCCCAGATTTCTATTGGCTGTTTGTATTGTTAAGAATAATGCAAAAATGTATATGTGTATTAGGAATTGATAGAATCAAAATAAATAAGGCACGCAACTCCCAAGTAAAGAAAGTGTTCAAGATATTTTGCATCAACTCTTTCTTAAACCATTTAACTACATAATTTATACTGGAAATTACACTATGATGGTTCTTACAATTGCGTTATTAACAAATTATTATAAACTTACTCTAAAAACTTATTTTGTGTTGGGGTGTTTTGTTTTATATATTATCTGATGAAGATTTAAACATTGTAAGAGTTACTGATGACTGAAACAGAAGCATAAAGTCATATATATTACATAAGGATCTACTCAGATGTCAAATCTTCAAACAAATTTAGTGTAAAGGAAAGTCCCGCAGTTGAACTTGTTCAGTAGCATAAACAGTGGCCTCTCCAATTCGCTTTTGCATGTTGTTTTGACAGTCAAGATTTATTTTTTCAAAAACAAATAGAGAGCAGCATTAAGAAATGGAGAGTAATAGGACGAGTCGAAGCTGGAGAAAGTCAATCAGATAAGTTAGGCCTAATGCTAAATATGAATCAAAGATTCGAAGTCTCAATACATCTATCAGATCAGTTTTTCTCTTTTACAAGATAGTGATTAATTCCACAAGACCTCAAAAACAAATTCATTAAGAAAACAAGGTAATTAATGCTTTTAGACAGTGTCAAAAGCAAAGCGGCCCCATAATATGCACAATTGTATAAACAAAATTTTTTGTTTAGAAACCGTTCTTTACGCAAGCGCGAAGCTTCTCGCTTTGAATCAGCATCTCGTTTTTCCGCAAATTGAGACATTTTTTCAATTTCAATCACAACAATTGCGTCTTTTGCATGCATAACAATCACATTTATAATGCAGCTCTACAACTATCACAACAATCACAATAAACGCAACAATTGCGCCTTATGCATTCGCAACAATCATATTTATAATACTAAGGAAATTAAAACAATATCAGTGATAGTTTCCTTGTGACAGGCAAGTTGTAGCAGAGGCCGCTAAAACATGCCTTGGGGGGTCAGGGAGTGATCCTACAGGTCTGATTTTTTTTACTTGGTCACCTACTTTTTGATGTTGAACACAATGGTGAAGGTTTCATTCTAATATCTCTAACCGTTTGGCCACTACTGAGTGTAACATCCGGAAAGCATAAAAACACTTTTGACTCCCCACTTGGTCAGGGAGTGGTCCTAGAGGTCTGAATTTTTTTTATGTGTTTACGTACTTTTTGATGCTGAACACAATGGTGAAGTTTCATTCTAATATCTCTAACCGTTTGGCCACTACAGAGTGTGACAGATTGTGACATTCGGCAGACATAAAACCAAGAGCGGTCACCTATGTTTTACAGGCAAGCTGCAACATAGGTTCCACTACGAAATAAGTAATAAAAAAGTACTTATTGCTTCTACAGAAAGGTAAGCTATTTAAGCTATTGACTTGTGAGCAGAATCTTCGATGTAGAGCCTGTATTTCAGCCAAGGACATAAAGAAAACCTTATTAACAATGTGTTATTATTAAATTTTCCACGAAAATTCTAGCTTTTAAAAGTTTACTTTATAAATTTCATCATATTGCCAGGGGAATTCTTTTCTTCTATCAGTCATTATTGCGCTTTGTTACCTTCCAATGTAAATTTCATTCACAGTCAGTAAAAGTTGTTTTTTTTTGTTTTTTTTTGACGAATTGTTATTTGTTGCTTAATTGTTGAAAACCAGTGTAATTATAAGTAAGATAAGAAAATAACAAAAAAATCTTACTGATGGCAAAATTAATGAAATATTGAATAGATTAGCAAAAACAAAAATATATTAATCTATGGATCCTCTCCTTTACCTCTAATTTTTCGTTTTCTTTTCTTTTTTTTTTTAATGATGTGCTCTCTAAAACTGCCTACATACTATAGAAATATTTGACGTCCGATCAGGCATGGGGGAAGGATGGCCTGCTAACTTTACTGCTACTTTTGGTTTTGGTCCGATTCCCGGGGCTCACTTGGCTGTGTTTCTTTCTTTTTTATTATCCTCCGTCAGTTTAGAAATATTTGCAGGTATATTTTACCGAATGGTTTCTGTATGAATTGCAGGCTCTGAAATACAATGTCACCAATATGTGAAAAGCAATCAATATTGGTATCTCCTTATTATTTAATTATAGAAATGGAATTAACAAAATCAAAATTACTATTATTGAATAATAGTAATTTTGATTTTCGCGTGATTTTCGGGCGGACATCGGGTTGACCACCTGACCTCAACTTCGTCCCGTTGGTCACGAAACGCTGGGAGCCTGACCTCCCGCGCTCCAAAGGCCTGTCCAGGCCTGTAGAGGGACCCTTTAACTTTAACTATTATTCAAAAGTTAATTATCTACTAGGAGCTGTCGACTTACTTAGTAGACCTTGGTTTCTTAGGTGCTTCGTTAGAATCCAAATACCACAACCGGTCCAAGTGGATTGAAAAACTACTACAACTTTAGCTGTTCATCTATTATACGATGGCTTAGCGGCTTAGGCTAATTCTTTTTCACTGAAGGAGATTTCAATTCGTTATTCTTAATAAATTTGAATAATTTAACTGTTTCTGTTACTATTTATCAAACTTACGTTCTGTCATCTCAAATCTGAATTATTGCTATCAGCTGCTGAGAATACGTAATTTACATTACGGTTTACTAGTTCCTTTTTGTGCAACGCATTTTTAATGTAATTCTGTCAGTTAGCAACTTCCGCAATCTTTTCCTTCTATCAATCACTGTCTTTCTATAGCACGCAATGCACAATGCATAAATATGTATTTTTAGACAGATATATTAGACAGATAGATACTAATGAAGAATCGCAGTTTTAAAGAAGATAGTGTTTATAGACTCTATACCGTATACTAAATATGATGTATAAGTCTATACTATATACTTTGTATATGTATATGTAGTCCTTTTTCGAATTCTGTAAATCGTTATTAGATAGCGAACAATGAAATTGGTAAATATTTCATTTCTGTTAAATCTCCGTAACAACACATTCCACCTAGCAATTTCCATTATCACGACGATCTAATAGATAGAAACCAATAAAGAATAGCAAAAAATTATCAATGTCAATATAACCCATCTAATAATTATTTATTTATATGTAATCGGAAATGGATTATATATAAACCTTGTTCTAAAAAAAATCTTAACAATGAAGAAAGTATTTACTATGAAAATTACAAGTGTATTTTTTTTTAAAACTTTTCAAACCTTCAATTTCATCCGGATGTCGAATTAAATTCTTAAGCAACTTCTAGTGATAGTTTTCCTCTTCTGATATCTTCAAACTGTTCGAAAAATTCGAAAACGCTTAACCGTTAAGCTTCACCAGATTAATGACTTGATGTGTATGATTGCACATATTTATGTGTACATTCGCTATAAGAATTAATAATATGCCAATCTTTATTTATTTATTATTTTTTATTTTATATTTTTTAAATTGAATTTTTTTTCGGGTCTGCTGGAGCAAATGGCTGTTGAAGAGTTCCGGATTCGATTAAGACTCGGGGATTTTTCTCGGTTTTTTTCCTCCTCTTTTATAAATGAAAATGGCCGAGTGTTGCCTGACCTCCCATTTTAATCTTGCTGCTTCGCAACTTTGGAAGATTATACCTCTAGTGCCCCAATGCAAATTTCATGGAACATTTAAGTGGATTTCTTACCTTATACGCATAAGGTTTTATATAATTTTTTCGTAAAATTAGTTTAGTTAGTAATTTCCTTTTGCTTTAAGGAAAAAGTAATCTTTTTGAAACTAATCAGAATTTCTTAAATACGGTAGATGTAAGCTTTAATTATAATATCGGCTTTGAATAAATTCATTTTTATTTCTACAATTTTTCTAAATTAGAAAACTTTAATCTAGCTGTGCTTTTTTTTATTTATTTTTTTATTAGAAGATTCTGATCTTTTCGTAGGTTTGAGGAGCAGATAAACAGACAGACAGAAAAGTATGTTTATCAGTTAATATTGAAGGATTCCAAGACTGCTAATTTCACCTGAAATTTCAATTTCCAAGTAGCTTAAAAAAAAAATATATCCACTAGCATATCCACGAATTTAGATTGGGATAGAGGATTATGAATATTACTTGGGAAGACGATTCTCGCGATTCAACCAAAAAATTACAAAAATACTTTATCTGGATGCAATTGAGGAATGGATAGGGATTACAAACACATTGTTCTGCAAATGGATTACTAAACAATGGCTCTACAATCCAAAATTAAAAGGAATGAAATGCTGGATTTCTTCTTTTCTTTTTGGATGCAATGGAGGGATGGTTTACAGTTTGTCTGTTTGTCTGCTGGTCATTTCAAATCTACGAAAGTTGCGATTAGGGTTATCCAAAGCTTGATAATAACGCATGTTTTAGCTTCATCGGATATAGAAAAGCTCAGTTATGACATCATGTTGGGCAAAGATAAGCCACAAAACAGTTTTTCTGTACAACGTTTCATGAACATGTCTGGATAGTACCAAAAATCTGTTCAGTTTACTGAATTCAATAAAGAAAAATAGTTTTAGAAACTTTCTTTACTACATTTTTTTTTTGGGGGTCGGGCAACGCCAGATTATATTTCCTTATTTTCTTTATTTGGAATTTGTATTTCAAGGAGATCGCGAGAGAAAGAAAGGTCGGTGCTCCTTAGTTATATAAATTATTTTTTATTATTTTGCTTTCAAGGCTAGCTCCTTTAATCGTTAGGCTATAACTCTTGGACAATTAAAACGCAAAGAAAACATTTAGTAAGATTTGTTCTGGTTGAGTGGTTTTTACGTTTTTACAGTCTGTTTGGAGATACGTGATTAATAAACATTGCAGAAAGAAATAACATATTGTTGTGATCTATACTTTTTAAATTAACAATTGACAACTTTGAGATAATGATGATTAAGCATATTTAAAAGCTGGTTGAAAAGAAATTCTTTCTTCATCCAGAAAGATTAGAGAAGGGTTTCTTTGTGCTCGCATCCCCTCTCAGTAGTTCCCAATGATGTCTTAAGTTGTCATCATCATAGACTCTGCAGGACTCCTTCAAAAGATATATTCAAACAGAACAATGGAACAAAAAACCCTCCATGAAAGAGAACCAGAACATAAAAAGAGATATGACTTATCGCTGAAGATGAAGGCAGCCATTTTGCGGTTTTCCAATAAGTTTTCTTATATCGCTTTTCAAATCAAAGACAAATCGCCCACAAATATTTAAATAAATTTATTAGTGGAATTTGTGGAATGTATAATTCTAGAAGCTTAAAACCTAAATTTAAAGCAATTATCAACATTTTAAAAAATTCTATCTGGGTTATTATTAAGCCAATTTTAAATTTTTCAAGTTGTAAATTTAATGAAATATTAAATATTGAAAACTTAGAAATAGCATTTCAGCATCACTGTAAGATAAAGATTTAACGGTTAAATTGATAAATTAAAATAAGCGAAGAAGTCAAATTTATAGAAAACGAAATAAGTCAACTGAGTTACAAAGAAAAGAAATCATTAAGTGGATTTGTATAAATGTCCAGAGAGTCCAGAGAGTTATGGCAAGTCTCGCATTCCGAAGAACCATTAAAATACATGGGGGGAAAAAATCAATGAAACAAAGAAAAAGAAGCTTTTGGGGAACTTTAAGTTCAGGGACCAAGCCTTTGACTCTGCTGGCCTTTTCTTTATTGCTTGGCATCTATCTATCTATCTATTTATCTATCTATACAAAAAATTATCTTTTGTTTGTAATGTAAAGATCATTAAAATAGTAAAATGCATAGTCTGATCTAGGCGTAGTTTTAAGTAAATTTTTTTATTTTGAATCGGTTCTAAATATCCCTAAATGTAAACAGGATCTCAAGCAATTAGTCTTCGCGGCGAGAGTTGAAACTCCCAGAATGCAGCGCAGATTATAGATTTTCCTTTCCTGGTCGGTCGCTAACATTCAAATAGAAGAGAAAATGGCGGTCGCTGCTTCACATTCAACATTTCGACGAGGAAAAGTTCTCAACAGTCAAGCTAGGGAAATTATTCTTTATATTGCTCGTCGATTTCAAGAAGATGTATGTGAGATTTTTGATATTTCCTATTTTTGATAATTGAGATTGATATTTCCTGCGGATCTCATGGCATTGATACTGGAGAAATTAGTCAATGATAATGTGTTTCCGGTTTCAACATTCGCCGCGACGACAATAGATATTTGGTTTTGCTTAATAATGAAATGATATGGAGAAATTATAAGGAGATTAAGTTTAGAAAAACTATGGTTTTCTTAGTCTTTATTGAAATGACTTATTAAATAGACAGTGCTGGATCTAATAGCTAAGATTTATTAAACACGGTATTTGAAATAAGAACATATAAATTGAGATGCTAACTAAAGAATATGAGAGATTTTATTACTATGGAAAGTTAGATAAAGAATGACAATTTATAAAGTAGTTTTGTTTGCATGTTGCGACAACTCAAGAATTTATTTTACACATTTTTTTTTTCTTCTTCAGTAACTGAACTGATGCTAGTTATACCGTTAGTGGCAAGTTCCTTCTAGAGCGGGAAAGATCGAAAGGCGAGAGAATGACATCGATCATTACTAGGTACATCAATCCTGTTAAAGCAAATGCATTACAGGCCAACAATAAATATCGTGCTGAAGCGAATCCAGTTGTGTGGAATTGTATTATGCACGATGTTTTTTTTTTTTTTCCTTTTTCTGCAGAAAATCTCACAAGAAGGAAGACCGATCTTGAAAATACAATGCAATCATCATATATTATTCACTTCAAGTAAATATTTTTATTATTTTTTTTTTTTTTTTTACTTTCTTAAGCGCTGTAGATATTGATGTCATGCCAGAAAATTATTTTTAGAAACGTGTTTCTCTGGAATGATTTTTCTGAAACAAGACAATAAGAATAATGAAGCAGTAACATTGAAATGAACATTTTTGAATTGACTTCGCTAAAAATATTTATAAAAAAATTATAAAGTATCAATTATAAACAATTAACTTACAGTTACTTTAGGCCTAATGGTTATTGTCAGCTACGTAGTTTATTGTAACAAAAATTCTTATTTATTAATCTTCAATTTTCAGCCTATATTTTAGGTAAGTGAAGCTCAAATTCTGTCAGTTTATTTATATACTTATATATATGTATCCAATCCACATATATTTATCCACAATCTAGTTACTTCTGAATCGGTAAATAGATCCTCTTGAAACTTGATAAGCAAATTTACGGAAAAAAGACTATGTAACTCATGTATTTGAAAATGTTTCCGTATATATCCCTGTTCCAGAATATATATACGAATGAAATTGACAAAATCCCGTAGAAAAACAATGAATTTGATTTCTTGCTTTACAATTGCACTTTAATACGTTTAGTAATCCATTAACTTGTGGGTGTTTTGATTTAAGTAGTTGGATTTAGGCAATTGAAGTAAGTTCTTCCAAATTTAATTAATCACACGAATTTAAAACACGACTATAAAAAAAAAAAAAAAAAGAAAAGACTTTAAAGGATTTCTGATGACATTTAATATATCTGTTTTTCATTTTTATTATTTAAATTGAAAGTCATTATTTTATTTTTAAGCCTATTTGTAAGTTTCTTTCCTTATTGAGGTCAATGTAGAGTATGTTTTTTTTTTTTTTATTTTTGTTAATTTTTAACGTTTCCTTTTCACATTTATCAACTGAATTCCAACTCCAGCTGTTCCACAATAGAAATTGAAGCTGAATTGTCATGCAAAAACCCTGCAGCCATTGCCATTATTTTCCTCGATCCAGAGAGAAAAGTTTCTAGCTCAATAAATTTCATTTCGACTTCAAAGCATCCCAGTGAAATTATGCTTTTATTATTTCTCAACCACATGCTTAAAACATGCAAAATTATTAGAGAAAGCTTGGGGATTTTTAAAGCAGGTGAATCAGCTGTCAGCAATAATAATGGCACGCGTTGGTGCTGGAAAGGCGCCAACTCCAATAACGCCTTGCATTCTTCCTGATGAAGCGTGTTATTTTTAAGAGGTTATTTCAACTGTATAATTTCTAAAATCAAAATTGTTTCCTCGTTTAACACGAAACGTAATATTTATTTCCAATCCAGAAACGTTATTATTTCCAATCCAGTTTAATTTGATCAATCGATTTCTCTGAATATTTTAGCGGATTTTAATTTTCTGAATTTGAAGCAGATTTATTGAAGGCACGATGTTCTTTTGTAGGCCTATCAAAGAACCCAACATAAAATTGATAATGACTGATGGAAAGTTTGTTATTTACCAATATTTAAATAAAGAGTATTGTTTCTTTCTCAATAATTAATTCTATCACTGCTTTGAGTCCTACCTTTTTCAACAGGAAAGAAAGTTTTTAAATTTAGTATATTTATATATATATTATATTAAATAATGTAAGGCTATTTTACTAGAAAGAATAATTCGTTGAAATTGATCTTCTAAAAAAGATTGTTTTAGCAGAATATTTAAAACTTAATACAGTATATTTATAATAAATGTGATTACATTTATTTACAAGGTTAAATTATAAAGCAAAATATTAGTTAAGTAAAACTATTAAATAATAAAAATTTTTCGGGCCTAATAATTCAACAAAATGATAACTACGGAAGGCACAAAGGAACAAAAAGATTTTGCACCTGGAGCTGTCACCGCGGAGAGACTGAACGGCCGTTTCGTTCTCTTTAGGCCAGACAAGCTCCACCGATGACAGGCTCAGAAGGTGTGAACATATAAGAATTCCACTAGGCACGTAAAATTTGTTAGTACTTAAACAGGTTAATTTAAAAGCTTTGTTTTGCGCTATAGACAAATTGCTTTTGAGCCTCGCGGAGCGCAGGCCTAAGATTTGACATATGTTCTATTATTCTGTATTTTTGTTGTGTTTTGCTTTTGTAGGGTCCCGCTTCCGGGAGAGAGAGTGGGATTCTTATATGTTCTGAGCCTGTCATCGGTGGAGTTTATCTGGCTGATGAGTCCTTAAGAGGACGAAACGGCCATCCCAGACTCTCCCCGGTGACAGCTCTAGGTGCGAAATCTTTTTTTGGTTCCTTTGTGCCTTCCGTAGTTATCATTTTATTAATACTATTAAAGTTACTGGAGTAGAAATTATTAAATTTTGCAAGGACATTTTACAACGGACTTAAATAACGCCATACCAGCATTTATAAGTTTAAAATATTTTTTATTTTAAATTATTTTTTTTCGTATTACAATAATGTAAAATACTAATTTTACCTATAATCTTAATGGTTAAATAAACCTACAACATTTAATTATCATACCAACTTCTGAAATATTCAAATATAACTTAATTCGTTTCACACCAACAAAATTATGAAATTTTTGTTTTTGTAAACAAGGAATAAATGTCTATCCATTTTCTCCACAAACGAACAGCCCTGATTATTTATTATTTAGACAGTTAATGTAATACTTATAAAGATCGATTATCAAATTGACATAGTCTTTAGTGTTATAGTGCCTGTGGCGACTGTCCCACTCGACCCACCGTTTTTAAGCTACTGAATTTAAATAATTAAATTGAAAACTTACTTAAATATGTAAAAAAAACGAGTAATGGAGCAGTAATGGAGATAATGGAGGGCGCCAAAATACAGAAAAATAAAGGAGGTAATAATAATAAAAAAAAATCGAATATGAAATGTAAAAGAAAAAAGAACCTAAATAAATAAAATTAGAAGTAGGTATATTTTTCACAAACCCTTATGTTCAAGGTATGTTTCATTTTGAACATATTTTATAAATGTAGGTACATACTTCAACTCGTGATTTGCGAAAATTTTATAACTTTGAATTTGATGTAAGGCGTAATCCGTGTGATAAGACCTGAAGTTTATCAAAATTATAAAAGTGAAATTGATATTCTATATGGGCGGTTCTATAAAAATTGGATAACTTGATGAAGCTTAGCCATAATATAATCTAAAAACTGACATTGTAAGTTATTAATCATTAAATTAAAAAGATAACTGTCCTCTCTTTTTGATTACATAAGTTAAAAATAGTTTCTTATAAAAAAATACTTTACGGGATTGTTTTTAAACTTTTTTTTTTTTTTTTAAATATGTAATAGCAAAGTTATTTTATGAACCAAAAATTATTGATTATGATGTTGTTTTAATGAATTTCAGGATTTTAATGATTTTCAGTACAATTCATAAAAAAAGCATTTCTATTTTCAATAAAACGTATTTTTTCGTCATCCCTGTTGGCAATTTTCAGAAAAAACTTAAATAACTTCGAAAATACTGAATAAAGTGACTGTTCCTTTCTGGAACAGTACATTGATTATATTTCCCACCTACTTTATGTTAAAACACATTATTTAAAATAAATAAAGAATTGGCACGTTTTCCTCCAAAAAGTTACCCAATTCTTGTAGAACTACCCATATCAATAGAATTTATCTTTTGTATTTAAATATTTTTTGTATAAAATTCACTGATTCTTTTAAAATTCTTTTAAAATAAAATGAAAGGATTAAGATATATATATCTTAGGAGCAACATGTTTTGAAAACAGTAATTTAAGATTAATCCAAACATTATCGATTAGGCCTACTTGTCTAGCATCATTTCATGCAAACTCTTAATTTCTGGTCTGGAAAGCAGTCAGCTATGACAGTCAAACATCTCTAATGTTTATCAAATTTGTCAATACGGTTTGACAGCTCAATATTATATGGAAGATTAGATGTGCCCCGCGATTTCACCCGCGTTAAATTGTGATTATACAAATCTGTTTCATATGCATTATGAATATATAACTAAGTGCATCTCATTAACTATAAATACCATCTGGAAATTAAAATACATGGCCCTTCTCGGTAATGTTCGGTTCTCATCGTGTGGCCAACCCGCCTCCGATTGTTACTTATTTAATAAAATAAAATGTCCATTACTATTTTATTTGCTGTTTTTCGTGACGAATTAATTGTAATTTTACTTTTCACTGTGGTCCCCCAGCAATAATTGCCAACATTTAATCTTTGATTCGATCGAATTAGTTTAAACGTTGGGGTTTACGTACATTGGAAGAATCCATTATAATACTATGGAAAAGTACCATTAAACAAACAAAGAAGAAGAAACGTTTTCATAATTTAATTAATTGTATCTATACTAATAGATCCTATGTGGGGTTGCTAGTCCCCCAATTAGGCGCCTCCCCAGGTGGCGGATTGGGGAATGCCCCCCAGATATGGGAGGTACCGGGGAAATAAAATACCCGGGGCGGACCAAAACTAGCACTACATTTGATTCTTGGGGCCCTTGGGTTAGTATCAGCCCCAACGTATAACAATGGATCTACATATTGGGGATAAATTGCCATGCGACCTGATTGGCCATCAGCGTGCTCCGACGTCCTGCATGGTCGGACATGGGAAATATGCTACTGCAGGAACAACCACAATAGCAACATGGAATGTTGGAGGTCTCAACAGAGTTGGGAAATTAGCCAACGTTATGAGAGAAATGAAACGACTGAAGGTGGACATTCTTGGAATATCGGAGACCAAGTGGAAAAACGACACAGTTCAGGAATTTGTCAGCTCATTACCAAATGGAAAGGAGTATAGGGTCATGAGTAGTGGAGGGAATGAATCACTGAGAGGAGTAGCTTTTATAATTAATAAGAGAAAGGAACACGATGTACAAGTTGTGTACCGGAAAACTGACAGAATCATGGCAATTGTCATCAAGGCCACACCGAAACATATGATTCTGTTGCAAGTTTATGCCCCCACGAGTAATCATAATGAAGAAGAAATTGAACAATTCTACGAAGACATTGAATCAACAATCAAGGAGGTGGGCGGAATAAAAGGACGAGTACTTTGCATTTTGGGTGACTTTAATGCCAAGGTAGGGAATGAACGGATATTAACGGAGTGCATGGGTCCCTATGGCCTGGGACAAAGAAACGAACGTGGTGAACACCTACTACAATTCTGTACAGAAAACCGCCTTATCATCGGAAACACGTTCTACGAACAGAAGACATCAGCGCGTCATACCTGGGAATCACCGAATGGCGATTACAAGAACCAGATAGATTACATCTTGGTTAACACACGCTACCGTAATGCGATACGGTCGATAAAAGTTATGCCAAGCGCTGACTGTGGAAGCGACCACAGATTACTAAGAATGGTAATTCGTGTTCGACTAAAAAAATTAGATAAACTGGCTAATAAGAAAAGATTGAATTTTGAACAACTTACAGATTTAAACATACGGAATAGCTGTAATGAGGAAATAACACGAATATTAAAATCAAACGATTACGAGAGTCGGAACTGGGAAAAACTGGCAAATGCCATGATGCAAGCGGCTGAAAAAATTATTCCCCCTCTTCAAACAACCAAAAGGCAGCCATGGATGACAAATGAAATCATCGAACTGATAGATCGCCGACGTAAATGGAAAAATCAACAAACAGCTGATGAGAGGTTGAAGTATAAAGAAATTGATAAGATTATTAAGAAGAAATGTCGTGAAGAACGAGAAAGATGGCTTAACAGCGAATGCGACAAAATTAGCAGTCTCGATGAGAGTCATAGGATAAGGGAAATGTACAATCGAATCAATTTGCTGAACGGGAAGAGGAAGCACACAACAACACGAGCAATACGGGACAAAAGTGGAACCCTCACAACCGATGAACATTCGACGGCAAAAAGATGGGTCGAATATCTGACTGAGCTTTATGACGATCCAGAAAGACCACACATGCCCGAGGTATCCCTAAAAGAGTGTGTGAAGGGACTGTTACCAGAAGAAATCACCAAAGTGTTACACTCGCTGCCAAATAACAAAGCAACAGGAATGGATAGGGTCACAGCAGAGCTTCTAAAAGCCACCGACGGAGACATAAAAGAAAAAATAGTAAATACATTCATAGACATTGTATGACAAGGCACAGCTACCAAAAGAATTCACAAAATCCAGATGTATTTTGTTACCAAAGAAGGCTGGAACGATGACATGCGAGGAACACCGTACACTCTGCATGATTTCTCATGCATCCAAAGTACTGCTAAAAACCATTCAAAATAGAATATCTCCAAAGCTGACCCCTGAAATAGGCGAGCAACAAAATGGCTTTGTACAGAATAAAGGGACATCCAACGCCGTACTCACCTTGAACCTATTGAAAGAAAAATGTATCGATATGAACCGACCACTTTATGTGTGCTTCGTGGATTTTCATAAAGCTTTTGATAGGGTGAAGCACAAATTGCTGATGGAGACCTTAAAATCCACATCGATAGACGGCAGAGACGTTGAAATTATTTCAAAACTCTACTGGAACCAAAATGGAATACTTGTCACTAAGAACGGAGAACATCAATTTCCTATTAAGAGAGGGGTGAGACAAGGCTGTGTACTATCACCATTACTCTATAATATTTATAGTGAGAGACTTATGCGAGAAGTAGAAAAAGTTCAAGCAGGCATATGGGTAAATGGAATGAAGATTAACAACATTCGATATGCAGATGACACAAGCTTAATTGCAGGATCAAAGAAGGGCCTTAAACGACTTCTAAAAACCCTTATTGAAAAGGGCAAAAAATATGGCTTAGAAATTAACAGTGGAAAAACCAAATGGATGTGTATTTCCAGAAATAACACGCAAGACACTAGCCAAATTATAATAGGCGGAAAAACGATTAAATATGAAAAATGTTACACCTATCTCGGCGCGAAGATCCAAGATAATGGAAAACTAGATATGGAATTAAAATGCAGGATAGCAATGGCTAAACAGGCCTTCTGGAAAAATAAACACATTTTGAACAAGTGGAACAACAAACACCCGAACAAAACTACGACTGATACAGACATTAATATGGCCCGTTTTTACTTATGCTTGTGAAACATGGACGCTAACCAAGACACATGAGGCAAAGGTGGAAGCTTTGGAGATGTATTTTTATCGAAGAGCACTCAAGATTCCCTGGACTGATCACATCACAAACAGGGAGGTCTTGCAACGCATGGGAACAGACAGAAAGCTGCTCAAATCAATTAAGATGCGCAAAATGAAGATGACCGGGCATATACTCAGAGGATCGGCAGGCACCAATCTCTTAACCACACTTGAAGGCAAAATCCAGGGGAAACGACCGAGAGGACGGAGGCGTCTAGCGTATATGGACAACATAAAAAAGTGGACCTGTATTGGCTGTTATAGTGAAGTGAAAAGAAGAGCAGAGGACCGCAATAAATGGAGATCTCTTGTTCACACCCTCACATGAGGACGACACCAGATAGATACTAATAGAAACAATTTTATAGATATAATAAAGTAATATATTTAATTAATTGTATCTACAATATATTGTTACCTATTCACAACACGATCATTGCAACCAATTAAAAAAAA
>JAFIDM010012231.1:50857723-50871582 GCA_023159025.1 Thereuonema tuberculata | reverse complement strand
GAGGCCCCCCCCCCGAAATAATGAAGATATGTCCTCCCAAGGTTTTTTCGGTTGAACAGATAGGTTTTTATTTATTTTTTTATTTTTTTGTTGAATAGATTTTTTGGCCCGGGCCCCCCCCTCCTGAAATAATGAAGGTATGTCCTCCCAAGATTTTTTTTTGGTTGAACAGATAGGTTTCCATGGGGTGTCTACTTAATTATATTAATCTTGGCCCCCACCCGAAAATATATTCTATATACGCCACTGCGGTTAGTACCTATTATATAGGAAACGCATAAAATTATTCAATTAAATTCACCAAACATATCCACAAAAATTAGTTCGCTGAAGTTCAACTGTTGCGTAAGGAGCCGACCACATGATTGAGCCGTATGGCATGGTACTTCGGTCGCTGACCTGGGCATTCACAGTTCGGCCCTTCTCGGTAATGTTCGGTTCTTGTCGATAGATTTATAATATTGATAGTAGTATAGATTATAACGGCAATTATAGTAGTCGTAGTAGTCGTATATTATACAGCCTATAACCTTCCTCAATAAACGGGCTATCTAATGCAAAAAGAATTTTTCAAATCGGACTGGTAGTTTTTGAGATTAGCGCGTTCAAACACATAAACTCTTCTGCTTTATAATAGTAATAGTATAGATATACTGAGCATTGTTGTTATTACTTTCATATGGAAACATATTTCAACAATACAATGGGCATCCACATAAAATAAATATCAATAGAGAACTCTGTCAATCGTGAGTGGCTATCAATATACTCAGATCTGTTCCTATTAAAAGAATTATGTAATTTGATTGGACAGTATTTCCTTAATGCCATTTCAAAAAGAGGCAGATGTTTGCCATCTTGCAAAACCGTAATAAGCCTAATGTACTGCTATTGCCACAATGCACTGTTACTATTGTTAGCAGAGACGAAATTACGTTTTCAGTAATTTTAAAATCTAAAATAAAGCGTCCTTGCCTGTTCTTGCTCACTAGAAGAATTTCTGCTAATCTTATGAATATCACTATACATTTTGTATATATTCATATACATATTTATTTTGTGGACAATTACAGATCAAGAAGCCGTTTCGAAATGACTGTATGAAAGCATAAATTATCACCCGCTGTTGTCTCCAATTGAAAAGCAATTACTGCTAACAATACTGGATTGGAGTCTGAATATCAGACCGATAATGACATCTATATTGTTGTTACCTAAAAAGAAAATACTGCGGAGATTGACGATTTCCCAGATTCTATGCGTAATTGGAATTGCACGATTCAACGAGAGAACGCTTGTAAGATACAATTAATCAACTTCACGTGTAAAATCGATGATATGAACAACCAAGGTTAAGACAACACAACCAACGTGAAAGAGAAAATGAATCGTCTGCAAGTAGACCTCGTACTTTCTACGTGCCCTGAACAAATTATTGCCTGAGCTTAGAGTAAATGATGTTGCCAAAATTAATGAGAAATGATGTGAACTTTGGTACATGATGTTAATATGGAGACAAATTAGCTTCAAAAGGAAGCAAATTCCCTTTTGAAGCAAATTTCTCATCTTAATGAAATATTGGAAAATTCTCTAGAAATGTATTCCATCTCCGACACAAAAGTTTCTTTCAAAAAAATACTGCGAGATTTGTATTGATGTTGGACAACCATTCAAGCATCAACTTGAAGAAATTTAGGTTTGAGATACTTGTTGACTGTAACTACGACAAAGAAAAGTAATGCACCAAGTTGAAGGACTTTTAATTTGTATGTTCCCTCGTCATCTGATAAAACCTTTAAAGTCAGTTTAAATCTATCTGTAAGATTCTTCAAGAAATGGTAAAGCAGTGCTATTACTGCGACAACCACTTTTAGTTATTTTTGTGTGTCGCATTCGAATCATTGCTTACAACTCATAAGCATCTTTGTCAGAGGATTCAGAGTCCAGTGTTGGAAGTCGTATCCCTCGAATCATCACATTTTGAGAACCCAACTTTTAATATAGACAAAATTAACAGGCCTATTCGTCAAACATCTTCCCTTCTTGTCTTTCCCTTCTGTCGTTACTTCTAAAAGGACCCAAGCTCTTTGAATGTTCATCTTTTACCTATGTGGGTTCAATATCGGCGAATCTTTCGGCCAACAATATCATGGAGCGATATTTCGGCGTCTTGTAGATTGTCCATGAGCTGGACTTAAAGAACAGCTTTTCGTATTGTTAACGTTAGTCTAAAAGATTTCATCAATCAATTTATAAAATTCAGAATTGTTTTGAACTAGCATGAACTTCTTCATGGTCAGATTTGTTTACGAATTCTGTATGGAATTCCCTGATTTGACCTTCATCATTCCTTCTAATCTTCACATATACATTTTTACTAACTTTGGTCAAAATCGAATCATTCTTTCTTGATGTTCCGGTTTGCAATACAAAAGATAAATCTACAGTTTCCTTAAACCTATTTTTAAAGTTGACTTTCACAATCGAATATTTAAATAATTTTAAACTTTAGATCAAAATAATTTGGAAAAAATGTCAACAGAATCAAACTCAAATCCCAGAATCCTGCAAATCTAAACCTTCACCCCTTGATGTCTTGCAATCAACGTTACAACGGATGTCTGAAATATATAATGATTGATATTATTCCGAAAATGTTTAATTTTTACAGAGTTCTTACTATTTAATCATCTGTTACATTTACTTATGTGTAACTTTGGTTTATGTTATCGATATTAGTATGACCGAAATTACATTAAAATCAAATTAAATTATCTAATTAAACTAACTTTATACCGATTACTATTAAGGAAATCTTAAACAAAATAATAACTTCTTTAGTTATATAGCTTTTATTCCAAGTACATTGACACTTACTTAAAATCTAAATATTTTTAAATAGACCTTCAAATCTTGAAATCTTTCTTAATTCAGATCCTAATTAAGCCTACATAGTTCTCAAGGCGAAGTATTGTGGTAGTCTATTTCAAAGTTTCTTCACACGATTGATTTACGGTAGAATTTCTTAAAGAAGTCCAGAAATATTGTAGGAAAACATATCTTTGTTTAATTTTGTATCTTAATCTAATTACAATTTTTCTTTATTAGAAATTACAACTGAAAAGTTTACAGTAGAAAAATTAACGTTTGACAACAAGCAATGAGAGGATTGAAATTCGTTAGATTCAATCTAACTGCGTTTTTGACGCTGTATTTTTGACGCCGATGAAATTGGCAGAGTTGTAAATGAAATTGACTTATCAATATATTATACATCATAACCAACTAATGTAGAAGGTTTTCTCTTATATCTGATTCTTTCTAATTT
Source organism: Thereuonema tuberculata (assembly GCA_023159025.1). NCBI lineage: Eukaryota > Metazoa > Arthropoda > Chilopoda > Scutigeromorpha > Scutigeridae > Thereuonema > Thereuonema tuberculata. The sequence continues at coordinate 50,868,254 of JAFIDM010012231.1, read as the reverse complement.
ACGTTTAAGAATCTTTCCGAATTTGAAAACTTTAAATTTAAAATAAAATAAAGACTTTGAATAAGTTTATATCACGAGTCCACAACAGATGGCGCCACTTAACTTAGCTATTAGAATGTATAGGAAACTACTAGATATAGACGTTAGCAACAAATCATTAGCGCCATCTGGTGTTTCAGAGGTAAAACGACCTATATTCGAACATTTTTGGCCCAAAAAAAGTGGTCCTTCGCAGTCGATTCCGCATATTTATTTCATTTTATAAACACAATCTAATGATTCATTCTGCAAAGTTTCATTAAAATCTGCGAATATTAGGTTGGAGAGGTTCCCTTGTAAGCAATTTGTGGCGTGTGTTTGAATATCATTTGTTAATGTCAAAAAAAAATTCATCATCACAATTAAAAATGTTTGAGCAATTTAAAAAAAAAGTAATAAGAAAGAAAATGTAATATTTCTTATATTTCTTTTAGAATTTTTTTTTCCAAGTTATATTTGTTTCATGAGAAATGGGGAAACAAAATTTGGTATCGAAGGTATCGAATAACGCAATACGTCAATAATAATCCTGTTCTAGTCTTAATGTTTTATCACTTGTCTGAATTCCTCTTTAAATAATAAATACTATCAATAAAAAGTTTCGTGACTAATATTCTTCATGGGATTTTTTTTTTTATTAATATAACCTAGTGAAGTAGACGTTTCTCGTTATGTAAGAACAATGTTTTAAATATCTTTTACATAAAAATTTATTAGAAATTTATTAGCGCGCAATCAAAAAATCTTATTTCTTATTCCTTAATGACAATTTCAATGTAATTTTTACATGCTTGAAATCAAACTATAAATCAAGATTACTTTATCTCTTTATCATCTGATTAATCATTGTATTTTAACATACGTATTTTATCACAAATAGAAGTTGAAATGAAAAAAATAAACTCTAAAATTATTATTTGATTTTCCATCGCAGAAAAAAACAAGAAATCCGAAAAAACTTAAAAGCCTTTCCTAAAAATGTTTTTTTTTTTTTAATTTCTTTATTTTTTTTTTTTTTTTGTTAAAGTTGTGTTAAAGTTAAAACGACAAAAACGAAAGCCTAATTTAATATTTGCATTCAAATTACGATACCTACTAATTACAAATAGAATTATTTTCCAATTTTCTGAAAAAAAAAATTGAATCTGCATTACATAAGTTGCCTAAACTGGCTTAATTTTAATCCTATCAAACAAGTGATACTCAGATTAAAAGTAGGATAAAAAATCTACTGATTAAATTCCAAGAAAATTTCTGTCTCTAATTTTTCGATACGAGGATTTTTTTTGGAAAAGATTTCAGATATAAAAGAAAGATCGTCTCTATTCTGAAATATGCAGACTAAGTTTTAAGAAGATCCATCCAATGGTTTAAAAATTACTAGGGAAACACACAGACACACAGACTGAGTGAGTTAAGGAGTTTCCCTTTCCTAGGAAAGTAGGCTAAAAAAACAAAAATTCATTATATCTGGTAACTGCATGGTGGTTTAATTAGTCTAACAGTAAATGTGGATCAATAATTGCTTTAAAATGAAACTATGAGTCAAAGAACGCATGTCCTTCCATCGTGATTAAGAAAATCAGAAGCTATAAGCCCTAGAAAGCTGAGAATGTGCTAGAAGATTTAAAATCTTATAAGGAAGATCTCTGTTGACGTTGGCGTCAATAGATAAGGAGATTAGGTCCTTAATAGGATGATTTTTTATTTTATTATTGTTGTTTGGCAATATGGTTTTGCCTGGAATTTAAGAAAATTTCTTTTAAATCAAGAAAGATTTAAAATTTTATGTAATAAAAAATTATTTCAAAACTTGTTTATTACAAAAACAACTCCATATTTTATGTGCTATATTTCGCAGGGTATTACTTTCCTGCTTCTTCAGGCTACATTTTTGCCTGAATGTAGGCTGAAGAAGCAGGGAAAGTAATACCCTGCGAAATATAGCAGATAAATATGGAGTTGTTTTTGTAATAAATAAATTTTGTAATAATGAACAATGAATTAGATTATTTTCGAAAAAAATTATTTATATATTTTTTTATTATTTTTTATTACATAAAATTTTAAATGTTTCTTATCAAAAGCCAAAAAATCAAAGAAAACTAAAAAAATGACATTTATTACTAAATATTTAATCTCATTAACTATGCTATTTGTACATAGATAAGTAAATAGTTTTTCGTTAAATTCGTTTAAATATTAAAGTTTCTATATTTACATATTATTTTTAGTTAGAAATTTTAATATTTCTATATTTATTTATATATATTTAACTATAGTTAATGAGATTAAATATTTAGTAATAAATGTCATTTTTTAGTTTTCTTTGATTTTTTTGGGCCTTTGCTGTTCTTTTTCAAATCACAAAAAGTATGTTGAAGTAGAGCAACAAATATATTTCCTTTTCAAGTTGGATGCGTTTTGATTCATTGTATTTGTATGAATGCCAATAGATCAGCGGTTGCCGTGTCTTCCCATGGAATTTCCTTCTTTGCTTGTCATTTTTCCAAGGTATTGATCCAGATCAGTGAACATGATGTATTTTCAGCCTTTTAATATGTTGCTGTTTCGTATTGATCCACATAATTTCCACATGGCCTTAGTTAATCGGATTACGCATTTACTGACAAATTTATGCGCATCAATGCTAGATTTCTATGAAATTCTAAATGAAATTTCTCACTATCATTTTGTTTTTGTTTTTTTGGTTTAAGTAATTGAAACGAAAACAATTGATTAAAAAACACAATTGAAGGTAAGATTTTAAGTTTCGTATTCACAACATTTTTAGAATTACATAATGATTTCCCCTTTCAAAGAATAAAAGTCTCACTTTCATTGATATATGTAAGCAACTGTCTCAAATTATTTATGTCCATTGAGCCTTGAAGTTATCTTAGCTTTTGACAATGGTTTATAGTGGCTTTATTGTAGAAGTAACTTCATGTTCTTATATACAATGGAATGGATATGCTTGGTCTACCTTTGGGACCATCTTAAGAATGAATCGTCTTAATATAATGTGATTGTTACAGTTCAACAATATCACTATCCTCCTCTGTTTCAGGACTCTTTCATTTAGAAACATGGTCTCAACGGTTTTGAGATTCTCTCGGTGAGATCTATCTTTCCACTGAATTTCAAGTCTCTAGCTGAAAATTACACAGAACGGACAGGCTCTGGGAGTATAGCAATCAATACAACAATTTATATACAAACCTGTAAGCAGTTTAATAAAGATGGTAAACTATCACTTTAGGTAACATTGATTGTTTGCCATTTATACTTACAAGGGACAGGATTTCATCGCTGGAACTCAGATTTTAATAAAAAATTGGCAATAAATAAATAAATAAATAAATAAATAAATAAATAAGTAAATAAATAAATAAATAAATAAATAAATAAATAACTTTAATTGAATATTAATTTATTAATAATATAATTATTAAATATTAATAAAAATAGGGGAGTTCTGAAATAAGTAGGGAACTTCTGAACACAGAAGAAGCGAAAACATTAAATTTATATTTTTAATAATTTTATCTAAGTTTAATAAGCGTTCGAAACTTATCTTCTGCTTTCTCATGTATGTCTGTTTATCCGCCTCATGTTTATAGGAAAAACATTGATTTTCCTATAGCCTTTATATTAAAATAATCATCAGTTTTATTTGTTATATTTGATTTCAATAACAACATGAATAATATTATATATATATATATATATATATATATATATATATTAATTTAAGAAAAAGAAATTGAAAAATATAGTTAATGTGTAAATCAACTTTCGAATATCCTCAGGGTAAGATTGCAAAATCAATTGGTCAGAAATAAAAAAACAAAAACAAAACAAAACATCCCAATACTAAGCAGGGCACGGATTCTATCTAGAGCTGCGATAAAATGAAATTGCTGTTGATGTTTTTAAGCAAAATAGATTTGAGAAAATACGGCAAAACTCCGAACGGCGGTCCCAAATTATGAAAACCTTTTTAATGACAGATAACTGTATGACTGTGAAGAATAACACATAGCCAGAGTTATTACACATCAAATCACATGTTTTATCTCAATATGTTTAAGTATTGTCCGAATATGTGCGACCTATGACTAATATGTTATTACTCTTGGTGCTTGCAGTCTACCAGCCATGGCACGTTTAAAGTGATTTTTAAGCAACAATACACAATGTTTCATTAATAACAATAATAACGATGTCATTACACTCAATATTTCATTAATAACAAGACAAATTTTTCATTAATAACAACGTTGGGATCGCGTTAGGAGGTTTTCATAATTTGGGACCGCCGTTCGGAGTTTTGCCGAAAATACGATTATATACACATTCACTTTTTTATATTGACGAAGCGGAACTCTCTTTTATTTATAATCGTCTATTATACTGATAGTTTAGTGGGGGAAGGGGGGCGAAAGACAGTTTTAACCCCCCCCCCCCCCCCCAATTGAAAAAGTGGAGAGGCAACTCGTTCCCCTGATCCTCCCAGTTCCGACATCCCTGAACCCCTCCCATCCAGAGGATGCAACGTGTTTTGATTTGACTGAAAGGCTATGACCATCAAAAACATCGTCATTCCAAATTTCTAGTGAAGGTTTTGCAACTTCTACAAAAAAATGCCATTCTAAGCAATTTCCATCTATTTTTGACACTTGAAGATTATCGCAAATCGTGTACATGAAATATTTATGGGATGTCGGATGTCAAAAAGCGTAACTTGCAGCCAAGTGGAGGAAGACAATACGGAACGCCCAGTCGAAGCTAAACGGAATAGGAGTTCTGGATTAAATGCAGCTGCAAGTTTTAAAAATGACATTGAAACTTCTCTTACTGTCGAAGAGAAGAAAACTGTCAAAGGAATGTCGTTTGACTTCTCAACGGTTGACAGGAGGAGCAATTTCCATTAGAAAGATGAATATTCGACTTTATTTCTAAAGACCTAAGAATGCTGGCATTTGCAATGGTTCAAAAATATTATACCATAAAGATTTAGCTGGGAAAAGAAATCACAAGCAAGAAACAATGCTACAACAGAAAAATTACATAATTTGAATTATATAAAATAAGAATAGAAATCAAATAAGGAATAAGAACATTTTTAAGATATTAAAAAAATCTCGATTTAGGAAAATTCGTTTGAGGCTAAACAAGCATTGTAAATAAAAAACTAATGTTCCCAAAACAATTAAATATAAAAAAAAATTAAAAATAAATGCAGCAAAATCAGTAAGAAATACTTGAGACTCTTGCAAACATAACTGCAATTGTAATTAAAGCGAGAATTGCAGCTGAAATAGAAAGAAGAGGGGAAATAAAAGTAAAAATCTAAGGAAGAGATAGATAATAAGAGAAAATCTGTTCTTGTTACTGGTTTGAACTTTAATTCAGAAGATAAACCAATGATTACGTATTGTTCTGTCTTTGTAATTTCAGGAGGGGTAATTACAATTACCGTACGCATTTTACTTACAATGTAAAGGGATTTAAATTGATATAAATTTCGAATTGAAATATATGTTTTAACTGGTTTACTCACCCTCATCCGTGCTTGTCTGATTGAGGCTTCTAAGGTCCATAAAAGATAAATGTTGGCTTATATAGTAAAGACGGCTTGCCATTCCTCTGCTGCACTATTTTTTTTTTTTAGTAGGAAGAGAAACAAATACTGAAGAAGAAAGAAATACTCAAGTCCCTCGCCTGGATTCGAACCCAGGTTCCGACACATCTGCCTCGTGAAAGGCCGCTGTTTAGGCCATTAGGCTATGCCGGAACAGCATATTTTAACAGGATAGCTTTTTCCTTTTTTATTTTGAAGGAGGTTACTTAGATTGGTTTTAAGAATCTTGACTGTGACTATTCGAAAACAGATAGAATCATCTGTATTTGTCTGTGTACAATGGTGTAGTATTCACAAGTATGGAAAAGTGCAATGGTATTTCTCTAAAACAACTTGATCTTTATTCATATGAGCTACATCATTTATTTATTCCAATTAGCAGAAGCTATTTCTGATTTTCTGAAAGCATATGCATGGGAACTAAGAGGTAAAATATCTCAATGAAATCATTTATTCATAATTTCTTGATTATGCTTCATATATTTAACATATGTTCTTTGGTAGAAAAGCAGTATCTAGCGAAGTAAAAAGACATTCTGTTTAATGATTATTACTACTTCACGGACTGTTAACCGATTTCACAGTTTTCGTGTAAGGAGAAGTTTTTCCATTTCCATTTCATAACCTTGCATCGATTTCTTTCTTTATTGAAGTTCTTTTATAAAATATTTCCGAGATATTTGAAGTTTTTTTTTTTTTTTTCAAATTTTAAATTGCTTATCCCAATGACTGCACATATTCTTTTCTTTTAGTTTGATGTTTTTATGTATTTTGCTTATTCTTACTTACTTTTGTGGGTCTGGGTAGCCCAATGATTCAAGTGTTGGACTTCGAACTGAAGGAGCCGGAGTTGATTATAAGCGACGATGGGGGATCATTCTACGATTATTACGCTTCCAGCCTGACCCTAGGGATCACTGAGCCCTCTGTCACATGGGTACCTGGTTTCTTATTCGGTAATTGGAGGGCGGGCGTAGTAATGACTATCCGATCTTAACTTGACCCGTTGGTCGAGGTTGAACAAAAACTTTGGTCAAAACTTCCGCGCACCCACTTATTTTAAGATCTAAACGTTAATTTCCTCTACTAATCTGTGTTCTGTTTTAAGTTTGTTGAGTTTTCGTTTATACAGTATTATAATATTTAGTTGCAATCCATTTTTTTTTTTTTTATTGTTGCACTTTCTCGTAATCTTTTTCAAAAACGGATTAGTGTTCATACGTTGTGCAGGGCTGCATCGGGGGAACACTCGCTCCCGGCGGCTATGTTGTGTTATGATTTTTTTTTGGTTATAGAAGTAATTCGGAGAAGGTCTTTTTTTTCGGGTGTGGGATGGGGCCGCAAAATCGCTTCTGCTACTGCTTTACGTACACTTCTTTTTCTATCCAACTGTATCTATAATTTCCTCTCCTTCCATTTTTTTCTGATTTATTCTAGTTTAGTATTCTTTCTTTTTTTTTTTTCAATATTTTCAATTTCCTACATTAATATTAGATATATTTACTCTTCTCTTTAATTTTTATGGATAATATTTCTCTTAATTTTCCAATCAGCAGAAAGCCATCGAATTCAATCTCTTCTCCTTTGTTTTATCTTATATCTGTTACGAATGGTTATGGTGTTCTGCCTTTATTACGTCACCAATCTGTTAACCAGAATCTTTCGAGTTACAAAAACATTGGGGTGCTCAAAAGTTACGTAACAAACGTAAAAAATTTAAGTATCTGTTCAGGTAACAGGAACAAAAGCACACAAGTCGTATATTCTCCATAAGAACCTACACAGATGTCAAATCTGCAAACGACATATACTTAAAACGCAGTCCTCCACTCGAACCTGTTAAAGAAGCTCAGTTCTTCAGCTGCTTCAATTAGCATTTATATTTAATTTAAATCGAGATTGCAATTTTTTTCAAAAATGATCAGAAGATATCGTGTACTTGAATGATTTAGATGGGGAGCAATAAACAAACTCTAGGCTGGACAAATGCTGGGCGAACACGTACCAATATGCGGCAATATCCGCACCTACAGCAAGACAGCCAGCTGCAGACCTCTCTCTCTTCACAGAACGAGCAGTCTCTAGGGGGCCGTCCATTAATAATTATTACGTGAGGTGTTTTTTAATAAATTTGCCCCTCCCCCTTGGTGAGATGTGGTGGGACGCCCCCCTCCCTCACGTGCGATTTCAAAAAGTCAATATTACAAAATGTTGTAATCTATTATAATACGTATATTTTCTGAATGAAAAAGTTCACGAGAGATTTACGTTGACCCCCCCCCCCCCCGGTGAGATTTTGCTGGACCCCCCCTCCCCCTTTTGACCTCACGTTAATGGACGAAGCCTAGGCTATGTCCAGAAAATTTGGTCAAATCATGTTTACGCAAGAAAACCAGTTATTTGTACGTCCTCACAAGTACGGACTCGACTGAATTGGCTTCGAAACCATCTGGACTCAATGAAATAGGACAACATGCTGTTCCCTGACGAGTCCCGATACACTTTCCAAAGTCATAATGATCCAGGAGCATTGTTGTGAAGAAAGCCTGGAACCAGACCTTCCACATCAAATTCAGGGCTCAGGTACCACATGCAGTAAAGCCCACACCACTCCCACGTTATGGTAAAAAATCATAGATTCTTAGCCAAAAATATCGAGAAAACACCACCCGATTTTATATTTCTCCCTTTTAAATAAGACCCACACAGTTATTAGCTTTATTTTTTAGAGTAAATTAATGTAAGATCAACATTTACTTTTTCGTCTTAATTTCATTGGTTCTAAAAGTTAAGGTATCCCACTATATGCCTATCCGGACCTTTGGGGTCGCGGGAGGTAAGGCTCCGGGCTCTTCATGACCAACGGGCCTACGTTGAAGTCAGAGCCGTTTCTAGGTGTTCTGCCACCCTAGGCGAGAACTGAAAAATGCCGCCCCCTCCCTTTCAAATGCCGCCCCCACCAAAAAAAAAAACGAATCTTCAATTAAACAACCAAAAAAAAAACGACAATCCTATTTTAACAACAACAAAAAAAAAAAACGGAATCCGTCCTTCGGCCGCCATAAAATCTTGCTGCCTAGTCTTGCCTAATGGTAGAATGGTTGAAGTCGAGTGATCAGCCCGACGCCCGACGACATTGGTTCTATGTCCAACACAATTATCTAAAAAAAAGAAGAACCAACTGATCTCCCCCTTGTGGGAGCCCTCTTTGAATCTCAATATAATTCCACTAGCATCCGGTGGCGGTGTGATGATATGGTCTGGGATAACAATCAATGGCTACACTCATATTCACGTCCTCGAATGCTGTACCTAATAGTTGTCAGATATCGCGATGACTTCCTGAACCAATGTTTGTCCTTTTCTCACAGCCAGGGTCTAATTCCAGTTAGATAATGCCTGTCCCGAAAGAGGTCGCCTGATTGACCAATACGTTAACAGGGAAACAATCATTCTTATGGAATGGATATTCAGATCACCTAATCTCAAGCATGTTTGGGACACTCTGGGAAGACGAATTGCATCTCTGCATAATCTGTAGGAACTCAGACCTGTTTTTGCAAGAATGAGATTAAATAACGAAAACCTCATAGATAATATTTTTTGGTAACATGAGTCGGTGTCTACATCAAACCTGTATTCCAGCCGGAGGAAATTAAACATGACATCGTTGATTTTTTGCATAAAACCATGACATTCTTGTGGTCCCTAATAACTTTTGAAGCTTCTGAATGACCTTGAATGAATCTTCTTAAAATTCGTCAGGCCATATTTAAGGAAAACGATTATCTAACTTTTATATTTGACATTTTTTCTGCATGGGTTCTTCCCAATAAATTAGTTCGTGAAGGTGACACAAATTTTTATAAAGTGACCCCTCAAAACTAACGACAAGAAAATAAAAACAACAACAAAATTTGAAATTCAAGAACCTTGGGCATCACAATTTCTGTTTCAAAAGGTATTTTGCCACAAATAAAATAATAATAATAATAATACATACCACAAAGCGTATTAGAGTCACCCTCATATAAACTATACTGGGACCGCCCCATTCACACAGACAAAACCATACATCACAACAGACCAGACATCACACTTGTTGATAAGGTCAACAAACAGACCTATCTAATTGATATTGCAGTGCCTATCAGCAAGAATATGCAGAAAACTCACGCAGACAAGATCAGTAAATACACTGATCTAGCACACGAGCTCCAGAAGCAGTGGAGGCAGGATCGAGTACGTGTTGTACCCATCATTCTGTCTGCCACTGGTCTGGTGCCTCACACATTACACCACAGTCTCAGCACACTAGGACTTCACAAAAACACTTATGCACAACTGCAGAAGGCTGTGGTACTCAACACTACACGCATAGTTAGGAAATTTATGGACACCACCACACATCCCTAATCATTCTCGCACACGTCTTTACACTTGGCAGTATGTGCTTTGGTCCTTGACCCGCCATATTGTTTTTGCTGGGGAAACCCAAGGTCATGTCGACATGGAAGCGTCGAACAGATGGCTGACGAGTGGTGAGCTGTTTGGGGAGACCGAAGGGTTCATGATCGCAATACAGGATCAAGTCATCTCCACACGCAACTACAAGAAACACATTCTACACGATGCAAACACACATGACGACAAATGCAGGAAATGCCACACTACGCATGAGACGATCGACCACGTAATATCAGGCTGTCCCCTTCTCTCTCAAACAGACTACCTCCACCGACACAATCAGGTAGCATCGATCGTTCATCAACAACTAGCACACAAACATTCACTTATTAAGAGCACGGTCCCGTACTACAAGTACATACCACAAAGCGTATTAGA
>JAFIDM010012231.1:50823600-50847723 GCA_023159025.1 Thereuonema tuberculata | reverse complement strand
GTATATGTTGGAATCTGGGTTTATTAATATGGCAAAATGTATGAACCGAGATAGATCGTTAAAGATGAGTACAATTTTTTTTGGTTTATTTGTAAAGGTTATTAACAATAATAAGAACGTTAAGTTAAAACTAAATTTAACCTAATTAGTATTGTAATGTGATTGTTACTTTATCGATATAATGAAAAGGTTGTATCATTGTCTTTAATAGTGAAAAGGAGGAAATTATTCGTAAAGGTGTGATTTCATTTGCTTGATTATTTTTATTGTCTGTAATAATGAAAAGAAGGAATTTATTTTGTAACGTTGTTGTATTCTTTGATTTATTGTTATACTTCATTTTTGTTAGAAATGGAAGAAAGATGTTATTTTTCTCGTTTGTAAATTTTCTGAAGAAAATTCTTGTTCAGAGAATTGAAATATTGAAGAGTTAAAGTTGTTTATTTGAAGAGTTAAGGATTGGTGTTTCCTTTTATTAACTTAATAATAGAAGATTGAGGATGTTACGATTTATTTAATTACCATCTATTTTCAAAGGTTTCCACTCAGTTATTAGTACCCAGGTTTCACATCCACATCCATGAATCTACAATATAGATCAGATCTTTCAGCATATAATGTTTCTTGTGTAATTGTGAACGTTATATCTTCTCAGTTTTAGATATGTCTAGGAAACTATCTTTTTTTTTTTCTTTTTGATTTTTATATGTGGCCAAAATTTCCATTGCATTAGTTCTGTTGATATGGTAATTGCTCTTTCATGTGGAAGAGTGTTGGGCTGACTATCGAACCTAACTTCACCACAATGGTGGAGAATCGTTGGGGCTTATACATCCAATATCCCAAAGGGTCTTCCACGGAGAAGTGGATCCTTTATTAATTTCTCTTTTATACATTTGAGTTTAATGTATAAAAACAGCTGTTACTTTTATTTTGGAAATGCTTTTTTTGAAGATAATAAACACTTAAAACTCAGTCCTTTTATTGTTTTTGTACTTAAGAAATTTTCAAGAAAATCTAGTGTACATAGATCAAGTGATTGTGATCAATTGAAGTAAGCACACTTTATATCATAACAGTGAACAATAACGTGCTTTAGTTTTATAAAATACTACAGTATCATTGTAATTGATGTCTTGTTTGAAACAAGAATGCTATTAGAGAGTTGGGCTATATTTATGTACAATGTCGTATGCAGATAGAAAATTGCTTGTATAGTATATGAAATTCAGTATATGAATTATTAAGCAGATAGAAATAGTTCGTTGTAAATATTTTTTTTTATCTTTAATTCCAATTTTTTTGTTTGTTTATTCAGTTATACTTTGTCCAAAGAACTGTGAGCTCTGGAAAATTAACCCACTTTCGCACCACCACGCCCACACACGCCCATCAACCTGTGAGCAATGGTTCTTCCCTGAGTCTCTATTGGGCCTTTTTCTACAAAACTATGTTTTTTTAAACTGTTACCTTTACTTAATTTTTAATACAATTATTAAATTCTACATATCATTCCTTGCAAAAAAAGTCCAAACACAGTGCAATTGTGATACTTCTAAGCATTTTAATGGTCAGTGGGTTAAAAAATATAAACGACCATTAAATTCCTTTAAGTATCAGAATTGCACCGTATTTGGACTTTTTTTTGCAAGAAATGATATGTAGATTTTAATAATTGTAATAAAAATTAAGTAAAGGTAATAATTTAAAAAAATAAAGTTTTGTAGAAAAATACCCAATAGAGACTCAGGAAAGAACCATTGCCCACAGGTAGGATGTGGGGGTGCGACAGTGGGGGTTAATTGTCCAGAGCTCACGGTTCTTTGGACAGAGTATATATTCATATTTGATGTTATGCTATAAGTCTGTATATCATTCAATTGCTGCAATAACCACATAACTAAAAAATGATCATTTTTTGAATGTTTATAAAAAAAGAATGAGTCTTTGGAGTTCTTTTTAGTGGCAGAATGACATAACTGAGCTTCTAAAACTTGCCATGAGAAAGCAGTTGTGTTAGTTTAGTATCATCACATTTCATTAACTTTCAAAACTTTCGAAATCATTTTCTGAAAGATTAGTTTGAAAATGATCGAAATGTGATACAAACTATCAACGTATATATTAAAAAACAAAGATACTTGTCTAATGTTTGTTTTGTTGTGGAAATGATGCATATACCTGTATATCGAAAAGATGCATAGTTACCGTATTGTCCGGCGTATAAGATGACCCCCAATTTTTCCAATTAAAATATAGAGTTTGGGATATACTCGCCGTATAAGACTACCCCTCTTCCAATGCACACCAAATAAAAATTAAAAAAACATCAGATTTGATTTCAATATGGTAATTTTAATTCAAATGCTTATGACATGCAGATACTTAGCATGGAAAACTGTCACTTATAAACATAATGCTGTTTGTCATCAAACATGTAAACATAAAACAGTGCAAATGCATTAATCTTTTCCTTTAAAGCGATGTACCTTACCGGCGATTAACTGGTTGTGGTAAACAACGCCTGCTTGGATTGGTCAGCTCTCCCTGTCTCCAATGAACTGTAGCTTTGTTTACTCTGGTGCATTATTTTAATGCTACATTTTTTTAGAATTTCACTAAAATCATAGTATATCTTAACTGTAGCCTTGTTTATTCTGTCCCCGCTCTATCTCTTTTTTCCATACCCCGGGCGTCCCGGACGCCTGCAGCTTGCTCTTCCCTTCACTTACACCTTCCCGGTCAGGTGCACCCTCACCTCATCATCGGGACCGTGTTAAGTCACTTCTTTCCACGAATCCTGGTGAGTGGAGTTTCTTCTACCATACTTGTACAGCGCTGTCCTTGCTGTTTTCATATGGCGGGGATGCGGCCGCGGCCGTTTTTGAGCTCCCCCCCACCATATGCGGCGACCGCAGATTCTCCAGTCCAGCTCGGAAGTTTAAGCACCCGTCGTATAAGATGACCCCTGACTTTTGAGAAGATTTTCCTGGTTTAAAAAGTCGTCTTATATGCCGGACAATACGGTATATATAAAAACAAAAGGGGAAATTTTATTGATATGTCTTAAATACATTTCTCTATAATTTGTTTTTATTCAAGAAAGCAGTTGTTTTGTTTTAATTGTAAGTGGAAAATATCTTTTTTTTTTTATTTAAACAAAGTTTTCTTAAAAATAATTTTCAGACAAATTTAAATAAATTATTAATTTCAAAAGTACTTCTAATTTTGTAGAATGGCCATGAAAGCTGGCAGTTACAGGCAATTAAGGATTGTCCTGAAGACAGCATTAGCACAACCGAAGAATTGTATGTTCTAGGTAAAACTGTTGTTTGGAGTAAAGGAGGCTGCAAAGGGGCCTGGCATGTTTGTAGAACATTCACTGTCGATCACCAGGTTCAGCAAGTAAGATTTGTTGTTTTGTTTTTTTTTTAATTATAATTGTGAATAATGAAATTCAGTCTACGATTTTTAAAATATACTCTTTGACATTAAAAAAAAATATGACAGATATCATAATGAAAGTTTGCTCATGCAATGAAGATATATAGAATTGTTTCTAGTATTTTATTATTTCTGAAATAAAGATTGCTTATTTCAGAAGGGTTGTACAGTACAACCTTGTTTGTTCAGCCATCATTTCTTAATCTGGATTCTGGTTATTCCGGACCAAATTTTGCAAAAATAAAAAATATATTTTTGCAATATTATTCAATGAAAATATTAAATAAGTGATTCGTTATGCAGTACAAATCATTCAAAATAAATTACTTTATCTTCAAAACTGTGATATAAGGGTAAATATTATTTTTTGTCCATAAACGGCAAATGAAATTTGCATAGTTAAAACTTACCAACTATTTTATTAAAAAAATAACGCGTTTGAAGTTTATATGAAACTTATGTGGTAATTTATTAATAATATATAGTGATTTTAAAGTGACTCAAAATTTGTTGCTATAAAAATAAATGGTAAGTTCTAGACAAATATATTGATATTGGCATTTTCCCCATTGTTTCTGGATAATCTGGATTTTTGTTAGTTCGGAGAAATGAGGTTCTACTGTATTTTAAATGTAGCAGCTTAATATCTAGTAAAGCCACCTTGACTGCAGTGTAGGCTGGTAGAGTCGAACAAATTCTCTCAAATTTGAACAATTGTTTGTAGGATTGTTGAATTCAGCCTTGTAGCATTATTAGTAGCAAGAGAAGTGAAGCAAGAGATACGGCAACCTGTATGTTTGCAGCAAGCATTTATTCAGGCCATCCACTTTGCTATTCAAATATGGTGTTTCAGTGATCCTGATTATCACTGATGCTGAAACCCATTTCTTTGCCTGCCCTGCCAAGAGTATTTGCATACTGACTTTCATAATTTGTAAGTCAGTGTACAGAATATTGATTTTTTTTTTTTTAAAGAATGTATAAACATGTTGATGATACATGAATCATTAAAAAATAAAAATTAATTAACTTCATCTCATGTTCTTCATATAACTACTACTTCACTTAATAGGATGCGTATAACAACAAGTTTTCTTTTTTATAATCTTAAATGTATCCACAGGCTTAATGATTTTGCTAATGCAGATATTAGCATGATGAATTTTTTCATGTCGTCTTCAGTGTAGTAACAAGATATTTTAGATGTGTATGACAAATATCTGCAATATCTGCTGTAATGAATGTATTCAATGCATGTTTGACAGACATTCATCCTGACATAGTTTGAAATGAGAATTTCCAAATTAATAATTTACTTTCTTTTTTCTTTGGACTTTCTCATGAAAAAACAAAAAAAAAAACAGACAGCACATGGAAAACTTATTTAAAAAGATGTAGCTCTGATTATATGTATACAGAGGGTGTACCTGAAATATGCTGCCAAACTTAAAGGTTGTATTAAATCAAGCAAAACAACTAAATAAATGTCATATAAACATAGGTTTGGAAATAATTTATTTCCAAGATATGAACAATGCAACAATTTCAGCCACAGAGCCCGATGACTTCTGAACCAACGCTATCCTGACCATTGGATTGGAAGAGTAGGATCATCAGCATGGCCTGCTCATTCCCCTGATTTAAACCCTCTGGACTTTTTCATAAGGGGTTATGTTAAAGCATTAGTGTATACCACACCGGTTACCTTATGCCCATGCACTGCATGATCGCATAGTGGATGGGTGCAACACAATTCGACGTGCACCTGGCATCTTCGACCGTGTTAGACAGTCTGTGGAATTTTGTTGTGCTGTGTGCATTGCGGCCGGTGGATTGCCAAGTGTAAAAAAGTGTGCATGGAGGGTTAGGGATGTGTGATTGTGTCCATAAATTTCCTAACTATGCCTGTTGTATTGAGTACCACAGCCTTCTGGAGTTGTGCAGAAGTGTTTTTATGAAGTCCTAATGTGCTAAGGCTGTGGTGCATGGTCGGATACCAGACCAGTGGTGGACAAAACGATGGGTACAATATCCACGGTCCTGCCTCCACTGATCTTGTCTGCGTGAGTTTTCTGCATATTCTTGCTGATAAGCTCTGTAATGTCAATGAGATATGTCTGTTTGTTGGCCTTATCAACAAGTGTGATATCAGGTCTAGTTTATGGTTTTGTCTGTGTTATTATTATTACTATTAGTTGATACAAAGGTTTTTAAAAATTTTCATCTTTTTACTTCCTTTTTTTTCCCCATTTAGGCTTTGTGGTGTAATTTTTTCGTATCCAACAATAAACCAAGCATTCTTATTGATAATACAGATATTAATCAAGGTCAGTATCCTACTTCCTTTTCTTAATAATTTGTTCCATTACTAGAATTTCTTAAAAAAAAGATAGTGTAATGTAAATGTTGCAATTGAGAATAAAAAAGTTGCCACTGATAAACTTCATTCTGACAGTTTATAATTGTTAAGCACAGTTTCTTTTAGTATATCCATTTTCCAACTGCATAATGGATGCAGAACATAATATTAACATGCAGAGCTTCAAATTAAAAAAAAAAATATATATATATATTTGGTTGAAAGGGAATTATGTTGCTTTATAGTGTTCTCCTTCAAGTAAATTCTTCCTTTTCATCTCTTGTGTTATAAATATTTACAAAGAAAACTCCACATACAACATCATAGTATTTAAATAAATTTATTTTAAATACTAAAAATTGCGAATTTTCGGGAAGTAATATACGTAAAAAAGGGAAGACATATACTTCTTCCCGAAAATTCACAATTTTTAGTATTTAAAATAAATTTATTTAAATACTATGATGTTGTATGTGGAGTTTTCTTTGTAAGTGTTCTCCTTATTTGTCATTCTAGTATATGTCATAGGGAAACCCATATTTGCAAGTTTCGCTCAAGCAGAATAATGCTTACAGCCCAGAATATGTTTTCTAAGATGTTGTTACTCCCATTTATATTCTCTATTTGCCTATATATCATGTACAGTTTGATACCAGTAACTCGAAGTATCTGAATCTTATACCCTAACTTTTCAATACAATCAGCCATCCTTTTAATCCTCATCCTTTTAACATTTCTGGTCTTTCTTTCTGATTTTGTTTTCTTATACTTTTCTTCTATTGACTTTAAGCTAATAAAATGCGTCTTAAGTTCAGGAGCTTTTTTTTAGAAAAATCTGCAATTGTTTAAGGCTTCTCGCCACTTTTTATTTTATATTTTTTATCATTCCCAATTTGAGATTTTGGTGAGATCTCAAGTTAGCTTCTTATGTTTTTGTTTTTTTAAGTGTTTGCAAATTGCATATAAGTTTAGGTCAGTGTTTCCCAACCTTTCTCGAGTCGTGACACTCTTCTCTAATAGCCAAGTAACCTGCTATCCCCGTCATATTTGCATAAAAAGGCATTTTGAATAGGATAAAGAAAAGATGTTAAGAATAGATTTTTCAGAATATAATAATTCTAACCTTAAATTTAATTAATGTCAAGACATCGATTAAAAATGAATCTTGATATTGAATTTTGCATCATAGTGAATATTTTTTTTTCAGTTTACTATTTCAAACATAGTATTTTATTCTAATGATAACAGTGCATTTGTATATTTTATTGTTAGGTAGTGAATCAAGGTCCGCAGGGTAGAAATTGAAAAAATATTAAAGGATCGCCATAGCAAAAAATTTAAACAATATATAATATTTGATATGTATTAACAAGCTTGCTTTTTAAAAATTTTTAAGTATCCTCTGCAGTGGACCTTAAGTCACTTCTTTTCATTTATCAAAAATCAGTGTTACAACCATTACTAGAAAATTGCATGATAGCCAAATTGAAATAAATTAGTGTTGAAACTGTTGTGTGAGATTTCCTATAAAAATAATTGCAACCAAAAATAATCGCAGTGACCCCTAGGTTGAGAACCCATGGTTTAGATTGATATTAAGAGAATTCCTTATAAAGCACAGTTACTAATGTTCTTCAAAAAGAAAAAAAAAAGCTGATTTTTGCTTATTATTATCATAATCTTTTCCTTAATTTTTTATTTGGAAACTTATAAATTTATTAATATAGTTTGATTTCAAGAACTTTTATCTGTTGTGAAACCTAAAACTTAATTTGAAACAACCTTTTGAAATATTTCAGATGATGGAAAATTTTTGCAAAGTATTTGCATTATTGACAGTGTCAATGTAAATGTTTTCACAACACAAGGAGAAGACTATATCACAGCACTTCCTTTTCAGGTATTGTTTAATTTAATTTAATCATTCATACTTTTTTGTAAAGTAAATGACATGAGGATGATTAGTAAAAAGTTGACAGTACTCATAAATAAAACATAAGACTTATCACTTTGTCTGCCAATGACTGCCTTTGTTTATCATTATATTAGTAATGACATGATTCTTATTATTATATAGGTTACATATTTGTTAAATTAAGGCTAATTATCCTGTTTGTTAATTTTTAAATTATTATTCCATCATATAGCTTGATAAAGGAAAGTCGTATTATCTTTCCGAAAATTTGCATATAAAGTATATTAAATATTTATTTATGTTTTTAAGAGTGATGAGGTATTATTTTACGAACTAATATAGATATAACAAGCTTGGCCATCTTGGATGTATAGATGGACAAATTGCCTGTCAGTATTGAGGATGTTAACTAATATCACAACTAATGATTCTAGGAGATGAAGCCCACCACTTTTACAACAAAAGTTATCGCTTTCAATTTTTCAATGAAATTCAGTATTTCTCTCCATAATTGATTGCTCATTTTGTGGGAGTAAAGTGATGGAGCCAAGTCATAGGAAATACATTTTTTTTTTCACACTCAGAAAGCATTATTCTCTTCTCATTCTAGGGAAGATTTTTCCAAGCAGATTTCCATGCTGATTTGTCACCATCACAGCTCCTACTATGCTCAGTTATCAAATCGCAGTATACTGAATGTCAGATAACTTATTCAAGTTTTCTCAGAATCAGCAGGATTTTAAATTTTTTTTCCCTAATTGATCCCCATGTATAAATTAGCTTTTTTGAATTTTTTTCTTATCCTTTGTTTTAGAGCTTATGATTTGTTAGAACTTCTTACTGTTTTATTATTTGCAGAAATAATAATTTGTAATAGATTTCTTTTGTTGAAAATGAATAATTTAAAAGCTTTTTATTTTTAAAAATTTAATTTTCCTTAAAGCTTCTCTTAAATTTATCATAAAAACTTTAAATTACAGGTTGCCAAAGCTTGGCCAATGAAGTATGGGCTATTATTAGAGCGTACTATTACTCCTCAAGAAATAAGCAATGCAAAAAGGTATTTATAAGCAGAAACTTTAATTCCTTTTCAATTCTAAAGTAAGCTATTAGATATCTGAAAAATATATTTTTGTAAAGGGATTTATAAAGTTGTCTTTTGTATGTCTGTATAGAAGATCATGTTGGATTACATCACATCAGTATAATAATGTGTAAGTGCTTTCAAAACAGTAAAGTGCTTTTTATTTCCTAAAATCACCTTTATTTGCATATTTTAATTGATAATAAAGGCATTTATTTCTTATTAAATTTAATTCAATTTATTAAGCTTATTCTTGGAAGAATTAAAAATAAAAAGACATTTCTTGGATGTTTTGTAATTAATCAGTTTCTGCTTGAAATCAAAATCAGTTCAGTTGCTTAAAGCCTTAATTATTGTTGTTATTGCATTATTTTTTTGTATGCTACATTATTTAAAATAATTAATTTTACATAAAAGTAGCTTTTCTTTTTCTTTTTTTTATTTGAGGCTGTTACTATTAAGATTTATCTATTTCTGTGGTATTAAACATTACTTAATTACATTGCTTTTGAATATTTTACTTTCTTCTTTTTTACCTGCTGCTTTTTTCCCCTCATAATAATTAAATAGAAATTTGAATTAACTTTAATTATTTTAATATCTTTTAATTTTAGAGAAGTTGAACAGCTTCCCACATTGTTTAGTATGCTGCATCCATTAGATGAAATTACACCTGTTGTCACTAATTCATCAGGTAATAATAGAAAAAAAAATTGAGCAAGAATAATTGTAAGAAGTTGTTTTAATCTGAGTTGTATAAGCTTTTTTATTCTAAAGTGCAGTTGCATTTTTACTAACATTTTTAGGCTTCTCTCTGCCCAGTGCAATAACATATTTAGATTGGAAATTAATTATTAAAAGAGCACATTTTCTGCTTCTCATTAAAAATAAATGTTGGTTTGTTGATAAAACTTTCGTATCCTTAACTGCTTTGTAATATATGAGGATTTTAATTGAAAAAATTGGGATTCCTGCTACTATTTGTTTCATTTTATTTCTGAAGATGAGTTATGTAAATAATATCAAATATTCTTCAGTTTTAAGTTTAACTGTTTTAAATTTCCAATTATTGATTAAAAAAAAAAAAAAATATTATGCAATTAAAAACAAAGAGAAATAGATTTACATTTGTTAATTGATAAAAATGTAACAAAAAAACTTCAGAATATTATTAATCTCTGGATAATAGCTCAATTATAAGATTTGAATTTGACTATTTTCCTTGCTGCATTGCAGGATAAATTTCTGCAAATTCTTTATGAAATGGGATGCAGTAATTTTGAAAAAAAATTAAAAAAATACATAATTTAAAAGTATTGTTAATTCTCTCAGCCATTGTGATTTGCTCTGTAAATAATGCAATGACATTTCATCTACAAATTCAGTAAAGTAGTTGATATTTTTAAATATTGAGAAGACAAGGTATCCTCAGTAGTTTTTCAAGATAGTAAAAACATCAAGGTACTTTCAATTTTTATGTGCTTGTCAGACAAACATTTGATTCATATGTCAAAAGTGTGAATGGAGTATTTTGTCCTGCTCGTCAAGGATGCTACTTTGTCTTTCCTGCAGTGATTATGAAACAAGTCATTACTACTTTAAAACTTAGTTCTAAAAATTTTGATTTACAAGAAACAGCTGTAATTTTTTGATTTGATGATTATGAAGGAAGTTAGAAAATCCCTAAAACCATAAAAAAAGATTCATAGTAGATAACTTTTTAAGTGACATATTTTGATCTATCACATAATCTTGTAAGCTTGCTTTTTTTCATTTTAATATTTTTAAAAACATAATTAGTTATCTGTAATAGACAAAAATAAAACATGGACTTAATCTTCCGACAATTATAAAAATTAATCTTTGCAGAAATAAGTTGGGAAACAGACAATTCTGTCCAATAATGATTTGAAAACTGGATTTTCTTAGAAATTTCTGAAACCAATTTCTTAAATTTATAATTTATTTAAACATTCCTGTTATAAGAAAAACTGGAGCTAAGTACAGTGAATATATGACCCTGAATTGTCACTATTTGTTTATAAATCCCATGATATTCATTCTATGTCAGGATAATTCATTCTTTAGTGTGTGAACTTTGCCCAAGCTTTACTTAATTAATTGTTAATGAAAATGATTTACTTATTTAAAAAAAAAAAAATTTTGTTTTTAATTAAGGCTTTCCAAATCCATGCAAGACATCTTATGTTAATGATCAACATCTTTACGTAATATTTACAAGCACAAATCCCTCTCTGATACTGACTTATAGTTCAGTCTTAGGAGTACATACTGTTTGGAAATTAAGACGAGCCAAAGCAGAAGTAAGTAATTTTTATAACAGCTATTTTTTATTAACATTAGAGATCAGAAATAGAAAAGCAATATCAGCGATGTAGTCAAGATTTTGTAAAGGGGGGAAGGGAATCCATTACATTAAATTTTCATAAATGACTTTGCTTTCTTTCAATGAAAATTTAAAAGTAATATGATCTTAATACTAAAATCTACGGCGAGAGAAGGGTCTTTGAATTTCATCATTTACACACACACACACACACACACTTGAACATATACACTTTCTTTTTCTTTTTTTTCATCCCTGAAGGGTTGTGTCCGGATGCCCTCCCCCTGCCTATGTGCCTTACCTTATTGAGTTAATAAGCAAGCAATTAATTAAGCGTTTGTTCAAAGAATGCAAAGTGTTACTTTTCAACTTGAACATTGTTTTTCTTTGTCTGCCTGTTTGTGGCTGAACCTGATTTCTTTAAAACTTGGTACGATTCTTATTTATGTCGGATTTATAAAGTGCACAATTTGTTTTTGGTATCCAACCTCTCCACCACTCAAAAATAATCTTTGCCTCCCACCTATCACTGCATTCTCAGTCACTATGTGATGGATACCCGAGTGTATGCCTTTACAACACTTGCATCTCATTTTCAGTTTGCTGGAAGAAAAATAAAAAAGGTGCTGTTTATGTTAAACTGCATAAGTTGAAACCGAACATCAAAAAAGACAAGAAATTTATTTAGCAGTAATTACGATTATATTTTTACTGTTACATAACATCACAGACATATTAGATTAGTAGGTAGGTATATCCTGTGAGGACCCACGAAGGCCTATTGGAGTGCTGAAGGTAAGACCAATGGTTCATTGAGTCAGACTGAGATGAGGCTGGATCGGCAGCCTAATGATCGTCCTCCTGTACCCCGGGAAATATGATACTCATTTTATAGAGTGCTGAATGGACCCTAGGACTCATCTGGAGGAAAATTCAGTGTAAAAATCCCCAACCTCAGCTGGGAATTGATTCTGGCTTGTCCAGCCCTTAAGAAGTGCCTTACCACTTGGCTATCAGGCCCACACAGACATATTAGAAGTTTATAAAATTCGAAAATGTCTTTAGACGATGATAGTTGATACAGATGGTTTGAGGATTCTTCAGGTTAATCAGTTGCTTTGTATGCCATTTTTGTTGTTATTTGTGCTCCAGTCTTATTAAATACTAAGAAAAAAAAATGTTTAAAAGGACACTGTTATATGCTGTAATAATCTATATTACTAAAATCTTTTATTTCTCTGTCTGTCTGTCCGGCGCAATTTTCTGTGAGAATGGAAAATAGAAATAATTTTTACAATGAAACATCCGCAACAGGAATCGAACCTGCAACCTTCTGATCCGAAGTCAGATGTCTTATCCATTACGCCATAGGGACAACAACTCTCTTCATATTGTTTTTTTACTTTTATATCTCCTTTCCTTTCCCCCATCAATAAGGGATGTATTCAACCTTTTTTTTTGAATCTCAAGATTGTTTATTTATTTCCCATCTGTCAGTTTATTTGTAATTCGAAATTGACAATTAGAACTATAATTGCCGAAACGTTGCAATATTTTAAATAGTCTTACTTAACCAAATTCTATGTGATATTGAAAAATATGTGCATGTACACGGCAGATGTTAGAGTAAAGAAAACAGAGTCAAGAAAGAAAGAAGCACTCTTTTTTTGAGGTGGAATACCGATAAAAATCACTATTTGCAGCTCAAAAACCATCAATATTTGTAAAACAAACGTCACTGAAAAGTGACAATTACAATAAAAATGAGAGTCAAAAATGTAAGAATCAGTACTTCTATTAGCTTGAATACTGAAAAAACACTATTGTAACTCAGAAACCACTGAAAAGTATCAATCTATATTACTAAAATCTTTTATTTCTCTGTCTGTATGTCCGTAGCAATTTTCTGTGAGAATGGAAAATAGATATAATGTTTACAATGAAACATCCGCGACAGGAATCGAACCTGCAACCTTCTGATCCGAAGTCAGATGTCTTATCCATTAGGCCATGGGGACTACAACTATCTTTGTTGTTTTTTGACTTATCTCTCCTTCCCCTTCCCCCATCAGTAAGGAATATTCAACCTTTTTTTTGAATCTCAAGATTGTTTATTTATTTCTCATCTGTCAGTTTATTTGTAATTCGAAACTGACAATTAGAACTATAATTGCCGAAATGTTGCAATATTTTAAGTATTCTTCCTTAACCAAATTCTATGTGATATTGAAAAATAAGTGCTTGTACACGGCAGATGTTGGAGTAAAGAAAACAGAGTCAAGAAAGAAAGAAGCACCCTTTTTATGAGATAGATTACTGAAAAACACTATTTATAACTCAAATACCTGGAATCATGTCAAAGTTAAGAACTTACCAAAGAACGAGATTGTCGATAACATCAATCGAGTGATAAGTCAAAGAATACAAGGTGAGACTAGAGAGTATTTAAGTGAGAATAAAATTGATACTTCTGATAATCCACAACACGAACATCTCTATCTGCCTGAATATCTGAACTCATTGAATCTTGGTGGTATTCCTCAACATCGTTTGTCATTGAAGATTGGATCTCCAATAATGTTGTTGCAAAAAATCAATCCCAACTTTGGACACTGCAACGGAACTCAACTTAAATGCCGTTCATTCGATAATGATCTCATAGAAGCTGAAATTATAACAGGAACTCACAAAGGAGATTTGTTTTCATCGATAGGATGTCTATGAAACCAAACGATAAACTACTTCTATTCACTTTCACAAGAAAGCAATTTCCGATCAGGCCTTCTTACACGATGTTTATCAATAAAGCTCAAGGATAGACTCTAAATAAAATTGCCATCTATTTGGAGAACGTTGTCTTCACTCACGCACAACTTTATGCCTTTGAATCACAAGTCATCAGAATTTGGTTATCTTCACTCGAAAGAATAGTCACAATCAATTTATCGCCAAGAATTTCGTATTCAAGCTACTATCTTCATTCATCATCTATATTAACAAACATTCATCTCAACATATCTCTTCTTCAAATATCTATATCAATCAATATGCACACGGATAATGGTTGTAATTAAGAAAAGAAATTCAAGAAAGAAAGAAGCACTATTTCTATAAGATAGAATACTAAAAAATCACTATTTGTAACTTAAAAACCAATAGTCTTTGTAACTCAAAAACCATTGAAAAGTATATCTATATTACTAAAAGTTTTAATTTCTCTGTCTGTCTGGTGCAATTGTTGTAATTTGTGAAAATAGAAATAATTTCTACAAATTCACTACGGGAATCAAACATGCAACCATCTGCTCCGAAGTTAGATGTCTTAGCCATTAGACCACGAGGATTACATTCTAATCGCCATAAAAAATAAAAATATATCATAGATATGTGATTCACACCATGGTTCTAAAAGCAGTCGTGGATTGACAGAATATAAATATTAGAAATTAAATTAAAAAAAACTTTTAAAAAATTTTAGTTTTAGTTTACTTGATGTAATTTGTGTGTGTGTGTGTGTTTTTAATAAATAAAAAGTTATTTTCCGTTACATATGCGGAGGCTTCCGGAGCGAAGCGACGGGTAGCCGACTAGTTTCTATTTAAAAATGCTTTATAGTTTTGTGTCAAACTATGTCAAACTTCATAATTTTATGTCAAATAAAATACTTATTTTATTTATTTATTTATTTATTTATTTATTTATTTATTTATTTATTCATTTTTCAGGAGATGGTTAGTGTTTCTAAAGTTGCAGATACTTCCAGTAGCTATTTCCAGAGTATAAATCATACTCCCCAAGGAACTACACATTCAAGTAGTTTCTCGAGATTTACGTTATCAAGTCATTCTCCTTGCCAGACGTCAATGTCACCCTTAAGAAGTTATTCAAGCAGAGTGAATTCCCCAATCCCTCAGTCCAGGCCACAAAGCCCTAGTATCTCAAATATAACCCATATGGCTGCATTAAGGTAATAATTATTTCTTTTCTTTAAAACATTAATTATATGACTTTATTAATACTGGCCAAGTTAGGATCATTGTTGAAATTAAATAAGGATAACAAGTATCGATGAGCTTAATTTTTTATGATTTTTTTTAGTTACATTATAAATAATGTTTTAGTTATTTCATATCAAAAAATATTAAAATTAAAATTGTAGTAGTTTATAGCTAAACTATTCATTATTTAATAGTTATGCAGAAATGAGAAGATACTTGTCAAATAGCTTGTGAAGTTACTGAAAAGAAAAGAAAGATAGTAACTGGCAACATTGGCTGCAAGGAAGCAAATTTATTTTGATTTTGTTTTATTTCATTAGTATTACAATCTGTTAATGCTAGGTTAATATTTATTTACCCATTTTTAGTTTTTTTTTAATAATATATTTTTAGCCCATTTAAATTGATTAATTTTTAATTAATTTGTTTTTGAGGTAAAAATTAAAAAAAAAATATTTTCTTTATTATGTAAATGTGATATTTAATTAAATCAATAGTTGATACTTTGAAATTAGTAGTCATTTTTCTTAAGAAAATAATACTGTAATGCAACATTTTATTTTAACATGACATTATATAATTCTGTTGCATTCATGCTACATACATTCATGCAATTTAGCCTGTGATTTATTCTGTTTTGATAATCTGAAAATTGTAATTGGTATTTTCAAAGAGGATGTTCTAATTTAAGCTAACATAGATTTGCCACATACTTCTATGAACTCCATAATTCGTGTTTTTTTAATCTTCCATCTATGTTAATAAACTACAAGATGTCTCTATAATTACTGACAATGTTGCCAATCCAGTCCAAAAGGAAAACAACATTTTTTACCAAAACCCAAAATCAGAGGGTAATATTGATATTGTTACAACTCTTGCTGCTCAGGGTTCGAACAATTCCATTTCATTTCCATACTATGTTTTGCTATTAGATTTAATATATTCATCACTTTTTTGGAACTGTATAAAATAAAAAATTAATTTTAATTAGCATTTTCTAGTATGCTATTCGTAATGTTAATATCTATCTTTCTTTTTTTTTTTTTTGAGACTTGGATTTAAACACTGCCAAACAGGTCATTATTTGAAACAATATTTAAATTTGGAAATCATACATACAAAAGGATTTTTATATGAATTGTGTAGATTAATTTTTAGTTACACTAAGTGTAAAGGAGAGAAAGGAACTTTTAATAAGATTCTGTCCATTTGTCCTTTGCCATCCATACAGCCCAAGCTACAAGTCCTATAGACATGAATAATACCTTATTGGAAACCTAATGGAGGTGGAGAAAAATACTAGCTCTGGCCTGCGATCACTTCCTGTATCACAGGAATTGGAAGTGGCCGAATGTCACCACCTCTACAGCCCAAACTGCAAATTGGGCAGACATGACTTGATACCTAATTGGAAAGCTTATAGAGGTGGGGAAAAATACAAGTTCTGATCTTTGGTTATGACCAAAGGAAATGACCAAAAACCTCCTCTTTATCCCAAAATACAAATTGAACAAGCATGAGTGATGTCTTATTGAACCTCTTTATGATTTGTAGAGACAACGGAAATTATGAGTTCCGGCTATGGTCAGTTCTTGTCTCAAAGAAGTGGCCAAAAATGAATCATAAATGGGGCAGCTGTATTTCATTTACAATAAAAAATCCATTTTTTTTTTCCTTTTTTTAATCTTTGTTTTAATTAGAATAAACATTTTTTTATTTGAACATCAATGTTCAAGTTCATTCTGTTTAAGAATTAAATTTTGTGATATCTTTTAGTATTTTAAGTTAATGAATTTATGGAAGAAATAAATTTGTATACTCTAAATTTATAACTGTAATGCATTTGTAATATATTTTATACATGATGTTTTTCTTTCAAATTACAGCCGATCACAGTCTCCTTCAGCTTCAGGTGGTAATTTGTATAGATATACTATGACTGCTAATCCAGCCCCAGTACCTAAATCCCCTGCAGTTACAGGAAAAATGATAGGAACATCTCTTGGTGTTGTTCCAGGCTTAATGGAACCATTATCACCAGATATATGTTTGGAATCACTCTGGACTGAGCCTATGTCAGGATCAAAGTAACTAACATTTCTTATTGGTTAAAATTTTTTAATTTGGTGTTTAAGTCTTCTGAAAAGATTCAATTTCAGTTTCGTTCATCTTCACTTTATTCCTGAAAAAAATTAAATAATAGTATTTCTTTTATTCTGAAGAAGACTCAAATTAACTAAGTTGAAATTAAGAATTATCAGACTGGGGTAAGGGAATCTGTCAATCACTTCCCCTTTCCTTTTTGTTGAAGGTTGCAAATTTATGAATTTATATAATAGATTTGTTTCTTCATTTATAAGCATGTAAGTGGTATGTTATTGATTGGTAGATATTGAGCAATTATATTAATATGGCAAAGATGAATTATGTATTGTGATAAAACGGTCATGTATAAAAAAATATAGTAAAAAATATAGATAGTAAAGTCTGTCATTTGTTTTCCCGCTAGTATTAACGATAGTAAAAAACACGTGTGTACTTAATTTAGCCATCAAGTTATTTATTTTTATAGTGTGAAATTTTTTTATGAAACTTCTCTATAGCTGTCAAAGTTCAATATACTGGCATTTCACAGTAAAATTTTATAAAGGCAATTTGAACGACTAGTGGTTGAAGGGTAAAAGAGATGGGGAGAAGGGGTATCGGAGAGGCGAAAGTCAGTTTGGACGATTTGGAAGTGGAAGTCTTTAAGTTAAAATCGTTCTGTAAGTTGTTTACTTAAAAACAACTAAAAATCTGAAAATTTAAAATATGACAGTTTAAATATGAGTGAATCATATTCTTTTATTCTAGATTTTTATATAATAATTGAATTAATTACATTTAAGCTTAAAACCAGCTAATTTTTTGAAAGAATATGCATTCTATTAAATTATTTTAGATTAAAAAAGCTCACATTTCTGATTCTATAATAGTTTTTTTTTTTTTAATTCTTTATTCCTAATAGTTGAATTTTAAAAAATAAAAACCATAAATCAAAACTATTTCGATTTATGGTTTTTATTTTTTTAAAATTCAACTATTGGGAAAGTAAAGGAAATTTTGAATTCAGGGAATAGATTATTATTTTTATTAATTCATAGAATCAAAAATAGGAGCTTTTTTAAAATTAAAATAATTTAATAGAATGCAAATTCTTTCGAAAAATTAGACTTGTTTTGAGCTTAAATGTAATTAATTCAGTTATCTTATAAAAATCAAGAATAGGGTTTATTCATATTTTAACTGTCAATATTTTAAATTTTCAGATTTTTAGTTATATTTTTAAGACTTCCAAATTGTCCAAACTGACTTTTGCCTCCCCTTAAGGTAAAGTTGATAATATATGAAGCTTAGGCTCATGATTATCATTTGAAAACAAGAAGGAAAGAATGATCATTAAATTTACTAAAATTGTTTATTTTGCTTATTCTGATTATTATTTAGAATTAGTTTATTATTATTATTATTATTATTATTATTCATATTTATCAACTAATATTAGCACAGTATATTCATTTCTGCTGTTTTATTTTCAGGGATAGTTTACAAGGCAAAGCTTCGAAAGCATTTTTAACCTCTGATTTCGTAGCACAAAACTTCCTGTGTTTATTAGTGCCAACTAGAAATCAATTAAGGTAATTTGATCTCAAAATTAATTTAACTTCCTTTAAAGCTGAAGATGGCAAAGATTATATATGATGGAAAATTTGAGGTTAAAAGAGTGATAAAGTATCAGGAGTACAAATGGAAAACCTCCTGTTTTTTGTTCAAAATTGAGCCTTTATTGTGGAAAAATGGTTACATAATTATTCTTCAAAATATTGTCCATTGCTAGCTACAACTTTGTCCCATCTTTCTAGCAGCATACGGATTCCGCGTCGAAAGAACTGCTCGTCTTTTAAGTCGATACAGGAATCGACTTAATTTTTGGCTTCTTCTTAAGAACGGAAGTGCTGCTCAGCCAGGCCATGAGTCATCGATCAGAATAGGTGAAAAATGCTTCATCAATCAGATTAGTCAGAAGGGGCGATGTCTGCAGAATATGGTGGGAGGGGTAGGATGTCCCATTTAAGTGTTTCCAGGTAGGTTTTCTCAACCTGAGCAACATGTGGCCGAGCGTTGTCGTGCAGCAAAATCACTTTGTCGTGTCTCTGCTCATAATCCGGCCTTTTTTCCTTCGATACTCGGCTCAAACGCATTAGTTGTGTTCAGTAGTGAGCTCCTGTGATGGTTTCACCCGGTTACACCACGCTGAGCTGGTCCCACCAAATACACAGCATGGTTTTCAAGCCATGGATGTTGGGCTTGGCCATCTTTGTTGATGCACGGCTGCAATATCCCCACGATTTTTTTCATTTGAATTATCATAATGGATCCACTTCTCATCCCCAGTAACAATGCGATGCAAAAAAAACCCTTCCTTTTTTGTCGTTGAAGCAGCTGTTCGCACGTGAAAAAAAACGCCATTCGATATTTCTTTGCTTCAACTCGTATGGCACCCAATTTCCTTGCTTTTGCATCATTCCCAAGGTTTGCAAATGATGTGAAATGGCTTGTTGAGTCACAGTGAATCTGCAAGTGCTTGTTGTGTTTGATATGAATCTTCGTCCAGTAATGCCTCCAATTCTGCATCTTCAAACTTTTCCACTGGTCGTCTTCTATGCTCCTCGTCTTCTCCTCGTCTTCTGCTCCTCGTCTTCTATGCCGAAATCACCCCTTTTGTAGCAATGAAACCTTTCATGACACATTCCTTCACTAATAGCAGCCTCACCATAAGTTTCTGTTATCATTCGACGCGCCTTAGCTGCACATTTTTTTGAATTGAAGGCAAACAGCAAAACCTCCTGCAAATGACCTTATTTGGCTCAAACTTCGACATATTCGCGCAGAAAAAAGTATATGACGCCGATAAAAATTTACAAATCTAATGATGAGGAGTTGTTGACAGATACCTAATCTTACCATGTGATGTTTCTGATCTGCCATTTCTGATCAGCATTTACTGCTAGCGCCATCTATTGGGAAACTGTGGTTTTCCATTTGTACTCCTGATAGTTTCTCGAATATTAAAAGTTTTTTTAAAAATTGTATTTTATTAATCCTAAATTATTTATCTTATGCATTCTTCACTTTTTCAATCCTCATTTTTGCAATTTCTATTAGTTTTAGTAATTTCTATTCCTTGTGCTCAAAGTTCTCCCTGATAGTCCTTAATCTTTCTACTATCTTAATCAAATTTTCTCTATGGCATTCTTCTTCCTCCTTTTTATTCTGAATTAATTTATTAGGTTTTCTGTTTTCTCGATACTTTGTAATAATTTAAGATATCAATTATTCTTAGTTTGGCCAGTATCTGAACTGAGGTAATTGAATTAAAATTGCACAGGAGTCATTTAAAATAGTAACTTAAAATTGTGAATGAAATCTGACGTTTTGGTCACATAACGTTTGTCAGTGACACAAACAAAACATGGGCCAAAAATTAAAAAAAAGGGGAAGAGAATGGAACAAGGGAGGGTTGATAGTTACACACTGAAGTAAAACCTCTCAATTCCAGCCTAATGTGGCACCCAGTAGGCCGGATTACAGAAAATCCAGACTACCGAGAGTGTTCTTAAGATTACTCAATTTCTGTGAAGACATAATGCCAGGTTTAATTAATTTAACCCCATTTTCATAATTTTTAACTCAAATTTTATTAAAAACAATACATCTGTGCTTTTTCCGACACCAAGCTCTAGTGATATTTGTTTTGCAGATTCCCCTGCATCCAATCTCCTTAATGCATTAAGCTACTGTTCCACAGTGACAAAGTTTTTCTTTCTTTTTTCACTCATAATGAATACGTGCGGATAAGGAAACGAATTTAGTTATTAAAAAAAAAAAAAATACTCAGTACCAGGCCGGATTACTGTGTGGGCCGGATTACCAAGGGCCGGATTTGAGAGGTTTTACTATATAACAATCACTGAAGTGAGACAGTTGCTTCCATTTCCAGTAGATACCTGCACACACTACATGAAATTCTATCTTCTGCAATTGAAAAACATATAAGATAGATATCTCTGCAGTTCATTGTGATAATGGCAGCACATCACTTTGAATGAGTCATAATAGTAGATAGTGGAGAGGTGGTTACTCCATCCCTAAAATGAACTTGAAATTTGGATTTTTCTGAAGCAAGAATTTCAAGGATGTACTTTGACTACAAAATATCAGGGAAGTCAAACAGCTTGTGACACCATTGTTTCCGATGAAAAAAACTGGATTGATTGTGCACAGCATTACCTGGCATTCTTTGTAATTTCCAACAGGTATGCGACATTCTAGCAGATAAAGATCAATTCATTGGGCGAAATGTAATATCTGCATTTGGGCAATACAATGTTCGCAATCTTCTGTGAGATACAGGAGCTCTGCCTGGACTTGTGAACACTGACTTCGCAAGCAAGATGACTGGAAACATGTAACCTCATCTGGCGAGTCATGGTTACTGTTTCGGACAGATGGACAATCATGTGTATGGAGAAAATCCTTTGAGACAATGGATCTGCAAAAATAGCGAAACAAAAATAGATGTTAAAATTATTTATCATGCGTATTTCCGTATAATAGTAAAAATAGACCATATACACAAAAGGAATCCAACAAAAAAAGCTTAAAAATATGTTTCGGGATAATCTCCCATCATCAGATTACAATATAAAAAATACAAAATCGGAACCTACATGTCCCGAGTAAAACTTTAAACAGCATAAGAACATAAAAAATTTTCAAAGTAATAAGTTTAACAATGCTAATGTTACAACTTTAACAAAACAATGGATTACAACAATAACAGCAATATAGGAATTGTAACTAATAATGACAACATTTCATCTCATTTAATACCATAGTCAAGTTTATGAATCGCTTATTATTAAGTCCAAGTTCATTCCTTGTTATAATACTGAGGTTTCTATTCTTAATGCTCTTGACTATTGTATTAAATGAGATGAGATGTTGTCATTATTAGTTATGATTCCTATATTGCTGTTATTGTTGTAAGCCATTGGTTTGTTAAAGTTGTAACGTTAGCATTGTTAAACTTATTACTTTGAAAAATTTTTATGTTCTTATGTTTTTTAAAGTTTTACTCGGGACGTGTAGGTTCCGATTTTGTATTTTTTATATTGTAATCTGATGATGGGAGATTATCCCAAACATGTTATTTTTAAGCTTTTTTTGTTGGATTCCTTTTGTGAATATGGTCTATTTTTACTACAAAAATAGATGTTATTTACTTTATTGACAAGTACAGTTATTTTGAGTTAAAGCTATTTGAACTTGTCAGTTTATAGTAATTATTTAAGATGCTAACTGTTGTTGATGATACTTATTATCATTATTTTGTAGATGTATGAAATATGAAGAAAGCAATGATAAAAGTAACTTAATATTTGGAGTTGTAACGACTATACCAGCTCGTGATGCTGCACCGTTAGAGGTATGCTTTAAAATGTTATTTTATTCTTTTTCCTTTAATTTAACTGTGTTTTATTTTAACTTATAATTCGTTTTGTATAAATTTTAAAACAAATCAATTTTCTAACCCCTGCTTCTCACAAAAGATCACGTGGTGTTGCATAAGAGAAGATTATATATTACAGGGAAGTGACGCAAACCCCCCCCCCACAATCCTATGGTAATCATAATTGAACGCCAAGTATTATTGCAAGATTGTAACAATTATTGATCCAATATGTTTTTTTATTAATGTAATAAAAAATATTAACAAAAGTTTTAAAATAGTACTAACAAGAATGCAAAACTTATTTTTTTGTTGTTAAAAAATGTTTATATTTTTAAGGCATCAGATACAAAGAATAACAGTAGCTTAAAATGTTTATTTTGTTATCTTTTCATGAAAATTACATTGTTGATATCTCTCCCTTCAGTGAAAGGGATAATTCCTTTATGTTAATCCTTTTTCAGGAAGTCTGAATCAGAGGTTTGAAGGAGAAAGCTTCAAATAATGTACTGCTTGTGTTTAAAAGTTATTTCCCATTCTTTATCTGCCCTATAGTGCCTCACAGTTCCAAAACTTTCTTAGATGTTCCAAAGATTTTGGTTCCTTTATAATTTCCAATTCTTTCATCCCCTCCAATCTCCAATTCTTTGCTCTTTTAGTCACTTTAAGTTAATAAGTTATTTTACAAAGATTGAAATAGATCTAAAATTGAACTGCATTTTTAAAAGTCAGTGATTCTTCGTAGTTGTAGATCTTAATCCTGTAGGTGTTTTTAACTGAATTTCTCCAAGCAAGTAGGCAAAAGCTACTTAAGAAAGAACAAAAAATCACTAGTTAAAGTGAATTAAATTGGCTGAGCCATATTCATTCTTAAATTTTACGTATTTTTTAATCATAAAATCTCTAACTATGAGGCATAACACTTCCAAAAATAATAAAATTTTAATAAATCGATATTAAAAAAATATTTAAATTAACTCCCCTTCTTATTAACAAAAACAACATTGAAAGTAGAATACAATTAAAAAGTTATAATTTAATGAGTAAAAAAAATCGAAAGCTTTTTTACTATTAATTAAATTTTAATTTAATAATAAAATTCATTGAGAAATCTTGAGTGTTTTTTTCATCATGGCGAAAATGAATACTTATTTTACTATTAAAAATTTTTCAGAATAGGCAAACACTGCTAATTCCTGATTTTCGTTGTTATTATTTCTTAAATTTCTGACTTAACAAGTGAATTTTATAAAGATTGCAAATTTATGAGTATCGTGAATTTCAATTTCAGTTCCATTTCTTCCTCTTCTATGTTTTCTTATAATCATGTATTGTCTTTTTAAATGGCAATTTGAATTGGTCATTTTTTTCCATTTTAAAATTATCTATTAACGATTTTTTCTCCACAAATTAGCTATTTT
>JAFIDM010012231.1:50800749-50817819 GCA_023159025.1 Thereuonema tuberculata | reverse complement strand
TTAAAGAAAAGAAAATGCAGATAGCTTCAGAATATCAGATCCTGTAGTTTGAATCTACCATACTCCTCATTTGTTCTGTGGAGTAACACATTTGGAAAAGAGCTAGAAAACTTCAAGTATCATCAAAATAGTATCTAGCACATCTAGATAAATAATACCTAACTTTTTTGACTTTAAAGATTATATGGCAAGGATGATATATATAAACGAATTCAACATGACATACATCTAAGAGAATCCCCTTTTTCACCCTCTATTTTGTTCAATATCTGCAGTATTAGACTGGACAGTCACTCTGCAGCATAGTTCCCACTGTAGAAGACAGTGTAGAAGTTATAGCTTTATCTGGGGACTATGGACCACTTCTCCTTTGTAGCTTTATAAAGACAGTCAAGTGTGCTGCAATATTGAATTACCAGGGCCCTTTTTAGTTGGCCGAACTCACAGAAATCCACTGGAGTTGTGTCTGAGGATTTGAAAAGGATGTAATAGAAAGGTATGGCCATGATTCCAGTCGCTAGCTCCATACTTTCATAAAAGGCTAAGGTAGTTCTGGCAGTATGATTAGCAGTTTGTGTGTCATTTCCATAAAAGGCTGGGATTAAGTTTCCTGATAATAGGCAGCATTGATATATAATAAATTTAACGTGCTGTGCAAGTAACAACAAAGCAATAAAAACGAAACAAAAACAGCACCAGAATAAACAAATTGCCATTCTGAATCAATTATCGGGGGGAATTGGGGACGGCCCGTTTCGTCCTTCCAGGGTTTGGGCTGAAGAGTGTTTCATGCCCAAAATAATTTCGTGTTTCATGCCATCCTTTGTATCTGTACTTTCTTCCTATGCCAAAATCATGAAACCTTTTGCATTGACTGATTAAGTCACACTGCCCCTACTCTGCTATCGGCTGGTATGTTATGGCCTGTTCCTTATCACAATCACTGAGATAAATCCATGCTTCATCTAAGGTTATCACAAACTCCATTTGTCACCAGCAAGATACTTTTCATAGAGTTAGGGATAGTTCATTTTTTGCTCTTTTTGATGGCATTGTAGAAGAGCATGTCCTTCCATCTTAAGTCCCAAACATTTTCGGATAACCTTAGAAACATGCAGCTGTGAGATTCCCGCAAGCCATGTAACATTGAGATGAAAGGCTTTCCAGGAGGTTCATGTGTCGAATCCATGTTAACACTGCCCATGTTTCGTTAGGGCATTATCAGTTCAGATGAGTACTAGTTGGTGATTCTTGTCCAGTAGGCCTTGATACTACATCTGGTGTATGACCTTGGAAATGCCGCACTTACTGACTGATAGTCCATTCTTTGAACACTGTTTTATAATATCTGTGAAACCATAAACTTTGCATGGAAAGGGGATGTAATATAGTCAATCCAAAAAAGTATTTAATTTAGGAGCCATATTAATAAAACTCACACCTTAAAATTCTATCAGAATTACAGAAATGCAGACATTTGGATAGCTGGCTCGTTTATATTCAATTATACATGGAATGGGTAGTGAGCAGTCAAATTTGTTATTATCTATAACTATCAACCCTCTCTATTTCTCTTAAGCAATAAAATTAATGGTAAATTATTCTTAAGCATTTAAATTGTGATGAGAAACTTTTTATAGACAAGATGTTATCAGATGGAAATATAATAAGTTACATCAAGAAGCAATCAATGAACTGTCTAATACACATAGATAGGATGAATGTGAAGAACTTGATTTAAAAATTCACTGGTTAATAATCAACAGACAAGTTAAAGAAAGACAGACAAGGAAAGTCCAGGAAGATCTCTAAAGCTCTATTATCCAAGGCAAATAATGAAATAAATAACACTTAGTGAAAAGAAGAGAATAGATTTGCTTTTAGGAAACGAATGAATGTATTAAAGGTAGATATAGATAAGTAGTTAACCAATGCACTGTGGATATTAGAATGGAAAACTCCTATACAGTAAACAATATTAAGATATTTGAATTTCTGAATTTCTGAAAGTTCTTGGAAGTGCAGTCTAGGAAGGGAAAGCTGGAAGAGGACAGCGAAGACAGGATTGGTATAGTATCAAAGAAGTGTCAATTTGATGTAGATACAATCTACAGCAAAATGGTAGGATTAAAAAGATGTAGGAATGTGGAAGCATAAGAGAGTGCAATAAACAGTTTACCATCACTAACGTAATTACAAAGAACTGACCTACTGGTCTTGTGTTGTAAAGTCAGTGATACTAGTTATTCTGTTAATATTCTGTAAAGTATTTCAAATATTGGTCATCTGATTAGATATTCTTCAATACAAATTGTTAATTTAAAAAAGTTTCAAGTTTTGATGAATGAAATAGGAAAATTTTAAACTGTAAACAATGTGTATGTACAAATGGAAGCAAGAAACTTTTATCTTGATGATGAAAAAAGATTATCATTTACCAATGTCAAACATGAATAACAAAAAACTTATGTTGTAGAAGATCATTTCAATAGACTTGTCATAAAAACCAAACTGGATTTCCAATTCATGATATGTTTCATACTGTTTCAGGCTTATCAGCTAGATCCTGTCACAGGCTAAAAAAAAAAAACCTGACTCCTGAGTCAAAAACAGAGCTTCAATCCCAGAAATATCTATTAGAGTGGAATATCAAAAAATGAAATAAATAAAAAATGAAATATTGTGTGCTTAAAGCTTTGAGTATAATAGCTTGCTGAGTTTAAAAAGAAGTCACAAAAATCAATGACATCTTTGAGTAACAAATATCTTTTTCAATTATAATTCTGAACTCAGAATATGATGGTGAGTAATGCAGGTCCAAGTGATCAAGAGGAATGTTATTTTTGGAGTAATTGCATTTTTATGGAAAGCATCACAAAGCATTTTTCTGTATTACAAACAACTGAAGACGTGTCAATAGATTACCAGGCACAAGAGAAATATTGTAAATTTTTATTACATTTTTTAAGTTTCTTTTTCTTAATAAACCAAATTTTTAATATTTAATTTTACTGGTGTTATTCAATTTTTATGTTATTTTTAAACAATAAACAAATGCTTTTTTTTTCTTATTTTCTTAAATTTTAATTATTATTTACTAATTTTAAAATGTAACATACTTGATGGGAGAAATAGGATCCCTTGCCCTTTTATTTCTTGCTTCAGCACCCAAATATTCCCATTTAAACACCAGATTCCAATCAAATCCTAAAATAAAAGTGAGAAAGTGACAAAATTTAAAATGTTAGATAAATTCGCAGTTTATATTAAAAGTCAAATGTATTTTTATTATGAAAATATAAATGAACAAAAACGATTCATATCAAAATCATAATTATCTTATGGAAGGGAGAAAATAAAGTAACCAATCGTATCATATTATAAGATCATAGTTTGAAAATCGATCTTTGTAGAGATTGCAACAACTCTAAGCCAGTTTAAGTAAGCTTATTCCAGTTTTATAAGCTTCATACATAAGCTGGATTCTTCCTAGACGAGAACAGCTGTATAAGCTTACTCCATTTTCCTTTTCTAGACAGAATGCATTGAGGCTAAATGATTCTAACTTTCTAAATGGTGCCTACCAAGTCTCCAAACAGACTCCCTCAACCAACACAATCAGAGAGCGCCGATCGTTCATCAACAGCTAGCACACAAACACTCACTTATTAAGAACACGGTCCCATACTACAAGTACACACCACAAAGCATATTATAGTCACCCTCATATAAGCTGTACTGGGATTGCCCCATTCACACAGACAAAACCATACAACACAACATACCTGATATCACACTTGTTGATAAGGTCAACAAACAGACCTATCTCATTGATATTGCAGTGTTTATCAGCAATATCAATAGACGAGATCAGTAACTATATCGACCTAGCACACGAGCTCCAGAAGCAGTGGAGACAGGACCGAGCACGTGTTGTATCCAACGTCCTGTTCGCCACTGGTCTGGTGCCTCATACATTGCACAGCCTCAATACACTAGGACTTCACAAAAACACTTAAGCACAACACAATACGCATAGTTAGGAAATTTATGGACACAACCACATCCCTAACATGCCTTGCACACTTCTTTATACTTGGCAATATGGGCTTTGTTGTCTTTGCTGGGGAAACCCAAGGTTTGAATCTTTTACATAATAATAATAATAAAAATATAAAATTCTTACCTCCTCTTAAATCTGCTGAAGCTCCAATATATTGAAAGCTGTCCATGCTAATCACATCAATTATAGGACAAACAACTCTAGTGGGATCCTGCAATTTTAATACTATATTTCATCAAATTAGTTCAGAATCCCTATAAAATTTAAATTCTGTTAATAATATGAAAGAGTTGTAAAACTTCATTCTTTCAATGCAAATATCAATGCAAATTTCAGAATGTGTTACAAAAATAAAAAATAAACTTGAAGAAATATTAAACGATGATCTATGAGACTATGAGAGGAAAAATAATGCATAAGCATTTTTTTATTTTATTTAAAAACAAATTAAAATAAAAATACAGTGCTATTGATCAATAAATGTTGCAAAATAAATTAACTTTATAGTCAAAAGGACTATAAAGTGCTACTTTTAATGTGTTTTTAATAAATTAACTTTAAATGAGTAATAATTTAAGTAAATTAAAAACTTACTAAATATACATAAAACTTGTTAAATTTATAATGCAAAATTAACATTAAATTAGCGGTTTATAGTACATTCTTTAGAAGAAAAGACTTTAGTATAGTTCACATTTAATTCATGTAAGGCAGGCATAGAAGTAGGTTCCTGCATCTATAACAGTGCAGAGAGAAAAACGTTGCTAAAGTGATAACTGTTGAAAATTATCACTGCTGCTATTTTCTGCTGCAATAAAAGACAAGGAAAATGTAAAGTAAAATTTATTGGTAAGTATTAAAAACCTTGAAAACTTAGCATATAAACTGCTCGACAATGAAATTTCCCTACCCTGAAGGAGATAAGCAAATGAACCAAATACACAGAAGAAGAAGCTTGCAAACATTGTCCAATAAGGTGCCATACTTGCTCCAATAGGTCCTCAGTGATCATGAAAGCTTTTGGAACCTTTGTAGGCAGATATTTGTAGAGTACTATAGGGCTGTGCATATCTTGCTCAAAGATGGCCTCTGAATACCATTCAAGTTGCAAAATGTTTTCCATGTACCACTGGGTTATCACTATACCCTCTATGTATATCAGAGATGATCAGCTATCATAACTAAAGGCAACCATCTAAGAATGAGTGGTTAGTGATGAATATGTTCCTTATCAGGAATTGGATACCCTGTGTATGTTCACCAATGATAATAATTGGAATCAATGATTGCCGGTACCAAGGCAGAATTTGGAATGAGACTATGCCATTGCTGCTGCCTCACTACTGTCTTACACCACCACTCCACCCAAGCTCAGCAATATCCTACAAATTGTCACAAACTAGCTGATAAGATGAATGGGATTGCAGACCTTCCTCTGCAAATAATTGGTTTTCCATCAGAATAATGGTGAGGATGCCCATAATCACCACTAAGCCTGTCAAATGAGCTCTGCAATAGCTTTAGCTCTGCAACTACCTGGAAATAAATATACTGGACAATTAGCATTGACATCCACTTGACTGCGTTGGTCCTGACGCAATTACAGATGGTACTTTCAAGCAATCACTATTGTCAATATCCAAACTGTTCCAGAATCCTGATGCATTCCCTAGATCAACTTTCCTCTGCGAATCTAGTCTGCAATTC
Source organism: Thereuonema tuberculata (assembly GCA_023159025.1). NCBI lineage: Eukaryota > Metazoa > Arthropoda > Chilopoda > Scutigeromorpha > Scutigeridae > Thereuonema > Thereuonema tuberculata. The sequence continues at coordinate 50,812,049 of JAFIDM010012231.1, read as the reverse complement.
TTAATCAATTGTATAGGCCTACAATTCTGCAATTCTCAAGCATGTCATCTGATGATAGGGATAATGAAGAGTTGCTGCAGTTCTTTCTATTTTATAGCAACCCTAGTTAACTCCATTGCTTTCCCTTATGTGATCTGAAGCATGTAATACAACATGGCTTACAACAGTAAAACATTCATACTTCTTGGTACTATACTGAACAAGTGAAAAAATTGTTGTATACACTAATAATGTAATAATATATGTTCCAAAATCATTTAATTTCAAAAATTCTTTTCAAATAAAATCTTTGATTGAATTTGGTCACAGTTAATCCTGCTATCTTGGTTGTTGTTACAACTTAAAAACCCTGTGTTAGAAAGATCTGAGGTTTGAATATAGAATTAGCGAAAGAATTTATATAAAATTAGCAAAGAAATTTATATTTATAACTCAAACACTCTGCAAAACTTACATCAGGACATGTGCAGCATTATCATTTACAAGTAGTAATATCATCCTTTTATTTAACTGAATTGTGTGAAAGGAAACTGAATAAATTATCAGATTGTTTATTTCGCTATTAGCTAGCTTTTCCAAAGATAGTGATTTTTCTATGATATGGCTTATATTACAATTGAGAATGAACTGTGAATGTGCAAAAGAAATGATAAACATAGAGACTTATCTATTGAATGTTTCTCTCTAAAGAAGCCAGCAGTATAAAAAAAATAAGTTTCTGAAAATCAAGTTAATATACTTAAGTGAATGTGCAAAGCGTAATTGTTTTATTAAATAATATTTGCGAGTTAAATTGATCCGGTTGTTTCTGGCAACAAAATGACTTTGCAGTTTAGTAATTATTTGATGTCATATAATGCTTTTGGTTTATATATGTCGTGAATTATTGTTCGTTAAATTATTGGCATCTATGGTTTCTTTGTTAATTTATTGGGCATCTATGGATGAGTTGGTGAGAAAAGATTGTTAAGTATTATTGATGTATGAAATTGTTATTATTTTAATTGGGCATCTATGGATGTGCTGGTGAAAAATTATTGTTGTTATTATTGATAATGTTATGAATATGTTGGAACTCACTCTAAAAAAAAAAAAAAATTGTATAAGTAGTCATATAGTGATGTAGTTTGCTGAATAGGAATTCTTACTAATTAACAGTAAAAAAAAAAAAATGTTTCAAACCTATCATGACCTTGGTCATTGTGTTTGGCTTTAAAAAAAAAAAAAGAAAAGAAAAAGAAGAAAAAAGGTTGGATTTTTAGATAATATTGAGTCGGCATGTTTAAGCATAATGACGTGTTTCCAAAAGAAAACAAAGGTGTAGGAGGACGAAAGGAAGAAGATGGAATGGATGATTTCCTATAAAGACAGATTATGCGGATGATGGAGACTATTTTCCAAACTTTGCATAGCATCACAACGATCAGACATCAGGGTGCAAGTGAATTTGCTGATGGGATTTGGGCAACATTCACATCCAGTAAACAAGTAAAGTTATCCGATATAGAGGACACAGGCGTACATGTCCTAAATTTTGCATAGCGACTCCAAGGATCTGACATTTAGGCCTAAGTGTGAATTTGTCGATGGAGAAGTGGACACTCGAATCCAAGAAGCAAGTAAAGCTATCTGGTATGGAGGACATGAGGTGAACTTATATAAAGGTGAAGACTAGAGATAATTTACGTTTCAAATGGAAAAAAAGCTTTGAGGATTTACCATTGTGAATGATGTTGCCAGAACAATAGTGTGATTGATTCAGATTATATCAGTAACTTTGTAATATTACATCTCCAAAGAACTATGACAAGAACAATGAATCCAATAAATTGTAATGCAATACAACTGTTTTATCATTCTAAAATAAAAGTAAAATCTTTATTTTAAGTATTTTTCATTACTTAATATAATGAAACTTTCCATTACTTGCAAAACTTTACAGTTAATTATTTTTTGTAGTTTGATAAACATTTTTTCTAAATAAATATTAATATACTTCACATCATTCACATCATACAAACTGACATTCTCTATAAGATCATCATCATCATCAGATCTGACACAGGGTCCAGCCTTCAGGTCGGAATGACGTCAGACCAAAGAGAAAGTGAAGACGAGGCTGACAATCACAGGAAAGGAAATTGAAACACCCATGGCCTTGTCCGGGAATTGAACCGAGATGCCGGCACACAGCCACATGGCAGACCGTCGTCTAGACCGCTCGGCCATGCCGGCATGGCTCTCTATAAGATCACAGTTTGCAAAACAGTTGAGCCAGTTTTTTTAGGAAGATTATTTTAAGTTAAAAGATAGATTTTTTTTATTTCATTAACTGTATTTTCAATGTCTGTCCTTACAATAAATATTTTTAAGAAGTAAAGGGAAGACATATTTAATAGCTGCGAATTTAGTATTTTAAAATATATCTCCATTCACTATCTCATTCACTGTAGAATAACAACGGTTTATTCTATAGTTAACACTCCTCCCTTCTCCTCCCAAGGGCACACAAAACATGTCTCACTGGAATTTTAAATAGACACATGATAGCATTACTGTCAGTCAAATTTCAAGCTGCTAAACAAATGAACTATTATGAACTTGACCATGAAATATTACTTCAGAAATTGAAAGCAGACGTTAATTAAAAAAAAAAAGAAGAAAAAGGAAAAAAAAAAAAAAACCAACAACATTTAAAATGAACAATTTTTAAGAAATAGTTTCTTATTTAATTAATTTCTTCGGAAATGAAATCTTTCACAGATTTATATACAGATTATAAAAATTGCTAAATTACCTCTATAACTCTTTCTAAAAGTGGTTCTAACCAGTGATCATTGCATTCACAATGGCTGTCTAAAAATGTAAGAATAGAAGCTGAAGCTGCATCAGCCCCTTTCACTCTGGATCTCATAAGACCTATAAACAAACAGAATTACATCAAAATTAAATATAATTCGATAAGACGAAATTACATTTGCTATGGACGAAAAATAGAAATAAGCATGAGATTAACTTTATCTAATAAAGGATACAGATAGGTTCATTTAGAGCAACAGAAGCACCGACAAAAATGAAAAGAATCAATGCAAAAGGAAATTCATAAATACAATAGACGATGACTGATCAGATGATTTTGTATCCCACTCTTAAAATTGATTATAGGATACAAAATAAAGCTATAATTGTGGATTACATTCAAAGCAGAACAAAGAGCATAGGTGATAAAGAATATTGTGGAAATTGTAAATATTATGTAAAGAATTTTTTTGGATTATATAATTTAATAATATAGAAATGATCTTAATTATGAATATAATTGTAATATTAATCCTAAACAATGGTTAATTTAACATTTTTTTTAGTTTGTTTTAATCAGCTGTATTTCTTTCGAAACTATCTATGGAATGTATCGATGTCTAATCCGATTACGATTGGCCACTCGATAAGAGTTTAGCTCTTCCGGGGTATTTCCCAATTTTGACACAGGTGTAATGGCATTCTAATTCTGGGAATGGGGTAGTTTTAATCTTTCATGACGTAGTGGGTTTTTTTGTTTTATTGTGGGTATAAAAACTCGGAAAGAGTCAGTATCTCTCTCTCATGAAGCGGCAAGGGCTGGCAACTACATCTCTCTAGCTACATTGAACACCCCTAAACAACTCCATGTAGGAAGACTGTTGATTTTAGATATAATGGTGAGATAGGTGGTATCTCAGGAAATTTGTGCTGAAGTGTACGGACTGGATATATTTGATTCTATTGAATTCTTTTGTTTGCAATTTCGTGTCCCAGTGTGTGGGAGCATCGTATTCTTCTTCAATTGCCTTTAATTCTTAGAATAAATACATCTAGTGTCGTTCATTTAGGCGGAACCATATCTCAGGTAAATTATGCTGAAGTGTACGGACTAAATATATTTGATTCTATTGAATTCTTTTGTTGGCATTTCGTGTCCCAATTGTGGGAGCACTGTGAATTTATCCTTGTGCCTTAATTCATAGAATAAATACATTAGTGTCGTTCATTCAGATGGAATCAAGTCAGAAAGCCTAGAAAATGCAGATTTAAGTAGTAGAAATTTTTCACTGGAAATAAGAGAAATTGAATTGGAACTTCGGAGAGTATTAGAGAGTAATCTTACTGATTTTTTTTGGGTAAATTTAGTATTTCAAATTTTTGTTCATTAAGTCTTATCAATTTTTTTTACTTTATTAGAATGCCATAAAACCTTTTGTTTTATATTTTTTTTGACCAAAATTTAATTTATCGTTCATTCCTCTGAAATCATAGTTTTGATATATAAATTTTAATAAGGCTAAATTTCTTTTAACTATTTTTTTAGTACTCTTCCTTTTGGAACTTTGTAAATAATTTTGTTATTTTTTTATATTAAAGTGTTTTATGTTATCCTTATTGAATTTGTTCGTCTTATTTTCTTACTCCAATTATGAGCCCATGAGTGTTTCTCGAGTCAAGATCTCAGTCTATAACTTTGTTTTTTTATTTCTTTTTTAAAATGCTGAACCAGATTAGCGATGCTAGTTGACTTTGCCTTCCATTGATTTATTTAAATTTATCTTAAGTTATGTTTTCATCGCGGTTGGCGAAGTTGCGGTTCACAATATATTGACAATAATCCAAAATTTATTATTATCATTGTTGTTATTATTATTATTGTGACTGTTATGTTATTGTAACTACACAGTCCATAACTTAAACAATGATTAACAACATCAGACTTTTTTTATTCATTCAATTGAAGATTAACTAGGACTTATTACATTCTCAAACCACATACGTAAATTTTAAAATCAGAAATGTGGGAAAGAAAACATATTTCAGTATTATAGTCATACCTACAATGTGCAATTACCAGTCCAGAATCAACTGAAGAATTCAAATTAACTAAATTTGTTTCTTTTCATTTCTACTGTTGAGACCAAAACAGGGTCATTCCATATCAAATCAACCAATGGTTTGAACCTTGACACCTCAGAAATTGATGATTTTTTGCACACTGATAATATCTATAGAGAGAACAAAAAATGCAAATTTTCAGATGTTTTGGGCTAACAGTTTTTGAGTTATTGAATTTCAAAACCTAAAAAATTGCTTGATTTTGGCCGTGTTTTGAAATTGTCAAAACACTGTAACTCAAGAACCGTTCAACTTACAGAGCTGAAATTGGTGTCATTTTGTTCAGTTTTTAATGGCCTTTAATTTAATATACAACAAAAGGATCTTAATTTCATATTAAAATTTTTCAAAATTTTCAAAAACTAATTTTTCAAAAAACTTAAAAACACCCCTTTTGATTTTTTTGAAAAAAATATATGTTATTTATATTGTTAATACCTATTTTTGTGCCAAATTTCGTAATGGGACACCCAGGGGATCATATGGAAATAAAATTTGAAGTATCATAGTCCATGAAAAAAATGAGAATGCGACTAGCAACCAGAGTAAGTTCTTATCGTTCGTTGCATGTCGAACTTTAAATCAAATATAGTTGATGAAAGACAATCGTTCTGAGTATACCTGTAGTTTGTGTATGATCAGTAAACCTACATAGTTTCATCTATATAATATAATTAAATTAAATAAATCAGAATATAATTTACAATTATATTAACAAATTATATAAATAAATTTCAAATTAAGGCAAAACCTCCGAACGGCGGTTCCAAATTATGAAAACCATTTTAATGACAGATAACAGTATAACTGTGAAGGATAACACATAGCCAGAGTTATTACACATCAAATCACATAGTTTTCGCTCAACATATTTAAGTATTATCCGAATATATGCGACTTAAGACTAAAGCATTATTACTCTTGGTGCTTGCGATCTATCAGCCATGGCACCAGTCCCCCCACATGAAATTTCGGGCCCAGGTACCAAATGAAATACCGGGCCTTCCCTCCCCCATGATTACTACTTTTTTTACTGTAGTAAAATTTAACAGAAAAGAAATGAATCTACTTAACAAAGGCTTAGATTTTGTAATAGATAAAGAAAATAGCTTAGACCTAAAAACTGTAGCTAAAATGAATGAGATGTATGAAAAATTAGATGACAAGAACAAAGGAAACTTTCTAGAAGAAATTGAAAAGTTCAAGAAAGACATTAAGAAACCAAGAACAAACATAAATAAAGAAGAACTAGAAATATTAAAACATATTGGTAAAGATAAACAAATATATATATCAAAATCTGACAAGAGTAACCAAATGGTGATAATGAATAGAGAGGAATATGTTTCTAAATTGGATGAACTAGTTAATGATAAAGAACATTATACAGAATTGAAGAGGGATCCAACATACACACTATATAATACAGTAAAAAAAGTAGTAACTAATCTGAAAGATTATGGTACTATAAGTTTTACTCAAAGCCAGGAAATTATGAAAGATAGCTACAGAACTCCATCTATGGAAGGAAGAGTAAAAACTCACAAAGATAACAACCCCATAAGACCAGTGATTAATGCATATGGTTCTCCAGTGCACAACTTAGCAAGATTTGTAAATAAAATTGTTAAAAATTTTAAACTACCAAGAGATGACGTAATCATAAAAAATTCAAAAGACTTAATTCAAAAAATAGGACATTTCTTTAATAATAAGAAGAAATTTCACATGTTTTCCTTAGATGTGGATAATATGTATACTAATAACCCAGTGGAAGAGACCTTAATGATAGTGGATAAATTAGCATTCGAAAATAGGGAAACACTATTGAAACAAAAAATAGATTGTAATGAATTAATGGAAATTATAAAGTTAATAACTGAAAATGCATATTTCAAACATCGGGATAAGGTTTACAAACAAATTAAGGGTTTCCCAATGGGATCCCCAATATCAGGGTCATTATGCAACATGTTCATGAATGTATTTGAATGCAAACTTTTAAAAGAAACCAAATATAAACTAGAATATTATTGTTATGCAGATGATATAATAATATTCTGGTTCGGGACAAGGAGACAATTTGACGTTTTTTTTAATGAAATCAATAAAAGAAACAAAGACGTTCGTTTCAAAATGGAAGAAGAGGTCAATAAATGTTTAAAATTTCTTGATTTGGAGTTAATAAAAAAGGAAAACAAATTGATCCTAAAACACTACAATAAAGAGTACAAAAGTGACCATGTTATAAATTTTAATTCTGGACATAATACAAATATAAAACGGAATATTATTGAAAATTATTTACTTAGAATAGATAATAATACGAGTACGGAAGAAGATTTTAATAAAAAAATTGATGATTTGAAAACACTACTAAAAAAGAATGATTATACAGACAAATTTATTGAAAGCACAATTAGGAATTATCATAAATTTAAAATAAAAGAATTGAAAGCCTATGATGATATGAGATGTTTTATACCATATTTGAATAGCAATAGTTTGCGTTTAAAAGAAATATGCAAGAAATTCGGAATCAATGTAAGTTTTGAATATAATAATAAATTAAAGAATATTTTGTGTAAAAAATTGAATAGTATTGATAAAAGATATGAAATGGGTGTAATATATAAATTGGAATGTCTTAACTGTAATTTGTTTTATCTTGGAGAAACGAAAAGAACGATTAAGGAACGTGCTTCAGAACATGGTTACTATATCAGGACAAACTTAGTAGAAAAATCTGAAATTGCGGAGCATTGTAATGAAAAGAAACATTTTATTAATAAGGAAGTTAGAATTCTTTGTAATGAAAAGAACACTAAAATTAGAAAAATAATCGAAAGCATATGCATAAGAACATCAAAAGGAGACAACTTAAATAGGAATGATAGGATTAATATTAATGAAGGTATAGTAAAATTAGGCAAAGATTTAATTGATGAAAAGTATTTTAATCCCAACAATAAAGTAATAATTGAAGATCTAGATTATAAAAAACAATTGAAATTGGATACACAACTCGAGGATTATTGTGAAGAAGACGATGTCCTATAATATTCATTGTAATATTCATGAATTAATCGTCTTCTAATCTCGTAACTTAATAATATATTGTATTAATATTGTATTGTTTATATTTCACAGATATTGTAAATTCAAAATCTCGTGATTTATTATTTAATATTAATATTATTATTTGTAAAGGCTTGAAGAAGAGGAGACGTTCTTTTATTTTTCTCCTCGGAAATTCGCTGTTTTTTTCTAGAAATAAATGTAATGTTTAGCATTTATTTTCTGGTGTAGGGGAAGATGATTAAAAGGACAATAGTGTTTATCAATGAAGATAAAAGAGAACTGATAGACTTTGAACTATGAACTATGTGTTAATAGAATTGTATTAAGAAGTTGTGTGTACAATGTTAAACAATGTAATATATTTTATACTAAATGTTTCCACTCTTGTTGAATATATTTTAATGCTCAAACACATGCCAATTTCTTTTGCCCAACTCTGCTAACCCAGTAAAATATTTGTTTGGATTATAAAAGGGAATATAAATTTGAGGTAATAATTACTAAACACTAATGAATAAATCCCAGAATTTCCAACAATTTGAAATTTATTTATATAATTTTTTAATACAATTGTAAATTATATTTTGATTTATTTAATTTAATTATATTATATAGATGAAACCATGTAGGTTTACTGATCATACAAACTACAGGTATACTCAGAACGATTGTCTTTCATTAACTATATTTGATTTAAAGTTCGACACGCAACGAACGATAAGAACTTACTCTGGTTGCTAGTCGCATTCTCATTTTTTTCATGGACTATGATACTTCAAATTTTATTTCCATATGATACCGTGGCTGTCCCATTATGAAATTTTGCACAAAAATAGGTATTAACAATATAAATAACATATTTTTTTTTCAAAAAAAGGGGTGTTTTTGAGTTTTTTAAAAAACCGTTTTTTGAAAATTTTGAAAAATTTTAATATGAAATTAAGATACTTTTGTTGTATATCAAATTAAAGGCCATTAAAAACTGGACAAAATGACACCAGTTTCAGCACTGTAGGCTGAACGGTTCTTGAGTTACAGTGTTTTGGCAATTTCAAAACACGGCCAAAATCAAGCAATTTTTTAGTTTTTGAAATTCAATAAAAAATTATAAGCCCAAAAAATGTTAAAATTTGCATTTTTCATACTTTTTAGTAGATAAGTTGATGTGAGGAAAGATATCAAAATCTGAAACACTAAGGTCCAAAATTACTATTATTTGGTTGATTTCGCATGGAATGACCCAACATCAAAACAGCAATTAAAAATTTTGACATATGTAGTGGATGTGACTAATTACTAAACCTCCTTTTTATTAGCAAAGAAAATTCTGCATCTAATCATAATATAAATTACAGTTTACTCTCACAACTTACAAAGTTGACATTCTATTTTTTTTATTTTTTTATTTATGTAACTCATAAATAAATTTTCAGCTATCAGTGGTTTCCATTGTGTATTTTCAAATGATATACAGGGTGTTTCCGAACTTATGTTACAGAAGAATATGTTAGATAGAGGATACGAATACAAACATTTTCATTAAATAATCTACGTCAGGTCTTGCACCGATACAGTGCTACAGACGTTTTAGTGTTGTTACTGGTAGGCAATCGTTCATGATTGCATCATTCATGATCATCGCCAGAGCAGTGACTGTCACACTCGTTCAAAAATGCCAGGTGGAGTACAGACGGTATTGCAAGCTTCGACAATTCGTTGATGCAGTCCATCGACTGTATAGACAGGTGTGGCAAACAGGAGGCTCTTCACACGGCTTCAACAGTAGAGATCAGTCAGATTAAGATCCAGAGATCATGGAGGCCATGGGACTCCTGCAAATCGCCAACAACTACAATAGTAAAACGCGTAAAGTGCTGTATTGGTGCAAGACCGGACACATATTGCTTAGTGAAAATTGTTTGGTTTCGTACTCTTTATCAACCATATTCTTCTTTACTATAAGTTTGGAAACACTCTGTATACAATTGACCTTACCTGGCTCTTGGCACATAATAATTGCAAATGACATATTTTTCTGTATATACTGTATATTTTATAAATAATAATGTTTTAATATGATCTCTTTGAAAATCATTAATAATACAATTTTCAAGGACTTTATCTATAACTCTAACATCAATCAAAAGATCATGTTTATATAAGAAAATTTATTAAGATGATAATGAGAAATTGAAAATAAATAAAACACACCTACTTGGAAACAGGATAAAAGGAGAATAAAAAGACAGTAATAAACTGAGGGTATTCCAAATCTATAGGTTTATTACTGTCTTTTTAATTCTCTTTTTATCCTGTTTCCAAGTAAGTGCGTTTTATTTATTTTCAGTTTCTCTTTATTTTAATAAATCTTCATATTAAGATGATTTGAAAATTTCTACAAAACCTTTGAATAAGGATTTTAGTGTCTGAACTCTTTGCAAATCTTGACTTAATTAAATAGCAAATTTTAAAACATTTTTCTTGTTATACCTTCACGCCTTTCATTTCTGATGACTTTAACTTTTTGAATTGATGAAAGCTCCTGACCATCAGATGCTGAAATAAAAAGAATTAGAATAAATGTTTCATCTGAGAAAAAAAAATTGTAATAATACATAAAATATACTGCTAAGATATATAATGATATTATATATATATATACACTCACTTCCAAAAGTTAAGCACGGAGAGGAAAACTGTTAATATCCGTAAGAGATCTGAATTAAAGAAGCTGAAATTTGCTGCAAAGGTAGAAGGAAGTATGCAAATTATATAGGTAACAGCCAATCACGGATTCATGTCGAGAAATATGCAAAACAGGCAGTCGTATAAGAAGCCGGCATTCTGAAGGGTTACAGGAGTTGCGTGTAAGTGCTGATGAAAGGTGTTTAGAACGTTCGTACGATTTTTTTCAAGATAGACATGTTTTTATGGCTTCTAGAAGACGAATGGAAGATTCTGAGCGCTGGAAGACACGACAGTCTATAACAGATGTTACTCGTTTCTTCGGCGTTCATCATTCCGTCATTTCACGATTACGGAAACAATTCCAAACCAGCCAAACAGTTGTCCGAAGACCTGTAGCTGGTTGTCCAAGGGTTACGATCCCCACGGAAGATCGATATATTGCTGTTGTAACCAAGCGGAATCAAAGATCAATCTCCGCACGTGTGACATCTATGGTTGTAGCGACCATTGGTAAGACGATATCTGCCACTACTGTTCGTCGAAGGATACACACGAATGGTCTAGTAGCCCGGGTACCACGAGTTTGTGTTCCTTTATCCGTCCAATCCAGA
>JAFIDM010012231.1:50745739-50756342 GCA_023159025.1 Thereuonema tuberculata | reverse complement strand
ATATATATATATATATATATATATATATATATATATATATATATTTAAAATCTGATTCTGTTACATAGTGATATAAAATAATTAAAATTTTGCCATCCTTCTAACATAATAGCAAAATGTACAGTAGTTGTCTTGATTGGTGTGTTGTCTTGATAGGACTGGGCAGAACTATATCTTCATCCTTTTATCACAATTCACAAATATCATGAATCTCTCTGGAAGACTTATCTATCATCCGTGCCACTTCTAAGCTTTACCTTCTATGTTTAGAACATCATACAATATATGATTTAGCCTACGCGTAAAGTTTTCCATTTTCATAACATCAACCAAAGTCACGGAGTTTTATAAATTGTTTACTTGAAAACTTTTATTGTACTCTTTAATGATAGTTTGCCTCAGTTCTGCCTCTTGTTAAATTCCTCTTTACCAAGGTTAATAGTGATCATTTGGTCCCAATTGCATTTTTTTCTCTCTTGCCTGGAATGTGCTTGATCAGTTATTGTGTGTGTGTGTGTGTGTGTGTGTGCGTGCGTGCGTGCAAGCGTGCGTGCGTGCGTGCAAGCGTGCGTGCGTGTGTGCGTATTTTATTGACTATCTAATAAATAATAATCCAGAAACTACTCATAGTTGTAATATAGTTTATTGTTTCAATAGATATCGATTAAATTTTAAAAAATTAAACCTTTTTTTGTGATATTTGAATGTGTATTAAGTAGCATATGGTATTGTACTTCCACATGTACATTGTTACATTAATTGTAATTTATTTGCCATTTCTTGGATATTTTTTTAATAAGTTAGAACTTATTGAAATTCTTATTGCATCCACTAGTGTTTTGTTTTGCAATTGTGGATTGATTTTGAATTTCAAAATTTTTTATTTAGAAAAGTTATTATTTCACTGAGGAATCTATCCCTCTCTATTTATTGCTTATGTAGAATACCGTATATGCTCCAATAAACGCCAAGGCTCTTATTGTCGCCGGTCTCTAATAAGCGCCGGGCTGCAGAGGGGATACGGCCAAATAGTAGCCGGTCTCTAACAGTAGCCGGGTCTTTGATATTTGCCTACCGGTTCTAGTGTAAGCGTCCGTATCTTTATAGTTGTGCGTAATACCTTACGGTACATTGCTTTACAAATTGCCGCCGAAACGGTTATTTGACATTGCCTTTAAGATTCGCGCTGTGGAATACGCGAAAGAAACTTCCGGTGAGGCGGCCGCCCGTCATTGTGGATTCGGACGACGAATAGCAGCGAAAGGTACAGAAAGACTTTGCCATTTACCTTTAACAGTCTTATATGGCATGTGAAATTCAAATAAAGTAGCTGTTTGCAATATTAGCCCGTATTTATGTGTAAAAATATTGCATTCTGAAGGTTTTTGTTAATAATGGCAGGCCTCTAATAGCAGCCGGTCTCTATTAAGCGCCGGGGGCCGAGGCTAGTTTTGCAAATAAACGCTGGGGGCCTCTATTGGAGCATATACGGTATCTCAAAAGATACTTAAATTTATTTTGTGGAATAGAAAATTCAGACACAGAATGATAAACATTTCTGTATGATTCCTTACCGTAACATTAATTTTGCTAATTATCTATAAGTAATGATGGTCTTTCTTTTTACCAGAGGAATGTTTACTTTACGTACATCCCAGCCTGTTGTCACTGAAACATTACCCATTCCAAAATTGTGTTTAACAGGGAGAGCACCCCCAAGGTAAAATGATTTCTTTTGCACTCTTCAAAATTTGTATTACTTTTTCTCTAATTTTTGCTCTTAAGTTAACTTTATTGATTTAATTATTTGCATATTACTATCCTGCAAAGGGAGATGTGGACAAGCTAATGAAACAGTACTACATATCCTTAGTGAGTGTGAGGCTCTTGCTAGCATCAGATATAATATGCTAGGAATGGGTTTTCCCATCCCTTCAAGCTATTCGTCACTATCCCTGCATAAAATACTACAGATAATTATAATCTTAGAATTTACGCAGGATTGAATGACATTGGGATACACAATAGACCTCATGAGGCCGCAGTGTAAGGTACTATTAAAGTACCTCCCACACCATGCTATGCTATCCTGCAAAATGAACTTTGATCACTTGTTTGTAGGTTTAGCAAGATTGGATAAAGTTAGAATATAGAGTTATAGAAGTATGTACAGTTTTAACACTTCTCATGAAGATTTTCCACTCTATTAGAGATTTTTCACCATAGACAATACAGGATTTATTTGCCTGAGGCTTCCTAATGTCTTCTGGTTATATTTACCTATTCACAACTTAGCAGTCTGCAATTTACCTCCCGGTGCTCTGTTAATATGCTTTCCTTTTAGTTCTCTTTCAAATATTTTACCAGATCACATGCCAGAAATTGAATAATGAATACCAGCAAATGATCTTATCGGGTATTGGATACATTTATTAAATTTAAATTCTTGAAGCTTATGGAAGGAATGCGACCTTACATAGACAAGGATTTCATAGTAATTAAAATCAATAGTTTTCATTCTTAAATTTGAATTGTCCTTTTAGGATTCAGTTAATATAAAGACCTTTTTTTTATTTTTAGAATTTCAAGTTCAATTTTAAATGATGAGTGTTTGAAGGAAAATTATCTAATAACTTTAGTTAAGTAAATAAATAAAAAAAAATATGGAATTAATAGTGGTCCATTTATATTTTCCTTTGAAAAATGTTTTTAGTTTATATCTGTATAGATTGTTTGGAGAGAAAAGCACAATTTGCCATTTTAATGATTCAGAATTTTTTGTTCCCTTCATTGTTTGTTATTTTTTTAAAAAAAAAATCTCATTTAAACTCTGTCCTCATTGTTCAACTTAAGCTGTCTGCTTCAGGATAAAGAAATTAATGTCAAATGAGAAAAAATCATTGCCATTTCTTACAGAAGAATTAAATATCAAAAGCATTTCAAACTCCATTTTATTTTATTGTTTTTTTCCCCCATAAATTCTTCAAATCTAATTTTGGAAACTTAAAAAAAAGCAGAAATTTTAAGTGTTCTTTATAAAATTAATATACACTTTTATATTTTGATTATGATAAAATGTTAATTTCATAATTTTTATCAAATATGTTTTCCTCTGTTATAGAAATACTTCTGTTGATTTATCTCATATTGAGACAATGCCAAACATGAATATGTGGCCCTTGTTTCATAATGGTGTTGCAGCTGGTCTGCGGATCATGCCAAATGCATCACAGGTATTTGAAAATTCCAAATTGATAAAATTATTGAAATAACTTTTTTCTTATAGTTAGATGACAAAATTCTTTTTCATTCCTATTATTTATTAATTGTCCAATATCTGGCAAGGAAAATCAATTATTTATTCATTGTAGATGATTGATGATAGTTGAATTAATTATAGATTCAATAAAATCTTAATGTCAGAAAAAATAACTAAATCCTTGAATTAAATATGTAGTACTTAAAGCTCTTGAAATCTATAAAATGGTTACCTATTAATAGAGAGTAAACATTAATTTGGAGATATTTGAAATAGATATTAATTCCTCTGTTGATTCTGTTTTTGACATTTTTCTCAAATCTAGATTGACTCAACCTGGATTCGCTATAATAGACCTAAAGGTTCCAACGACATGCCAATGGAACATGCTGGCTTTTTAATGGCACTTGGCTTAAATGGTCATCTATCAGATATGGCAACTTTAAATATTCATGATTATCTGTGCAAAGTAAGCTTATTAAAAATATATATATTTGTTGAAATTTTAATAAAAGCTAAAAAAAATAAATAAATAGATATATGTAATTATTTTGATTCATCTTTTCATGATATTTTACTGTATTTTTCCTCAAGGGCCATGAAATGACAAGTGTTGGTCTCCTCTTAGGTATAGCTGCTGCAAAGTAAGTGTTAATCTACCTTTAAATAACTTCTTTGTTAATTTAATAGCATGAGATTAAATTAATCTTTTAATTTTTGATACCTTTTCTTGATTCAAGAAACTTCAAAAAGCTAAAACAATCACATCTTACATAAATATGAAACTTCCATCCCTAACATAATCTGTTAATGTTGTAGCTCCTATTAGAGCAAATAAGATCTGGTTATCTGTTCATTGATCACATTTGTTTCACTGTGATTGTAGTCAATTAAGAAATCTCAAAAAACTAATGTTATCATTATTATTTTCCATTTTATATTATTTAACATAATTTTATATAAGAAGGTTTGACGTGCATGAAATGTAATATGAAAAACGGGAAAAAATAGAGAATGCAAAATTTCGTTTGCTGTCATGCATTGAGCTATCATTGACGACAATCTGGGACAGCTGTTTCATCCTTATTAGGACTCATCAGCCAGATTTAGCCTCGATGATCAAGCTCAGAATGTGTGAAACCCTCTGGTTCCTTCTCCCGCTTTCCGAAGTGGGATCTGGCAAAAAGCAAACAGCAATAGAAAAATTGCTATAACCAGTACAGCACAATTACGTTAACCCGGGTCCCACTTCTGAGAGCGGGAGAAGGAACCATAGGCTTTCACCCGTTCTGAGCTTGATCATCAAGGCTAAATCTGGCTGATGAGTTCTAATAAGGACGAAACAGCTGTCCCAGATTGCCGTCGATGATAGCTCAATGCGTGAAAGCAAACGAATTTGTGCATTTTCTATTTTTTTCCATTTTCATAACATAATTTTAATGCAAGATTTTGAAAAACTAAAAGCATTAAACTTTTGTTGACAATATAGAGCCCTGTTTCCCAGTGTGGGGTGCACGCCCCACAGGGGGGCAATTTGATTGTTAAGGGGGGCAATTGGAAAATGGATAATTGTTTTTTTTTGGTTGTAAAAGTTAAAAAGTCGTTTTTTTTTTGGTTTTAAAAGTTGAAAAGTCGTTTCTTTTTTGGTGGGGCATAGCATACTTTAGATACTTTAGGTGGGGCATAGCACAAAAAAGGTTGCGAAACACTGATATAGAGTATTGAAACAAAAAGAAAGACAAAAGACAGATTAAAAAGAAGGAAATACTTTTTTCCAATTAGGCCTAGCTGTCTTCTTCTGAATTAACAAATTGACACTACACTACTGTTCAAGTAATTTTACAAAACTGGGTAAAAAAAAAAAATAAACAAACTAACAAAAAAAAATCATGTTACTCTCAAACAGAAAACAAGTTAGTTATTCAAAGTGGCAAATCATATAAACATGATATTAGAATTGTTAATATATATATAAATACATCAAAGCTGTAATTTACTGTTAGTTTGCATTTCTCTGAGTTAATTTTAGAATATATGTTTTATTTTTAATTTCTGTTTTGATTTTGCTTCAGGAAAAGTTTCTGATTTTATCCTAAACAGATATTTTCATCAGTTTTTTCCCTACATATTATAACATGTATTCATTGAGATTTCTTAAAAGTTTTTTGATTTTTAAGAGTTGACATATTTTGTTTCTTTTTCTTATATTACACTTCTTTAATTTATACACTCTATGGATCTTTTATTTAGACGGGGTACAATGGATATTGGAACAACCAAGTTATTAAGTATTCATGTTGAAGCTTTGCTACCTCCAACTTCAACAGAATTAGACATTCCTCATGTTGTTCAAGTGGCTGCAATCCTAGGAGTTGGCCTTGTTTATGAAGGGACAGCTCATCGCCATATGGCAGAAATACTTCTGTCTGAAATAGGTTCGTATCACACATCATTTGTTTTTAATTTATTTTATTTTAGCATTTTAATTCATCACAGGTTGCCCATTTATGAAGTGTAGTGAGTATTTCATTTTTTCTGTCATCCAAATGATAATAAATTCCCTGACTATAATGATTTGAAGATAATCTTCTTTGTTTTCTTGAAATATATAATTTTTATTGAATAACCCAAACCATTACAACCAAATAAAACAAACCTTCATAAGTAGTCAGGTAAATTGAGATTAAATCGAGATCAATCAGACAAATTGGTAAACTTCTTTATTTATAATTCTTGTTAGATGAACAGAAAAATAGGAGCATGTAAATCAAAATCATCTTGGAAATCAAAACCAGATCATGCATCTAGTCTTTCTGCTCTTATCAGAAAGCCTTTGTACTTCTAACTATGATTATTAAGATTTTTGAGAAAAAAAATATGGAGCAGCTTATGCTTATGAATACAACATTTTTTGAATTCTACATTTTATTTTTCTGTTTTGTCCTGTAATTAAAACAATTACTTTACTAAATTGTCATGAAGCAATTTAAAACTAGTTTCTGTTAATCACTGATCACAAACTACCTTTTTTTTTAGTTTCTGTGAATTATTTATAATAGTGAAAAGGCTTTACTCTACAAATCATTTTCAGCTGGGGGATGAAAAGAATAAGCTGGGTAATATCTTTTGAGGTTTCTGTTGCCGATCAGTAAAGAGCCAATCACTATTGTAATTTATTATTTGTGATTTGCACTTTCACTGCAGTTTTTTAAAGCTGTAGATTTGTTTATACAGGGTGATTCACAAAGATATGCAGAAACTTCGGGAGCTCATTCTACATGTAAAGTTATATAAACATGGGTCTGGAAATGCTTCGGTATCAAGTTACGGCTAGCCAAAGATTTCGCCCATAATGTAGTACCCTTGGGTGAAATGAAGACTTGCTGGAAGTCTGGGAAGGTAAATTAAGGGGCAAAATCAGTTGTTTCTTATGGTTGTTGACCTGAAAAATCGAATAAAACATGTTGCACCCCAGTGGTTTGAAGCTTATCCCACTTGGAACCTACAAAAAAGTTGCCAACACAATAACAGCTGTTCATTGTTTTGATTTATTGTGAGAGCTAAGAACTGAGGTGTAGTCCATGTGTGTATTGTTGTCCTACATTATGGGCGAAATCTTTCGCTAGCCGTAACTCGATACCAAAGCATTTCCGGACCTATATTTATATAACTTTTTTCTTTACTTTTACATGTAGAATGAGCTCCCGAAGTTTCTGCATATCTTCGTGAATCACCCTGTGATTCACGAATGTCAAAGGATTTGTCTTGATTGTGAATAAAAGTATTTTTTAAGAGAATACTTAATGTTCTTGATCGTGTAAATTTTAGCCCTTAACTGTATGCTAAGATGTAACTATGAAGATAAATATTCAGATGGTGATTTAAGCATTTGTGAATAAATGGCCAAACAGATGAGTTTTGGATAAAGATAGTTAAGGCACAATGATTCTGATATATCAAGAAGGCACAGATACTTAATAATATAACTGAAATTTATAATAAGAATTTGTGATATTCTATTTAAAAATAAAAAAAATAAAAACCCAGAGAAATGCAGGAAATGGTGATAAATTAGATTAAAGACTTGATATAATCCCAGCTACATTATAAAATATTTGAACATGAGTAAAATTGAAAAACGTTACATTACAATATTAAGGTATATTTCTGATGAAAACAGTATCTACGACTGTTCATCTAATTATTAGACAGAACTTAGAAGAACAGAACAATCATCAATTGTGATTTTTCTATTGAATGTTTTCTCTTGATAGTATATTTTACAATCTTTCCTTTTCTTGATTAAGCATGTGATGCTTTCTAGTTGCTGCTTTAAATGGGAATATTACTTAGTCAAAAAGAAATCTATAGAAAATAATATTGTACATTGACAATCATGAAAACAAAATAAATACAATAATAAAAATAACATTGTATTTTACTTTTAAGTATCTATCTTTTAAAAGTTAAAATTTGATTGTAACTTGCAAGTTATATATAGTGGAAATTTCATTTATTTACATTTAAAATGCAAATTATATTTCACTTTCATTGATAATAATAGCCTTAATATTACTCTCTGTTTCATTCAGTGTTTACAAAATTAAAATAATAATTTACAAATGTTTCAAGTTAATTCATTTCTTTCCTTTTAAATCAATGAATGCAGGTCGTCCTCCTGGTCCTGAAATGGAAAATAGCATGGACCGGGAATCATATTCCTTAGCTGCTGGATTGGCTTTGGGTCTAGTGACATTTGGGGTACAGTAGATTTTTCTTCATTATCTAAAACATTTCTTCATTTCTTAAACAGAACATTGTTTACTTATTTTTTTTTCTTAAAGTCTTTATTTGTTTTTTACAATTAATGAGAAATATATATGTAATGCAGTGGAATCTACATTGAATTGATTTTAACATTGAATTTAATCTTTCGCTAGTTAAAAAAAATAAAAAAATAATTAATTATTTTTATCTATTTGGAGGAAATTGAAGATTCTTAATTTTGATTTTTAATTATGTTTTTATGTTATTTTTAATTATCATTCAATTAGAATTTTTTTATTAAATCTCTTTACAGTGTGGTAATGAAGTAGCTGGTCTTCTTGATTTAAGTATGGCAGACCAGTTATATCATTACATGGTTGGAGGCCATAAAAGACCATTAGTAAGTTTTATTTATATTTGCTAATATTTCTTAAAATAAATGAAATATGTTGCTATCAATAAATAGAAACATACGTTATGTGAATTTTATTAAAATTTCAGTCTTTTTCTATGTTGTATTTATTATTTTTTAATTCTTATCATTTGCTTAAAGTTTGAAATTAATTATGATTAATTTTATTTCCAAAGACTGGAATGCAGAAAGAAAAATATAAATCTCCAAGCTATCAAATAAAGGAAGGCGATTCAGTGAATATTGATGTAACGAGTCCTGGAGCAGCTCTTGCCTTGGGCATGATGTATTTTAAAACTGGGAATAGGTAAAGAATCAAATGAACATTTAGTTGATTTTTGCCATGAGGCAAGTAAATACTTTTATGCAAAGTTGATTTCTTTTTTTTTTTTATTACAATTACACACATACACTGACTGCTCAATTGAAAGTGGACACCTGGGGTATGGAACAGATGCTTTATTTATAGCTTGTCTAACAGCACATACTGTGGCCTTTTGCCCTAAGCACAGCATCCATACACCGTGGCATGCTCTCCACCTGTTTCTGATAGCAAGCAACCGGTATTTTTGCCCAATTCTCCTTCAAAGCCTGCACAAGTTGGATGCATGTTTGCAATCGCATCGGATGCTCACAAATCCGGCGCTCCAATTCATCCAAGAGATGTTCAATGAGGTTGAGGTAATGACTCGGGGTGGGCCACTGAAGTTCCACGGCGCATTGTCAAGCTGGAACACAAATGGCCCTTCACCGAACTGCGGCCACAGCATAGGAAGAATGGAATTGTCTACAACATCCAGATACTGTGTGGATGCCATGTTCCCCTCGATCACAACCAACGGACCACGTCCAAACCAGGAGAAACACGACCATACCATCACACCACCACAGTCAAACTTCACTGTTAGGATGACTCAGGTTTCCACTTTCAATTTAGCAGTCAGTGTATACACAATCATTTAATGTGTGTAAGCAAATAAACAACAACTAAATGAAACAAAATCAAATTTGTGCCATACCACAACAAAGAGAGTTGTATAATGTTAAACCTCATAGTTATTTATAAATATAATTTAATATATTATTTAAGCTTTGAAACTATTTAAAAACAGAATTTACTACAGGTGAAATAAATTCTGTCAACAAATGAGGTAGCTTAGATAATTTCATAATTAAAATTTGTTACATTTATGATGCCTAAATAATGATTCAAGAGGCTTCAGGATAATATATTTCAAGAAATTGCTCTGCTAAAAACTAAAAATTAGGAACATGGAATTTACATCACTTGAGAAAAAAAAAAAGACAAAAAATAACAACAGCTAATATATGTACTTGATTAACCAGACAAATTAAAATTTGATCGTCTATTAACAAACAAACAAAAAAAAACCAACTATTGTTAAATGGCACAAAATTCCATTTCAATAAATATTAGGTGTTTTAGAGGTATGACTTGGAAGATTGAATAAATTACAGAAATTTCATTCTTCTCTTCTTTTACTTTACAAAATCAAGAGAATCAATTTAAAAGGTGTTCTTTTGACTTACTTTTAATTTTCAACTCCATTAGATAATGCAGAAGTCAGTAGCAAACAATTGCATTATCTTTGCTTTTGCTACTGTCATGTGATATGGTACTTCTAATAATATATATATTTTTCATTTCCAGGGCTGTAGCTGAATGGATGTCTGCTCCAGATACTCAATTTCTGTTAGATTTTGTGCGTCCCGATTTCTTACTTTTAAGAGTAAGTAAGGCAACCCTCCCTATATTATAATTTACAATTTTAATTAGTAAACTTAGTATTTCTTAGCATTTCATGTACATTGTAAATTTAAATACTAAGGCATTTAGTTCAAATAAAATCCAAGCTTAAATTTTGTTTTCTCTTTTAAGCACGGTTACAAGACCACAAAATGTATTGTCATATGAGAATCCTGGTTTGTATTTTCTTTTGGGTTGATTCTGTTTAGATCTGAAAGAAAATCTGGGAGAATAGACTGGCATATTGAAAATGGCAAAAGAAATATGAATTATAACTAAAATTAATTTCCTAAAATTATTATTTTTCAAGATTATCAAAACAGTTCACTTTGACAGAGTTGATGGATATTTTTCAATTTGGTTGTGGATTTGAATTAGATTAAATACAGAAAAAAAG
>JAFIDM010012231.1:50719273-50745339 GCA_023159025.1 Thereuonema tuberculata | reverse complement strand
TAAGTGGTCCTATAAAACGACTATCGAACCGCCGTATTGTTAGTTTCATGCGTTTGACATCTGGCAACAATAAGCAGTGCACAACAACAGCAATTACAAAGAGGAAATTAATTTTTTCCTGTGTTAATCATGTCGAGTTTTGTGCCAAAAAAGGAGCATATGCGGGGAGCTCTGCTTTTCTGCTTCAATCTCAAGAAATCGGCGGTCGAATCGCACCGAATGCTTGTGGTAACCGTACTCTATCGGAAACAACGTGCAGAGACTGATTTCGTCAGTTCAAAGACGGCAATTTCGATGTTACCGACAAGGAGTGTGAAAATCGGCCTAAAAAATTTGAGGACAGTGAACTGCAAGCCCTATTGGACGATGATGACACGCAATCGCAAAAAATGCTTGCCGAGCAATTGGGAGTTGCTCAACAAACCATTTCCTATCGCCTACGTGCCATGGGAAAGGTCCAAAAGATCGGAAAATGGGTCCTGCAAGGCAGATGGAGCGATGCCAAAACACATGCGAAATTTTGCTTGTCAGACAAAAAGAAAGTCCTTTCTGCATAGGATCATTACTGGAGATGAAAAGTGGATCTATTTCGAGAATCCTAAATGCAAAAAATCGTGGGTTGACCCTGGCCAACCATCAACATCGTCTGCAAGACCCAATCGCTTCGGACGGAAGACGATGCTGTGCGTTTGGTGGGATCAGGAGGGTGTCGTCTACTATGAGTTGCTGAAACCAGGGGAAACTGTCAATGCCCATCACTACCACCACCAACTGATCAAATTGAACCGTGCTCTTTGTGAAAAAAGACCGGAATATCAGAAAAGACATGACAAGCTGATTGTTCTCCATGACAATCACGTCAACAATGGTCCATAACTACTTGGAGGCACTCAACTGGGAGCTGCTACCCCATGCCGCTAACTCATCAGACCTGGCACCTTCTGAATACCGCTTGTTTTCGTTGATGAGCCACTCACTTGCTGAGGAACAATTCAATTCCTATGAAGACATCCGAAAATGGCTTGATACGTGGTTTGCCTCAAAAGGGAGGGAATTTTTTTGGTAAGGTATCCACAAATTGCCCAAGAGATGGGATAAATGTGTAGTTAGCGAGGGCCAGTACTTTGAATAAACCATTTTTTCATTTTCTATTGAAAAAAACGTGTTTTTTCTACCTAAAAAACAGCGGATTTAAGCCGGTAGACCTGGTATACATGTTTTCACAAAATGTTCATTTGTAGAATGTAAATTACTGTTTCAACTGCTGACACACCACATATTAGAATTCAGAAAATTTTAATATTATACAGAGGTTTTTGATTTAGCCATCATTTGAAATTGCCTTGCCTCAATGACTTGGCAATATCTTGCAGTGGTTAATTATCTTTCAACCGATATTAATGCATTATATTTGGCAAAACTTGCTGTTGCTTCTTTCAGTTGTTAACTGAGACTTTTGATTTCCTGGTGCTTGAACAGAATGTATAACTAAAGTTTTAAAGTAAATATTTGTAAAATAATCCCTTGAGTTGTTAAAGGTAGAATCCTGGGACATCCATTTTTTTTTATTTTTTTTTGAACATTCATTAGACAGGTTTGTCCAACTCATCAACTTCGATCTAAAGCAAAGAGAGTTTTAGGTATTAAAAGAAACAAAACAAAAACAAAAAGCCTTTCTTAGGAGCCATTTATTGTTTTAAAACTTAATGCTTCAGCAAGAAGCTGCTCCTTCTTAATCTCTTGCATACTTGTGCAGCTTCAGCAAAGATAGAATGTGATAATTAATAGCAATACAATTAGGGGCATTGAGCATTCTTTGGATTTGTTAGTTGTATAAATGTTTCACTAGCTTAGATGGGATTGTTTAGAGATGCTGATTTTTCTAATAAAAATTAATACACATATTTTTTTTTTATATATTTATGAATTTCCAGACCTTAAGTAAAGGCTTGATTATGTGGGATAATGTTCATCCATCTGTGAATTGGGTGAATAGCCATGTACCTGAAATAGTATCCCGTCATGCATTTAAGAAAGGACAAGAAGGCGATGATATAGACCGTGAAACAATGAGGTAAGGATATTGCGTGACCATAAAACTCTAAATGAAATTTATTTGTTATTTTTATAAAGTTTTTGTATGTTAATACTTCTGTTCGAATTAGCATAATTTACAAATTCATTTACCTTGATAAACTGATAAATATGTAAACATTTAAACCTTTGTTTTACTTTGAAAATATTAGCTGATAGTAATTTATATGTAACATTGTCATTGTATATATGCTATCTTGTTATAATGGTTTTGAAAGCTTATTCAGTTTTATCTCAGCTAGATATATGTAAATCTTTTAAAGCTACATTTATTTCTTATATAAAAAATTCTATGTAGGATTATTACAGCACTAATATTATTGTAGATAACATACAGCTCATACAGTATAATAATACCTTGATTAAAAATAGTAATACACAAACTATACTTTGATTATTTGAGTTGCAATAGCCATTTTAAAGAAGAAAGAAACAATCTTTAATTTTTTTTTTATTGTTCTTATTCTTTAAAAGATTAAATCCCTGTAATTGTAAAATAAAAAATGATATTAAAACTTGCCTCAAAAAAAAAAAAAAAAAAAAAATCATACCAAAAAATATACAACCTAATATAACATTTTTCAGTATTTTTTTTTGTAACTGTAAACCAGTAGTGGTTTTTATTGTTGTTATTATTATTATTATTATTGTTTTACATTTTTTTATATTATCCTATAATAATAATTAATTGTATCTCATATATTTATTTAGATTATTTTTAATAAAATAAATGCATATTATGTGATTTTTTTTTTCAGTCAAGATTATTGTAATATCTTAGCTGGTGCCTGTATGGCCTTAGGATTACGGTTTGCAGGTTCGGCTAATGATGAAGCTTACAATACATTGGTAATTATCAGTATGACTGTATTTTTTTTTTTTTTTTCAGGATATTTTAACTTTTAATTTTTATCAAGTTCATTGAATTTATCTAATTTAGAGCTTTTGCTTTCAAGACATATCCATAATTATGTCTTATATATTTAAAATGTAATATATTAAATATTATCTTTAGACCTTGTTGCTGTATTGTTCACATTTTAAAAAGTATTGCATAGCCATAAATCCTAATTATATTTTTGTTTATAATCCATTCTAGATGATATACGCAAAAAAGTTTATAAGTTTATCAGGAAAACCAGTTGCAGACCAGGCTGGAAGAAGTACTATAGAGACATGTTTGAATGTCATTGTTTTATCCCTTGCTATGGTAAGTTCTTAGGAAAATGCTGATTGAATTCTAAAGAAGAAATAAAGTCTTAGAAATTATTTATGTATTAAAATTTGAATGTCAATTGTATCCTATATTGACACTAAACATCAAGTTTAATGAAGGAAGAAATGAGAGAGGGTTCAAACATATTAATGAAATATTTATATTTATAAGAGAGAATGATGGTGAGGTTGCTCGATAATGGAGAATTGCATCACTGAAGGATCTTACTAGATAGGTATTTTGTATATTGCTAAACTAGGGAAGAGCAACCCTAGCATGTTTGTTATATGCTCATGCTCATTTAAATTGTCTATTGACTGTCTTCTCTTAGGTTATCACTGCATTCATGATATGCTTATTGGTGAAGATGAGAGGTTTTAATAATTGTAATGCATCCCAATTAAAATTGTATTCAGAAGAATGAATAAATAAGGCATGGATTTCAGTAGATTTACTTAGTAATGTTGACAGAACCATTTTGTAAAACTCTTGAACTGTGTGACTCAAATTAGTTTAAGTTCTTGCTAACTGTTTTGTATTTTTTAAGTGCAGATAAAAAAATTAAGAATATTGTCATTTGTGATCCTACCAGCCATAGGACTGCAACCAAATTGTATTAAATACAAAGCATATTGAACAAAACAATAACTTAGAAAATGAAATGTCAGTGGCTCTGCTACTGTTGTGGTGAGAAGAAAGAAAACCAGCTCCCGGAGCTAAATAGCATTGTCTGGGCATCATCAAAAAGTGAGCAGCGACGAAATTGATCTAGCTCCCCCAAAATCCAGAAATGAACCATCAATTGAAGCGCCATCCTAGCAAGAGGAGCGGAAAATTTCTCCGCTCCCAATGCTATGGAGCAAAGAGCAAAATGGCTGTCACATGTAGCAAATAAGCTGATATGCATAGATACGTAGACAGCATACAAGGATAGAAAGATGTCACGGCATGAAAGCTGTATCAACTGAAACAAATGATCCTTCCGGATATTTTTCTGAAGTATGGAAGTTTATTTTGTGTTTTATTTATATCATTGAAGTTAAAACAGTTGACGGACGGTGAATCGCAGTTATTTACGCCGCCATGTTGCCAATCCCCAGTTATGTCTTGTGCACCACGATGCGCACATGTCTCTTGAGCGAAAGGAGCATGGTTCGCTGACTTTTTGAAGAGGCCCTCTGTGTCCTACCAAATATGTTTGATGGTATAGAAAATGTTCATTCTGTTATATGAGGGCCTATCATCATGACACAAACAACACAGTGCATTGGCATTCTTAGCTTGAGAATATCAAGCCGTTGTTGTGGAATGGAGTCCCACTGTTGCACCAATGTTGTCCTGAGCTCTTGAAGGATTTTAGACAATGTACATTTCCTGTAACATGTGCCCCTTGCATATCAATTGGTTTTATATTGGAATTCTGAGCTCGCGACACTAAGCATTGGATATTTTCTGTTTCCAGGTAGTCATCCACTAGGACAGCTCTTTAAAAAAGCATGTGTTATCATACATTAACAGGATGTCAGGTCCTGCTGTACCTCTGAATAGCCGGACATATTGTTACAGAACGATATAATGATATATCTGACCTGTTAGGTTTTTTTTTTGAACACATAGAGGAGAGTATGTATAACTCACATTAGACTCTCTAGATGAAGACATGGTGGTAATCACTTTGCAGACTGAATCTAGACTTGTCCATAATAAAACACAGCCCCACTGGTCCTCTTCCCAGGCTTGATGATCATTGTGTCAGATTAAATACACTCATCTATGAGCTGCACTCACCTTTCATCTGCTTCTCTATACATGGTACAGATAGTTCAGACAGATAAAATCGAACAATTGTGGATCCTCGTGTTATAGAGATAAGCCCTTCCTCACCAATGATGCTGCTCGATGTGACAACCACTGTTTTGGACAAGCGCCTGGTATCATAGTTTCCATTACAGGAGGTTTCTGAATAGGTATTTCTAGGGGATCTAAACAGACTTTCCACAGGCCAGCCAGCATACAAGGTGCGCTACGTGCAATCCCAGATTTGAGATACACAAAACCACGAAAGTCCACATAAGGCAACGTAATTGGTATGCACGTAAAGGGAATGAAGTGAATCCCAGTATCACATGCCTTTTGTTCATAATACTGAGGAATATGCAGTATGGCTGAATGCCTTGTCCATATGAATGTTCACCAATGGAGCATCGTCGCCATAAAGCTGTGGGACATAGGTGCCATAGATGGGTTCCATCACAGTCTCTTGGAAGTATGCAGCATTTGCCTTGGCATTAGCGGTCACTTTGATCAGTAAGAGAAGGCCACAATCATGAAGCAATCCAGCAATATCCAGCAACAATCATGAAGCCTTTGGAGAACTTCTCTTTGCATTCCTGCTCTAAGTTTGGTCATTTTTTTTTCTCTGATGTGCCGGTAACAAACCTCCAACTCTCTGGGTTGGTTGGCATTGTTAAGGTACTTCATGCAATGTTGTGACATACTGCCTGCGATCACATGAGAGGTATTGTTCAGGCAGTTTTCTTGCATTTTCCCTTACTGAACAACAAACTTTTGTTGCAGCACTGTTTTGCAATTACACTGCAGGACATTTTAATGTCGGAAAGGACATAGATGTATCCATCCCAGAATGGCATTATTTTCGCAGACATTATTCAATCTATTCAACAGTTCTTCCATTAAGAAGCTCCTGGAATAATAGATTGTCAAATAGAAAGTTGAGAAAGAAATAGAAATAGGAACAGGGTGAAATGATGCCGTAATTACTTAAACAAATAACCATTAGTTTATTTACTCACCTTATAAAATTATTTGCTAGACATATCAACTTTGCAGTCTGTGTCACTTTAGAATGCAGTATCTAAAAAAAGAAAAAAGAAAAAAAAAACTGAACTAAATATTTAGTAAATAGGAAAGATGGTAATAATAATGGTATAACTCTTTGAAAGTTATTTTATTGTGATATTTTCCCTATTATTATGGAACCTATATCATTCATTCTTAAAAGTGCACTACTTTTATTGTTCTTTCTTTAATGTTTAGGTAATGAGTGGAACTGGAAATTTGGAAGTTCTGAGAATTTGCCGATATCTGCATTCACGTGTTGGTCAGTCGGCTAGTTTGGTTTTATATGGTTCCCACATGGCTATTCACATTGCCATTGGTTTGCTGTTTCTTGGTGGAGGAAAGTAAGCTGAATTATATTTAAATTGAAGATATATGTAATTTTGTCTACAGAAAATTGATCTTGAAATCATTTAGATTGCTAGCAGTCTAGTCTATAATATTTAAAAATTATCATTTAAAATTTTGCTTCAAATTTTAAAGTTAGAATCATGTGTCCAAAATTTTCATTAACATTCCAATTCATGAAAATTGTATTTTTCTTAACAGTTTTGCTACTATAAGTCCCTTTGATTCCTAAATGGCAATTTTTGTTTGCAATTTTTTTTCTAGATACACTTTAAGCACCAATGGCTCTGCCATTGCAGCAATGATATGTGCATTCTTCCCGAAATTTCCTACCCATAGCAATGATAATAGGTAACAATTTTAATTTGATAATATTGTTTCTGCAAATCTTTGACATTATTCACTGAGATTTCATGTCAGAAAAAAAAATTTTTTGTTTCAGTATTTGAATATTATGAAAGTAATTTTTTCCTTTTTTATTTCGAATGGAAAAAAAAAAATATTTTTGCAATTAAATGATAAAAGATGTAAAAGCTTAAAAAAAATCCTCTAAGATAAAAGCATTGATTGTTATTTTTGATCATTAATGTTAGAATAATGGTATTTAATAGTTGTAGGAAGCTTTCCTCATCTGTTAAGAAATGTATATATGGCTACTTTGCTATTTTTGAAATATTGTGATGGAAATGAATGGCTTATTTTAAGAGTTAATGTGATTTTTATTTTATTAGTAAAAGAGAGACTCGTTCTTATATGATTTTTTCTGACTATTTTTTTTTTATTTTTTTAGTATTACGAAATGACTGTGAAATAAAAACCCTACCATCTATGTTCTGTTCTGGCCTTGAAACAATTACATATTTTATTTGATTGTGATGAACTTAGAAATAAAAAATAAATAAATAAGAAAGCTGTAGATTACAGCTATATATAAGAAGCAATTAAGCAACTTTGAACATGAAAAACTTTATTTTCTTTTAGATTTATTTTTATTTTTAAGAGATTGCTCATATATATTTTTTTTTTAATTTTTTTTTTATTATTTTATTTATTTTTATTTTTATTTCTATGTATATAAAATAAGTATAAAAAAGTATATAAAAAACAATATAAAAAAAGCAAAAAAGTATTATATAAAAGAAATTAAAAAAAGATAAAAAATAAAAACTTAAAAAAGAATATTTACAATAAAAAAGAGCAAATTTTCTTTTTATAATGCGTTTTAATATTTCTAAATTTTAGTCTAGTTTCAAAATTTAACACCAGATGCTGCTGATGACGTGAATGTTATTCGAACTTTTGCATTCATAGAAACGGTTTTTTGAAATTTGTATTGGGTTTTAAATTTCAGAAAACTGTCCAGCTTAACTTATATATATATATATATATATATATATACATACACAGTGTTACCTCCGAATAACGGACAGTCACGGGACCGGAAGTTTTGTCCGTTATTGGGAGGTGTCCGCTATTGGGGAGGACTGTCTTTTTTTTATTTTTTAGCTTATAGCATGTCATTTAATGAAAAATTACGTACAATCTTAATTACATTTCTACAATTATCATTGCAATATGAGAGAAAATGAACAATTGCAAATTATTTACTTTTTCTTAGATTTTCTAAGAATTATTTTCTTTTTAAATGAGTGCTAATCCGTTTGTCTTACTTAAATAATGATAAAATTAATTACAGTATATAGAAAATTAATTTCTAGCCATCCATTTGATGCCTTAAACGTGTCCAATCCTAAAGTTTGACCGACTTCTCTGGCTTTTTCTTGAAGGAAAACACCGCTTATAGGAATGTTCTTTGCACGAGCAAAGCGGAACCATTTTATCATCATTTCGTCGATTTTGCTTGTTTCAGTTTTACGAAACTTCAAATTTGAATTCACCATCCACATTTTTCTAATCTCATCTTTGTCCTTCAAAAGTTCACTTATCTGAGTTTTTCCAACTTTAAAACGTTCAGCAAGACAACGCACACTCAGCTTTTCTTTTTCAGCAACTTCAAGAACATCAATTTTTTCTTCAGTGCCAATCTCTTCCTTTTTGACGCCATTTTAATTCGCACTAAATTTAATCAACACGTTTATAGGATAGCTTTACGAGGATTGATATTTACAAAGCACCTGCAGTGAAAAAAAAGGGCCTCAGATTCGTGCATTGAATCATGGGACACCGATACAATGTATCAATGTATGGGACACCGATGTATATACAACCAAGATGCGTTTGCCAAAATGTTAATCGAAAAAAAAAAAAAAAATTTACAGTGAAAATAACTGTCCGCTATTCAGAGTGTCTGCTATTCGGAGTGGATAACATGGAATATCCTATTTTAAGGGACTGGGACCGGCAATAATGTCCGCTAATTAGAGGTGTCCGCTATTCGGAGTGTCCGTTAAAGGAGGTTTCACTGTATATATAAACATGACGAAAACTACATCATTTGTTTGTTACAAGGTAGAAGATTCACCTTAGATCCCAATCAAGGGTCTCAGGTCATTCTGTGTTGGATTCATTTTCATTGTGGTTCGAGAGTTCATTCAAACAAAAAGTCTTTTCTCAAAGTGAAGATGACTTAGCATAATACTGATCTCATTATCACTTATTTATGCATACAGACTCAAATAGGGATTTTTTTATCAGAAATTATGACAAGAAGCTCTTGTGTGTAAAGCTTTTTATTTTAACACTGATGCAAGTATTTTTTATATATGAAAAGTGATTGCTGAGAAATTACCTTGTAGAAGGCTAAGTTTTTGGAATGTCATTTTAATGCAAAAGCTGTATGTACATAACCTCTAGTTTAATGTAGAGTATGTTTAATATGTTCATGTCTACTGCAATACATATTTGTATATGGGAAAGAACTTCCTATGCACGCTCACCAGGATTGTGGGTGTCAAATTCTCACAGGCAGCAACTATTCTCTGTCGAAGATGTTGGAGAGTCAATGCTTTCTCTTTCAAATTGCCACAGAGAAAGAAATCATTCGAATCAGGTCAGGTGATCGTGGAGGCCACTCAACTACCATAACCTATTACCTGTTCTCTGAAGGTGTCAGACTGCACTGTTGCTGGCTTATGTGGTGGAGCACAGTCATGTTTGAACCACAATGATCGCAAGTTATTCAGAGAAATAAACTCTAACCAGTCAGCTCCAAGTCTCTTGGTCCAGTTAATGTTCTTTCATAAAACACCGGCCCAACAAGTCGCACCAAATGTTGATCGATGAGCTAGACTGATGTTTCAGCTCCCGTAGAAATAACGGATTCATAAGTGTCCAATAATGGGTGTTTTGTTTGTTAAGTACTCAACCACATATGATTTGCTCCTCATCAGTCCAAAGAGTGTTAATAAAAAGGCCAGATTTCCATCTAGGGTGTTCATTTCAAAATTGCATCAATTTAAGTGTCAAATTTTCAGGAGAGGCATCACGTCACAGCCATCATTTGCATATGGCACACAAAGGCATATGCTTGCAACATCTATCATTTTCTATTTGCAGAATTCTTTTCTGCAAAATGTCATATTCCTACTAATTAGTTTCCGAAATACGGTTACTAATTTCCACATTTTGTCATTAGGGATGCTGTTGTCCGTCTCATCTGATAGAATATGGTCGCTTACCTGTACCAATAACTAACTTGCCTTACTCTAGCTATCTTCTTTTAAAAGTTATTTGGGTAACTTAAGACTTTCCTGTGCACCCTGTATATATAATAATTTTTCAGTAATCACTTTTCAATCTACTGGCTAAAAATGTTGCAGCATTTTTGCCACATTGTCAAAAGTTACATTTAACCATTTGTTAAAAAAATAAATTATAAATGTGTTATTGTCAGTTAATAACAATGCGTTACAGGTTTCTATGAGTTGAAAGCACTTGCCTGCTATGTATTCTGTGATCTTAGCTGCTTGTGCTGTGTTCATAGCTTGCAAAAATTGAAAACATGAAAACCTCTGCACTTACCAATTTTTCTTTATGAAGTGCATTCATAGGACTAACTGAAGAATTAGATAATATCCATTCTACTTCTTCGTCATTAAGCTTTTCTGCAAATAACATTTTACGCTGTATATCGAACTGTAACTTAAGGCTCGATTTTTTTTGTTTTTGTTCTGAAACATTTTTTGCAAAAAAAAAAAAAGTCCTTGTCTGCTAATCTTTTTAAATTTTCACTAAAATAGAGATTAGAGTTTTGTAGTTGCTTACAGATCCTATGTATGATAGGATACATTTTGACAATGAAAGTTTAACATTTACTGGTGATACATGAAAAAAAAGCAAATAAATATCATGCACATTTTACAACCATGCCTTGATCAATGATAGTCTGAGACAGCTGTTTTGTCCTAAGACTTATCCAGCAGATTTTTCATTTCTCATTAGAAATTTGTAAATCTGACTGATGATCATTAACAAGGATGAAACAGCTGTCCTGGATTCCCATTGATGGCAACTCGTAGTGTAGTTGCAAAAAAATTTGTGCATTTTCGTTTTTTCAGAATTCATACCATTTTATAAGTTATTTTTAAGTAATAATACTAAGAAAATCATGTCCTGCAATTGAAGTCACTTTCTTACTTTCTGAATAATTTTCCGTCATTAATGAATTTTTACTTTGAAGAAAAAGAAATTGTTGTTATTATTTTAAATAAGAACATTTAGGAAATTAGTAAATCCAGTAATCCACGTAAATTTTGACATTGAACTTATTTTTGAAAAATGAACTAATTATTAATTAATTTGTTTTTGATAGATATCATCTTCAAGCATTCCGCCATTTGTATGTTTTAGCTGTAGAGCCACGTCTAATTATTTCACGTGATATAGATACAGGAAAAGTTTGTTACACTCATTTGACAATTAAATTTAAGGTAGGATCTTTTTTCTTTTTTCTTTTCTGAATAAAAATATTTTAATATAAGGAAAAGGAGTATAATTCTGCTTTTTTGAAATGTTTCGGGTCATACTGATTATCAAACAAAAAATGTAGTACTGAAATAATCCTACTATAATTAAGAAGACTTAATTTAACCTTTTAATATCCTCCACAATATTTTATCCCTTTCAACAAGCCAAAAACATCATATTATTAAAAAGCGTAATTCTTGATTATATATGTATAACAAAAAAATTCTACTTCTAGTTTTGCAGAAAGGATAATTGCACATTTTGATTTATGTAACTTTATAGAGATCCATGAAATTTAAAAAAAAAATAATAATAAAAAACTTTAGATATCCAGAATTTCCAAAGTTCAACTTTTGGTTACTTTTTTCAAATGTACAAAAAAAAAAAAAAAGTTAATGTTTAAATGAATACTAAATCAACAACGGAATTGCAATTTATTTTTTGCATGAAAAATTCCATGAAGTTTTAACTTTATTAATGTCATTTCATGAAATTTATAATTTATCATAAATTTGTTTTAACATTGGAGCAATGTCAAAATATTGAAATGTCCAAAACAGGAAACAGTTTTTTAAAAAATAAATCTCTTGCCCTTTTCTGAGAAGCAGGTTTTCCATGGAACGTCTCAATAATTGCTGTAATGATAATTTGTAAAAAAAGAAAAAGAAAAAAAAAACCTTCGTCGCATCTAGAAGTTGAAAATATTTAACTAAATTACTGTTATAGGTTACGTAAAAGAAAATAACATTCTTTATTTTTTCTTTTGTAATTTCTGTCTATATGAATCTCAATAAATCCTTTACGGCTATTCCATTTCTTAGATGAAAAAATTAAAACTGCAGTTAACAATTAAAAATGAAAATAAACTAAAAAAATTAATAAAAATAATACCAACAGTTTTGATGGCTCTCAAATCATCATTTTTCAAGTCATGAAACATGTAGTAAAAAGGTCTTTTTAATTTTATCATCTAAATATTTTTATTTGCATGTTAATCCCTTAATTAATATTCCATTTCTAATGAACATGATATTTTTGATTTTCAGGATTTAAAAGCATTGTAATTTTCAAAAAATTTCTTCCTTATGAAACCATTCTGGCTAACTTTATGTATGTTGATTAGCAGATCTCCATCAGATAGTTCCTCAATCAGAGAAGTCATATTATTCAGTTTCATTTGTGATGATTTATATTTTAAATAGGTTTTTGACAGTTTGCAAAGTCTAGAATGAGTATTGACCTTCTCTACTAGATTTTTCCAGTAGCTTTAGGGATATTAGTTATTTTTCTGACCTGAAAGAGATCCATTATATCTTTGTATACATCTTAGAGCCAACATGTATTACAGCTGGGATCTCTATAGTATTTTGCAAAAAAAGAAGGGTTTGCCATATATGGTCATTACGGAGAGATCGATTTTGTCTGGAACAAACGTCAACAGTCATGACGTCATCAACTTGAACTCAGAGCAGTCAGTCGAAGATGGCGTTGTTTTGGGATTGCATAAAAAAATGACAATTAATAAAAACATTTTCAATAAAATAATCTTAAAAAAATATAAAATTATTAAAATAATAATAACAATAATATAAAAATATATATTAGTAACTGTAGAAAATACAAAAACCAGAATTTTTTCTTAATATTTATACTAT
This sequence comes from Thereuonema tuberculata, assembly GCA_023159025.1. Taxonomy (NCBI): domain Eukaryota; kingdom Metazoa; phylum Arthropoda; class Chilopoda; order Scutigeromorpha; family Scutigeridae; genus Thereuonema; species Thereuonema tuberculata. Next base: position 50,732,241 of record JAFIDM010012231.1, on the reverse strand, counting down.
TCAGTTATGAATTTTGGCAATATATGGCGCTGTTTCATCCTGGAAACATCAATCCATTAGCAAATTATGTCATCAGAAGCTCTTCTTTCATGAACTGAATACAAACATTCTACGCATTGCAACTATGGCTATTACATTTTGCACTCATTCGATCCTAAATGGATCTATTTTGTTTCCACTTCTATCTCTTAAATTTTCAGTTCTAATTGATGAAAAAGTCATCTTTTCAAAAATAGTGTTTAGGTCAAATACTAATTTAAAATTTAAAATATCAGATCATTCAGCATTGTCCAAGCTTCATGTTTAACACTTCTTGCATTAGTTTAAGAACAACGTATCCTCAATCTAGAGTGTTTAGGAGGATCAGCAAATGTTGGTTGAAACTAGAATTTGCAGAAAATATTGGTCTGGCATCCTGCTATCTCTGAAACATGGGTCCATTTCTGCTCTTAGCAACAACTGGATTGGTCTAATTCCAACCACACATCTAAGAATTTATTTCTGTACCTGGATTTAGTTTTGTACAATCATTCTATTTATAAATCAGTGCTTTGTTAAAAAAACAAAAAAAACAAAACACTTCCGAAGAGATGTTTGTTGTTGAGTAATTAATGGTATTTCAGAAACCATATTTGTCGTGAAATATACATTTCACTTCTATGAAACTATAGATTTCTCATCAATCTGCCTCAGAAAACTGAGATTCCATCTTACATACATTCAAACCCATCGACAACAGTACCATAAGGTGATCTTTTTCACATTGAATACTGTTAAGACTGTAAATAAGTAGAATCTACCTATTGTTGAATGAATTTTAGATAACTTACTATTAAAAATATTTTAATTTTAATTCAATCATATTTAATTTTAATAGGATACAAAATGGTACCAGAATGTGCAATATGATGTGAAAGCTCCATGTATGCTTCCAGAACTAAATCAGTTGAAAGAGGTAATTCTTTTACTAATTGCAGTTTTCGTTTCAAATTCTTTAATGCAAGTCATAATTTTTCCAGTTTTTGTTGATCTTTGAATAATTGATAAATTCTTCTTGTTCCGTTTCAAATATGTTAAATTTAAGTGCTATGAAATGGCTGTTTCAGTAACTAACAAGTGAAATTTAATTATAGATTTAGGCCTTTAAAATCTGGGTTTTTTTTTTTTTTTTTTTTTTTTTTTTTTTCAGATTTGCGTAAATGATTCAAGATATTGGCCCATACAGTTTCACTGTGACAAAAATTGGAATAGTCTAAAGTAAGTGAAATTTTGGATGTAATAATTGCAAGAGTCAAGAGATAGGATGATGATAACTATTTGTACATAAAATGAATATTGAATATCATTTTTTTATTTTTTTTTTATTTTCTTAAATTACCTTTTTTACAGAATGATTTCGAATATGTTATTAAAAAATCAGTGTAATTTTATGGATTTTCTGAACGATTGCTGAAATGAAATTGTAACAGATTTATTACTGTCTGGAATAATGTCTCATCAGTACATTAACTAGTAAATCCTCATTATCAGTATATCCAATCTCGCAGATTTATCCTCTCCTATAGACGTGTAACCCATCTCTTCACACCCGCATTGTCATCATGCCCATTCGTAGTTATATGCGGTAGTGAAAAAAATTCTGAGAGACCTATTGAACAGCATCGACAGGAACTCCACTAAGAGAAGCTGTTTTTGTCCATTGTGTTAACAAGCCTCCACATCATTCTAATAATATTCCATGTGTTCTCAGTATTTTACATTGTTTTTGTAATTAATTTATTAAATTTCAACAATGGCAGCTATGTGCATTGCCGAAGAAAGTATTTTACCAAACTCTTTTAAGCAAAAATGCATTATGATGAGCTTAATGGCTAAGATTAAGTTCATGTGAAAACACAAGCATAAAATATCTTTATAAAATTTCTAGTGTAGTATACATAAAGTATTCTTTTTAAGAACAGCACAAGAAAATAATGATGCGTTTATGGTAGTGAAAGTTTATAGTGGAGAGGGCTGGTTAGAACCTATCCTCATTTTTCCCACAGGTTCAGTGTTTCAGAAGTAGCTGCCATAGTTTCCATTACCCTTCCATTACAATTTCATAAACATAACCCCTTTGGTTAACAAGAATCGATTGTACTAAGTTTTCATTTGTGATATACAACATATTGTTTATGCAGTAAATGTGTAAGCATTCATTAAGAATTAAACATTTGTTCTATATTTCAAAACTGTGATTAAGAATACTTACAATCTAAAACCTTTTTTTAGTATTGCATAAATTTTTAGTAATTTTTAATTTAATACTTTATCTTGCCTGCTTGTATGCTAAAAAAAATCCTGTGAAAAATATTGTCTATATAAATTGTGTATATGTTTCAGTATGCGATAGTAAATGCCAAAGATCAACTATGTTTGACACATTTTGCATAGTGAAAGAATGAATAAAATCTTTCCAAAAGTGGTTTGCTGTAATTAAAGTTGCACCTTTAAATTTCAAATTCGTAAGTAAAGAAATTTTAAAAATTTCATAATTTACTATGGTATAATTTATCTCTCTTTCATTGCAGATCTCTGTTGGAAAATCATGGTGTTTTATATGTGAAACAAAAAGCTGGTTGCTTGTCTTATGTAGAAGATCCAAAGGTATTTGAAAAGTTTAGGACCTAAAATATAGAGTAGAACTAAAGTTATTCAGTCTATTTGAACCAACAAATTATTGGGAAATACAGATTAATAAAAGCATTGAAAATAATTGTACATTAAAAAACAAATATTTTTTCATTTTATTTTTGGAAAAAATGTACTAATGTAAAGATATATGATAAAAAATAAAACAAAAAAACAACAACTTATTTTTAAGTAAGATAATAATAATAATTTTATTGCCAATAAAAAATATTTACAACAGTATACGTTGATTACAGTTTTGACATCCCAGTTGTCTTAAGGGTGATCCCGTCGAGAAGACAAAAGGGTGTCGGCATCGAGGCAAATTACATATGAAATTAAAACAAAAAATCATAAAAATTTGATAAAAAGGATATTAAGTTTTAACTTACTTCCTTCCTTTGCTTTAAGATCATAACACAAATAATTATTTTGCAGAGTTTTATATTTGTTATTAAATATGTGAAAGAAAACGTAGAATTAATTTTTCAATAAAAAATAAGAATGTGTTGAGTGTATAATAATTACGGTCACATCTGAATGTGCCAGAGTATTTCACAAAATCTTTAAAATAGTGACCAGAATGCAAATTAAGAATGACTAAATTTTAAATAAATAAATTTTCCTTCATTTTACTTAAAATTAAAGAGTACACTTAATGAAAGAAGCAACTGAAGTTGACTGTGGTTCTCTTGTAGTGTATTATTTATTTGTGTATTTATATATATATATATATATATATAAAAGGTGGCCATAAAATAACTTTCCCTGTTTGGAGGCATCTGCAGCGAAAACTAATGAACGGAATGAAACCAAAATTCAGGTATAGTGTATTGAGGGCATGGGAAGAAGAATTCTGCAAAAAAAAAAATTAGTACCAAAAGTCACCAATAGGAGAAAATTTGGCATTGTCAGAACCAGTAAATTGGTGAATAATTACAATGAACGCACGCAAAAAGGATTATGAAAGCTTATGAACATACGGTACAGTAATGAATGGAGTTTGAGACTCACAGAAAACGTTCTGAAACAAAACAATAATCTTTAATCATCAATTGTTTGTTAACAATCTGTTATCAACATTACCGACAATCAATCATTAGGGTCCTCTGGACCACGTGCAACATTTTCAATGTGCTGACCTTTCTTGTGTACAGCATATTGCATCTGGTGTATGACGTTCTCTACTGCTGCACGTAAAGTGTCAGTTTGGGTGTTTGTAATAGCCCGTCGTATGTTATCTTTCAACAAATGCAGGTTTGTAACACCACCATTATACACAATAGATTTCAGGTACCCCCCACAACCAAAAGTTACATGGGGTCATGTCCGGGGAACGGGGCGGCCATTCCATCGGAAAATATTGACTGGTAATCCTCTCATTCCCGAAATGCTGGCGTAACAGGCTCTGTACTGCACGAACAATATGTGGTCGTGCTCCATCTTGCATATAACATGTTGAGTATGAGCATTGTCTTTGTTGCAATTCAGGAATGACAAACATTTGCAGCATTTGCAGATCTCTCTCTCTCCATTAATGGTACAGGTAACAGGACCTGTAGGAGTCATAGTCTCAAAAAAGTATGGTCCTAATATGAACTCTGCTGTGAATCCACACCACAGTTACTTTTGGAGATTTCAGTGGCCTTTGATGAATCACTGAGGGCGTTCACATGCCCAGATTCGGCAGTTTTGAGTGTTGACTGACCCATTCAGTCCACAATATATTCTAAGGCCAATGATTGTTGATATCCATTTGTACAAGAAATGTTAGTGTGAAAGTCAGGCGCTTATCATAATCTGTAGGTTTTAGTTCTTGCACACGACTGATCTTATACGGATAGAAATGCAGCATTTTCCGTAAAATTTTCCAGACAGGCAAATAAGGCATATCGATTTGACGAGCTATTGCATGAGCACTTGGACCACTACTTTTACCTGTGTCGTCGAACATTGCAGTGGCAATATCTGTTACTGTGTTGTCTGATGCTGGTTTTCGTTCTCTGCCAACTCTCACTCCTAGTGATCCAGTTTCCTCGAATTTATGAATCATAGCTCGCAGTGCTACAGCAGACATTGGTCCTTTATGTAGGTTATGGAGCTTTCAAAAGTCCCTAAGAGCCGCCGCTGCATTGCACTTTTTAGTGTAAAACAGCTTTACAAGTAATGAACGTTGAGGTAAGGTAGGCTGCATATTGAGTACAAGTCAACAGTCAATCGATGAACTGCTTGACTGAACATTCGCTCTTCCCTTTTTAAAAGGACTGAGTAGCGCTGCTGTCACTTCTGCACTAGAAAATTTGAATAATCTATGTTTAAAGTGACAGCAGTGCTGAATTTTTTTTTGCAGAATTCTTCTCCCATGCCCTCAATAGACTATACCTGAATTTTGATTTCATTCCGTTCATTAGTTTTCGCTACAGATGCCTCCAAACAGGGAAAGTTATTTTATGGCCACCTTGTATATATCAACACTGTAAAACAATTATTTTTGCACTTACTTATCCAGATTCTCTAAAACTGACAGTTACACCATTTGATTAACTGAACCCGTAAGAGTTGTCTGAGTCACAAAAAATATAACTTCCAAAACATACTTTTCTTTTAACTTAATATATTTCTGTAAGGAAAAGAAATTATAGCATTTTTTTATATATATAAATAAATAAATAAATATTTGATTGCAAATTTCCTTCATTCTGTTTACTTGTTTCTTCAAGTCCTCTTTGATCCTCACTTAGCTACTACATCTTGGTATTGACAGTATAGCACACAACTTATTAGGGTTGGTCATCACCTATGAAAAGGTGATGAGCTTCGCAAACATTTTCCCGAACAGGACTTTTAACATTCTATTATTTGAAAAGATTCCTGGCAATATACTCAATGCCATGTGACAGTATCAGGTGTCTACGTCACACAGCCAGGAAGAGCCAGTGCAGTAGCAAGCTGTGTCATGTGGAGTCGTCCAGTGGGGCAATGAGTTATATTTTGGAGTTCGTGGAACGTGAACATGGTGTTAATAATAATAATAATAATAATAATAATACAAATAAAAATAATACATATCTGTGACATCACCGACTGTCATCACCTTTTCATTTGACCAAACCTAATACTGTCCTTCTCAGCAAACAGTGTGATCATGATTTCTGGCATAATATTTTGTTGTCTTTGTTACCATAAATACAGCTGTCTAAAATGTAATATTATGTCTGGCTTCATTTTAAAAATTCTATTTCATAAAAACATTCACTAACTTGGCATATTGAGTTTTATTTTCAAGAAAATTTCTATTATTACTGTTTTAATTAAATTAGCATCTATTGGGCTGGAAAGAAAGAGATTTTTATTTTACAGGGTTTCCGTAGTTTACTGGCTCAAAGTCTTACCAAAGACAATACTGGCAATTGGTCTGTTAAAGTAAGTGTTAAAATTCAAACTCTGAAATTGTTTTTTTTTTTTTTATGATTAACTTATTTTCTGTAGTCCAGTCAATTTGTGCCCCTAGTGGGAAAGTTTTGGGGTAGTTTTGATTTCTTCCATTCTCTATGTTTTTTGGGGTGCTGAATCCGAATCTGAGCTTTGCTAACAAAATTTGACGCAACATTAAAAAAAATGCAAAAAAAGGTGAAAAATCTCATGTTTTGGCGGTGTTTTCCTTATAACTCGAAAACTAACAATTTTTCATAAATAACCTTCCTATTCAAAATGAAAGTAAATAAAATTTCCTACAAATTTCACTATTTAGGTTTGTTTCTCCGACGAACTGTTCAGATAGAAGTGCTAGTTGAAAATTGGCGTACTTTGTCGGTCTTCGCAAAAACCCACTTTTTCCACTTCAAAACTCTAATTTTTTATGAAAGGCCGTCAAGAAATAAATTCCTCTCAGTTCTCTGCACATACCTTATGTAGATTGTATATGTAACGATACAGATAATGTTTTCACAAATTACAGAATGTTAAATTTATTTAATGAAGTCCGAAATTATACAAAGTCAGTTTCAGAAAAGGTAAAATTCCAAAGAAAAATCTTTAAAAATTATGACAAATTATTATTATATTACATATAATTATATAGTACATTATTTTATGAATAAAAATTATATTAGCCATTGTCATTTAGAGGGTCCTGGATGAGGTTCTGGATGGATGGTTCCTGGATGAATGCCATCTGCAGAATACGAGCGTTTCACCACCCGAGGATGTTTCACCAGTGGTAGGAGTGAGAAATTGTGGTATGGCACCTGGAGTGATATGGGGATTGAACAAACTCGAATGAAGTCAATGAAGACAAGTGGTGGTCTCACTTATGGCCGTGGAGTAACTGCAGGCGTTGTGACAAGATGGACACAAGCGATGACAGCACTGCACTAAGTACAGGTGTTGTCGCAGATGAGAGGATCAACTGCCACTTGTTCAAGAAGATGGGCATGAAAAGGTATACAGTGCATTGTTGGTGCTGATTTTCAAGCTGTAAAATTCAAACAAAGCGAAAGAGTGCAGCCTCTTGCGATCATGAACAGCTCTATTCAGATACAAGACAGGGCTGTAGTCATCAATCCAACCACACTTTTCCAACGAATGACCATCGTGAAACATCCAGATGAAGAGCTGCGAGAATTTATGCGTTACGAACTTAGCCCCTATCCGCTCTCTTTTCGAGGAGCATGGGATAAGGACAGAAACAAAATTGAGCTTGTATAGGGCTTTTGCACCGACTGAACAGGCGGACTTGAACGATCCAAAATATGTCATCGACGGAGGGTTTTTGTTACACCGAGTCAAAAATAGTAACATTGTGGATGCAGGAAGGCAGGCCTCCATTGCTCCCCGATCTGCACATCGTGCAAAGGACTGTGTGAAAACGTCGAGGCCCCGGAAGACAGCATTGACTTAGACGAAGAAAGAGACCGAGAAAAGACTGAAGACAGATGCTTTCACGATGTGGAAGGTATGTTTAATCTCACAATCTATTTCATAATCATATCTCCAAGATAAGATATGATCACAAGTTGTTGTTTTCTCACCACCTCTTTCATTCTCCAGATGCACAAGCCCCGACGCTGATGATAGAATAACCCGAACCTGTGCCAGAACCCGCCATCTTCGACGAACCTTATCCAGGACCCTCTAAACGACAACCGCTAATATAATTTTTGCTCATAAAATAATGTAATATAATATAATAATTTGTCATAATATTTCAAGATTTTCCTAAGGAATTTTACCTTTTCTGTAACTGACTTTGTACAATTTCGGACTTCATTATATAACTTTAACATTATGTAATTTGTGAAAAACTGACCTGTACCTTTATATATACGATCTACATAAGGTATGTGCAGAGAACGGGGAGGAATTCCCTCATTGCCAGCCTTTAATAATAAATTAGAGTTGTGGAGTGGAAAACGTGGGTTTTTGCGGAGATCGACAAAATACGCCAATTTTCAATTAGCACCTGCGCCCGAACGGTTAGTCGGAGAAAACAAACCTAAATAGTGAAATTTGTAGGAAATTTTATTTACCTTTCGTTTTGAATAGGAAGGTTATTTACGAAAAGTTGTTAGTTTTCGAGTTATAAGGAAAATACCGCCAAAACATGAAATTTTTCAACTTGTTTTGCATTTTTTTTTAATGTTGCGTCACGAAATTTTGTTCGCAAACCTCAGATTCGGATTCAGCACCCCAAAAAACATAGAGAATGGAAGAAATCAAAACTACCCCAAAACTTTCCTGGTAAAACTACAATTTGACTGGACTACTGGTGTTGAAAGCAACATAGTAAAAAATAATTCTATTGAGTTTAACATTTAAAATTTTTTCTAAATTTTGTTTGCATTGAAAAATCTTCTAGGATGAAAAGTTTTTAACATTATTTTTGTACCATTCATGTGATTTGTAGTAATTTCAGCAATTTTTGGTAATGATTCTAATTTTGCATTTTTTTCTTTCATCCACATTTTCGTTTTTGAAATTACAAAAACTGTTTCAACAACACTTATTTATAATTTGGTTTTCTTATCATTTTTAACAAGGCTATTTTTTTAATTAAGTAGATAATTTTGAAACAAAATCCCATTGAACCATTTTTTAATATTGATATTTATCTCCAGAAGTTGACTGAATAAATACTTACAAATTACACAAATATATTTTTTTTCCTTTGATCCTCTTTTTTTTTTAATATCTGAAAATAAGCTTTAATTGAATGACAAAATAAGCAAGATGAATCTAACTTTCTTCTTTTTTTTTTTTTTTAATTTCTGCCCATATAAAAATAAAATAAAATGGCTAATTACAATGAAATGAAATACACTAATACTGAGATTGAGGGGAAAAAATAAAAAAAAGTCTGAACTGTAAGTCTGTCATTAAAATATACATAAAAAAAAAAACTTGTGTTGGGAAATTTATTATGCGAAATTCACCAATTCATTGTCAGAATATCTGATACATTAAAATTAAGCTAAATGCCTATAGTTCATTATTATCAGGAATTGTTCCATTTTTTTAGAAAACAAAAATAAAAAGAGGAAAAAAATATTCATAAAAAGATAATAATATAAGATATTCATCATGATTTTGTTTTTAATATTAAGTTTGCTTTTTTGTTTTTAATATTAAGTTTGCTTTTTTGTTTTTTTTTATTAATGAGTTTATTTCAGAAATATCAATATAAATTATTTCCAAAATCTCAAGTATTTAAGTCAGTTGACTTATTATCCCTTCTTTAATTAAAAAAGAAATTTACTTCTGTACTTAAGATGCAAGTAATTTATATTTGTTAAGAATTTCTGAAAAGATAATTCTCTTTTGCTAATCCTAAGCTTGAATTAATAATAGTGACTTAAGAAATAGCTTAAATATTCGGATTTATGAGGAGGAGTACTTCTTAAGTGTCCCACTACAGGCCTATGTGGTCCTTGGGGTCGTGGGAGGTAAGGCTTCCCGCGTTCTGTGACCAACAGGACTAAGTTGAGGTCAGATGGTCAGCCAGAAACCTGCCTGCCTTTAACCTCTGGCATAGAATCCTGTTACCTATTCAACAGAGTGCTGAGTAGACCCTAGGACCTGTTTGGAGGAGGATGGAGTGTGGAAAAATTGCCGCTCTCCTCCGAGGCTAGAGATCGAACCCGCCACCTCCAACCTGCAGCCAAGCGTCTTCACCCATTCAGCTACCAGGCCCACGGAGTACTTCTTACACACTTTAATTTCTTTAAAAGATAAACTAATGTTCATAATCTGTTAATATTTTAGAAATTAAAAAACTAATATTTTAGAATCACAATAGATTACATTCCTATTTAAGAGAAGATTTTCCTCTAAATTGATGCCCAGTGGATCAGATATAAAAATATGGTCTGTTTATCATTATGTCATCTTACTATTTATAGGAGATAAATATTTTTCTGTAATATCTTCGTAAATACATAAATAATTTTACGTATGTAAGCATTTTTCTTATCACATTGTGTCTGACCAAGTCAAGTGGTGAATCTCTTCTAATATTTTGATTTAAATCGTTCATTGAATTTTAACTCTGAATTATGGATTACCTAAAGCCTAAAGAACTATATCATTTGGCATTAGATATTGAAAGGCTTCATGCTACTTAATATCATTTCTGCATTGGAAATTTTTTCCTTCTCTCTTTAATACTAAACATTGTAGGAAATCATTGTAGGATTTTTAAAGTGGTACCACTTTTGCTCATGGCTGCTTTCAGAAGTTTAATTTCATCCCCATATAAAGGGTTTCCAAATACTAGTGTCTCTAATTGAACTTGAGCGATCAGAACAGTGAAAACAACGAAAATAAGTTCAGTGATTCCGAAGACAGTACAATGGATAATGAAAGTCTGAATGTCAAGGTGAATCTGGAATATGACTTTGTCAGCTCCACGTTAAATTGTAATGAGGAGGCGGCTATGATACTTGTCGAGAAATATGGCCATCATCTGAAGGATCTTCAATTCAAATGCGAGCCAATGGATAAGAAACTCAATGAGGAATTGACAAAGAGAATCGCCAGCTTTCTTAACAATTTGATAAAAAAGAACTGTCAGCTTCAGGAGTTAAATGGGTTTTTTATAACACTGCAAGTAAATGGGACAAGGAATCTAAGCGCATGTAGTGAATTCCATCCAGAATTTCCTGGTCACTCAAGTTCATCTAGAGACACTAGTATTTGGCAACCCTTTATATGGGGATGAAATTAAACTGAGGAAATCATTGTGTTTTCTTTTGTCGAAAATGAAGACAAACAAATGATTTACTGTAGAAGTGATACACACAGTCTAACTTTTTTAAGTCCACAGAACTTTTTACGACCACTGAATCTTATCCCAGTGTTTCTGGATTAATCTTTGACATAGTCATCAGCTGTTATGAGGAGCCATAATGGACCCATTCATGAGGTCTGAGTGATTTAAACGGTTATATCCGGCCCTCCTTTATCCTTATCCTTGATAGACAGTCTAACTGGGAAGATAATTTCAACGTTAAAAAAATGAAATTAAATATAATTGGATTTATCTATTTACTTTTGATTAGCAGCTTGAATGTGTTATGAAGTTTATTTTGAATGCCTTATTTATTTATTCATTCATTCATTCATTCATTATTTTGCTTTTATTCTTTCTTTCTTTAATATATTTAGCCAGAAGCCATTGAAGCGTTTTCTTCTGATTCTTCAATACTAAATTTTGCCAAATATTTCCTGCACCTGGAAAACTGCAATAAAAATGTAAGCTTATATTTAAAATATTTAATATATAATAATCGATATTTTTATCTCGTCATTTTTATAGTTTATTAAATATTGAATATTTAATCTTTCCACAGGAAGGAGAACTTAAGCAATTCTTATGTGGAGTGCTCTATGAGTGTGTAACACAAGAGAAGACAGAAATTCTGTTCACATGTATTGCTTTAATTCAGGTCAGCATATGTTTTTTATCTTTTACTTGAGTTTTGTTATTTTGATTTTGTTAAAACAAAATATTGCAGTCTTGTGTTAACATTATCTTATTTTGCTTTTCTATATCTCACAGTATATCTAATTGCATTTTTGGAAATAGATTAGAAAAGATTTTAAACTGGCAGTTTATTGATAACTAGTATATATGCCCTGTCAACAATGACGGGATAACAATATGGTGGTTTTTAGTTGAGATAGAGTATTTGCCTGTCATTTGTAATTTCTTCATTCATGTCGAGAAATGTGTAACGATTCTTCAGTTCATCTCTGAGGACGAGCTTCTGCATCCAATGCTCGTCTGGCATGTAGCATTAAAAGCTTGTAGTAGGCTTTAAAAATGAACATTGAAATTTAAATTTTAATCTAGTAGATTAAATAGGCCAAAATTAATGAGTTTTTTTTTCCTCTGGCTCTTCTCTCATTATGTCACATATAAAACAGAGTGATAACAGATACTTCACAACAATAATTTGAATGTAGTTCCCATGGCCTAATGGATGAAATGTCTGACTTTGGATCCGAAGGTTGCAGGTTCAATTCCCATCGTGACTATTTCATTGTAAAAATTATTTCTATTTTCATAGGAAATTAAAATTATTTTTCAAACACAGAGGAAGTGCGTTATCTGGCCTGCGCTTGTAGTAGGCTAAAAAAAATGAACGTTGAAATTTAAATTTTAATCTAATAGGCTAAAATTAATGAGTGATTTTTTTTTCTGTGGCTCTTCTCTCATTGTGTAACACACAGAGAGGGAGTGATAAGAGATATTTAACAATAATTAGAATGTAGTCCCTATGGCTTAATGGATAAGACATCTGACTTTGAATCAGAAGGTTGCAAGTTCGATTCCCATTGCAAACATTTCATTGTAGAAATTATTTCTATTTTCACAGGAAATTAAAAGTATTTTTCAAACACAGAGAAAGTGAATTACGGAAGTTGCGCACAGACAGATCTGGAAAACTAATAAGAGATTGTGTAACAAGAAGCTCAAGTTTATTAATAACTTTATTAGTTTGCTAAAAATAAATATATAGTTATTTCAAACTTTTGCAAACTTTTTAAGTAACAAAATATTTTTGAAATAATAAGAAATTGGCAGATTATCAAATACACAAATCTTTAATATTTTAAATGTAAACTTTTTTTCTCAGTTATCTTCAGTATCAGTAATAATTTATCCACCACACCACAAGTTAAGTAAGTTAAAATTTATAAGTTGACATGCAAAAATTTCAGAATTGCAAAGTTCATGATTACATTCCTTTTTATTGATAATTTTGGAGCTTGAATTTTGGCAATATTGATAATTTTGG
>JAFIDM010012231.1:50706804-50716955 GCA_023159025.1 Thereuonema tuberculata | reverse complement strand
TTATTTTGAAAATCTTGTTTATATTCTTTCTTATTTGGATTTTATTTATATTAAAGGACTTTTCTTTTGTTTGGTTAATTTTAGTTTAAGTTTAGATTTTTCTTTATAATGAAATCTTGAATATTTGGCAAAATCATTACTGGTAAAAGATTAAGTAATGGCACATTTCAGATGATTAGAAATGAAATTAACATTACTTGTTGGAATCAACATAGAAATGAATAAACATATTTAACGTGCGGTTGTAATAATAACAAGGTAGCGGACCATTGCCACACTAAGCATTAATAATAAAAACATATAAAAATGACGTGTTTCAATGAGCCCCAAAAAATGGCTTCCGTCATCAGAAATAAAAACGAACTAAAATTCAAATGAAAAAGAAATTGTTGATGGTAAAGTTCATATGGGGAGGAGGTGACGGGTTAAACATGGATGGGATCATCTTAAGGCAAAAAGAATAAAAATAGATAAAAATAAAGAAACAATTGCAATAATAAGCAAGGTGTAAACCTGTAAAAAAAAAAATACATAAATATAAATAATAATAAAAAAAAATAGATAAATAAGTAAAACAAAAAACAAACAAAAAAAACAACCCGCTATTATCTTCTTCTGTTGATTCTCTCGATGTCATAATGCAGCGCATTGGTCACAGAGATGTCTGTGTTGTAACATCTGCCCTCCTTGCTGTGTTGATTACTGTTGCCCATTCAATTCACATACTTCGATTACAGCTATTTTAAAATAGAGTTTCTAGCAAACTTATAGAGAATAAATGAAAAACACACAAATTAAAATTACTGGTTTATTTAAAATAGTTAGTTAATCCCTGTGAATCCCCCTCCCCTGCCCCTCAGGACCAGCAAAGGTGAACTAACTCGGTGGAAGAATTTCCATATTGCACAGAGATGGGAATAACCAAATTTTACAGAGCTAACAGGTTGCCCATGATTGACCCCTTCTTGGATGACAATCCACCCTGTTTTGACTTTTGTATTTATTGTGAGACTTTTATTGTTTCAATACATTTGATAAGGACTGCATGCAGCAGTCGAAATTAATCTTTATCTTAATCATGTACGACAATTATATGTTTTAAATATACCAATAATTTTAATTTGTGCATGTTTTTCGTTTATTCTCTATAAGTTTCTAGCAAATTTAGATGTCAAATATTGTTTTCATAGAAAAAAATACATTAATTTACTTAAGAAAAATAAATAGAAATGCAGCCATTGCAAGACTCTCCACATTTTTGTAATGTTTCAGGTATTTTCTCTACAAAGTTTTAGCCTGTTGTTAATTCTTTCACTTGACGAAATATATCTAGTCTCAACAACCTACTAACTCTTTGAAGTATTCAATTAAAGGTTCATCAATGAATTCTCAGTTGAGCCACATAAAGGCTTAATGATTGATCTCTTTTATAAACTAGCCAATAAGGTAGGTCTACAGTAAAACCAAAACTAAACAAAAATCTTATCTAAACAATAAGACTGTATAGGAAGTTTGTATTCCATTTTTTTTCCCATTAATAATGAAAAAAACAAAAAACAAACCCCTATACCTTTTACATAATAACCAAAATACTGAACTCTTAATAAGAGTTCAATATTTGTTTATTATTTAAAAGGTATTGGGTCCCCACAACAGGCTTTCAGCATTGCATGACCTAACAGGGTGGGTGTAGGGTGAGGTCAGATGGTCAGCCTCATGCCTGCTCTTGGCAATGAAATCCTGTCCCTATTTGCCACGGGTTTGGTGAACCATAAATGGGCCTGTCTGGAGGAGAAAGAATCAGGGAAAGAAATCCTTGAACACCATCGTGGATTGAATCTGACAGCAGTTAAATACTTTACCGTTTAAGCTTCAGGGTTCATTTGGTTTCTATGTAGTGGCTTTCACATTGTCTGCACACTCCAAAATGTAATTGAGTCTGAACAAAAGACTCAACTCCTAAGTATAAAATTTGATAGAGAGCAGTGTATTATTTATAGAGTGACTCGCAGATTATACATAATATCCATCTACTTTTACATCTCTAGAAAAATAGCCTAAAAAGGTTTATGGAACCAGAAACTATGAATTGTTAAAATTGGGACATTGTATTTGTTTATTATACAGTGAAACCTCCACTAACGGACACTCCCAAAAAGCGGACACCCCCCAATAGCGGACAATTTTGCAATCCCCAGTCCCTTAATATAGATGTTTCCATGTATTGACCTCCGATTAGCGGACACTCCCAATAACGGGCAACATTCTACAGAAAATGAACGATCTTGGGTTGTTTTTCAAAAGCAATAGAATCAGGCTACTATGTAACGTCCAGAGGAAATTTTGAAATTATGGATCACGAACTCCAACGATAACTCCAAACACATCAAAGTTCGGAAATGGAGACAAGTGTGATCGACTCTATTGTCTTCGATTGGTTTTGCGCTGCACGAGCAAATGGGCCATTATTGCAAGAAAAAGCGTTGGAAGCAAAGTGGACTCTGAAGGCCTTGCAAGGTTAAACGATTTAAATATTCATATTGAGAAACATGTTTTCAATGCAAAAAAGAAATGTCTGTTAACTGATTACTTTAGTTAACAAAATTAATTTTCTAATCCGTTGTCTTACTTAAAATTATGACAAAATTAATTCTGTAATAAATTTTGTCATTATTTTAAGTAAGACTAATGGATTCGCATTCATTTATAAAGGAAAATAGTAAACAGTTTGCAATTGTTCATATTTTCTCATAGGGCAATGTTAATTGTAGAAATTTAAGATTGTATGTAATTTTTCATTAAATAACACTATAAGCTAAAAAATGAAAAAAAAGATAGTCCTCCCCAATAGCGAACACCTCCCAATAACGGACGAAACTTCCGGTCCCATGACTGTCCGCTATTCGGAGGTTTCACTGTACTATATTTATTACAGTTTTATAGAGAAATTAAAAACAATCACACACAAAACAAAAAACTATTAGACTGATCTGAACTGGAACATTTGGCCAATAAGATTGGACTAATTTCTAAGATATATAATATCCCATAAGCGCTGATTATATTGGATTCAGATGATTTATTCAAACAATTATTCACAAAGATTCTCCTTTATTGAGTAAACTTTCACTCTGGGGCTGTTGCTTTTTTTTTTTCCTAATAATTTGTTTTATTTTTTTTGTAATGGTGAAGATTATAATCTGACAAAAAAATCCTCTATAAAAAAAATAGATATTACCTGTGAATAACATGATTTATTTTCATCCATTTATTACTTGCATTTTGATTTCAGCTAAATGAAATTTTATTGAATTCCCTCTTGTTTCTACAACCTTTTATTCAGAATTGATAAACCAACTGTTATAAAGTTTTTTTGCAATGGAGAGCAGCCACACTAAATTACTTGAAATGTAGTTGAAGTAGTCATTGGAAAGTAGATACATAATTCTAGGTTTTAATAATTGCCCACAGACAGTATTTTTGTTTTTTTTAATCATCAATTTACTTTATTAAATGGTAACATTTGCTGCTTACAATATGTATGCTATTGTGTATCTATACAATATTACAACAAACATCCACCTACATAATTTCCATTTTTTTTTAATCTTTGAAACAGTTGGTGAATTGTCAGAAATTTTGGGATGGAGACATTCATGATTAATTCCCAAACAAAATAATAATAAAAAGAAAAGATGATCTCGTCCATCTCGAAATTTTTGCCCCAAGCTATTAATTCAGTTGTATTTTACAATACATATTGTGTGTGCATCAAATCATAAATATACTGTATTTAATTCCTATATTCAAGAATAGTAATAGCCCCTTTTGAAGGATTAGAATAGATGAGATAAGGAGCCAAAGTGATGTCCCTGTTATTTCTAACCTCTTTAGTAAATGGGGAAATGAATAAAGATAAAAGAATATCAATTGGAATAACTGATGAGTAAATGAAAGAACTCAGAAGTATGTGAAAGGGTTTGTCTATTTCTTCATAGCCACCAGAATAGAATAGAGGGTCGTTCAATAAAGAATGCAACACATTTTTTTTCTTTGCTAATATTTGAGGAAAAAAAATGTGAAATTTTCTGTATAGTATCTTCAAACATTCCTTCACTTTCTCAAATTGTTTAATCATTCTCTGCTGTGCAACAGCACTATAGATAGTGTTCAAGATTGTGTCTGGGAATGGGATGCATTCCAAACAAAGAGCAGTTATTGAATTTCTTTTGGCCGAACAGGAGACTGTCACAAATGTTAATAATTTCACAAGTGCTTAGAGATGTCTACGGAGACCAGGCAGTTGATAAAAGCACTGAGTTATTGGGAAAATCTTCTATCTTCATCGGAAGAAGGAAAAAGGAAGCTGTCTGATCTCCTGTGCTCTGGCCCCTGCAATGTTGCAATGTGCAAGATGAACTCAGAAGCCTATGAAAAGACTTAAGAAACTGAGGAAACGATTCCAGCATGTTCGTGGCCACAAAGACATGAACAAACTTCTCCTGCTCTACAAGAATGTCAGACCACACTAAAGTCTGTATGCCTGTGAAGAGATCACAAAACTTCACTGGACTGTTCTCTGCCATCATCCTACAGCCCTGATGCCGCACCTTCGGACTTCTACTTATTTGGACCCCTAAAGGATGCAATCTGCGGGAAGTGATATGGCAACGATCAGGGAGTTCTTGAAGCAGTAAGAAGTTGGCTGAGGCACAGATCAGTAGAGTGGTACTGTCAAGGCATGCAAGCTCCTGACATCTCAGTGGCGTAAGGCCATAAACTTGAAAGAAGATTATGTTGAAAATTAGGTTTTTTATAGCTAAAGATTGATGAACAAGGTAATGTATTTAAAACTGTAATAAAACAAATCTACTTTGAGAAAAAAAAAATGTTGTATTAATGAACAACCCTCGTATCAGTGAAGGACAAGTGATGTTTTACATCTGGCAATCTTGTGCCAATGAGTGGGAAATGTAGTCAGCATTTCTAGTAAATGCTTTATTTAGAAAGGAAAATCTGAATCTATATATTTTTTTTCATTGAAAAAATTGTAATTTTAAACTTTTAAGTAACTGTTGCTTTCTGTCAGTATGATTTATTTTCTTCTTTTTCAGATAACAAAAACTCATTGATCAATTATCTTATTGGTAAGCCACTATCAGAAGGGGATCATTCATTATTAGCTACTTTCCTGGTCTATAATAGCATTCCTCGGCCACAAGAATTGAACCATTCTTCTATTAAAGGTAACTACAGTTATTTTTTCATTTGTAATGTAAATTCGCTGTATTTCTTTTTTAAAAGAACTATTATTTTAAAAAATTCAGTTATGTAATATATTTTTTAAATTCTATTGCAGGTACACAGAATCTTGCAGGATTATATCTTCAAATGAAAGACTTAAATTTGCCTGTGTCATCAGTTATAAAGCTTTTGTCGACATCATTGTAAATATGAAGATGGCTTTATAGTAAATTTACCAGAAATACAATTTCATGTTGAAGATTTTGAAATTCAGTCGAATTCTGTTACTATTTCTATTTCTGTAACTTCATCCGAAAAAGTTAAAAATGTAAAGATAAATTCAATAAAAATATTTATTAAGTTATTTATCACTTCTTCAATGAATTCTTTATATTAGAAAATATCAATTAAACCCAGCCTAAAGAATAGCCAGCAACTGAAAACTGTTAAGTGTGAAAATTATTTGGTTTTCTGGTAAATAGAACAAATTTTGGAAAAACCTTACAGCCTTCTGTCCTTCTTATTAGTAATAGTTTTGTTTTCGTTTGTTTTATTGGAAATTGTGAAAGAACATTAAAATTTGTTGATTTTAACAACTCCACAATGCATGACATAGTTTAATAATTTGTAACTAAAAACTTGATCACAATATTTCGTAAAGAACTTCCTCTGTTTATTCCTACTTCCCTGCATCTTTTGAATGTTAAAACGGTTATAACAACAAAGGTTCTTGTTGAATTAATAATATTTCTTTTCAAAGAAAAAAAAAGAGAAATCTGTAAATTTGTTAGAATTGAACCTTTGCTGTCAACTTTGCAAATGTCTTTCTTATAAATGAGTATTTGATAAAAAAAGCATACAATGGAGGATGTAGGCAGAGTAAGTTTATAAGAAGGGATAATGTAACAGTCAAAATTAACACGTTTACTAGTGTAGAGGGAGGAAGTTAGCAAATGCTATTGCGCCTGTCAGAATGTTACTAATAGAATTGCTAGAAATATATTTTGGAGTGGCTGATATCTTAGTGATAATGGTCAAGTTGAAGGCATTAATAATAGTAATATTGAATGTATGAAGTCAAAATATAAATAATTATGAAAGCTCTCATCAAGAAAGTAAGGAGAAGACATTGAGAATGTGTGCAAACCTTACGTGAATAATAAGAAAAGGACAATTGGGAAGGCAATGCATTGTTGTTTTGTTGAAAGGCAAGCAGGCTGTTACAGGCATAGTCAGTACATAGATATATAGTATTTGGAATAGAACTATCAGTAGAACTTATATCTACAATTTTCTATGCTAAGATTTCAAGAAAAAACTGAAAGGATGTAACAGGACTTCAATACACTATGAAATCTGAAGACGTTTTGGCAGTTGATTGATTGCACATAGAAATATATGACATTTGCATGAAGGTGGGTGTAACATAATGAACATTTGCATTTCATGTAAATGTGTGAAATTTACAGCCTGTGAAAAAATACTTACCTGGAAATTGAAACCTAAGAATGGACAGGATTTATGTGTGCCATTGCCATATTTTGGGTTACCAAAATGTTAATTTGAGGTCCCAAAATAAACTGTTTTGTATCATCACAATTTTTTCACTGTTGTTCCAGCATGGTATCTAGATCCCATAAATAGTGCTGCCAAGACAGGAAATGGCTCAGAAAATACTAAATTAATTATTTGAAATTTGGTCGGGTGATAGACATTTCACAGGCACATTGCGGATGTTACCAGAATTTGACATACACATAAACTTTAAGCAACTGGTGAATAAATAAAAATTGAGCAAATATCTAATAATTGTAATTAGTTGTATGGCATTGATCAGATTCTATTACAATGAGCAAAATTTTCATGTCAAAATTTTGAAAACAACCGGCAATTCAAGTCAAGCGGCCATCTTGGTTCGGACGTTACAAGCATTTGACGCATGGTTTTCATCAAAAAACAGGTTTCAGAAATATAGTTAAAAAGATGCTTTCTACAGCAAAACCTTCTTTAGAGCTTAAACATCTTAATAAACACTAAAAACGAATTGAAATTTGGATTAGTGATTGTTTTACAGAAGCCAATCTCTGAATGTCGGACGTTACAGATTTTGACAAAAAAGAAATTTCCCGTTTCAAAATAGGCTTAAATTAAGAATTGTAGCACCCTCTGAAGCTACGAAATTTGCACAACTAAATAAAACAATAGACAGCCCAATAAGCCTAATTTTGATCATTAAACACTGCAAAAAGTGTAGTAAAAGATTGATTGTTTCGGACGTTACATTTTGACAGACACAAAACTCAATTCAAGTCGGATTTTTGAAAGGAAGATGTGCGTTTTTGCAGTCGGTAAGGTATCTCTCTTTGATGGGAACTGCTGGAACTAACTTCAAACTTGATTTCACAATTTATTCCGTATCAAAAGCGCTAGTAGAAGTGGAGCTATACTAATTCAATGACAGCGTTGTTTGCTCAGTTAACATTGCGGCTGTCAAAATTAAGCACTTTTTGCTAGTTTTATAGTTAAAATTAGTCACATAAACCATTTTTATTATGGTTTTTATTGCTTTTCTTGTTTATTTGAATATTTTAAGACTAGGTAATACACGGTTTTTTTTTGTTTAGGTTGTAATAATGAAACTTGAGACTTTTAAAAAACCCAGTTTCTAAACTCCCCAGAATATGGCAATGGCACATGTGCCTAATTTTTTTGAATAGGAGCATATAATGAAGTTCGAAATATGGAATATTTTGTAAATGATAATTTATTCAGTTACCATGTTTTTGTTATTGCTTAAGCTAAAAGAAAAAAAAAATAGGAGCTGACAAAAGAATAAAAAAGAAAATGACAATTACAAACATAGAAAAATACTTTAGAGTAAAAAAAAGTCAACAAAAAGGAATAAAATAGTTAAAAAAAATGTATATAAATAACAATCCAGGCCATAAAAAAAAAAATCAAAGAAGTTTTTTAAATCAATTGTTTTTTTTTTTGTTTTTTTTTAAAAGAGGCATTTTCTAAATAATTTTTACTTGAATGCAATTTTAAGTTTAACTAGGCCATTACCCGTGTGCAGATTGATTGATATAGATATTTGAAGAAGAGATATGTTGAGATGGATGTTTGTTGATATAGATGATGAATGAAGATCATAGCTTGTATACGATATTCTTGGCGACGAATTGATTGTGACTATTCTTTCGAGTGAAGATAACCAAATTCTGATGACTTGTGACTCAAAGACATAAAATTGTGCGCGAGTGAAGACAACGTTCTTCAAATAGATGGTAACTTTATTTAGAGTCTGTCCTTGAGCTTTATTGATAAACATCGCATAAGAAGGTCTGATCAGAAATTGCTTTCTTGTGAAAGTGAATAGAAGTAGATTATCGTTTGGTTTCATAGACATCCTATGGATGAAAACAAAATCTCCTTTGTGAGTTCCTGTTATAATTTCGGCTTCTATGAGATCATTATTGAATGAACGGCATTTAAGTTGAGTTCTGTTGCAGTGTCCAAACTTGGGATTGATGTTTCACAATAACATTATTGGAGATCCAATCTTCAATGACAAACGATGTTGAGGAATACCGCTGAGATTTAATGAGTTCAGATACTCAGGCGAATAGATAAGTTCGTGTTGTGGATTATCAGAAGTGTCAATTTTATTCACACTTAAATACTCCTTATAGTCTCTCCTTATATTCTTTGACTTATCATTCGTTTGATGTTATTGACACACTTGTTCTTCTGAGTTAGAATTGTCCATTCATTGATTTCAGGTAAGATATTTTTTCTATGAGCTGGTTGAATTGTTCAATTTCATGGCAAAGATTATCAGGCAATGTTATCATTCCTTCTTTATGTGGTTCTCGATTGTCTCCGATTCTGAGCAAATATTCGGCAAAATTTCTCTGATTCTGGGCATCTTGGTTGATGAGCCGCATATTTAAGGTGAGTTTCTTTATTTTGATGTGATTCCAGGTTTTTGAGTTACAAATAGTGATATTTTCGGGAATCTACCTAATAGAAATAGTGCTTCTTTCTTTCTTGACTTTTTTTATTCCAATTGATACTTTTCAGTAGTTTTTGAGTTACAAATAGTGATGGTTTTTGAGTTAAAAATAGTGATGGTTTTTGAGTCACGAATAGTGATTTTTTTTTTCAGTATTCTTTCTTGAATCTCTCTTTTTTTATTCCAATTGATTCTTTCCAGTGGTTTTTGAGTTATAAACAGTGATGGTTTTTGAGTTACAAATAGTGATGGTTTTCGAGTTAAAAATAGTGATTTTTCAGTAATCTATCTAATAGAAATAGTGCTTCTTTCTTTCTTGAATCTCTTTTTTTTTTATTCCAATTGATACTTTTCAGTGGTTTTTGAGTTACAAATAGTGATGGTTTTTGAGTATTCTATCTAATAAAAATAATGCTTCTTTCTTTCTTGACTCTCTTTTCTTTATTCCAACATCTCCCGTGTACACGCTATCTATATTGATATATATATTGATGTTTTTCAATATCACATAGAATTTGGTTAAGTAAGAATATTAAAATATTGCAACGTTTCGGCAATTATAGTTCTAATTGTCATTTTCGAATTACAAATAAACAGACGGATGGGAAATAAATAAACAATCTTGAGATTAAAAAAAAAAGGTTGAATACATTCCTTAGGGGACATCCATTAATTACGTGAGGTCAAAAGGGGGAGGGGGGGTCCGGCAAAATCTCACCAAGGGGGAGGGGGGGTCAACGAAAATCTCACGTAAACTTTTTCATTCAGAGAAAATATGTATCATAGCAAGATTTCCGTTTTTTTTTTGGTTGTTAAAACAAGATTTCCGGTTTTTTTTGGTTGTTAAAGCAAGATTCCCTTTTTTTTTTTTTTTTTTTTTTTTTTTTTTTTT
>JAFIDM010012231.1:50680830-50706704 GCA_023159025.1 Thereuonema tuberculata | reverse complement strand
TTTTTTTTTTGGTTGTTAAAATTTTTGAAATCTTACCAAGGGGGAGGAGGGGTCCAAATTTTTTAAAAAACACCTCACGTAATTAATGGACGTCCCCTTATTGATGGGGGGAAGGGGAAGGACAGATAAGTCAAAAAACAACAAAGATAGTTGTAGTCCCCATGGCCTAATGGATAAGACGTCTGACTTCGGATCAGAAGGTTGCAGGTTCGATTCCTGTCGCATACGTTTGATTGTAAAAATTATTTCTATTTTCCATTCTCACAGAAAATTGCACCGGACGGACAGACAGACAGAAAGAGAAATAAAAGATTTTAGTAATATAGATTATTAAAACTTTTTGAGGAATATTTTAAAGCATGTTCTTCAAGCAATTGATATACTATTTTAAAATATTCTCAAGACATTTTATAGTAAGCCTAATATTAGGATGTTCCATTATAGATAGCAAAAACAATGTGTTCTAGGGTTATTGTACAGATTTTATGATTAGCCTAATCCTTCCAACTTTGCAATAAGTCTGAGCATAAGGAAAAATCAGAACACAAACAACCCTGACTAAATGAAAGATGAATGATTTATTTTCCAGTCGTGTACACATATCAGCCTAAGATATGGATATTGTAAACATAAAAACAGTCAAGATCTCTAAACAGGAATTTTTTTTTTTTAATATTTTTTTAAATAGCTGGAAATATTTTCCATAAAAAGTTTATTAATAAATGTTATGAAACAATTCACAATTGTGATTGTTATTACAAATTTTTTAGTCTATTTTGTTACTTCTAATATTGTTCAGTTCCTAATTAATAGGATTAATAATTTTTATTTTGAATTTATTGGCGTATTTTTTTGTAAAATAGATGCACAGCTTTTTATACTACTATGGCACTATATAAAACTGAAATTTACCTCATTTCAAATTATGATGGTTATTATGTGCAAGTGAACTGATAGATTCTCTGATTTGATGCACAAGTCCTAATTGCAGTGTCATATTCATGTGTAAATTCCCCTTTTGTTGAATATGTGATGAATTTACTATGAAATCTCAAAGGAGATCTAAATGTAACATTTCTCCTTAGGAGAAACAATGCAGAAGTATTTATTTATTTATTTATTTATTTGATTGTTATTCTACTTCCACTTTATACATAATTTCCTTGTATTTACTAAAATAGAGGACTGCATTACATCTTTGTGTTTTCATCTTATATAAACAGTTCTGAAATGAGTCATTATAGAAATTAAAAAACGTATTTTCTCCTGATTTCACCAAATTCAATATTTAACTTATAGTATGACAAACTGCAAAAGTTATTTGAGTTTAAAAACTGTTTAACGTGCTATTTCTTAAATTATATAATTTGCCTACTAAAATTGCACTTACTTTGCTTGAATTAAGAGCATAATTAAAAAACGACGTTTCGGAGTCCCATTTTTTCCCGGACCCCCTTATCAAGTTTTAAAATTCAATTTAAAATTATTCACCCTCATTTGAGGAACATTGTTCCCTATCGGGTTTCGTCAGTTAAAAGAGAGTCAGGTGTTTCCTTTCACCCTTTATAACCATGTTTGCCCTGGTGGCTATCTTGGACAAGTAAATGATTTTGTCGTCTGCTACGAAAACAAAAGCGCTATAAACCATATTCTAGGACATTTTTTTTTTCCAAAGGAATTGGAAACTATTAAAATTTTTTTTCGGGATAATGCTTTCCCGGAAAGATTTATCGATCAATGTTTTAAAGCATTTTTTAAGGATAGATATGCCAAGTCCAGAGGTATCCAGCCTATGGTTATTAATAGAAAAAATGAAAAGAAAGAAAAAAAACCTCGTAATTTCATCTCACTCAAATATGACAAAGGCTTATTGAAAAAAACTAAAACCTGTGCTTACTAACGCAGGTATAGGGGTGGCCTGCAGACCAACGAATACTATAGGCTCATTTCTGAATAGAAGAAATATAAAGCACTCTAATGAGGAACGATTAAAGTTGCAAGGCACCATATATGGCATTAAATGCACCTCTAATAGGGGAAAAGTAAATAATTGTCTATATGTTGGTAATTCGAAACGTGAGTTGGAAAAGCGAGTAAAGGAGCATAGTACTGCTGCGAAAAATGGTAACGAAAATTATAGCACTGCAACGCACTGCAAAATTAAGGGGCATTCGTTAGAAACCAAAGATGTTAGAGTATTTGGAATAAGAAGGTCAAAATACCTAAGAGAATTTTATGAATCCTGTGTAATTAGGACCATGCACAGTTACAACCAGGACCTTTCGACAAAAAATGTCCTAGAATATGGCTTATAGCGCTTTTGTTTTCGTAGCAGACGACAAAATCATTTACTTGTCAAAGATAGCCACCAGGGCAACCATGGTTATAAAGGGTGAAAGGAAACACCTGGCTCTCTTTTAGCTGACGAAACCCGATAGGGAACATGTTCCTCAAATAAGGGCGAACATTTTAAATTTAATTTTAAAACTTGATAAGGGGGTCCGGGAAAAAATGGGACTCCGAAACGTCGTTTTTTAATTATGCTCTTAATTCAAGCAAAGTAAGTGCAATTTTAGTGGGCAAATTATATAATGCAAAAGTTATTGTTTAATAAAAAGAAAGTTAGTTTATTTTTGTCCTGCTTTTCTTCTCTTCCTTGAGGAAAAACAATGTTTAAGGTGTCATAATTAAAGTTCACATTTCGAAAGGCTGTAACTCGGGAATTAATCAGTGCAGTGACTTCATATTTCACTTGAGGACGTCTGTCGTGACGGAATTTTGTTTGGTACAAAAACAAAATTTACTTCTGAAGGTAGCCGCTAGGGCAATATATGGTGCTGCAATATTGTAATGGATACACATGATTCGTTGTGTTATACAAGGACATGTTCAATATGGTTTTTCCCAGTATCGGCAACATACTGAAATTGCAACATTGCCTGCTCAACCACAGCACATAGAGCATCACTCGTAATGTTGTGAATATGGCGAATAACGCTAGTCTGTAGGTCCCCTAAAGTGGCTAAGTGTTCATGATAGAAAAGAACTTTGAGATGCCCTCACAGCCAAAAGTCGCAGGGGTTGAGATTTGGTGAACGAAAAGACGATAAGGGCGACTGATGATACTGTTGTCTGTAAAAGCAGTCCAAAGCAACTGCTTGACGGGTGGCGATGTGAGGTACCATCCTGCATGAAAACCATTGCATCCAGACACTGTTGAAGTGTAGGAATCATCTGGTTGGCTACCAGAGATGTATAACACTTGCGCAGGTAATGGGACTCTCAGGACAGAGCTCTTCGAAAAAAGAAAAAGGTCCGATGATGAATGTGGATGTAAAACCACACCAAACATGTGCATTTGTCATTTGCATTATCCACTACAGTATTGCAGTGCCATATATCATTCTAACGCCACCTTCAGAAGTAATTTTTTTTTGTGTCAAACAAACTTCATCTCCTTGGACATCCTCATGTGAAATATGAAGTCATTTTGCTGATTGGTTCTGCAGTTACAGTCTTTCGAAATATGAACTTCAATTACTTGTATGTCTACGCTGGAATAAGATGCATTTTCAGTAACTCATCACTTGGCAAACGTTCGTTTCTTAAGAAAAATTAGAATTTCTAAGTATTTACTGAGTAAAATTAAAACAGGAAGAAAGAAAGAATTATACTCCAAAACAATGGGAAGTTATTACATTTTATTTTCTTGATCAGTTACAAAAGTACTCGCAGATTTCCAGTATGACCAGGATGTATAAATATTTTCTTTTTACAAATTTCATGACAACATTCAATAATATCTATTTACACTTTGTGGTAACTGAAGTTCTTTACTGACGAGAATCAAACCAAAAAGTAACCAACAACTTTTTTTTTCTCCTTAAATTCATAATTTTACATCTTTACAAATGAACTTTTACATAATAAAAATTTTGTTATTTTTTTTTAAATATATACTCGATTATATTTGTGATATTTAAAATTCATTATAATTTTGAAGCAGAATTATCCAATTAAGACATACTTTTTCTTTTCTAACACATACTTTAGAAAAATAAAACTTCTCATAAAAAAAAAGCTTTAATAGTCTAAATTAAAAGTTTTAGTAGTAAAAGTTTTAATATTTTCAGAGGCCACTTCATTCTTCACCGATTAAGAGGAAAACGAACGGTATCACTCTAGTTCTTGTAAGATTTTTTAGAACCCTTCAGTTCAGATCTTCACTTTAAAACAGTCATTCCCTACCTGGTATGCCTTGATGTTATAGGACTTCTCATCATCTGAGTGGATATCCCTGAAAAACAGATTAGTAATTAATACAGTTTTTTGATTAGCAATTTAATCTAATGGAACTATTAGTTCAAGCAAAGGTAAATTGGGAAATTGTTTTTAGCCATTCTCTTTCTGTAATGGACCTTATTAGTCTTAAGATCGTTTCTCCAAATAGCCTTAAGCTAATCCTGGATTAAATCCAATTGCAATCATTAGAGTTGCGACAGTAGCTAATACTAATACCATTTGGATAAATCGGCCATTAAGGTGACAAATACTAAATAAAGCTGAAAGGAGAATGGGCAGATCTGCCCCACCTCTGTATAGCGATAAGATGTATACCTAAGGAAAGATCTCCATCAATAGAACATTTTTTATTATTACGACTTGTGTCAGTTATTAGTCCGTTCGGAGTTATATAAGTCTAAATAGGACGTTTGAGTGATTGATTGTGGTGAATGTGGGTGGCAGGGAAGCCAACCTCCTACAGGCGGGGGTTGGCTGATTGATTCACCGCAATCAATCAATCACAATGTTAATAAGTATTATACGTAATTAATAATTAATATTATCATTTACTTCAAGTAAATAATTATTTACATATAATAAATGAAAATAATATTTACTGTTACTGAAAATAAGTATTAAATGATAATTAATTAATACATACGGGAAGTAAGATGTCAACGAGAAAGTCATATCTAGACGTAAATAACTCCGAACGGACTAATAATTGAGACGAGTCGTAATAATAACATATGTTCTACGTAAGGAGATCTTTCTATAGGTGTATATCTTATCACTATACAGGGTGGGGCAATTTCCCCATACAGTTTGCCCATTCTTCTTTGCTACTTTAGTAATTTAGCTCTTATTTAATATTTTTGTTGTGGCTAGATTCTATTGTGGAGGTCCTTTATTAGTGTGATTACAATGAAACAATCAGTTGAAATTTATGACATTAAGTTGGGTTAGAAACTCAGACATTTTTACTATTTTTTTTCTAAATGACACAATATTTTTATAGTAATATTAGCAGTAATATTTCCGTGTTTTAAATGACACTACATTCCTGATTATCTGAAACACTGATATAGTACACTAGCGCTCAAAAGTTAAGCACCACATAAACTGCTAAAAAATCCTTTAATGAATGTTAATGAAGTTTACATGGTAAGTTTTTGACAAAACAGCAAAATAATCATGGGTAAAAGAAGAGAATTTCGTTGAGAATAGCAGGAAATATTTAATTGTAAACAATTACAAAGCCACAATTTGCACATTTGAATAATAATGCAAAAGTTCAATAATCCTATTTTATTAATAGAATGCTCACTGAGCTGAAATATAGAGTTGACATCTATGATTCTTAGTACCAATAAGATTATCTATGGTAGTATTGCAGGATCAATCGTCATTTTTGTAAAATAGCAGATCTGAACTACTGAAGATTGGTGGGATACTGATGGCACTACCTTTATCTTCCCCGAACATGCTCTATCACACTGAGATCAGGTGATTTGGATGACCATTAAGAATGATTATGTCCTTTCGAAGTTACTGGCTAAGCAGGCGAGCTGCATGGGTATGGGCGTAATTGTCCATCAACGTGGAAACAGGATCCACGATTGCAAAAAAATATACGAGCTTATTGGTCCTGGAAACCATCGTGATACCTGATTGCTGTTAGGATATCACATGAAGGATGTGCAGATCAGTTCAGCTGTTCATTGTTTACCAGTTAGATTAGAATCATCTTATCTATCTTTTTTCTGGATGTTAGTGAAGTGATATCGAGTTCCAGACTCTCTCAATATAAATGCTTGTCGAGAATCACTTTAGAAACTGAATGGGAATCAATAATGAGCAGAACATTGACCCATTTCTCTTAGTTGAGTTCAGATGATCTCACAAACAATTCAATCTAGTCTGTATGTATGTGAAAGCTAGAGGGACACAAACATCTGGTGATCTTGCATAAAGATAATCCTGATGAAACCTTTGGGGTGCAAAGTTTGTCTGGAGAATGCTCGTCCCGTGGATGCAGACAGCCGCAAGGTTTGTGCGTCTTGTGTCATTTTGTTAGAAGCAGGTAACATTTGAATATGGTCCTCAGACATCCAGGAAAATATTTATGTTGACTATATCAAAAGATATATGACCATATGGTTTGTTTGATACTGGTTGCAAGGACTTCTTTATGAGTCTATGATTCACATTTATGTATCTTGTTACTTCTAATCAGACCCCTCCCCCCTACAACCGGAGGGTCAGTTGGTCCCTTAGCACTGAAGTCCGGCCGTCAAAGGGGCTCGGGCTAAGGTCCTAACCGAAAAAAAAAGTTATAAGAATTAGTCTATCACTTCTAGGCTTTTTTAAATATATAATTAAGTCTACTTTTTATATAAACTACTTTTCTGCTTTATCCTTCTGCGTAGAGCTATTCTATATTACAAAGTTTCATACAGACAATTTTTTTTTAAACTTTTAGTAGAGCTGGAAAAAGTAGATGTGGTGTTAAATTAATTTACTCTAAAAGTAATGATAGTAACTGTGTGGCATGTTTAAAAGAGAGAAATATGAAATCGTGTGGTGTTTCCAGCGATATTTTTGGCTAAGAATCTATTATTTTGATCATAACATGGGATGTGTGTGTGTGGGAAGGGGGCGGGGGTGTTACTTCATTTGATACCTAGGCCCTGAATTTGACAATTTTTGGGGTGGGGGTGGCTGCTTCTAATTCACTTTATCCATTCTGAAGTGTTCCTATTGCTCTTTGTCACATTTGTTTTAATCATTTTTTTAAAAATTGGCATCTCAACGTTTGTCAAAGATGCAAACACAAATTGAAATGGCTGTAGAAATGAGCTAAATTTTATACAGGTTTCAACAGAAATGCTCCTCAAAATATTTATTTTTCCGATGCTAATTTTCGGAATTCTACATCATTTCTGTTTCAAGCTTTTTCATTAACAAAGACTAAATTAACAATGGAAAAAATACATGAAAATGACATCACCAATTATAACAGATAACTCCACACCTTAATAACAATACATGATTTAACGATGTTATTTCAACAACTTCCTCATAATTAAAAATATATTGATGCAGAGGAATGTAAACAAGGCTCAGTCAAAGTATTATCTAAGAAAACACTTTGGACATTAACCTGTATTCCACCTTATCTATTGAAATTTTTGGACTTTGTAGTTCTAATTAACAAGCTTTTCATATTCTTTATTTTTATGCTATCCGTTTCATATATCAGTATCTTAACTTTGTCGTCCATTAAATGTCCTCTGTTTATGCAATGTTCTGCTATCTGACTTGTCAGTATATTGGTTCCTAATATAACGAGCATGCGCTTTGATCCGTTCTTTAGGTCCTGACTTAAGCAAATGCAGGCGACTGCAGACCTTCTATTTCTTTTACCGTGAACCTAAAATTCTGAAAATTTAAAAATGAACTTGTAAAGCATCTGGGATTTCTATTTTCTTGTTTTTCATTTTCAGGATATTCTGCAAGTTATTAAATTAAAATTCAAAAACAGCCAATTTTTAGGGTATTTTCGGGGTATTACTTGATATTTTCAACTTAAAAAAACTTGACGAAAACTTGAAATGATAAAAAAATTTTGTAAAATAGTGATTTGTATTTAAAATATTTATTATTAGTGCAACAGTTAATTTAAAAAAAAAAAAAAAAATTAAATTGTGTGAGATTACATTTTTTTAAAAAATTAACTATTGCCTTAATAATAAATATTTTAAATACAAATCATTATTTTACAAATTTTTTAACATTTCAGGTTTTCGTCAAGTTTTTTTGAGTTGAAGATACGGAGTACTACCTCGAAAAAAAAAAAAAAAAACAACCCCAAAATTGAATTTTAATTTAATTGATTTTAGAATATTTTGAAAACTAAAAAAAAGAAAATATAAACCCCAGATGCTCCACAAGTTCATATTTAAATTTTCAGTATTTTAGGTGTATTGGAAAAAGAAATATATGAAAAAAATTAAATGTTTGCAGTCGCCTGCAGTTGTTTGATTCTGGACCTTAATCGTTCTTTTCGTCTCCCAAATAGAATTTATCGCCGTTCAACAATTAATTTTATGTATTAGTTCCATTTCATTGCTTAAATAACTTCTATTAAGGCGTGGAGTTGTTTATTTAATAAATATTTTGAGAAGGATTTCCGATGAATATTAATTAGATAAGAATATGAAGAGAAGTGATTTGAAGAAGCACTGTAATATTTATACAGATTTCACTGCAGGACTGTTTTAAGCAAACTTCGGTGGTAGATTTGATATCTGTAGAGATTCTTAAGTAAAACATACGACTTTAGTGCATTTGTTTGACACATCTGAATTGGCATTTACATTTCTGCATTTGTTGCTTAACTTCTAAACAATATGTTTGATTATCATCCATCTGACTTTAAATCAATCTTTGAATCTTAAACAAGCTTTGCTAAGTCTTAAGGTCATCTCATGCACTGAATATAAAATATATCCATTACTTTAAAAGTAATACAAACATGAAACTGAAATAAATTGTACTTCTGACAATGTTGATCAACATAGTAACTTGCTGTTTTATTTTTTACATTTTATCGTGTTTATTTCAGAAGATTTCGTATAATTGTAACAGTTTTGCATGTCATTTTTTTGTTTTGTTATTGAAAACTTTAAAATTTTTTAATTTAGCATAAAATATATGCTATCTCTAATGGCCAAATTAGAAACTATCAACTAATGAAAAAAAAACCGAAAAATAGAAAGAAAAAAAAAAGCTTATGAAAAGGGAGAACAGTTTGTTTTAAAAAATTAGTTTGGAATTACTTTTCAGTAAGACATGTCTCAACTACTATTTTAAATAAAAAAATCAGTATGGACACAAAAATCAAGCATATACTGTACGTATGAAATATTAAAAAAATAAATAAATTAATTAATTATATTAATATTAATTTAAATTGCTTTAAATTCTTATTATTCTTCTTTAAATCTCAGGCAATTTTTTAATAAAATTTTAGTCTGACAAAAGAAAACTAAAGCAACAATCATTAACTGATATTTAAACTTAATATGAGTTTGATTGCACATTGTAAGATAACCCTGAGAGTTCTTTTGGTGTCCATTTCATATTAACCGTTCTGGCATGGCCTAATGGTCTAGATGTCGGACTGCCGTGAGGCAGATGAATCGGAACTTGGGTTCGAATCCCGGCATCGGCATGAACGTTTGAAAAATTTATTTTCCTGTGTTTGTCTGCTTCTTCCTCTTCCATGGGAAACCAGCTCGAGGGGTACGCCGTGATGACAACGCTAGAGCGCCATAGAACTTCGGTGCAAACCGACTAACAAAAAAGTTTCATATTAATGTCTTTAAATGTCAGTGTGTCTTACAGGTAAGCTTGAGATGGAAAAAGTTATACAATGCTGATGTTGTAGGTTGTCTTATTCTCTCCTAAGTCATATATAGAATGTATGTATTCAAATCAAAATCCTTCTAATTTACGTTACAAACGTTATTATTTCAAGACAAACTGTATTTCAACCAATTACCTGGTTCTGATCGATGGGAGGGGTAAGATGGTTGTTCCAGGGGGCTAAATCAAAAAGAAAAAAAATTATTAATCATTTTAAATCAAAATATTTAGGAGAAGAGTGTGGAAAATCAGTGAAATTTCACAAATATCATCTGCAAACAAAACAAATACAAGAAATTCGTTCTCTTATTCCCTTTCTAAAAGCAGATAGATCTTATTGAAAATATAAAAGAAGCGCTTAAACAACAAAATAGTTAGCGTATCAGCTTTTGAAACTGACATAAATTAAATAGTGCTTTTGTCTTATGATAATTTTTACCAAATTTAGAGTTGAATTTGATCAGAAAGTTTTAGTTTATCTTAGATAATTACATGTATATTCTTTTTTTCTATTTTAAATTGTATTATTATTATGTTTGTATGTTTCAAACCTTGGGTTTCCCCAGCAAAAACAATATGGCGGGTCAAGGACCAAAGCACATACTGCCAAGTGTAAAGATGTGTGCAAGAATGATTAGGGATGTGTGCTTGTGTCCATAAATTTCCTAACTATGCGTGTAGTGTTGAGTACCACAGCCTTCTGCAGTTGTGCATAAGTGTTTTTGTGAAGTCCTAGTGTGCTGAGACTGTGGTGCAATGTGTGAGGCACCAGACCAGTGGCAGACAGAACGATGGGTACAACACGTACTCGATCCTGCCTCCACTGCTTCTGGAGCTCGTGTGCTAGATCAGTGTATTTACTGATCTTGTCTGCGTGAGTTTTCTGCATGTTCTTGCTGATAGGCACTGCAATATCAATTAGATAGGTCTGTTTGTTGACCTTATCAACAAGTGTGATGTCTGGTCTGTTGTGATGTATGGTTTTGTCTGTGTGAATGGGGCGGTCCCAGTATAGTTTATATGAGGGTGATTCTAATACGCTTTGTGGTATGTACTTGTAGTACGGGACCGTGCTCTTAATAAGTGAATGTTTGTGTGCTAGTTGTTGATGAACGATCGATGCTACCTGATTGTGTCGGTGGAGGTAGTCTGTTTGAGAGAGAAGGGGACAGCCTGATATTACGTGGTCGATCGTCTCATGCGTAGTGTGGCATTTCCTGCATTTGTCGTCATGTGTGTTTGCATCGTGTAGAATGTGTTTCTTGTAGTTGCGTGTGGAGATGACTTGGTCCTGTATTGCGATCATGAACCCTTCGGTCTCCCCAAACAGCTCACCACTCGTCAGCCATCTGTTCGACGCTTCCATGTCGACATGAGGCTGTCTGAGTTCGTGATGATGTCTGCCATGGAGTTCCTTACGAGCCCATGATTCACGCAGCTGCTGAGTGTGGGTGTCAGGGGTGGTGAGTGTTGGAGAAGAGTTTTCGAGGTTCAGGGGTGTGAGGTGTGCTTTTTCGGAATTTTTACCATCTTGTTGAAGCATCTGAATCTACATGTAAATTACTGAAAATATTTCTTTTTTTTTTTTTTAGGTTAAAGAACTGTATTTTAGATTATAGTAATCTATAATGATTCTCAGAAATCCGATTAGTGGGAAGCTTCTTTTTTTTTTTCCTTCTTTCTTTATTTTTTTTATGGAAGTATATGAATCAGGGTTTTGAGAACTGATTTCGTTATTTTTACTTTTACTTTTATTTTATTTTTTCATTAGGTTTTATGAAATTTTATTCTTTTTTTCTTCTTCTCCATTTTCTATTTGTGGTTACGATAATTATTAAAATACTTTAATTTATTAGGTATTAATATTGTTAAGAGAATCATCAGTAACTGTTTCAAATTTTAAGCTTTTAAAAATTCTAAATAATGCTGCATGTTTTTAAATTTTATATTCAAGAGTAGAGCGATTATCCATTATCAGTCAACCGAAACAGTGGTTAACCGAAGGCGGTTCAGTAGACAAAAATTTAAAAAATTAATTTGCGAATTAAAAATACAAATTTAATTTCTTTCCGAGTCTGATGATGGGATACAGTTCCCGCAACGCGTAACGACAAAAACAACGCAACGAAGTCACAGGACGGATTTAAAATAAGGTAATTATCTAAAACGTCATTTGGACCATAGTTAGCAATGTTTAAAATACAATATAAGGTTTTGTGTTTAATATGTATCACTGTTTCTGTGTTTCATATTGCTCCTACGACACTGGTACAATTTTTTCGTAAATGATCGGCTATCCGAAATATCAGTTATCCGAACACCCCTCCGTGCAGCATTGCTTCGGATAATCGGTGCTCTACTGCAGCGGTTCCCAACCTTTTTCAGCTGGCGACCCACCTTTCCTTATCGGTATACCTCCACATATACAGGAATAGAAGAATATAGAATAAAACCATATTTGTATCGTATCCCTTCCTTATATAAGATCGATTTTCGATTTTTCTGATCTCTTCTGATGGTTTATTCGATGGTTTCTGATAGTTTTAGGATCAAGTCGCGACCCACCTGTAACCCTTCCGCGACCCACTAGTGCATCGCGACCCACCGGTTGGGAAACGCTGCTCTACTGTATGTACACTCTGAGACAAAACAAAAATAAAATAAAAATGAAAGAACCAAGAAGAAAGCGTCCAATTTGAATGAAACTTTGTAAGAGCCATTTGGATGAAAAAAGATTGGAATTGATTCATATTTCATAGTGAAAAAACAATTTTTTTTATTGAACAATAGCAGCATCATTGTTGCATTATTAGTATTGCGTTGAGCCGCTTCTGGTTGCTACGCATACTGATATACGGCGTGGTATGGAGTGAAACAAACTAAGTCCTGATGTCTTGTGGCAGATCACGTCAAGTTTGCTCAACTGCTGATCCAAATGCAGGATATTCAATGATGGATGCCCTAGCATGTCCCAGACATGCTCGATGGAGGATAGGTCTGGAGACCTGGTTGGCCAAGGTAGGGTTTGAATTGCTTGGAGGAAACTGTGCAGTAGGAAACGTGCAGTGTGTGGACATGCATGATCCTGTTGGAAAATTGCTCGTGGCAGGAATAACACGAAGGGCAAAATATGCATTTAAAGTTCCTCGAATCACTATGAGAGGGGATCTGTTATATTAAGAGATTGCTCCCCACACCACTACACCAGCCATAATGACTATGGGCCTTTCAACAGTATTGCCAGGATTTGAGTGCTATCCAGTCTTCCTCCATACGCAGATGTGATGACTGTCTGCTGCGAGGCAGAAGTGTGCCTCATTACTACACACTACGCGAGGCCATTTCAGAATAGACCATATCTTTTAATCACATCACCAATCGTGCTTCCATTGAAGCATTTGGTGCTAGGTTGTTAAAGGCAGAGCTCGTAAGAGATGACGGGAATGAAGCCCACCGTCTGCGATTCATGTAGCAATGGTGAGGTCAGATACTGGTTGTTGTATACAAGATGCCGCATCTCTCTGGATGGTGGAGAGTGATGCTGTAGAAACAGTTAGAACAAATCGATTGTCACTAGCAGTGGTATTGTTGAGCCGAGCCTTAGTGACATGAATGAATGTCCTCATGCAACCTCGATTCCAGTGTCTTCTCACAGAAGCATCACTACGACTCAGATAGCGAGCGATTGGTTTGCATGATCAGCCAGTACCTCGCACTCACATGATGCGGCCACTCTTTAAGTCCTGCATTTGCTCTTCGAGCACGTTGTCGAGGCATTTTTGATATGAATGTATACTAAATTTTATATTTTAAAAACAAAATATTTTATAATTAAAATCCTCTAAAAACAAATCCTACAAAAATCTGTTAAATCAGTTGTTGTAAACTGTATATACCACAAAAAAATAATAAAAATATTTTAATGGTTAGAAATTTGAAAATGTAGTGCTAAAAATCCTGCTTTCTTACCCGATTTCTGAATATCTACCAATACTTTACTTTCCGATGAATAGCCAATCGGTTTTACCACGAACTGCGGCACAGTGTCCGGCTACCGTAGGAAATGGCTCCCCAGGCAATCACCCCCGGTATGCGAGCAGTGTACTGTTCCACGGTAAAGCTAGGATCAATGCCCTGACGGGACTGTCTCCAGATACGTATGCGCTGGTCATCCCTGATGTCAGTATAGCTCTACTCGACACTGTCGCACGTTGATCGAGTTAGACACCGACTGCAATCAGTGCTTGCGAGGCTTGAAGGTCAGTGCTAGGTGCCGGAGTAGCCTTCTCAAATGTAGTCCCCGTGCCTCAAGTAATCTGGCAATGGTCTGGATGGTCAGTTGGTCACTTCCGTACCTGTAAATACAGCAGCACTGGCCACGGATGATTGAAGAATTCACTGATGTTCATGCGGCTCTCACCGCTGCTTGATCATTGCATTCTGTTGTCTCCGCTGGGCTATGCCCTCCTCGATCCACTGGCGCCAACATCGTCCGATTGCCGCGTCTCGTCGCTCTGTTCCAACTGCGAGGCGATACGCGAGTTGACTAATCGCCCTCTTTTAGTCCAGTGCTGCTCATACAGTGCACGGATTCGTCGTTGAAGCATTCTCACAGTCCATAGAAGTTAATGCAACTGCAATCCGCTGTCATAATTGTCCCCGCGAATGAGCTTTACTTCTGATATATCCTCCTCGATGCACAGATCATACACTGTGGTGGACCACTATTTAGTCATTGACAGTGATCTTCTAATCATTTGCATATTCAGTCCTAAGGTATTTGCTTGTTAAGTTTCGTGGTGATCGGACAATTTTCTCGAGATGCTTCGTTTTCTTTCTCAAAGAGTGTATTAAGATTCATAATTTTTATAGAAAATTAATAATTGTGAAATTGGGTTCGAAATGAAAGATCAATCAAAATTTTAACAATTGTGTTATAACTTCGGGGCATCTTTTTCTTTCTTCTAGTGAATCAGTTGGTTAACTCACTCTACTCAACCCGATTCTTAACTGACACTCTTTACTAGCAAAAACTTCAGTATAGCCTAAAACTACGGAATGCTTCAAAAGAAACAAAACAATAAAAATAATTAATAAATCTACGATAATTATATTTAACTTGATAACAAAACAGTATTTGTTTACTATTTATTGCTTCTAGAAAATAAAATGTGGAATCAAAATTTACTTCTTTATTATGTTAAGTTTTATTTACGTATTAGAATAAAAATATCTGAATTTGCTGATTCTGGCTGTTCTATCATTCCTATACTTTTCATAGGCTTTTCTATTTTACTGCAGTCCCAGCAGATTCATCCTGTGTGAAGGGAAAACTTAAGCAAAACTTTTATAAGGCAGTTTTTCTACTTCAGGAAACTTTTCTAAGATTCTCCTGTAGTTTTAGGCTGCACTGAACTTTTTGTTGGCAATAGAGTGTCAGTTAAGAATGGGATGGAGTAGGATGAGTTAAATATATCGAATATTTCCTTTGAATTAAAAAGATTAAATAAATCTATGATTAACAATTAACTAAGATTACTGTTATTTCGTAACATTCATTGCTGTTTTTCAATATTTTTTGAAAGAATCTGGACTAGTAATGGAACTATACCTACCTATAAAGATGTTTAAATTAATACGAATTTAGATCAGAAACATATAAGTACGTTAATAAAGAAAAAATAAAAAGAAAGAAATATGGTACAAAATGAAAATTGCAAATAGTCTTTGATTGTGATTATTACGATTAAATGTGACAACGATGGGTTTAGGCTTCTTATCAAAGATTAACTGAACAACTGTTAGAATAAAAAAAAAAAGAAAAAGTCAATTTTTAAGAAGCCATTAAATTTCTTCTTTGAAAGGAAGAAGTTGCTGCTCTCCAAAGAGCCAATTTTTGTAAGAGTCGATCCAACCATTTTCACGTGCGCCAATTACTGCCTAACCTTCAAAAAACGAACAGATTGGTGGGAGTTGAGTTTATCTACTTTCCAAGTAACGTTTTTTCCAATGGATTTAAGAAGGGAAATTTCTCCTCTACGCACTCCATTAGAAAGGATGCACCTTCGCAATTTAAGCCGCTTTCCACCCACTAAAGGTAGATGGAGCTGCAGTGGCGTCAAACGACCATTCCTCAACGGTCCACTACTTTAAGATTGTTTGTGTTAAGGGGATTACGACAGATCTCAAGGGAACACGCAATATTTCACGAAGATTAACTGTAAACACATTGGATGGATAATTAAAGAATCCGAACTCGGGATTAAGCAGCTAATCTTCGCAAAGAAAACAAACTCGGAAGATACGGGATTCCTAAAAATCGTTTGTTCATATCTCTAATTTGCAGTTACGTAGAAAAGATGCGAAAAGAAGGTTGTAGCGAAAGATGCACGAATTTACTTAATAAATTAAAGTTACTATACAACATTTGAATGCTTGTATTTACTACTTGTTTACAATAAGATGTTCTAAGAAACTTGACAACGCAGAGGACACTGAAAATGGCAAGCTTTTATATTGGGACATAAAGAAACACAGGCCCTTCTATATGATTATAAGTATCACGTATTATATGCATTATACTGAAAGTGACGACTTATAATATAAACCTAAATGAAATATAATAAAATGCTACATTGATGACAGCTGTAAGTGATGAAATACAACCTCAATAATTTAAATCTAAAACGCTTCAAAAAAAATCACAATCAAATCATCAAATTTTAAAAACTATTATGAAAAGCTGAGATTTCTTTAACGTACAATACAGTATAAAAACAAAATGACCATGTAATGTAATGAAACCAAGTTAAAGTGTACTGTAAACTGTTTCACTTTAGGTCTATTTCTGTACTTCAGATTGCAAAAGAAATACAGTATCATCCTTCTTCAGATGTTTATATAAAGCAAATAAACTATTTTATAACTTTTTTGTGCTTAGATTGGTTTCAATTTTCTTTGTACGAGTATTATAGCCAGAGCCGTTTCTAGGTGTTCTGCCACCCTAGGCGAGAACTGAAAAATGCCGCCCCCTCCCTTTCAATTGCGCCCCCTACCTTTCCCCCTTCCCCATCCTTATTGACACCACACAATACAATCGACACTTGAGAATGACCTGCAAGACAAAAATGTCCTTGTGCACACGGCCTTGTGCACACGTGTGAACGGGGCGCAAGAGGGAGAGATGTATCAAGTCGCGACATGATCGCGAGATATATATATATATAAAATGAATTTTTTCCGTCCTTCGGACACCCTAAAATCTTGCCGCCCTAGGCGGCCGCCTAGTCTTGCCTAATGGTAGAAACGGCCCTGATTATAGTAATCTAAGAAGCGAATATTTAATTTTCAGAATTATAGAAAGAATATCCTTCGATTCTTTTGTGCTAATCATGCAGTACAGTTAGGGAAAAGACATTGCTCATCCTTTTTCCAGACCTAGAAGATAATCCGGCGCAGTGATTGATCGCTGTCGACATTCCTTTAGATAGGCTACAAAGAAGTTATACAATGACGAGAATAAAAATTATAATTTAACTGCGATGTAATCTTGTTTGGCATCTCTCATTCCTCAAATCAACCCACACAACCGTTTGTCCATTTTATTTGCCATCCAGCTTTCTACTGCAGGAATACATTTTTCACTTTGTTGTGTTGGAAGCGATTTGTATATTCTAATATGACACTGGAATCAACTTTTAACAGTTCAGTCATGGACGTACAAATGCGCCAGATACATTTTGTAGCATTCGGTGATCTGCATATAATCTATCTCAATGATTTGAATTTCTCTGACTTTCGTAAAACATGAAATCCCAAGAAAATTTCAAAATAACGTATCAGCGTTATTGCTTTGAGAAATAGCCCTACAGAATGGCCTTAATTTCCATTGGATCTCGATAACACCTGGAATTTTACATCATTTTACGTTTTATAAATAGATCTAATAGAGTCAGATTGCTTCCTTCGAAAAGACAAATGAAAATTATTTTGGAAGATACTAGACCTATATATACTGTACTTACGCGAGAGTCTAAAACTTTCGTTTCAATTATTCCAATTTTAGAAATGGAATAACGATTCCATCATGTCAAAGAAATGAAGAATACGAACAACTGAAGAATACAAGTAATTAAAAAATACGACGCTCTCGACTTACGTAGTTCCGACCTACGTTGATCCGGAGTTACGTAAAAAAGCCCGTAGAAATTAAAAAAAAAATTTCGAGTTGCCTTACTTTTTGCAAAGCGATAACGTAAACATTTGTAGCACCGATGCGTGTACGTTATGTCCTACGCATGCGCCAGACAGCATCCAACCAATTACCACTATATCTTTTTATGTAAAGACGATTTCTGTGCTAAGTGTTTCAACTTTTTCAGTTATTTTTGCCAGTAATTAAACACTATGGCCAGTCAAAAGTGTCCAAATGGTGGAAAAACGTGACTCAGCAAAGTGAATGTTTTATATCTCAAAGGTATCTCAAGAAGAGTTGCTTCGACAATGAAACCCTTACTTCAGTCGGGACTGTCGGTAATATGACTTTTAACCTACAGTAGCTTTTTAATTGCACATTGATGCATATCAATTTTGTTTTTGTTTATTACCTTATTTATATAAGTATTTGAATCTGACTTGATACAATATTGCAGTTAAACTGACAATATCTCCTGTAAACTTCCAAATTATTAGTATTTACTATAACAACAAATTTAATGTACGAAATAATATTAACATCACAACAACAAAGACATACCCGTACATAAGTAAGGATTCACTGAGCTGTTTTTTAGTATTTTCGATATCAGGAATCCAGATATCTTACGTATGTGCATGTATGTTTTTTATTGTGTAATAGTATTTACTGTAAAAATTATTAACGTGCGCTATAATAAAATTGATTCTTGCGACGCCGACGCACTTGTCAAACAAGATAAAAATACAATAAAATTGTTTAAAAATACAACTAGTTTCGGCCCATGTTTAAAGAGAGGCCTTCTTCCGGTAAAAATAACCCAAAGACTAAAAATATGCGTTTAAATAGCCAAAGGAAGCCTAGTGCATGATGGGAATGGAAAGGCAGGCGATGATTGGAAGCAGCCGAGCTGGAAGATACGATATTTAACAGGAGGAGGGGGGAAGGGGGAATATTCAAATAAAATGATAGAGGTAAGGAAAAAAAAAAATTATAGTTTTATAGATGCTGATATTGTGTTTAAGAAAGATTTTTACGTTTCTTAAGGCCATATTTTGCCATATTTTGTATAGATAAGACACGGTTATAACAAAAAGGGTTAGTTAAAATATGAAAAGTTTCTTTGCATTTCCGCAGGAAGTCATTTTGCTCATTGCATAAAATGGAAACCTGTTCAAAATTGATATGATGTTGCTTATCTTTTGCATGTGTAACGGTATTGTAATTACAATCATCATTGTCCAACGCGTACTGATGCTGATAAAGACGAGCGGCCAACCTCTGCTTGGTTTCCCCAATGTAAACACAGTTCTCTTCACTAAAACATGGGATGGCATAAACCACACCTTTTTTAACCTTGGAGTTCCTATTAATTTTGGTACTCGTTAAATTGCATTGTTTGGCTATTGTATTATTACTAGGAGAGGTAAGCATTATGTTGAGGGGCCTGAGCGCTTTGCCTAACGCTTGAAAAAGGCCTGGGTGAAATGGGATGGATACGAATTTAGGGGTTGGGTTATGCATATTACTGTAGCTTGAGTAATGTAAACGGGTAAATTTCACTATGTATTTGTCCAAAAAGATCGGAGGGTAACCGTTTTTAGTGAATATGGTTCTGATGTTATGAATTTCATTTGTAAAATCAGGAAGGTTATTGGATAAATTGAAGGCACGGTTAACGGCCATCCTGATATTATTATTTTAAAAGGCTTTGGACAGTAAGAATTATAGTGCAAGGTAATAGGCTGGGATGAGGCCTTACGATATACCGAAGTGCGGAAAGAGCTTGAGCTACGTTTTATCTGTACATCAAGGAAGGCTATGGAATTATTGTTGGCATCCTCATTTTCAGACTTGAATTTAATATTGGGATGGATGGAACTAATACTAGAGATGACGTCCTTTTGAGTTGAGGGATGAGTATAAAACAAAAGGTCATCTACGTACCGGCAGTACATCGGAATATGGAGGAGTCTGTCGTCAAAAATAGTGTAAGCCTCATCCTCTACGTATGTCATAGTTAACTCCGCTAAGATGGCAGAAGCGGAGAGGCCCATGAACAACCCCGTGGTTTGCTTATAAATGTCCTTATTAAAGATGAAGAACTGTATATCAAATAAGGCATTTATAAGGTGAACCAATTCATTATCCATATTGAGATGTGAGAAATGAGCGATAGATTTACATTTTATATGCTCTAAGGCCTTGTTGACCAAATCAAGAGAGATAGATGTGAATAACGAATCGACATCTAGAGAAAAAAAATTTATAGTTATCATAAAATTGAAGTTCTCGAATTTTTTGTATAAAAGAGCAGCTGTCTTTAACCGCAAATTTAGAGATGTTTTTTAATTTCGAAAGTTTCTTATAAATGATGAGTCCTTTCAGAGCCGAATTATCACAGGTAACTATTGGCCGAACGGGAAACAGGCCTTTTTCATTTTTTTCCTTGTGGATCTTAGGTAAGAATTTGATTGAAGGAATGGCAAGCGAGCTGTCTTTTAGTTCATCGGCAGTTCATCCTGTTAAATATCGTATCTTCCAGCCAGTGGCGTAACTAGAGGGGGGCGGCGGGTGCGGTCCGCACCGGGCGGCTCATATTTTGGGGCGGCATTTTTTATAGTTAGTTTTAGTTGTAAAAAAACGACTTGTTCACTTCAGAAGTTTAGTATAATAAGTTTACTATTCATAAGTTTACTATTACTTCGTAATTCCTAATTTCTAGGAATTATGAATTACTATATGATTTCGAATATTTTTCCTTATATTACGCTTATCCAATTGAAGAA
Source organism: Thereuonema tuberculata (assembly GCA_023159025.1). NCBI lineage: Eukaryota > Metazoa > Arthropoda > Chilopoda > Scutigeromorpha > Scutigeridae > Thereuonema > Thereuonema tuberculata. The sequence goes on along the minus strand of JAFIDM010012231.1, from coordinate 50,686,007 downwards.
ATGTTTAAATAATTTAAATTCGTCTATTTTACTGAAAATTATTAAGATTTACGACAAGAATATGAAAATATTCAAATTTCTTCATTAACCCTTTATTTCCCAGCGTCATTAGCTTTAGAAATGAATAATGTAGTTAACATTTTTGCATGTGGAAAACCATGTAAAATGGTTTTAACAAATGGTGGAAACTTAATCCCAAAATAAGTCAACACGAGTTCAGCCCATTGCACATTCGATCTTGTTCCCAATGGAAAGAATTAGAAATAAGACTTGGACATGGCGCAACTTTTGATAAACTACAACAACAGAATATTGATAAGAAAATCAAAAAATGGAAGGAAATTCTTACAAAAATAGTTGATATAATTAGATTCTTAGCAAAACAAAATTTGGCGTTTCGAGGTCATCGTGAAAGTGTTCATCAGGAAGACATCAATTCAATGGAAAACAGAGGAAATTTTCTAGAGCTTGTTGACTTGTTGGCTAAGTAGTATGTACTGAACATGTAGTAAAAATTAAGATGGGTAATAAATATAGTATCTCCTATTTGTCGCCGAAGATTCAGAATGAATTCGTAGAGCTATTGGGAGGCTCAGTGAGAAAAACAATTATGGATCAAATAAAGCAAGCTAAATACTTTTGTATGATATTTGACAGCACTCCAATTATTTCCCACAAAGATCAAACCAGTCAAATTATTAGATATGTAGTTATTGATGGCAGCGAAGTTAAAGTTGTAGAATCGTTTATTGACTTTGTAGAAACTAAAGGAAAAACTGCTGAGGAAATCACAAATATGATTTTAACGAAATTCGAAAATTACGATTTAGATGTAAAAAATTGCAGAGGACAGGCTTACGATAATGCTGCCGTCATGGCAGGAAAGCACAGCGGTGTTCAACTCGCATGAAACTAATAAATCCAAATGCAGAATTTGTAGCATGTACAAATCATTCTTTAAACCTGGCATGTTTACACGCTGCTTCTACTAATATCGATTCCTTAACATTTTTTGGAACTATCGAGCAGTTGTTTTCATTTTCTTCTTCTTCCACTCGTCGATTGGATGTTTTTAGTTTCTGTTACTGGTCAAGGTGTTAAATGCAGCGTAGAAACTCGCTGGAGCGCTAGAGCAGAAGCAGTAACTACAGTAAAAAAGCATTTTTTTACATTTTAAGCTCCTTGGAAAAATTGACATATGAAGATGAAAATAGTAAAACGAGATCAGATGCTGGAATATTTACTCAATTCAATGCAATCTTTTTCTTTTCTGTTATTTCAATTTATGGGAACCCATCCTTTTGGAAGTTAATGACGCGCAAAAATACCTGCAATTAAAAGGGTTATGTTCATCAATGCCATATAAATGTTCATCAATGCCATATAAAACTAAATTCTTTGCAAACCCATTTCATGGAACAAAGAGATGCGCTACTACAAAACGCAGTTATAGCAGCCAAAACAATTTGTGAAGAGTTGGAGATATCGACTGAACGTCGAGTTAGAAGGAGAAAAAATATGAGTGGGGGAAATTCACGAGACTGGGGCTATCCTTAGAACAAGAAGTATGAAGAGAAATGTTTTTATCTATGGATAGAATTATAAAGGAAATAAAAGAACGCTTTGATCAGTTGCATGTCCTTCGTGTATAATACCATGTAACCTACTAAATGAAGAATTTGAATGTCAAATAAATGACTTTATTGACATTGATAAAGAACAGTTCCAAATTGAAAGAAAAAGGATCCAGGTTTTTATGGCTGTACCTGCACTAAAAGAAGAGGCAAAACGTTGGAAAAACGGGGGGGGGGGGGGGGGGGAAGGCCCTATTGATATATTCAAATTTATTCAACAGTATAGACTGGAAACTTCTGGACCCAACATTGTAATTTTGCCAAGAATTTTTTTTAACAATTATTGCAATCAGTATCGCTAGTTGCGAAAGGAGTTTCTCCAAATTGAAGTAAAAAATTATCTTCGTTCCACAATGAGTGATTTAAGACTACAAAATCTTGCAATATTGTCCAAAGAACAAGAAATTACAAATATTATAAATTTTGAGAGCATTATACACGATTTTTCTACTATGAAAGTTAGAAGAGTAAACATATAAATATGTTTACATACACATTTGTATACAATTTGTTTGTTTATCCAAAAGAAATGAAATTATTTATTTATAAATATAAAATAAAAAATTTTTAATGGTAATTTTTTTTTGTAAATTAGGTAATCTATATATTTTATAATTTAAATATGGCATCCAACGGTAAAAAGTTACCACCTATAGTTTGTCTCAATTACAATTATTTATTTATGTTTATTAATTTGTAAAAAACCACCATTTCATGACTTAGAAAGGGCGGCAAATTGGAGACCGCCCCGGGCGGCAAAAGTTCTAGTTACGCCACTGCTTCCAGCTCAGCTGCTTCCAATCATCGCCTGCCTTTCCATTCCCATCATGCACTAGGCTTCCTTTGGCTATTTAAACGCATATTTTTAGTCTTTGGGTTATTTTTACCGGAAGAAGGCCTCTCTTTAAACATGGGCCGAAACTAGTAGTATTTTTAAACAATTTTATTGTATTTTTTATCTTATTTGACAAGTGCGTCGGCGTCGAAAGAAACAATAGTATTTACTGTTGAATTATTATAATTTTTTTTTAAATATGGACATTCTTATTAAGTTACAATGTAGCGTTATTAAAAGCGTTATTCCCAGGCAGGGAATAATCTATAGTATTTATTTAATGAATATTTACAAAAGATAATAAAAAAGTTTAGTTTAACTTCCTTTTTCAAATTCATTTTTTGGATTTCAAAAGTTGGCTTCAACTTGATTCCTCAAATTAATACGAAAAAATGTTAACTTATTGAGTTTTTTGTGAGTTTTCATCGGAAGTTCCATGCATTACTCCAAGTTTTTTCTTTTAAACACAGATTGAAATTTTCAATCTCCCAGAAGTGCGTTCAGTGCTCTCTGACGGCAGTTACCATAATTACTTTATAAATCTCTTCCAAATCGTTCACAAAACAGATAAACATTTGGCGAATAGGTCAATAAGAGTTCCACAGAAATGCATTTTAGAGCTTATTTCTTCACAGGTAAACTCAAAGAGACTTTGTGAATAATTTACCGATCTCACTTTTATTCAGTAATTAGGTAAATTAACTCTCTGACAGCTTTCTGATAAGTGAAAAAGACAGCCAGGGTTCAACCATTCGCTAGGAGCAAACCAAAGGAAGACTCTTGTTATATCCCTCAGAGAAATCTTTTCTCTAATTCGTAAGGAATCCCAATGTTAATTACTCAGTGTTTTCTCAACAGACTTCATAAATAAACAATGGTGCAACTGACGTAATTAGCTTATCATACAGTTCACCAAATCAGGCCCCCGTCTCTTCTGATTTTCAAATCTCCATTAAGATAAATGAAAATATAAAGCTTCGACTGACCTCAGAAGGACCTCCTGAATCACCGTAGAGTCTCAGGAAAGTCCCTTCATTTGTTAGCTATCAAAAAATACATATCGAAGTAAATTCATTCTAAAAGTTCTGAAATTCATAAATCATGTTAAATCATGAATTATTAAAGCAGACAGCTTGGCGAGGATAGGAAAACAACTGATTGTACTTATTGTTTATTCTGAAGCAAATTAGTGTAGATTGTTAATTAGAAAGAATGATTCTGAGTATTTTGTCTCAACCCAATTCGTTGCTATAAAAATTCCATAATATCAACTGCGTTATTATTCCATCATCACTGGTGCTTAGGCTAATTCATAATATAACTTTCAAGAAAATAAGCTTCAAAAAATTAATCCGATTTAAACATTAATAAATAATCCGAATTTAAATCATTTTTTTTTTCCAGGAAAGTGTAAAAATTTCCGTTTTTATTCAGCAGATATTAGAATTTGAAACTTAATGTAGGCTTTTGGTTTCTGTCGTTTTCGAAAAAAATAAAGAAAAATAATAAAGGAATTTTAAGAAAAGTAGCCTTTAAGTTCTTTCAGGAGCTTCTTTAAAAATTTTAGATTTTACAGTAAACTCTCGATTATCCGCGGGTGGATTATCCGCTTTGCAGATTATCAGCGGACCTCTCCTGTTTCCATTTTTTTTTACTGTACAATAAATTACCGGAATTAAAAAAATAAAAAAATAAATCTAGAATAAGGTAAACAATAAAAGAGGCTAACAAAGTAAGTGAAGACAATTATAGACAAACAATTTAAAGCACGACCTTGTGGCCGGCAGGTTACACTAAATTACGGGAGAGCCTTCCCGTAATAATAAAATTTAAAAGTAAATAAATAATTTAAAATCAAATAATTGTTTATAATGTATGTACTGTAACTGTATGTATTGCCATTTTAATGTAAATAAAACAGGTTAAAAGCATTTTTGTGTTGATTTTCGTCCTTTTTCGTCCTATTTCGGATTATCCGCGGAATTCGCTTAACTGTAGCTGCCGCGCCACCCAATTCCGCGGATAATCGGGGTTTACTGTATTTTTAAATACATAAAAAAAAGTTAGGAACAACGATTTCACTTTTGTTCTCCAGTTTGTAGTAATGGAATATCAGTCAATTCATCTTCTTTACCTGATAAAACGGAACTTCTGTCTAAAGGTAAAACGCATTATTTCCGTCTCTCGTTGTTTCCGTAAGATAATTGCTTTTACGTCTCAGAATTGAGTCTCAAAAGACACAACGGATATCTTGAAATCAACGAACATCTAAACGTCTGTGCAAGCGTTAGGCCAATCAATCAGATCGTGTGTGTGAAGCAACAGCCAATCAGAGAGCACTGACGTATTCCTAAAGCAGCCCGCACACGATGCAGCTTTTGCTGTGCAACTCGATGCAAATGAGTTGCACAGAAAAAGCTGCAAACTATAGTCAGTGCGCAAACGATGCACCATTGTTAGCGCCGCCGTGCGGACAACAAACGAAGCACACTATGAATTTGAATGACGTCACTGGGCATGACGTCAAGGATCCTGCTGTGATATCGTTCCAAAACTAAATATTTGTGATTTATTTTAAACATATGACAAATATTTTTATAATATTATTAGCCGGAATGTAATCGCAGTTGATGGCAATAATGCGATTCACGAATAACAACTACCAACAGCCAATAATAATCCATTGCTCACTGAAACAATGACGTCAC
>JAFIDM010012231.1:50622065-50649890 GCA_023159025.1 Thereuonema tuberculata | reverse complement strand
TAGTTGATTTTCCTCCAGACGGATCTAAGGGTTCACCCAATTCTCATCACATGTGTCCTTGTTTTTTTTTCCTTTGGTCAAGTTTGCTTAAATCTTTTAGCAATCTTTTTTCTTCTCAATTTCTTCTGTTATTTATAAATAATCCTTTTACTCTTCCAGACTTTCATGTCATTCAATTTTTCAATGTCATTGTTCGAACTTCTCAATTGAACTTTCTAAATTCCTCAATTATTACTTATTTCTCAGTTTAAAGTTTTAAAATTACTTTCTGCATTGCTTTTGTGTTATTTGTTTACATTTTTGCTAGACAGAGAAGTTATTGAATAGTTTTCATTCATTTTTTAGGCATCTGAAAGACGCCTTATATCACCGGTTTGTCTGTCTGTGGACACATATCCCACAATGCTTCGCAATGGCTTCTGTTAGCTCAGTTGTAGGTGGTCTGAATGTTGAATGTTGTAGGTGGCCTGTTAGCTCAGTTGGTTAGAGCGTCGTGCTATTAACGCGAAGGTCGTGGATACGATCCCCTCATGGGCATTTTTTTTTCATTTTTTTTCTCCCCATTTTAAATCTTTTCACAGTTTCTTAACTTAAGTTTTTTTTTTTTTTTTTAAATTATTATTAGGAATTCAGTATATTAACAAGTTTTGAGTTAAGAATGACGATTATTCCATATAAATAGATGTGAGTAAGATAGCATGGGATCGCTAACAGACTCGCCCGACCATTTTCTAGACCACCCCGGCGCAGTCTATTCCAAAGTAAAGGTGACTCAGAAGCCGTTGCGAAGCACTGTGATTGGTTTACTAATCACTATCCGTACCTTGTTTAAGTCTGATGTCTGCGTTTTCTCATTAATTTCTCTGATTTCTCCAAATAGACAGCAAGTTGCTCCCGAAGTGGACCTTAGCAATTAATTAACTTCGTTTAATTGAGATCGCAGGAGTCCTTACCTCCTATGATACCCATCATCGTTAAAGATCACATGAGCATTATCGTGTTATCTTTGAGAACAATCTTATTGCAGCAATTTTAAAATCACTCACTTAAGGAAAAAAAGATAATTTAGAAAACGTGTGAATTACATAATGTACATCGCGTGAGGATAATTCAAAAGACTGGACAAATAGCTGAACCTAATACTGAAATGTCGTTCCGACATAGCTTTGATGTCTAGGCGGCGGCCTCCTACGAGGCTGAAGCGTCGGAACCTGGTTCGAATCCCGGCGCCGGCATTATTTCTTTTCCTTTCAGGAAATGTGTCTGTCAGCCTCTTCTTACTTTCTCTTCCGGTTTGAAGCCATTCCATAGTGGTTTCCTGAGGAAGGCCTGGAAAAACCCTTCAGTATCTGTTCCACAACACTGGCAGTAGATATAAAATGTATCTCCCAACCTATCTGGTCAGTGTAGGAGATTAGACCAATATCCCTGGAGGGTATGAAACTGAAAACTAATTTTAAAGACTTTCCCAGTGAATCAAGAAATTTCTGAAGATGCAATCCTTTTAACCAAAGTAATTTCCATTTCGATACTCTATCATCATAATTTTTATGGAAACTGGTTCAATTGCTATAAAAGTTACAAACATTGACATAAAAAAGGCTTGCCAATTTTAAGGTTTTTTTATATTACGTTTAAGAATATCCGCAAAACGCTTAATATCAGATTCCTCAATTTCAATCAATAAAAGATTAAGGTGGTTAATCAAAAAATAAATAAATTAATCTAAATTTTTAACTATTAACTTTTGTTAAGTTTCTTTTTTTTGTATTAGATAATTAACGAAGTTAACTAATCTATAGTTAATAATTATATATTAATATATCAGCACCTATATTACAGGTATTCTTTATTTTTGAATACCTAATAGGATTGGCGAACATTAAAAAGAAAAAAAGACAGCTATTTTCTTCGAGTGGACAGACAGAGGAAGGATAACAGATGGTGACAAGAACACAACTTGTGAAACTGTTTAACAAATGTAGTTCTGTAAGAATACCATAAAGAGCAACACGTGAAGGTTTTTATTTGAATTCTACGAACATTTCAAAATAAAAGAATCTCTGAAGATCCATTATTTACTATTTAAATAGTAGATAGAAAAATATACGTTTCTAATGACAATATGACCCTTTTTATTTTCACCGATCTCGACGAAATAGGAGATTGTCTTGAATTAAATTTTAAAAGGTCATTCTACACTCATGAAAATCTACCAAATAGCAATCGAGCTGTTTCATGACAACGGAAAGAAGACGCTATATTCTAATACAGAGCTATATATGCTAATGAAAATCCGACGCTATATCTATATATGATGCTATATGCTAATGAAAAAACGTGACAAACAATTATCTTCTTAACCATTTTTTTGCTAGAATAGTTACGTATACTGATCAGTATAGTTATAAGATAATACAATTATCTTTAAGTATAAAATAATTTTTATTTACTTCGTTAGGGTCACGCCCTCTTCGGGATAATTTTTATCATAATGATATTTTGTTATTATTTTCTCTATTTCCAAATTTTCTGCTTTTCCTTTATTATCTCCCTTCCTGATTACTCTATCCCTCTCTTTAGCAATCAACTTTCACTGTTAACTTCAAACTTTTTTATTTATTCCTTTTGGTATTAGGTTCATTAATGTTTCATTCTCATCTCTATTAAAACATAGATTCTTTACAATTTTCTTTCATTAACCGTTTGACCGTAACCAAACTTAGCATGTTCAATATCTTCTTATGTATATTTTATTCCTCATCCTCCTGCTATTTACTAAATAAAATCATTATTGATTTTCAAGTAAAGTTTCCTCTTTATGTAATGCAATATATTTTGTTTTTCTTCTTGCAATTTTAAAGTTCACATAGTCATTTGTTGACATAGATCCTTATGATAATTTTAACTATTCCTTTATTAAATTTCTCCTCTAAACTGAATTACTCTTTAATTCTGACTATTACTGCTTCCAATAAGTAAATGAGGCTCATGAAATCAGTCAGTCTGTGTGTATGTGTCCCCCCATTATAACTTTTCAATTTCCTTGAAACTTGGTGTATATATTTAAGGACAAAGGATAATCGAACATTTGTATATGAAATCTTTTCCCAAGATCCTCATTGGATTCTTGTTGAGAAATTAGAGTGAGAAGACAACAAAAGTTCCCATAGAACATCATCGGAATCTAAATGATTCATTTCTATTCTATTTCTGTTAGAAATATCATTGTTTTAAACAAAGAATTTTAATGCCTTTTTAGCTAATCCATTCCACACAACCTTTTCAGTTATGAGGAATGGATTAGCTAAAAAGGCACTAAAATTCTGATTAAAATTAATCCCATTAGACAATTTAATTAAATACTGCGGTTTATTTATTTTCTTTCATTTGAAAGTAGGAAAAACTATTCTTTTTATTCAGCAGATTTTGTAATCTGAATATCAATGTAAGCTTCTGTTTTTTTTTTCTTTGTCACGACTTTAAAGAAAATAAAAAATAAATAATTAAATTTTAAATTAAAGAAGGTTTTCCATCTTCTCTTCTACTCTCCGATCTCTGTTATCTTATTCCTGTTCCCTTCATTAAATATTTTCTTTCTTTGATTTCACAGTTTATTTGTCTTTCCTCTGATGGAGGAGTGTGAATCATAATCCACCATTTTCGCCTGAAATTGCTAAGTAAAAACAAAAACGAATTGATCACGTGCTCTATCCCACGTGGCAAACAATTATCTTCTCAACCAATTTCAACATTTTAAGCTTATTTTCCTCACAACCCTATTTCTTAAAATTTCTTTGTTACTTTTCTTTGTTTTTGTTTGCAAAGTCGTGAAAACGACAAAAATGAGAAAAGCCTAAATATAAACATTTTCCAAACAAATTCAAAGCCCATGAACCAGGTGCATGGGCTTTGAATTTATTTAAAAGATGAACAGTGTACGTAAAATAGTGATTTTCATAAACATTTTCCATTTTGTGAGAAAAAATAAAATCGCATTAATTATATGTTTTCTAAATCGTACCAAACGATTTAATTTTAACGTTTCATTTTAAACGGTGCGCAGATTAATGGATTAGTTAAAAAGGTTTAATGAAAAGCTTTCCTAATCTTCATTTTTATCAAATTAACCTTAGCACTAAATGTTACCGCTGACGAATAGGGAATGATGGAATTACCCGAAGTTGGCTTCGTGTGTAACTAAGTTTCGATGTGATTTCCTTTCAGTCTTACCAAAACATCCAAAAAATTGTAAACAATAATCCACATGGTTTTCAATAGTAAATTGAACCCCTCTATCGAGAGAATTGAATTTGTCCAAGATAATATTTTCGGCATCTTTTCCTGCATCTTTTCATTTGAGTTCAACGGAAGATCTTTTCTATGAAAGTTTAGTTAAAATTAAAATTGTTTCATGAGGAATGGTTTCCCATTTCAATTGGTAAATTCAGTCATATCGAAAACTATTCATGAAATATATAACCCTAAAATAAAAGAAGAAAAAAATGGAATAATTTGGGCAGCTTTTCCTTTTCATCCTGTTTTGCACAAACGTTTTAGGAAAGATTTTCCAAGATACTGATATAAAATTAGGTTATAAATTGGATAATAAATTAATATATCCACTCGAACATAAAAATAATGAAGAAGATAAGATTAATAAAAAAGGATGTGTTTATTTGGTACCTTGTGAAGAGGGTAATTGTTTTTATATTGGGAATAGTGGTCAAAAGCTAAAAAAACGTTTTGATCAGCATAAGAGTTGTAAAGAACAGGAAATTTGAATGGTTCATATATTGCAAGACACATGTATGACCTAGGCCACGTTGGTAAATTTGAAGAATATTTGGTCCTAGATGAGTGTAAAAACAAACATGGAAGAGAAGCTATAGAATCTTTCTTTATAAATTTATTAGATTCTTATAATTACTTTGTACCTAATAAAAACGTTCAGCATTATTTATGCAATAATAGGTTGCAAAATTATGCAAAATGGCAAAAAGAAAAAATCAAAAAGAAAATTGAAAAGAAAAGAAATACGCGATTGGCTAAGTAATAAAAATTAATAAAGAAAAAAAGAAAAATATTTTGTTTTATTCGATATTTTAATAAAAAATTAACTTTATTTTTTTAGTTCTTCAGGATTCCACACGGAGGGAGTCTTTAGCGGATAATCTCCATTCACTTGACGGGGTTGACGATTGGGATGATCCTAGTGCCAACTTAATAATTTGAATATATTTTTTGATTGGTTTATTTGTAAATATGCAATTATATTAGACCCTACCTCCTCGCGGTGGGGCGGGAACTATCCTAGCTTTAGGGTAGGCTAAAGGGTCCAACCATCGATGATGAGATCTTGTTCTGGTATTGATCATGCTGCATCGGGTGTGATGCAGAATAAAGTCACCCGCGTTCGGGGGTTAGGCAGAGGACTCCATTCCAAATACACTACAGTTTCCCGCAGTTGGTGGTGGAGAAAGTGGCACCCCATTCTGTAGCATGGCTATTACAATGCCAGGGCAACACCATCCAGCCCGAACGGACGGAAGTGTTGTATCTGCGTTGGAACAGGCGACCACCAAGACTGGGAAAAGCGCATCCGATGATCATCAGATGAACCAGGATCTTATGCGAACACCGTTACACAGTTAGTAACTGATCTCACAGGATACAGCCAGCCACTACACCACGCATTCACCATAATAATAATAATAATGATGATGATATATAATTCATTAGTGCGTGAAAGTAATGCTTACTCCCATTATCTTAGAAGCATTATATCTTCAGTTCAGATTCATTTTATCACCGTCAGTCTTATCACATGTTGTAACAACTGTATTTTTTAGGTAGATACCCAATTTCTGTTTGCATTTTAGCTGCCGCCGATTTTGACTCCGGAAGTTGCAAGTTCTTCCTGTGATTTCAAATTAATTTGTGAAAATTTATTATAATAAATAAATCACATACTTCATTTTACTGAAGTGCTGAATATTTAACGATATATTTCGTTTTAAGAAAGAGGCGATTTAGTAAAAACATTTCTGTTTTCCGGAGTCGATTTGGTTTGTTTATACAGTAAGTGCATTGAGAACCTTCTATCAAAGAAGTTGAAATTACATTTCTTACACCAGTTAGAGGAGGAAAAATTGGCATGGGTGCCGCATAGATACCTTCCTTCAAATTTTACATAGACTGAAATTGATTCAATCCCTAAATACTGAGTTAAGTCGTCTAAAATGTAATCAAATCAAATCAAAGATCAAATTTACAATGGAATATGTAATCTATTTTGCTCAATTACTTCAGTTGTCCAGAGGAATTTATTATTTGCCAACAATCACGGCTAATTTTTTTTCTTTTCTAATAATTTTCTATGAGAATTATTGTCACCTTTTCGGAGATTTATATAGAGAATTTCGTAAATATAGAAGATGGATTGTTTCTTATCCGCAAATTTGAATATCAAATTTGAAGAAGAACTATTTGTTGGTTCAGATATTAAAAAAAACAAAAAAACAAAAAAAAAAAACTTATGAGGATCTTTATCAAACGCGAAAACCTGTTCAAAAAAGTAATAAAACAAAATTAGTCAAGTCATTGGTTCCCCACGAGCTTTAATTGCAAATCAAAAACTCATATCTCTAATTTTATTTAAACTTATGTTACCTAGCAATTATAGAGGTAAGAAGGAATTTCCTTGAAGCATACAAAGATATAAAAAGACAAAGTTAATAACAAAACAAAAAAAAAAACCTATCCATTTGAATTTTTTTGTTGCACACGTCGAATGAAAATATTCTTTTACGGGACTAAAAACAAAAGTTTCAAATATTTTGTGTTTGGCTTTTCGAACTTGTGTGTGAAGGTGCACGAATCTCTCAGCTGCATTTTCTGACATCTGGCGCTTAGCAAGTCGTCGCACGAAGCGCCTCAATTACGTAAAGAGTCACAGGGGCTGCCTTTGATCAATGCTTTCCATGTACAGATGCTACATGTCTTCCGCGGATGGGTTTAAATTGATGTCTTTCTTGGTCGGAATAAATGGATGAACTTTTGATAGTAAATCCGATCCAAAGAAGATATGTTTCAAAATGCGTTGCTTCTACATCTTCCGCCAACTTATAGTGATTGTGATACTCTTAAAATTTTTTTAAGAACGTAAATCAAATAACAAATTTTTGATTTGTTAGACACTTTCTTCTTTGTCTCTCTCTCTTGTTTTTGTTTTTCTTGTTTGTATGAACTTATCACTCGAAAACGGTTGAACGATTTTCGATGCGTTGTTAATTTACAGTCCAGCTTAAAGCATAAACACATTTACAGTAGACTCTCGGATATCTTGAAGTCGAAGGGACGCTAAAAAAAAAATTCGAGTTTTCGAGATAACAAGGTCATAACCAAAACATAAAAACTCACGGGAAAACACATGTTACGATAGTTAACAAAAAGTCTAAATACAGCAATGATAATTTTAATTTTTAAAAGTAGTCGAAAATAATTGAAAAGAATCAGTAAAATACAATGAACTGACATTGCTAGAATTTCTTAAAAAATACCTCTATTTGCTTCGACACAACTAAACGGCGATTTTTCCGGAAAAATTCATTTTTTACGTCTAAAAATATTCGACATAACAAGGTTTTGAGTGAAAACTCTTCGACATAAGAATTAAAATTAACATTAGGTGAATATGAAATATCAAGGGGAAAAATAATTTCAAGATTTTCGAGATATCGAGAGTCTACTGTATTTTGTTCTCCATCTGTCAAAAAATATCCGGAAAAATTCATTTTTTACGTCTAAAAATATTCGTCATAACAAGGTTTTGAGTGAAAACTCTTTAGACATAAGAATTAAATTTAACATTAGGTGAATATGAAATATCAAGGGGAAAAATAATTTCAAGATTTTCGAGATATCGAAGTTCGAGATATCGAGAGTCTACTGTATTTTGTTCTCCATCTCTCAAAAAATAATCCCCGAAATTCCTCGCTAAAAATGGCTGGGCTGATTTCTTTAATATTTGGTACGATCTCATTATTTATGGTTCCACTTAAAAAATGGCCTCCCGTCCTCTTTCTAGTCCCCAAAACTGACTTCACAGCGCCGCACGCGATGGAATAAAACAAGAAAAGCAAGATTTTATAGAAAGTAAGCTTTAAATTCTTCAAGGGCTTCTTGTAATATCATCCCTATCAGTATAGCATTCAAAGATGGCGTTTACTACTACTGTGGTATTCTTACGTATGGATTTTAAAATTATATGGATCATAATTATTTCATTTATATGTTGTTTTTTTTTAAATTATTTCCACTTATAAGTCTTTAGTTTGGAAATACAAGTTGTTACAGAATAATGCTTCTCTTTTAAATAATTCATGAAATAATATTCAATCAAATCCTGTTTTCGCCAGTTGATTTAAGAATACAATGTTCCACCACCAAAAAAAAAAAAAATTGTAAAACACACTAAAGAAATAATTTCACCATTACTTACAATTTAAAAAAAAAAATTTTTGATCAGTCGTCGATTAACTTCCTTGTTAGTAATTATCAATTAATTTTAGTGAAAATTCATTAGCAAATTTCCATTCAATTAGAGTGTCCTTGTCATGTATTTTTCTGATTATTAATTTCGTAATTATGTTAATTACTATAATTAGTATAATTAACTCAATTCAGTAAAAAAAAATCTCAAAATTGATTGAATTAATAGGAATTATATTTGCTTATTAAATTGATTTGTTCTAAAGCAATTATATAAATAAAATAAAAGCCATTAAGAACCTTAATCCATTTAACTTTCGCATTAATTGAATAAATACTGAGTTCAAGTACAGTAAAAATAGCCCCGAGTCAGTATGGCGCCAGATTAAACAAAACCCCATTATCTCATCCCGAGTTAAATTTCTGGTAAGATCTAATAAAAAAGAAAAACTGAATCCTGGCAGTGAATAGAATATGCAAACTACATTCCAACAAACCGTCTAAAAGATTCCGCTGAGCAGACAGCTACGATTCTGCGCCATTACGCCGTGAGATGTCATCATTTTCTATTCCAAAAACCTAAGGCTAAGTGAAGGGTGTGTAAAGTGTCTTGCGGAGCAACGAGACAAGCACGCAGAGGGCGGTGCTAGAGAAGGAAGAGCTACATTTCCTGCGATGCCGAGAGCACTCGTTCTGCTGGCGAAGACAAGACAACAACGGCGCAGGACAATTGCTCTAATGTCGACGGAGAAAAAGCCTGCAATTAGTTGCATGTACTTTTATCATTAAAAGCTGAGAAGTTGACACAAGTCTTCTGCACAGGAAAATCTACATTGCTGGCTTGTAATAAATGCTGACGACCCTTATTGTTCCCGCCTTCTCAGAATGGGCTCGAGCAAATTTCGAGTTAATATAGTTCTCGTCAGGCGAGCGAAGGCGAAAACAATGGATGAAACGAACCGCCTCGGAATTCGCTGATCTATTAGAAGAATCCACGAACAAAAAGACAAGGAAATACGTAGCCGATAATAAATGAGTGCGTAATAAATAAAAAGGAATAGAAATAAATATTTAATGTAGAAGAGGACTTTTACTGAGCATTTCACTTCAACATTTTTCGGTTTGTCCATTTGTCTGTCTGTCCGTACGTGCATCACTCTAAACGGGTTAAAAATTGTTACGTTGATTATTTGTGGTCCAATTTAAAAAAAAAGGCACATTTATTTCCACTCCTTAAAAAAGATCTTCGAAATCCTCGCTTAAACGCTTGGACTGACATCTTTAAAAATTGAAAAAGAATTTTTAGTCTTATTTACTTAAAATAAAAAAGCACAACTATTTTAGTCTCAACCCCAGCAATCTTCCCCTTCCCTAAACTCTAAATGCTCAATCCCTACTATGCGATGGAATGCACAGGTTTTGCCTGATTAGTCTCGTATATAGTTTTCCAGATCTATCCGTCTGTGTTTAACGTAACGCTCTCTTCCTGTGTTTAGAAAATAATTTTAATTTCCTGTGAAAATAGAAATAACTTCTTCAATGAAACGTCCGCGGCAGGAATCGAACCTACAATCTTCTGATCCAAACTCAGATGACTTATCCATTAGGCCACGTGGACTACATTTGTATTATTTGTTTAATAATTTTCATTTATTCATCGTCCATCCAAACCATTTTCTTAAATAGAAATTATTATACAGTTTTTCCAGAGCTGTCTGTCTGTGTGTAACGTAACGCACTCCCCCTGTGTGAAACGGAGGAGAACTGCCTTGAAAATTTCACATGTACGACTATTTATACGGCAGGTCTATTTGTGTGGACCAGCATTCGTAATCGTGAGAGGTTTTTTGAGCAAGGCGATATTTTCTCATGGCCAGCTTTATGTTGCTTTGTCGAGTTCACGAAACAGAGACAACATCAAAGCACTCATCAAAACAACAACAATACAAAAAACAAAACAAAAAAAACCCCCGATGGTCAAGGTCATTTATTAAATGATGCTCGAACTTTCACCGGCTTTATAATCAAGCCTTCCAATAAATAAATTTATTTATGTTCCTAGCAATGCATTCATTTTAATTTGCTATCAGTCATATCGAGGGCTCTATGGCATAAAGGCCTAAGTGACATTTTTGTAAAAATTGAGTTACATGTCTTAAGTGAAATCCGAGAACCATATCTTTCATATGAAAAAGAGACCTAACTGAAAATTTCATTGTAACTGGTAGAATTCTACTTCCATAAAAAGCTACTTCCATAGAACTGCAAGGCAATACAAACATAAAACCCTTAATAACTCGGAATGGAGATTTTGTCACTTAGGCCTTTATGTCATAGAGCCCTCGATATATATCTCGGGCAAATACTCTATCTAAACTGAAAGACGTCACTTTGTTATCCCGCCATTGTTGACGTATAGGCTAGTATTGAATAACAATGATGTAAGGATAATGAATTGCAGGAGATTTATCTTAATTCACCAAGTAGGTAATGATTTGTTACCATCTATGCTAATTTTTGTGAAGTTACAAAGCTGTCAAATCCTATAAAAGGATGCCATCCAATAGTAGCCGAATTATTTGGTTCGAAAAAGGTTTTTCGAAAAAGTCACATATCTCCAGGTTTGGATAAAATTTTGAACTGGTAGATAAACTTAAATACGAAATTACATGCAAATTATCCCTACAGTGAAATCGAACTGATTTTTTTCTTATGTACAAAGTCATAAGTAAGGTTGGCCAAAACAAATTTAATTTGTCTTTTTCTTAGCATGAGAACGAGAAACGGAAAGAAAGAAAAATGGAATTCTCTGAACAATTTTTTTTTTTTAGAATGAATGTAAGTGTTATTTTCTATCTTAATATAAAGGATATAAATCCTTTACAAAAAAAAATGCAGAAGAAAACGTTGAGAAGAAAACGTTTTGATTGATTCAGCATGCAATAATATTATTATTCCACTTTTTCTGCTTTGTTTATTGTACATGTATATATATTTATTCACTTCACCTGGTGCATATATATTTATTTTCCGGCTTTTACTGGAGATCGCGAACTCAGTCAATTGTAGTAAGTTACAAATGAGTTAGGTATGCACTCAGTTTTCCTTCGCGTAGAGGGGAATGGGCGTGCAGAACTGAGGTAATGTGGCCGAGGAAAGGAGAGCGAAGACAAAAATAATCGTAATTATGTTCTAAGTTTGGGGTTTGGTTCTCAAATGGGTTTGGAGGTGGGAGGCGGACGATCCGCGCTAGGCAGATTTTCTCGGGGTTCTCCCATTTCCCCTGCTTCCACCATTTTTTCTCTCCGTCTGGATACCGTATTTCCGTTGGTCGCGGTGCTCGGCTTCCATACCACTCACACTCAACCGTCCGACTGTTTCAAAGCGACGCACGTGCAAACAGACATACAGAAAAACAAAAAAGATTGAAATTGAAATAATGAGATTTAAGCATGTTCAGTAATAATACATACCGATGATAAATGTTAACAATTTGAAGCAAATAACAACCCATTTTTTTATTATTTTACTTCTTTTGTTTACTAATTACATAAAAGAGAGGCAAAAAAAAAATTGGGGCTTGAGGATCGTTGTTTGAGCCTGCAATGGGTCCAAATTATCGTGAGATGGAATTGTCACTGGAGTTGGTTATTCTATTCCAATTTCAACAATGGAAATGTTGATGATAAAGCTGATAGTAGATTTACAGGAAAATCAAGTGAAGTTAACATAGAAAAAGTTAAAAATAAATGTTAACAAATTGCAATGTTATTGACACAAGAAGTAGTTATTACTGATTACATACCTCTAAAATATTAAAATGTTTTTGAATTAAAACTAATTTTCAGGCCTTAACTTTCTTTCGATGATTGAAACATTATTGTTTATATCTCCCACGGTTGACTTAAGAAATCCTTAAGTTAAGAAATCCTCTGAACATTATTTGTGTGTGTTTTTGAATTAAAAGCTTTTTCAATAAAGCAACAGGTTGAGAAACTTCTGCGCAATCTCTCCACAGTCTAAGCAAAGGCTTCGGATGTAATCGTAGCTGTTCTTTTTTTTTTCAACTCCGATCTCATTTACAGGATATTTGGCTTTTAGGGACTAATTAAACCAATCCTCTCAAACCAGTTTTCCAACAAAATATTTGCTTAAATACTAATTCATCGGGGAATAATAGACTTCGCCAAAAATAATCAATGTCGTGGAAAACGTTTTTTTTTTCCACTCTCGCGTCTGATTAATCCCAAGAAAAAGAGAGAATCGAAAAAAAAATTCCTTTTCAGAAGTAAATGAATATTTCTCATTAATTAGTTATGTGACTTACGAGGATTATGAGCTTCATTAGAAAGATGGAACGACGACACCCACCCACACACTCCAAGAGAAAGAAAATGTAAACAAACGAAAGATAAGGTAAATGTAATGTAACTTAATTATATGACACAGAGGGAAAAAAAAACCCAGGAGGAACGCCTTGTTATGCTTCGAAGTAAAAAAAAAAAAAACCTAATTCGTAAATTTTATCTTGGAAAACTCTCTTTAATCTTCTACCACCCATTGAACAGCTTCCATTTTCTTGTGAGACCGTCTTTTCCTAGGTATCGCTAGCAGTGTTATTTCACCTGCTGCAAATCAATATCCCCTGTTAATTATTCGCTCACTCTGTCGCAATGGTAACTTTTAGTTTCCCCCGCTCTCGGTTGGCGGCGAATTTTCGTAAAAACTTAATAGAATTACAAAAGGAAATGGCGGCATCGACATTTACGGAGATCATTACTCCATATTAAGAATGGCGGGCTTCGGCTTCATCGAAGAGGAGCAAATTATTTCTTCTCATACATTATCATTAGCAGCTGTCATAAATTAAAATGTTGACAGGGCTGACGAGGCTCCAGCCGCATAAAGCTGATTGCAATGAATAGCAGGGTTCCTCTTCAATAAACGACTGTTAACAGCGTCGCTATTAAAGACAGCCCAGGGAGCTCTCCATTGTAATAATGTCCTTATTGATTCGCAAACTTAATTTAAGACAAAAAAAAAAAAAAATCAGGGATTTTTCAATGATCCTATTAGATACATTTGTCTTCCAGTTCGTAAACGTCTTTCTGCGGATTGGTTAAGACGTGATTAAAGACATTTAACTTAACTAGCCAATGTAAAGCAGTTATCAAGATTAAGTTGACGTTTAAAATGTACACTGGGTGAAGTGAAAATTAAAGCTCGAAGACTAAGATTCCACGATTTTAAAACAATCGAGAATCGAACGTAAGTTCATCAAAGATTCTTCAACGTTTCTTCTACCAAACCAAGCAGAACCTCGCGACAGTAGCTTGTACTTAATATAAGTAGAACAGATATAAGATTGACAATGAAATTCATCCATTTATAACCTGCTGAGCTCATGACATCAGGGTAAAACTACTGATGGAGCAGTCTTTCCCTGAAACAAATATCTTTTGTTTACGGAAGATGGTTGAAACTAGAAGAAACATTAGCAGACTCTATTAAGAACCAAATAAGAAAGGAAAGTTGTTTATCAAAATAAAATAAAAACAAAAACAAATTATTGCATAAGGGTTTCTGAATTATGAAAAAGTATATGGGAAAGACAATAGTCTATAACACAGCGTTGCCTGCTGGATTATTCTGTGTAATTTTAAAACTGTATACACAAGAATTAAAATATTTTAAAAATGTAAGAATTCATGAACGTTTCGTAATTTGTAGAGATTTTATCCTCAGCATCTCGAGTGACTGAAGTTTAGTGTGTGTTAGATGAAAGTAGATGAATTAATTCTTAGACACACAATAGACGTAAAAATATATTTTTAATTAAAATATTTTCACCCTTTCTTTCTGAGCCATTATTCAGAGGCTCAGAAGACAAAGAAGGATTCATTTGAACACGGCGCTATGAAGAAAGCATTTTAATGTTATCATACCGAATGATAGAATATTTTTATATTTAATTTCTGATTTTATTTTTGTTCGAGGATCCTAAATCTTCTCTGAAGAGATCTTTTATAGTTAAACTTTTACAAACATTAATGAAGAGATAACAAAGTTAAGATTTAAAAAAAAAATAATAATTGGTGTAAATAACTTTCTATTAAAAAAAAGTATTAATGAGAAGCTAATAATAATGATAAGCAATAATTAATATAAAAAAATTGTGCATAATTTATTAAATATTTTTTTCAATGATCATTTCGTTATATTTCAGTTGTAAAAATTCTGAATAGAGTTTATAAGATAGAGATGTAGTTTACTAAGTACATTTAATTATTTTAATTTTTACGAAGAAATACTAATTATAATTAATACTTACAATTAATACTTACTTACTTTTGTTAAGTTTATAATTTACGTCTAAAAGCAACCAATAAAATATCATAATGATATTTATTTTTATATCACTTAAAATAAAATGATGCTTCAATGAACTACACAAAATTAATTCAACCCAAAACTAGTTGATGGCGTGCCAGCTTTAAATGAATTACTTACGTACATAATAAAAGAATAAGATAAAAAAAAAACAACATTATTTAAATTAATAGTTAAATTAGAAATGAGTAGATTTTTGCAAAAGCGATAAATGCGAAGTACCTCTAATTTCCCTAAAGAGTATATTAATTTATTTATCTATAATAATTAGGTTTTGAATCTGCGACAAACTGCAAAATGTGCTCAAAATATGAATTATTTTATTTTTACTTTTAAATGAAAAATCCAGACATTAATGTCTAGACACTACGATGCAACTTTCAATAGTTCACGGAATTTCGCAAATGAACGATGATTTGCTTTCACTGATTGGAATTTGCGTTTTAATTCTAATGGGACAAATATTTACCTCTTTAAATGGTCTCCTAGTCTTCATCAAGAACACTTAGCAGAACAAGAATACAGATTAACACTTCAAAATGTAAGTTAAATTTATCAGTTTCGTTTAAGAGCAATGCATTAGTAACACAGCTAAGATGGAAAAAGATTAATTATGGAAAAAGAATACATATAACAACAAACTCAAAGGGCGGAAATCATAATGACATCACAATAAAAAACATTCTATAATTTAATCCTTTATAAGCTAAGCGTTTCCTAGCGGGGATTAAATGATTGATATTTTTTATTCTTAATTTATATAGTATTGTTTTTAATATGGAGGGCCGTTATCTTGTTGATTTTTATTTTCTTGATATGTTTCTTGAGATCAGTGAGCTGTTAGATACTGGGCGAATCCAGCTGATGATGGTTACGAAGCCAGAAACCGCTCTCCTGGACTCCTTGTATCAAAAAATACTACAAAAAAATTTATGTGCGTGTATGATTTTTCTTGTGACATCAGAAACATTAAGGGTAGTATGCTTCAAGTTCTTTTCAAACTTTTTGTTTTAGAAGGTTACATGCATTTTTCAACCCAATATTTACTCAACGAATAAGAAAAGTTTTAAAGCCGTTTAAGTCTTAACAAAAGTTTTATAAATTTTGCAAAAATATTCAAAATTTCTTAAAAACAGTTTTAAGGGTATCTGGAATCCACCGAAAAAATATAGCTGTAAAAAGATCTTTCCATCACAGTAATACAATATTATGTTGTTAGAAATGGCAAAGTGGAACATCCTCTCACCGCATCTGAACATATAGGAGGCACAATATTCACAGAGCGTGGTTATATAACAGTGGTGGCCAAACTTGCTTAACTCAAGAATTAACACGATAAGACTTCAGATGTTTGAGAGCCGCAAGGCATTGACAAATATTACATATACCCGTTTTTATTGTTGCGGGCATGCTTTGTTACAAAAAATTATATATCTATTTAAGAAATATACGGAGGCCTATATAAAAATATTTACAGAGATAGTAACTACAGATAGTTTTTAAACTATTAATTTTTATTAGTAGTTTAAAAACTACCTGTAAATATTACTAAAGACCAAATAAATTCTTCGTACTAATATTTAAAAACAATAACTTTAATACTGAAAAATCCCTACATAACCCGGATATTTCGAAGGATTAATCATCCTTCTTCTTCAGCCTCCTGTAAATATTTTTTTATATTTTATTATTATTAATTTGTAATAGTTTCAGTAATCATATCTACCAAAGGTTTTCATTTTACATTTTTTTCCCTCAGTTTATATCCGATAAATAATCATAAACTTGAAATTTTTTATTTATCTTTTATGTTATTTTTGATGCGAAAAAAAATTCAGCCATTATATTTCCGCGAGCCGCATATTAAGTCAAAGAGCCGCCTAGCGGTTTGGCTATCCCTGTTATTTAAGCCGTAGCTGTAATCACATTAACTTTATAATTGTTTTTCTCAAGGAGCTAAAACTACTATTAAACTGGAATTCCATCCGACTGTCGAAACAGGGTTAAACGATTATTATTCTACAAATACTTGCCATTGAAAATCATAGATCCAAAATTAGTTCCACTTAAATAAATACAAAGAAATTCGGATATTTATGATTCAAAATACTTTAAAGGATATTTCGAAATATAGAAATTCAGTCTTTTAATACCTTTATATTTTTTTTTACTTAGCTAAAACATTTATCATGTTTATCATGTATAAACCAAAAAAGAAAGAAAGACGATAAAATGATATTTCCAAAGACAACTTAATTAATTATTACTGAAAAACAGATTTGAGAAACCCAAGAATGATCGAAAACATTACTTTATTTTAATCGAGCAATTTAGGCAAAATGGTATGGAATATTTATCCTGGTGGAATACAACTGTGAAATATGAGATGACTATCACTCTAAGGACTGATCCGTCATAGCTCTCAATCAAGTACAACTAGAGAACTCTGATGTGATTATGTCATGAATATAATAGAAAAAGCTTGTTATTGAAAAATTTTGGTAGAACTTTTGGTGGACTGTAGTCATTGTTCTCTTGCACCATCAAAAACTAACCAATTAAATAAAAGCTCTCCTTGGCCTGATGAAAATTAGTTAATTAGGACTTGGACTAAGTTCCTACTTGATATTATGGATTGAAAATATATAACTTACAAATTCAGTGACAGCTGCATTTTGAGCTTTGCCTTCATAACTATTTGATCAGAACAATGCTAGAAGTGTCTTATAATATAAGTGTACCTCTTGTGTTTTATACAGCAGTACTATTAGTACTTACATTCGTAACTGCAACACAAGTTTATCCCATAAATGCTCAATAGAACTCAAGATTCAAGAATGAGAAATTCTTTGATATATATAAAAAAAATCGATTTCTTTTTTATAATGGATCACTTCTAAAAGTTATTTAAAATCAACTATAACTTGATGGAGATGATGATAACAGAATTAATGTTTCACACCACAATAATAATTACCTTTTCTTTTTAGGGATAATAAGAGGGATCCGGTCATGCCTAGCAAAACATCGCACACCCACTGAAAATTTCGAAGGACTACTATCTAAATATTTTTCTAAGCAGTGTGAACCGAGAACAGAGAAAAATATAATTAACATAGGTGGCTTTGTTTACAGAGAACACAAACAGACTCTCTAAGTACAACAAACGATTTTTATGTTAACTTTCATTTTTTTTTTATTCTAGTGCTGTTATTATGACCATCAGAGGTTCTCGAGTGGACGAACTCATTTTGATAGATTCTCCTTTATCAAAGTAGTTCATGAAGAAAAATGTAACAAAACATAATAATAATAATTCTTCAACACTTTTTTTTTTTTATACTTGGCAATATGTGCTTTGGTCCTTGACCCGCCATATTGTCTTTGCTGAGGAAACCCATGGTTTGAAACTTTTACGATATAATAATAATAATAATAGTATGTTTTGCTCTTTTTTTTTACTTTACAAATAAAGAAGAGCCGCCATTAAAAATATCCAAAGCGAACTTTCTTTCAAGTGAAATCTGCAGTCGATGTCTAAACATGTTATTCAACATAATAAAATAAAAAAAAGATATAAAAATGATCCTTTGACGGATACTTTCTTACTGTTAGGGCAAAGTAATAATGAACTTTAGTTTTTACTAATCATTGTTAGCAATCTAAAAGCAGAAAAACGAGGGACGGATTGCTGTTATGTGTGCACCTACAGCAGTACAAAAAAAAAAGAAATATTCATACAAGATCTTGAAATTCACTTTCTCTAAAACAATATCTTCCAAATAGCGGTATGAAACGCGTTCGGCTTTATTTTGTTCACAGTTCTATTATGATTAACTCAGCTACATTCTTACTTAATTGGTGAGAAAACGCCAGACGTTCGGAGAATAAGGGGAAATCACAGATATTTTTGAAATTAAAGATTAAGGATCGAGCAATTGTCCTGCTATTTTTCACAGTGTTATTCCACAATGTTAGTTTAAAAAGTAAGTTTAAAAATCAATTGGAGCTTTCTTGTAATCAAAAATTTCTAATATCGAAAAAAACCATCATTTCGATATGAATGTTAAGGGGCTAGAAATACGACTAAGTGGTCATTACTTAGTAGTAGTTACAAATACTTAATCACGCAAGTAATTTTAACTTTTCATCCCTGTTCTTTCTGTAACTGAAATGAAAAAAAAATGAGAAATATTTAATGGGCTCCCTAGATCTTCGGACTGTGTATCATGGTCTGCCCTTCAAGGTTAGAAATCTTGTTTATCATTAGTAACAACCACAACAACAACAACAACAATAATAATAATAATTACAAAGTCTTAAAATAAATAAACAATCATTCCAAAAAGCATTTTTTTCCTATCGATTTATTACAGCATCATCCATTGTGGATTTTATACAATAAATAAAAGTATTTAGTGACTGCTTTACAAATTTACAGATGTTAAAACAATAAAGACAGTTTTAGTAAACTTTGAGCCTGAAACAAAAACATTTGCTAGAAATACTTTCAGTTATGCAAAGGGTATTTTTCCGAGACAACATCAATGGAAAATACAAAAATCTTAAGAGATTCTGAAATGAATGCTTTTGATGAAACTAGCAACAACAGTACATTTGTAATAACTCAAGACAACTTATTTCATTACAAAATGGGTTTTGAAAATAACGAATTCAAGAGTAATAAGTTATTACGATATTTTACAGAAATCTTTCATAAAAGTCATGGAAGAACCATTGATAGGTTAGTAACAAAAAAATAAAATAAAACTTGTGTTATTGATACTAAACTATGAACAATTCTAGAAGGGTTATTTGAGACCAAATTTCAAAGAACATTTATGCCACTCCTCACAAAATCCTTTAAGAACCAACTTTTTATCTGCATATATTGTTTTTTTTCTGTATATATAGTTTTTTAATGTGCTCCTTCAAGAGTTAAGTGCAAGGGCATGAAAATACTTTTCGAAATCTAGGTCTCAATACACCTCTTATGTAGATACCATCCCTAAAATACTAATAATACTAAAATTTAAAATGGTGGCAAAGCCAGAACACCAATTATACATAAAATAAAATTGCTCCACAAACTAATCTAAATTTGGACTTGGATTTTTTATTGGCTAAATCTTGACGCTGAAATTGGGAGCTGTAGGGTTTCGCATCTTCCTTTTGCTTCGCTTCGTCTTGTTTTTGATTTTCGTGGTCTTAGTCTTCAGTTTAACCACAACTGGAGGCTTAGAATGGATTTGCCTACATCTCGTTGGGATAATCTTCCCTTGCTGAAAAAATAAACAGAATGCATTTAAACATCTTCGTCTCCTGTTTCATCTTCAGAAACAAATGCAAAAAATAAAAGTTGAACAGAAATATGGCGAAGCAAAAAGACTCAGCAAATAACTTTCTCAGGTTATAATTTGTGAAGACAGATCGTATTAGAAGACCTAAGCACAGTCAAAAAAAGGAACAAGATGTATCTTAAGCTGAGAGTCTAAGACATCACGGAATTTTCAAGAGAAGTTTTCTGTAATCTTGAGTTTTACAAATTCATACTTCTTCTAAGAAAGATATATCAGAGATTGCTCTGTTATTGCAGAAACTGGCATGATGAAATACTAAACCTCTGGCTAACTTTAGTATTTTTGCAGAAACGAGTGATAGCACAACAAGAAAGCATCAAGGAATTGCTGCAAAGATTTGTTTTTATGATTTCTCTTGTTCTTAAGCTTACAAAGTATTATATTTCTTTTTTGGAGTATGATTCCATTCTCCCCTTTTACACCATCCGGATGATTATTTCACTAATTGCTGTAAAATGTTACGACATATAAAAGAATACGAAAGAAAAATGAGAAAGGCTAGCAGCTAACGAAATATTAAGTAAAAAGAACCTCAATAATAGCCATCCATTATTATTCAAGAATTCAATATCTGCAAATCTGAATATTCCAGACTGTGCAATGATATGGTGCCCCTCTGATTTATACTAGACACTGTGCAAGTGATACTGAGAATAACCTAACTGGTTATTATATATATACAGGGTGATTCACGAAGATATGCAGAAACCTTCGGGAGCTCATTCTACATGCAAAAGTAAAGAAAAAAAGTTATATAAACATAGGTTCGGAAATGCTTCCGTATCGAGTTACGGCTAGCGAAAGATTTCGCGCATAATGTAGTACCCTGGGTGAAATGAAGACTTGCTGGAAGTCTGGGAAGGTAAATTAAGGGGCGAAATCAGTGGTTTCTTACGGTTGTTGACCTGAAAAATCGAAGGAAACATATATCTCCCAGTGGTGTGAAGCTTATCCCACGCGGAACCTACAAAAAAGTTGGCAATACAATAATAGCTGTTCAACAATAACGTGAATTGCATTGTTTTGATTTATTGTGAGAGCTAACAACTGAGGTGTAGTCCATGTGCGTATTGTTGTACTACATTATGGGCGAAATCTTTCGCTAGCCGTAACTCGATACCGAAGCATTTCCGGACCTATGTTTATATAACTTTTTTTCTTTACTTTTACATGTAGAATGAGCTCCCGAAGTTTCTGCATATCTTCGTGAATCACCCTGCGTATATATATTTATATACGTTAGAATATACTATATTCTAACATCTACCAGAAAACTACGTTTATTATCACCATCAGATATAAGCTCATGTCGAGAAAAGATGAATGCGCAAAAAACAATAGAGATAACACGGCACAAGACGTTCAGTGTTTCTTTCCTTAAGTTACAATTATTTAGAAATTACAATTATTTAGAAACACGAGATGAAATTGGAATTTTAACCCAGATATCCAATAGATACTTTGATCTAAACTCATTTTAAATGAAATATAATTTAGATGATTCATAAAATTGTTGCTTCATCAAGTATCTTGAAAACTGAAAAATATTCAATAATTACAAGGATATTGAGAGCAGAATATCACAGAGACATTTTGGGAGTAGCATGGTTTGAACGAATTGAGAAAAATCGAGAATTTTTTTCTCTTCCGTATATTGTAATGGATATAGTTAGGGGACATCCATTAATTAAGTGAGGTCAAAAGGGGGAGGAGGGGATCCGGCAAAATCTCACCAAATCTCACCAAGGGGGAGGGAGGGGTCAACGAAAATCTCACATAAACTTTTTCATTCAGAGAAAATATATATCATAGCAAGATTTCCGTTTTTTTTTGGTTGTTAAAATTTTTGAAATCTCACCAAGGGGGAGGGGGGGGGGTGCAAATTTTTTAAAACACCTCACGTAATTAATGGACGTCTCCTTATCCATTTATTCAATCTATCTCGTTTTATAACTTATAAAATTTTGGTTACTAAAGTAAGCGATAAGGAAGTCATTTTGTTCTATTAGCTACATTATTCCAACGTAGATGACTTATTTTCCTTCGCCGTTTTTTAATTTTATTATCCAAGAATTGGAAAATTAGTTTCTATTTGAAAATAACCTCAAATGGCTACATTAAAAAAATATTTCGTATACGCTCAATCGTAGAAATGCAACAAGTCCCTGAAAGAACTTGAAGGTTAATTTCCTAATTTTTGTTTGTTAATCAGTCTGTTAATCACTAAGTCATTAGACAACGTGCTCTCCAGTATTTTTCTATAAGACCATTAAGATGAGAAAGAGCAGAACATTCATCAATATGAGCAGCAGTCATATTTTATCCAGAAGAATATAAAATACATACAGGAGAAATAACAATATTAAGACGATATAAATGGGTACATAAACAATCGTGCCCAGTCCAAAATCTAAAAGTAGCCACTGCAGCTGCACGGGGGCATCAGGAACATGGTGAGAGTTAGTAGTAAGGACACTCCAAGATTTAGTCCGTGATAATTGTGTAGCCTTTGCACAAAAAGAACGCTTGAAGATTCTTTTAGTCTCTAATTTTGAGGAATGGAAAGATAAATTTCTATCAAATTTCTGTGTTATACAACATCCTCTTTTTGCAAGAAAGTCTGCTTTTTCGTTCCCGTCCCCACCACAGTGGGAAGGTATCCACTGAAAGGATACCTTAAGCTGGATTCCCTTTAGAAGAGACCTACATTGATGAACACGGGGACTTATACTCTAAATTACTGTAGAAGAAAGAGCCTGCAAGGCAGAGGTTGAATCAGAGAGGATTACAGCTGAAGAATTTTGCCGAATGAAAAGCTGCTGGAGAGTAACATAAATTGCTTCCAGTTCTATCAAAATGAGTCGTAAAATTACCAACAGGTAGATAAAAACAGAAAAGTTCACAGAAAATATCTGCACCAGCCCCTTGAGCAAAATCTAAAAGGGACACATCTGCATAAATGTGTAACCAATTTTGAGTAGGATCTTAAATAATGTCAAGTGCAATTACTCGGAGTGCTTCGGGACAGTAATCTGACTTTTTTACTTGATAATTTAAGTCCAATCTTATGTCAAGATCTTTAAAATCAATAGGATTGACGTAAGAGAGTGATTCAATGTGTGTATTGTTAATCATTTGATAGCAGTCGATATCTTGTATACCTTGGATAAAACGCTTTCGGTTTCTAAATTTTGTTCTTGTTTATACAGTAAAACCTCGTTAAGTCGTCACCCGGATAAGTCGTCACTCCGCTTAAGTCGTCGTTTTCCTTTGGTCCCGACAAGATTTCATATACAATAATGTAAAATAACCCTCCTTTACCCGTCACCAAATTTAATTCTACTCCGGATAACTCATCACCCTCAACAATGGCCAAAAGCATCTTTCTTCTCCATTTTGCATGCCATCACGTTGTCTTTTCAGCCCCGCCCCTTCACTTTAAGAAAGCCAAGCCTTTACGGGGAATTTTCGACCACGCCTATCACATCATTTCTTCCTACCCCTTCGGGCTCTTGGAATCTCGCGGCTAATCATTCAAAGCACACTTCTCGATGCGACTCTGTCGAGTGTAGACGTTTTTCTTGACCCTTTTGAGTGTGACTTCATTTCATGGCGAGTAAGGCCCGCTCTAAGGGCTATTTTTTTCTCTTGCAATTTCGTGGTTCGATTACGTTTTTAATATGCAAGGGAAACAAAAACTTACATGGTTATGTTTTAAAGAAAAAAAAGACTTAATTACACTTTTTGAAAAATCAAATGTTTCGAAAACAGCTTTTGCCAAAGAACACCATATTCTCAGGACTACATTAAACGATATTCTTTCATCGAAACAAGTAATTGAAGAAGCTGACTGCAAAGACAAAAGAAAGAGAATGAGGAAATCGAAGTTTGACGAGATCGAGGAGGTTTTAGTTCGATGGCTAAAACATGCCAGATCTCAAAATGTGCCGATTTCTGCCGTGATTCTCAAAGAAAAAGGCATGGAAATTGCTAAGGAGTTGAACTTTGAAGATTTCGGCGGCAGCAATGGTTGGCTGGAACGTTTCAAAGACAGACATTGCCTTTCTTTTAAAACAATTAAAATGTAGTAACTATAAAAAGTGCTTTTTATTTTTTTATTTTCGACTCATTCATTTGCATGTATTGATTTCTGAAAATCTTGTTTTTCTCATCGAATCCTACAGCAATTCTAAAAAATATTGTATTTTCAAAAATGCCCACTCCGCCTAAGTCTTCACTCCGCTTAAGTCGTCAAAAATGTTTGGTCCCTTGAGTGACGACTTAACGAGGTTTTACTGTAATTATAGTTTCTCCAAAAAGGGTTATGTGGAAGCCTAATTAGTCTGTTATAAAGAATAGTAGCATTTTTTTAATCACATTGATCATTGGTTGATTATTTGTCAATAAGTGCATTGCCAGTATAGGAGTAGACTTAGTTCCTCCAGTAATAATATGAAGAGCTTGGTTTTGAAAAATCTCAATGTGTTTTATCAAATTGTCGGAAGCAGAAACTAGCACTTCATTACAATAGTTCAAAACTGATTGGATATACATTTTATAAGTTGTATTTAAAGTCTCTCTATTACATCCCCATTTAATACCAGATAATTTTTTAAGGATAAGGAGTCTTTTCTCGGCTTTAGAGATAATATATTCAACATGTTTGTTCCATGTTAACTTATTATCGAGATCAGCCCAAATATGTTGAAAAATCATTAAGTTGTATAGGTTTACCATGTAAAACAAGTTTAGAAACAAAGGGTTGTCGGTTGAGGGTGAAACGTTGGCTAATAGTTTTATTTATGTTTATTGACATATTATTATTCTTACATCAATATTCAAGTCGTTCTGATGTTAAATTCAAAATGGTATTGAGCTTGCCTTGGTCTTTTTTCACAGAGAACCAAGTCGTCAGCAAATAAAGCCAATTTCGTCAATCCATCTGAGGTTATTAAGTTAGGAAGATCGTTAATAATATTAAACAAAATAGGGCTAATTACAATGCCCTGAGGCAAACCGGTTTCATTTTGCTTAAATTTCGAAGTAGACTCATCAAAACGAGTAGCGCAAAATCGTTGGGAAAGAAAATCTCTAATCCACAGGAGCATCTTGCCATCAACACCCATGTTTTGCAGTTTTTGTGTAGCCCGCAATCTCCACACCCTGTCGAAAGCAGCTTCAAAGTCAACAAACACCGCCAAAACAGAATGGCGGCGCGGCGGTCCATAGCATCTTTTATAGATTGGCTCAAAAAGGCGACCTGTTGACTAGTTGAATGAAACCTTCTAAAACCCGCTTGGGTAGTTGATAAAAGATTATTTGTTTCGATACCAATTAAGACGAGATACTATCATTAACTGTATGATTTTAGATAAAATACAGGTCAGAGCTATAGGTCGATAACTATTTAGATTATCCGGAGGTTTGTTCCTCTTATAAATAGGAATAATAATAGCTTTCTTCCAGATTGCGGGGACTCCGAAATTCCAACTATAATTATATAAAGATAAGAGTACTTAAAGTGCATTATTACCTAGATGTTTCATAAATTCCGAGAAAAAATTATCAGGTCCAGGGCTCTTACCATTTTTTGTTTGTTTAATGGCTTCCCTAAGTTGAAGCATGTCGAAGTCCCTATAGAAGATTTTATATTCATGTTCATTACACTTAGGAGGGCAATGTTCATTAATTTGCCTTCTAATAAATTTCTGTTGTTTCTTCAGATTATTTCTTAACCTTTGTCTTTTAGAATAAAAACAATTAAAAACATTTGAAACTGCTTTATTGTCAGTTAAAGGCTTTCCATCAACTCTAATTGGTTCCTTAATTTTTACATTTGTCTCATGCTTCAGTTTATTTACGTATTTATAAATCTTATTATCGTCCTTTCTATAATCAATCTTTGTAATAAAATCATGAAAACAATTACGTTTTGCTGTTAAATTTCTTTACGCAGAATAGCAACACTCTTTCTCCAATTGTGGATATCCTCTGGACCAGTGCCGTAGCTAGAGGACTGGGGGCCCCGGGGCAGAGCCGGAGGGTGCGGGGCCCTTGACAATCTTTCAACAACCAAAAAAAAAAAAAAAACCACAATCCAATTGCTCGGGGGCCCCGGGGCATTGCCCCGGCTGCCCCGGTGGTAGCTACGGCCCTGCTCTGGACTCTTCGTTAGTTCTGCATTCTTACGAGCTTGGCAGGATTTAGTGTTCAAAGAAACAAGCTTTTCGTTCCAGAATATTTTAAAGTTAGATTGTTTTCCTCTAGGAATCCATCTTTTAGCGCTATTAAGTACAATATTTTGGAATCTAGAGAATGCTTTGTCAATACTTTCATTTGTATCTAAAAAAATTTTAGGCAGATAAAAAGTATATTTGTTTGCTTATCTGTGTTGTTTAACGTCATACAAAGGAAAAAAATCACAGTTTATTTATAAATTGTAATATCCTTCCCTAATACAAACATTACACATTTTCTACTGTACGGAAAAAAATATTTAGTTTGTATTAACTGTTTCAAACTCACACAGATTAGTTCGATTTTCCTGTTCGATTTGGTTGCTATAAGTTGGACTTTACCTTCTCCAGTTTACAGATGATCATTTGTCATGCTGTTCATGATGTTCCGTTTCTGTCCGTCAGATGTCCGTCCAGGCCGGCTTACATCACCCGACTTTTTCTGTAGGTCAAATTGTATATATAAGCTGTTTACAATCTTGCAAGAAATCACTTGCCAACGGCTCGCAGGCGAGCTGAAACCGTTGTTTATGTATATATTTTTTAATGTCTTAAAATTTAACAATTATTAATATGTATGTTGGCCTCTTCATTTTTAAATAGTTCGATTAGTATGCATTGTTAAACTTCGACAGAAATTTTTTGTTTGATTTTTCTGTGACAATTTTCCTATCCTTAACAAGCATATTTCTTGACAACGATCCCTACGGAAAAATTTTAAAATTCAAAAGTTGTATCATGTCTTGTCTGTAGCAAAGTTTCAAAATATTTTATTTATTATTACATAATGTATCAGTTAGTTAAATAATTTGCGACCCCTCAAAACAATGAAACCTATCTACTTGGAGTGGTGGTTTATATTTTGTGCAGATTCTGCTTGAAATCATAACTCATTTAGACAAAAAAAAGTAATTGCTTGAGCAACCACTTCTTGATGTTATTTTGGCGAACTTTAGCTGTAACACACGAGATGGTTAGGGAGTGAATGGTTGCTGCTTCCCCCGAGTGCCACCATCAACGCTTTGATTTGATTTTCCCCTCTCATGGCTATTCTCAATCAACCCACTCAAGCACTCTGTGGCAGACCATCTTCCCCAACAAGCACAATCACCTGCCACCACTCTCTTCCATTTCAAAGCATTAGCTCCACCATCGCGCTTCCAAAACTACAGATACAAGCCACTATCTACCTGCCACTTCGATAAGAACTTTTCTCCCAACACAACTCTGACAATAGATTAGGCCTTCGACACTTCGCCATCAAACGCACCAATGGAGCTTCGGCAAATGCATTCGATAATTTAAGAATTCGTTTGAATTTATGAAAACAGCATCAAATAAATAAA
>JAFIDM010012231.1:50603923-50621965 GCA_023159025.1 Thereuonema tuberculata | reverse complement strand
ATTTAAGAATTCGTTTGAATTTATGAAAACAGCATCAAATAAATAAACAAACAAGAAGTTTCTGAAAGAATTTAAAGTCTTATTTCCTTAAAATGTTTTATATTATTTCCAAACTATTATTACCTTTTTTCTTTCCAAAGTCGTGAAAACCACAAAAAAAAATGTCTATAATTTGTTTAAAATTATAATAATATTATGTGATAAATTTTCAGTTTCTGAAAAAAAAATACCAAGATCTGCCTATTTGTTTTATAAGATTCCTTTGTTCAACTATAAAGAGTGGCCTTAATTAAAGTATTCATAGTATTCAGAACCCTCTAGGGTTCCGTGAAAAAAAATATTAGTTCAAGAATCTGCAATAGCGTGAATTATGGCGCTGTAACAACAAAGCTAAAATAAAAATTCAAATTTTTATATTTGATCTTTCCATACAACTGACTGAGAGAGAAACTGAACTAATGTGCTAGAGGAAATTCTGTCACAGCTCCAAACTCACTCGCGGTTACTGATAATAAAGTTGATTTTTGATGTGGTTTTCGTTGTTCTGGACAAGAAATTGCATTCGATTTGTAGTAAGCTTGATTGCTGACTTCAATATCTCGGGAGGAATGTTTCGCTCATGTGTGTTATGTTAGGCCAGGTTAGGGACACTTCCTCGGTAGATAATGACCTTCAGGTAATCCCACAGTCAAAATCACACGGTGTAGCATAGTGGCACGTTCTTTATTTTGAAAATAAAATTTCAGACTGATTCAAGTTTCAAGTCACTGAAAATGAAAACATAAAAATTTGAAAAAATTCGTCTTAATTATTTATTTGTTGATAATGAATTTCATCTTATATAGCGCCATAATTCACCCTATTGGCAGATTTTGAAACTATAGTTTTTTCTTCCATGGAATCCTTCTACTCGTGCCTGGAATTATGTCCTAATTTCCCCCTTATAATTAGAGCTCAGAGAGCTCTCATTGGGATACAGAATTACGGCCATTTATTATATAAATACTATACACATATATAAACTAGATAAAAAAACTCAGTTAATGTCGTGTAGTGGCCCTGAGCATGCAGCGCTGGGGAATCAATTTTGTGGACTGCGCAAGAAAGGATGGAGACCAAAAAAATAATCATATTAAATTTTTAAAAAATCAGCCCAACCATTTTAACGAGGGACTTCAGATAAAATAGGAGAGACGGAAACAAAAAACAAAGTTCCTAAGTTGAATCATAAATTTTTAGAAATTAAATTAAATTTTTTGAAATTCCGTTCAGCTGCTTTAATGTGATGCGCGTAAAATATTCAAGTGGAATAAATTTCGTAAAATAAATAGAAAAAAAAGTCTTTTTTTTTTTTAGTAAATCGCTCTTAAAAATTTAGTCGTAATCAGTTTCCTCAGTTCTCCGCTAGGTTCGCTGCTAATGCCAATAATGCCTTTGGCTTCTCAGAAGAAAATAAAAAAAAAAATAAAACCGAAAAAAAATATGTATATATGAAAGCAGAACAGATGCATTTTCTAAACATATAATTAAAAACATGAAAAACTATTAAGCCGAAGGCCGATATGCTCTTATCAAAAACAGATCTAGACTCTTGATTAGTAAATGAAATGATGACGTACACAAAATCAATTCCATCATATCTTGGCACAGATGGTTAATTTACGCAGAAACATGATCGATTGATCTAAAATCAGTTCGATAAAGTCATTTGCAAAATAAAAATGATCCATGAAATGCTAATCGCAACAACGCCATGTGCTGAGTTCAATTCCTTACTGAAATTACTGGAAATCAATGGTAGGCCATCTAATGACTGTTGGATTTCTTATAAAAAACAAAAAAACAAAGGAAAATAAAGTTAGAATAGGAATATGTCTCATTCACAAAAGATTTTCATGTCTATTTTTGATTTTTGTTTTTCTCTAATCAAATGAAAAATTTAAAGGGCAGTGGTTCTCAAACTTTTCACTGTCAGGAATCTCTTTCCTTTGTTATAATGGTTCTTCCTAAAATCGATATTTTCATATAATAGACATAAGAACAAACAGTTTTTTCGTAAAGTGTCTATTAATCTTAAAGGAATTAAAAAAAAATGTAAAAAGGAAAAAAAAAATACCCAAAACAAGTGAATAAAATTTTGTGCTAAAGCATAAATTTAGAGGCGACCGATAATAATAAAAAAAAATAAAAATTATAATAAAGAAAGGAAAAATAAATAAAATAGGGGTAAAAAAAAACTATTAGGAAAATAAGAAAATCCACGGGGCCATTAAAAAAAAAAATGATTACGAGCAAAAAAAAAAAAAAAAACCTAGTAGATACTGATTCTTACCGACAACATTGAGCATACGAGTCTGAGAACTTGCCGATCACGCTATAGCTAATAACTGAAATGAAATGGTTGAATTTCCGATATTTAAGCTAACTACTCGGCTACCCGTCGCTTCGCTCTGGAAGCCTCCGCATATGTAACGGAAAACAACTTTTTATTTATTAAAAAAAACCACACACACAAATTACATCAAGTAAACTAAAACTAAAATTTTTAAAAAGTATTTTTTTTTAAATTTAATTTCTGATGTTTATATTCTGTATATCCACGATTGCTTTTAGAACCAGCGTGTGAATCATATATCTATGATACATTTTTTTTTTTTTTTTGGAGATTAGATTGTTCTCGTGGTCTAATGGCTAAGACGTTTAACTTCGGAGCAGAAGGTTGCGTGTTCGATTACCGCAGTGAATTTGTAGAAATTATTTCTATTTTCACAAATTACAACAATTGCACCAGACAGACAGAGAAATAAAAGCTTTTAGTAATATAGATTTACTTTTCAGTGGTTTTTGAGTTACAAATACTATTGGTTTTTAAGTTACAAATAGTGATTTTTTAGTATTCTATCTTATAGAAATAGTGCTTCTTTCTTTCTTGAATCTCTTTTTTTAATTACAACCATTACTCGTGTGCAAATTGATTGATATAGATATTTGAAGAAGAGATTTGTTGAGATGTATGTTTGTTGATATAGATGATGAATGAAGATCGTAGTTTGTATACAAAATTCTTGACGAATTGATTGTGACTATTCTTTCGAGTGAAGATAACCAAATTCTGATGACTTGTGACTCAAAGATATAAAGTTGTGCGTGAGTGAAGACAACGTTCTCCAAATAGATGGCAACTTTATTTAGTCTGTCCTTGAGCGTTATTGATAAATATCGTGTAAGAAGGCCTGATCGGAAATTGCTTGCTTATGAAAGTGAATAGAAGTAGATTATCGTTTGGTTTCATAGACATTCTATGGATGAAAACAAAATCTCCTTTGAGAGTTCCTGCTATAATTTCGCTTCTATGAGATCATTATCGAATGAACGGCATTTAAGTTGAGTTCCGTTACAGTGTTCAAACTTGGGATTGATGTTTTGCAACAGCATTATTGGAGATCCAATCTTCAATTACAAACGATGTTGAGGAATACCGCTGAGATTCAATGAGTTCAGATATTCAGGCGGATAGAGATGTTCGTGTTGTGGATTATCAGAATTATCAATTTTATTCGCACTTGTATGCTCTGTAGTCTCTCCTTGTATTCTTTGACTTATCATTCGATTGATGTTATCTCGTTCTTTGGAGTTAGAATTGTACATTCATTGATTTCAGGTAAGATATTTTTTCTATAAGCTGATTGAATTGTTCTATTTTGCTGCAAAGATTATCAGGCAATGTTATCATTCCTTCTTTATGTGGTTCTCGATTGTCTCCGATTCTGAGCAAATGTTCGCAAAATTTCTCTGATTCTGGTCATCTTGGTTGATGAGCCACATAATATGGTAAGTTCTTGACTTTGACGTGATTCCAGGTATTTGAGTTACAAATAGTGTTTTTCAGCATTCTACCTAATAGAAATACTGCTTCTTTCTTTTTTTTTTATTCCAATTGATACTTTTCAGTGATTTTTGAGTTACAAATAGTGGTTTTTCAGTATTCTACCTAATAGAAATACTGCTGCTTTCTTTCTTGACTCTTTTTTTTTATTCCGATTGATACTTTTCAGTGGTTTTTGAGTTACAAATAATGATTTTTAGTATTCTACCTAATAGAAATACTGCTTCTTTCTTTGTTGACTCTCTTTTTTTATTCCGATTGATACTTTTCAGTGGTTTTTGAGTTACAACAGTGATTTTTCAGTATTCTATCTAATAGAAGTACTGCTTCTTTCTTTTTTGACTCATTTTTATTCTAATTGATACTTTTCAGTGGCTTTTGTGTTAAAAATATTGATGGTTTTTGCGTTACAAATAGTGATTTTTCAGTATTCTACTTAATGAAATACTGCTTCTTTATTTCTTGACTTTTTATTATTCCAATTGATACTTTTCAGTGGTTTCTGAGTTACAATAGTGTTCTATCTAATAGAAATACTGCTTCTTTCTTTTTTGACTCATTTTTATTCTAATTGATACTTTTCAGTGGCTTTTGAGTT
Source organism: Thereuonema tuberculata (assembly GCA_023159025.1). Taxonomy (NCBI): domain Eukaryota; kingdom Metazoa; phylum Arthropoda; class Chilopoda; order Scutigeromorpha; family Scutigeridae; genus Thereuonema; species Thereuonema tuberculata. Next base: position 50,617,481 of record JAFIDM010012231.1, on the reverse strand, counting down.
ACAAATATTGATGGGTTTTGAGTTACAAATAGTGATTTTTCAGTATTCCACCTCATAAAAAGAATGCTTCTTTCTTTCTTGACTCTGTTTTCTTTACTCCAACATCTGCCGTATACACGCACTTATTTTTCAATATCACATAGAATTTGGTTAAGTAAGAATACCGTATATGCTCCAATAAACGCCGAGGCTCTTATTGTCGCCGGTCTCTAATAAGCGCCGGGCTGCAGAGGGAACAGGGCCAAATAGTAGCCGGTCTCTAACTGTAGCTGGGTCTTTGATTTTTGCCTACCGATAGTGTAAGCGTCCGTATCTTTATAGTCGTGCATAAACCTAATGGTATATTGCCTTACAAAATGCCGCAGAAACGGTCATTTAACATTGCCTTTAAGATTCGCGCGTGGAATATGCGAAAGAAACTTCCGGTGAGGCGGTCGCCAGTCATTGCGGATTCGGACGACGAATAACAACGAAAGGTACAGAAAGACATTGCCATTTATCTTTAATAGTCTTATGTAGCAAATGAAATTCAAATAAAGTAGCTGTTTGTAATGTTAGCCGGTATTTATGTGTAAAATATTGCGTTCTGAAGGTTTTTGTTAATAATGGCCGGCCTCTAATAGCAGCCGGTCTCTATTAAGGCCGGGAGCCGAGGCTAGTTTTGCAAATAAACGCCGAGGGAGCATGTACGGTATTTAAAATATTGCAATGTTTTGGCAATTATAGTTCTAATTGTCAGTTTCGAATAAACTGACGGATGGGAAATAAATAAACAATCTTGAGATTCAAAAAAAGATTGAATACATTCCTTATTGATGGGGGAAGGGGAAGTAGAGAGAAGTCAAAAAAAAAAAAAATATGTAGAGAGTTGTAGTCCCTATGGCCTAATGGATAAGACGTCTGACTTTCGGATCAGAAGGTTGCAGGTTCGATTCCTGTCGCGGATGTTTCATTGTAAAAATTTTTTCTATTTTCCATTCTCACAGAAAATTGCGCCGGACAGACAGACAGAGAAATAAAAGATTTTAGTAATATAGATTGCGGAAATTCAATGAAAACAATGCCACATATCTCGAACATCGGGGGGTGTTGGCCTCTGAAAATACCCCATTCCTATTTTTTGGGCCCCTGAATTCGATGATGAAATCCGTTTTTCGATCCGACCTTTCGTTCGGAAGTTTTTAGGGGTGAACAGACACGGACGCAAAGGACAAACGCAATAGCTACCGATTTTGGTCGCTATCACAATAGCTAACAAATGGGCCGCCAAAAAAACAAAACAAAATAAACCCCACTTAGTTCCTGAAAGATTTAAAATCAATTTCCTTAAATGTACTCATTGTCAACCAAATTTAGCATGATTTAAAACTGCTCTCACAGACAGGCTTCGGAAGTTTTCATTGAGATCTACGGCGTGATTTAAAATGGCGCTAACGACATCTACTGCCCAGTTTGGGAATTGTTTCATTCAAATTTGGGGGCCTATCCCTCCGGGAAGTACTTGATCGAACGGGATGAAAAGTAGCCTATATCCTTCCCCGTGTCATAGACTACCTGCAGGCAAAATTTTCATTCAGATCCGTTGCGCCGTTCAGAGGTGATTGAATGACAGAAAGACAAATAAACTTATAGATTTTTCCCTTTTATAATTATTAAAGATTACCGTATTTACGCGCATAATTTCCCCAATCGCATATTTTCCCCAATCGCATATTTTCCCCACCCCAGTTTTTGTGGATTACAAAATTCAATTTTTATTTTTATCGCATAATTTCCCCACCTCTACTTCAACGCGTTTCCAACATAACTTTGACTGGCGGTCAACTCACGACGACGCGACAATGTACCGTTACTTCCGCATTTCCATGAATTACATTAAAATTAAAAATTATAGGGAGTGAGGCTTGCTTGTAAATTCAGGCGACTTGTGAATCATACTATTCCTACAGAGGACTGCTGAAAAGAATGATCTCTAGTAGTGGTCAATGTAGCTCATCTCTGCTTCACACAAGCAGATTTGATCTTCAGGTTCTACCTTGTCAGTAAAGTAGAGATCTTAAACGCAAGAGTGTCATTCTGACAAAAAAGTAGAGTACTTTTCCAATGAGAGAGGAATGCTTGTTACCGCTTTGTTCATGATCGAATTGGATGAATGATTGATTTTGTATAAATCTAATATGAACTGTTAAATTGAACGTGACAAGATGGAGTTATATGGAAGTGGTAGTATTTGGTAGCTAATGGTAGGCAATGGAGAAATAGTTAAGAAATGGATAAGAATAGGATAGTGCATATCGTTGCACCGATGTAGGATACTTCTACATAGGAAATGAAAACTACTATGGACAATGTTTTAATCCAGCATCGTTAATGCTCTCGGTATCAAGGACTTAACACTGTTTAGTGTGGCAGATAAGAAAACGAAAAATTATATAGAAAATAATTTTAGTAAAGACATTATCATGTAGTGATTAAAACCATCGGTTTCGTGAACTTACTCTAATTATTGCCTACTATATTATCTAGTTTTATTCAAGACATAAGAACCTTAAACATTTCAGAGATCAATATTCGAATATTCGGTATTAAGATTCATCTGTGGTTTATTCGAACAAGGAGACAAACAGGTAGCAAAGGGTGCAGAATTAGAACGATAATTTTCTTGACAGTTACTCAGATTTCCGATGAACAGGACTACAACAAGAATGTACTCTAAGCAGTAGGATTTTCTCCTTTAGTCAATCCAAGATTTCTGAAGACCATTGTAGACGGCTATTACTAACATTGAATTTTTCTTCCTTAGGCCTACATTAGATCACCGCAACAATGACTAGAAACAAAATAATATTTATTGCTACCATTATCTTAGAGAAAGAATGCATGTATCATCACCTATCAAATGGTTCACAGAAACCTAATACTTACTGTGTGTTTAATGGTGCAAGTGCAGCGTTGACCATGCTGCGCCATCACAGAAACCTGAGACGGACAAAAGAATGCTATCACACCTTAAGCAAGAACTAACCCATCATTTGTTTTTAGATCAGACTAAATTTTATTGGCATTGTAGTCTATATTACTTTCTGAGAAAAAAAGTAATGATTCTTTCATTTAAGTCAACAGATTTTTGAGACTAATGAATACTGGAGATAAATAACAGATTTTTATTTAAGTTTTACGATTGTTAAGTGGAAATATTTTCTCCTTAATTTTCAGAACCGACTGTATAGATAATGACCTATCAAAGTTGCAAATGTGTATTCATAAAACCAACGATTTCAAATTAAACTAATAAATTATTACATTGGCGGAGTTATTTGAATTACAGCGTAAATATTCTCTTAACTTTTGCAGCTGGTGAGGGACTGTATACTGGTAATCTTCTCAAACTATCTTTTTGTTTTTTGTTAAAAACCAATGACAGATTTCAGCTCTGTTTCTCTGAATTATCTGGCAGTTGTTCCTCGCAACGTCCACGCAGGGCAGTGCTGCACTAAAAATAAAAGCAAGACATCACATCCGGCAACTATTAAATGAAATCTGAGGCACTGATGAACTTTGAGAGAACCTATTATTTTGAATCACTCGTGCCTCCGCTTAGTCGTAATTTAAAGGCACATGTAACATTTGTAATATTTGAAAGACAGTGTGTCTTGCTTAATCTTTCCACCTGCATTTTAGGATTCTCTGTCCCTCGTCCTCATTAGACTTGACGACGATTCCAGACTTTTTCAGTTTAAAAAAAGCTTTTCAGTTTTAAATCGTCAGTATTTTTCTTCAATCATTTTAGGTCAATGACATTAATCAAGTGTTAGAATTTTTACCAAGTGGAATAAAACAAACAAAAAGTGATGTCATTTTCTTGCTACTTCACTGATCTTTTTATTGTGTGTATTTTTATATTCATATTTATTGTATATATTCAATTCTAACAAAAACTTAAGAAAGAACTTAAAGCCTACGTCCTTTAAAATCTACATTACTAAAATTTTTTATTTCTCTGTCTGTCCGGTGCAATTTCCTTTAAGAATGGAAAATAGAAATAATTTATGGAATCGAACCCATAACCTTCTGATCCGAAGTGAGACGTCTTATCCATCAGGTCACGAGGACTACAACTCACTTTATATTGTTTTTTGACTTATGTTTCCTTCCCCTTCCCCCCCCTCAATAACGAATGTATTCAACCTTTTTTTTTTTTGAATCTCAAGATTGTTTATTTATTTCCAATTCGAAAATGACAATTAGAACAATAATTGTCGAAACGTTGCAATATTTTAAATATAATAATCTTACTTAAGCAAATTCTATGTGATATAGCAAAACAAGCGCGTGTACACGGGGGACGGCCAAGTATCCTTAAAAAAGTCATAAAAATGCTACAAATGTTAAGTCTCCGTTGACTGAAATTTTGTTGTTTGTTCTAATACAAACATTAAAAGTATTCCATTTTCTGGAAAAATTAATTAAATCTAAATTAAATTGCGCAAATCTGATTAAATTTAATCAAATCAAAAGAGTGACAAAATTAATAGATTATTATATGAAAGAATTAATGTAATATTGGTAGGCATTTTTTTCTTGTCTAACATTTTTCTGTGGGAATTTTTGTAAACTTCTGGAGGGATTTTCTCCACAGAAAAAAATGTAAAAGTTAGATTGTCTCTTGTTCATAAATATGCACGTCAAGTTTCAGTAAGATTAAGCCAGCGATTGAAGAGTTGTTATCGGAGGTGTTGGGGCACAAACATATACATACATACAAAATTAGAACGATATAAATGTCGAATTTAGTTTCATTGTTTATTGTGAAAACTACTGAGAATATGCTCTAAAATTTGCAAAAAACCCGACAGAACTTTGATTCATTTTGGATAAAAATGCGACAAAAAATCCCACAAAAGTACAAAACCAAACAATGATTGTTAATAGAAAGTAAAACAAAAGAGTGGTGTCCTCTGGCGGAGAATGATAGAAGCAGAACAGATCAATATTGATTTTATAAAATATAAAGATGTTTTCCAGTGAGGGTTGTTAATCGAAGCAGAAATTCTTTGGGAAACCACACAAATTTAGTGATACAAAAACTGTTGACAATAGGAAGCTACATATTCTTCTACGTACAAAAAAATGTGCCAATATCTCTAAACCTAAGCCAGAGGCGACAGCAAGAAAAGTGTTAGATTTCGTTCACTCCGTCATTTCTCTCTCTCTCTCTCTCTCTGCGTCCTGATTTACTTGGGAGGACGCGTGTACACTTTTTATTTCTCGGTCTGACGCCTCCACGGCCTTACTGGGGTGGGAGTCTGTCACGCGATAAGAGTTCCCGATAAGTAATGTATAATTCGCGCGGCAGAGTTTCGCCTCGGCACCGAGATTCGGCTGGCGACAACGCACTGTCAATCACGCAGAGTGAAATTCCCCCGCGGCAACACAGTCAGGCCTGCTCTCATCTTTAGCCTCGGTTGCCGAGAAACACCGCCCAAGCCACGACAGATAGCAAAAGACAAACCATCTCAGCCTGCTTTCAATGTGGACTCCCCCGATATTTTCAAAACGTCTCAATCTCTTTGGTGTTGGGAAAGCAATTTAAAATCCTTCAAATCCTCCAGTGAATTTACGAGCGGATGCCTCCGAAAAATCATATTTTCTTTCAGTAAGGTTCAGTCCGGAAGTAATTAAGCAAATCAAAAAGTATGATTTACTCATTTTCTTCTGCAGTTGCTTCGTTTGTGATAAGAATTTAACAGCAAGACAAAGAAAAATATAAGAAAACTGTAACAAGAATAAAGTAACAAAACTTTCACTAAGGCGAACGTATTTCCGAATCTTAGTCATTTCCTTTCGTGCCAGTGATTGACTGAACATGAGAAGGCTTATTATTTAACTTCCGCTCATTATGCTAAAACGACTAGACCGATTTTCTTAATATTTCTTACTAAGCTTCTTTATGTATCAACCTAAAACTTGAGCACGATTGTTTTGTTCTTCATTACCTTCTCCACCCTCAAAAACAAACTCCGAAATCCCTCACTAAAACTATCTTAAAAATTTGGTACAACGCTTATCAACATTGTTCAACTTAAAATATGAGCAAATTCGTCTCAGCCATATCTTAAAAATGAATCCCCACAATTCCTGCAAGTTTAGTTACAATTTGATGGATATCTGAGCAAACACCTAATTTAGAGCATTCACCATAATAATTTTAGGAATACACACCAATGTTATATTATGCATGTGATCAGAAATTCGTATTACAGCGATAGTGCAGTACCATTATTACAATAGATCGTAAATCAGGATTTTTTTTATTTTTTAGGGATGAGATGACCAAACTAATCGCAACTTTAAGCTTAAGTTGACCCATTAAAAAGAATCCTATCAAAACTGGAAAGTCATTCTGTCGTTATAGAATAATTTTAACAGACAGACAGACAAGAACTCTGAAAATAGTCAATAAAAAAGTCAAAGAAAAAAATTAATATATATTCAGAATAAAATGTAATAAAGTTTCTGATTTATTCGATTGGAGTCTATCTTAAAATAGATCAGTAGATATTAAAGATTATGTAAATTTTATTTGGAATTTGTTTATTTTTTTATGTTAATATACGGAATGCTGAAATAATTGTAATGAACAATTCTCAAGACACCAGCTAAACTACTTGAGCAATAATTTACAATATGTTTTTAAATATCATTTATTAGAGCAAAAAATGATTTATTCACATCAACCAAATCTTTCTGAAAAACAAAACAAACTAAAAGAGCTACAGAAAACAAAGTCATCGTGAATGAAAACTTCTGTTTTTAGTGTAGCTATCTTTTTTTTTTCTTCTTTTTATCTACGAAGACTTTTCATGTAGTTCCATTATAATAAATACGTTTGGAATAAATGGAACATCTACTAAAGAGTCTCTATGGGTGGTAAAAAAACATTTTTTGGAAATATTTTAATTTTGACTCAGAACCCCAGCGTCCCTAGGAATGACTTATTAATGAAATCTCCTTTCTTGGAATAATTACAGCATAAAAATGACTCCTTCCATAAATAGCTAATCTTAGGACTCTTATTTTTTTTTTTGGTCGACCGTTTCTTAATTCAATTATTCCTTAGTTATTCCTACTACTTCCCTTACTTCTCGAAAACTAATCATTATACCTCCTCCTGTAGCCCTGCCTGATTGCAATGATGGATGTCAATGTTTTCATTCAAATAACTTAGGCAAGGAGAGGGAAACTGGTTCACCAATACTTCCCTTAGATTTACCGAAGCTGATGAGTTACCACTGAATAAATAAAAAACTGAAAAGCAATCACTGAATAAAGTAGAAATTAAGATTTCTTAAAGAACAATTTATAACAAGATGAATTAGCGTATGAGATCGCTATTGGGAAACTAGGGTGAAAATGTTTAATGCTTTTGTAACGTTTCCTTTTCTTTTAACTTTTTGTTGTATTACATGAGAAATAAATGAAAAAACGCACAAGACTAAGAGTTCACTGATCTGTTTTTGGAAATTGTGATACTGGAAATCCAAGATAGCCTATTTCGGGTTTCCTGACCATCGTCAGTTGGATCCGCCCAGTATTTTACATCTCAGTGAACTCAGAAAACATATAAAAAAACAAAACAAAAGCAAACAATACAATGGTCCTCCACATTAAAAAAAAACAAAACATTATTATATAGCTTTTTATTGTTTTGTTGCTGTTTCTTTTCTTCTTTGTTATTTTCTTGATCGCAAGGATTAATGATATATATATCAATGTATCGCCATTGAAAAAAAACAAAAAAATCAAAAAATAAACAAGATAGAATTTTTACGACAAAGTAAAAATAACAAAGAAAATTGATAACAAAAAAAAAAAAAAGTTCATGATCAAAAACAAGAAAAAAAAAGAGAGAAAAAGAAGATCGTGAATAAGAAATCACCTCTTGGAAGCTACCGAAAATTGAGAAGAACGTGTAAATTTGTTCACTAAACTGAGCCAGAGAGCATTTGCTTGTATTTACTGTAAAAAAGTTGTTTCCCCTTACATCGCTCTGTCAACTTTTTTTTAGAATTGAATTGTAAAACAGAATTCAAAATCTACTATCTTAGACTGCTTAAGCCGATCTATGCGATATTACCAGTTTACGGTTGCAGCAAAATCAATGATGTAATTTCAATAACAATCTTTATTTAATTGCTTTGAATTTTTAATTTTTTATTAAATTTGATCTAAGTGATGGATGATTAAGTTTCAATCCAATACGTAATTGAGGGCTTACTGGTTGTAATTTACGTATATACATTTTTTTTTAATAAGTGAGCACACGAAACCTTATTATTCCATTTGAACATTTTGCTTCGGTTTGTCGTCTGTCTGTCGATTTGCAGATCACGCTAAAACGGCTGGACAGACTTCCATAAAATTTGTTTCGTCGCTTATTTTTGATCCAACTATAAACATAGGCACATTTATTTTACTCTCCATCCTTCAAAACTGAACTCCGAAATCCCTTATTGAGTAAATTGTTGGGTTAATTTCTTTAAAATTTGGCTCGATGATAGTTTATGGTTTAACTTGAAGTAGGAGCACCGGGATTTTGGGACCGTATCGCTGTGGGCTGTTAAGATTACCTTACCAAGGAAGACTAGGCTTCTTTGGAGATATCTAACCAAGCAATAATGACAATGGTGTTAGGGGGCACAGCTTCATACCCTGAGACCGAATGTGAGCGCTAGAATACTTGAAAAAAATTTAAAATTTAAACTTAGTCTCAGATTACAAAAAGACGGGTTAACTATTTTCGTTATGTTGTCAGCGATAATACAGTATAAAAATTAAAAATAAACAAGATAGGAGCAGCAATCCCAGTAGCGATCGCTTAATGTCCCACGGCTTCTATACAAAGCGAATGTTAAAATCTTGGAAACATTGCAACTTCAAAACCTAGAAGAAAAAATATAAACTCTCCATAGATTTGGGAGATCCATTATATAACAAAAACAGATCAATCATTGTAAGATTTATTTCAAGAAAAGGAAAGGACAATTGGCTTTCAAACGAAGGAAATATTTAATCAATAAGGATATCTTTAAAAATGATAACAACAAAGAATATATATTAATGAAAATTTAACACAAAATTACAATTTCAAAATCCCACAGAAAAAATTGAAGCTCTTCATAGATTTGGGAGATGCCATTACAATAAAAATAGACCAATCAATGAATCTCTTGTTTCTCTCACGACGGATGGACAGTTAGAGGGGGGATATAAGACTTCTCCTGCTTTGAGCTACGCTCTGTATAGAAGAATAAAAATTGTATTGATTCTACTGTATATCGAATCTCTTGATGATTATTACGTATTAATTTTTAAGGCAACGAGCACAATGTTAAAATCTTGGAAACTTTAAATCTTCAAAACACCACAGAAAAAAAATCTCCGTATTCGTTACTCTGTAGTTCAAAAAGATAAAAAAAAATGTTTGAATAGTGGATATTCCTTATTGCAATTTTAATACTACGGACAATGTATTTCTTCTTAATCACTGCGTTCTATTTGCAAGAGGTGGAAACCGAAAGTTCATTCGGATTTCCTCTCATTAGTAAATCGTATCATCGAACAAACTTTCGGTTCAACCCAATAATGTTACTGCTACGAATTTGTTCAATTACATTTGTCCGATGTCTCTTTATTTCTTTAATAAATTTGCAGCAAAGCTAAATTCATTTGAAAGGCTAACTCTTTATTAATTGATCTTAAAAGAATTATTCACAATAATTAATAGTTTGAATATTCAGATTAAGAGCAGTTACAGTAGGTTCTTAAAAACATCAACAAGTCCAAACAAATAAAAAAAGACCAAACAAATGTTCTTGAAAGATCTTGAAGTCTACTTTCTTTCATATCATACATTTACCTTTTCTTTTTTTTAAGTGAAAATAATGTAAACAAAAAGTCTCCATTTTGTTTTTAGTAATAATATCTGCAAACAGAAATTGTAGAGATTTTATCATAAACTGACAAAAAAAAATATATATTTAAATCACATACATTTAACTAACTTGTCTGAAATTCAATTAATTACATCGTGTTAAAGTTCACGCATGCATTAAGAGGATTACTAAGCGGATTAATGTGATTAAGATATCTTAGAAATTTATTCTAAAGATCTAATGCTTATCTGAAGAAATTTCTACAACTTCTTACGCTAATTTCTCACAAGGACAAAAATGGAAAAAAAAAAACACCATAATATAAAGCTTCCGATGTATTGTTGTTACTAGCCTCAGTAAAATTATTTACAGTGACTTCTCCTAGCTGATGATTGTCAACGAGCGTGAAACAGCTGTTCCAGGATATCACTTGTGAATAATTTGGTCTCATCCATTGTTATTTTTTAACATTTCAAATGCGCAGTTTGAAGTCTTATACTTCAAAAAAATTCATTGAGGCCGCTCTTTGTGGCACATGGATTTTCTCACTCGTTTTTTCATTGGTGAGTTGTTTCATTGTGTAATTTATTCCTTGAGATACCATTGCGCTTCCGATATATAAAGTCTTTTGCTTTGAAATATTCTTGCCAAGTTTCAAGATGATCCATGAACCTTGGTTTCATAGGAAACTAGACTAAATATTACCACCGTGTACATGATCATCGATTTTCTTCTCTCTTAATAAGAAAATAAAAAAAAAATAACTTTTCTGACTTTTCAAAAGAATTGGATGCGTCAGCATATTTGCCGTTTGCCAGAATATGAACTCTCCTCTTCATCAGTTTCATTTCCAAAAATTCTTTTCACGAAAAAAAAAGAATTCTAATAACCAGCAATTGTCAGCGTATGAATAGTGTTGAATCAATAAAATTCTCGAAACAGTATAGAATATTATAGGCTTTCTCTAATTTCCTTTGTTTGACAACAATTGAGTTGATTATTATGAGCCCGTCAGCAGCGATCCTAGCGGATAACAATATCCCTTTCCTAATTGTCTATAGTTTATTATTACGAAATTGGTCTGTTAGCCCCAAGCTGGCTCCTAATAAGCAATTATACTTTTTTTTTGCTTAAGGCAAAGGATATCGGGGAATATGAAGGTAATAAACGATGGTTAGGATTGAGCTTCAATTTTGTTTTTTCTAATATTCCTTTATCACCCTTTTCAGTATTAATGAAAAGTTTTTGTTGAGTTATAACTCAATATTCATATAGAAACAATCATAGTTTTATTTATACATTTTAAAAATTTTCAGTAAGAAAATAGTGACTAACTATAATTTCAGTAAAAGCAAAATTACAAAATCATACAGTTTAGAATTACATTTACTCAAATGCCGCCATCTTTGAGCAAGTACAGGCTTAGTCTACAGACTTTTGCATCTTAAGAAAATAAAACGAAATGAACTTTTTTATTTACTTAGTATGATTTTTAAATTATTTTTTTATTTAATAAAACTACGTTTGGACGACACCGCTACAAAGTTGTGCAAAATATTCCATTACTAATTAATCTGAAATTCTAAAGGACTAGTGGTAAAAGAAATAGCAAAATTTCCTACAAGTATACCGGTAACAAATATTTATACGATAACAATGTAAATAGTTTAAGAACTGGAATTTCACCTAGTATTATAGAAAATTCTCCATATCTACACGTTAACTTTCAGAAATCCTTTATTCGTGATATTTCGCAAATTTTATTCAAATCTGCTTCTTCGGACGTTTAAAAAACTCCTTTAAAGTTTCTACGATGAAAAACTTAAAAAAAGAAAAAAACCCAAAATAATTTGGACAATTTGGAATCAGCAGAAGAATTTTCTTTTTGAATGCGACTCTTAATATAGTGAATTTACGTTAAATTTAGAATTTATCCGTAACAGAAATAGTTTTGCAGTTGAATAAAAAAGCAGCCTTGTAAATGGTTTTACGGATTTGGACGGATTTCCGTCAAATTTGGTTATTTGTTTGTATTTTAAAACGTAGGCCTATTTCTTTCTCTATCCCTCCCATCTCTCAAAACTGACTCCCGAAATTCCTACCTGACGGAAAGCTATACATAGTTCAAATGAAGCATATTTTTAATTTTTAAATTTTCATTAAATTTCTTTAATATGATTATTACTAATATAACTTCCAGATATTATTGTGTTATTATATTATAAGATTTTTTTTTAATATTCTCTACAATATAAAACATATTAAAAAACCAGATAACAAAGATACCTTTTTGTCCTTCGCTAATTGTTTTTCCCGGAGTCCTTTGCTCTCTGATTTTTCATGATTAATTTTCATTACCATGGCTTTGTCCACCTCGTTTCCACTCAAAAGCATCATCAAAACTAAAAGGGGTTATTACATGTTGTTAAAAAGTTTTTTTATAGTCTCTAAATCAACTTTAACTATTCATACAGGTGCTGCTTTAACAGTTATTTGCTTATTATGACAGCAGCCTGCCACCCTTACAAATGCCAAATGTCTATGATAAGATTTAAAAAAAAAATAGGAAAGTCACCTTAAAAACAAAATTCAATGCACGGAATTCTAAGAAAGTTATGTAATGTATTGGTTCTACGATTGTAAGATACTGACAATAGTTACTAAATTACATTAAGCCACTACATTAAGTAGAAACTGAGTGATGAGAACGTTTTAGTTAAAGTTAAAGTTTCTCCCTTCGATAGGCCATGGCTGGCCTGTGGGATCGCAGGAGGTCAGGCTCCCGCAGCTCGACCAACGGGACGAAGTTGGGGCCGGGGGGTCAGCCCGACGCCCGCCCGCCTTTAACTCCCGGGGAAAGAAACCCGGTACCCATGCTACGGAGGGCTGGGTAGACCCTAGGACCCGTTTGGAGGAGAATGGAGCGTGGAAAAATTCCCGCCTCCGCCGAGGCCGGGAATCGAACCCGCGACCTCCAACCCGCAGCCAAGCGCGGTGAGAACGTTTTAACATATCCAATATAGTAATGGTGGAAAAAAAAAATAGAAGTAGGCCTAGTTACTTTTTTTTTTTTATTAACGTTAATATACTATTTCTTTTACAAATAATTTGTGTGTGATTCATTTTTTTTTCAATTGTAGTTTACTTATTGAAACTTACTCACAGAACTTAGATTCTTGCTATCCATGTAAATACAGGGTGAGCAAAAATGATTTGAACGGTTTAAAAAATATCCTGTAATATCGCTATTGTAGTTACGATGACACGAATGGTATAGTTGGATAGAGTACATGATCAAGCTTTATTTTGTATGTCTCAGAACTGTGAAATACGACCTGTATTAATCAGACGGCAACATATATTATCCGGTATGCACAGTCCTGGCAAACGCTGTTGCGCCGTGTAACAAACAATTGCCGCTGCCGCTCGCCATGTGGTATTGATGACAACATAGCGTTCACAGGTGAACAAAAGGTGCACTGTGCTTTAGAACAACACGCGCAACCAGGTCTGCAGCAAGACGAGGCACCACCACAGTTCCACTCAGTCGTAGGCGACCACCTGTACGAACGGTTGCCACAAAGGTGGGCCCGCCATGCAGGTGCAAAACAACTGTTGACGTG
>JAFIDM010012231.1:50535078-50589426 GCA_023159025.1 Thereuonema tuberculata | reverse complement strand
AATACTTTTTATTTTTTATTTTAAAGTATTTACATAGAGCAGTATTTATGTAATATAAAATTTTATTAAAATCCAGCCATTAAATATCGAGTTGTTGTCATGTGGAAACACAGACAGATGTGCCTGACTGAAAGAATAATAAGTATTCAAAAGCGACACGTATGAAAAACAGGGTTCGATGTTATTTTGGCAATTTCTTCATTCGTGACAACTATTTTCTTCCGACCAAGTAACTAAGCTAATTAATTAAATCTATTTTTTTTCTCTCTCTCTCTTTTGTAATTACATTATCAAGAAAAAGATTTTTCTTTTATTAAAACGTCTCAGAATTGACTATGCTGATTAGAACAAGCGACAAGATAAACGTCTGCATAAAATAGTAGGGAAAAGTACTTATCTTCATTAGTTCTCTAAATTACCAGAGCGTTCCCGACTGGAGACAGATGTGCATCTTCCTCGTGACGTGTTTGTCTGGAAGGAAAAGCAAATTTCTTAATCTGGTTCCAGAGGAAACATATGAAAGTCCGGCTGGAGGTTGGCAGATGGCTCCGAGAGAGATGAGTCTCAATTACCATGCGGTACCCGTCACCTCACCTGAATTGCACGTGGGGGGACGGATTGGAACGGGTAATTTGTCCAATTTACAATATGGAGTTCCCTTTACTTAACTTGACAAATAAGGAAGAAAGTTCCTCCATGAATTAATGCAATCACGGAGGCATGATTTCCCTTCATTGGTAGAGAGGGGGCTGCAATCGTTTTCTCTCCCCTATTTTTTTTTCCCTCAAATCTTTCTTCTTTGATTGGATTGCGTAAGGGGTGAATTGCGTTTGTGCGGTGGCGAACTGACGGCTAGGGCCGTAAGAAATGACGACCAAACACCTTCGTAAAGCCAACGGTGGCATCCGAATCCATCGATTACCAAAGACAGGGTTTTACAGTAAACAGATGTTGCAGACGAGAGAAAATCGGAAAATCCCATTTCCAATTTTTTTTTTTTTTTGGTCGACAGTTTTGATTTGTTTTCTTCCTGTAAATCAACGGGTTTCCCCACCCCCTCAAATGCTATCATTTCTCTCTTCATCCGGAAAACTGAAGAACTAATGATGTTATTACTCACAGACTCGCAAAACATTGGCTGTCAAATTAGTATCTTTCTTGCGCGGCGATATTTCATTAAAAACAAGACTTTAATCTACCTTCAAGCTCGTTTCTACATTTCTTTAATGCACGCATTATTAAAGATAAAATGGTGCTCTTTCATAAGAAAAATTAACCATCGTATTTGTCAGAAAAAGAGAAAAGGTCATTCTAATGCACTCCTTTCAAAAGGTCACCAAATTTCAATTGCATGATTAAATACTAAGTTTTGATACGCAAAAAATTACTTGAAGAGGAGCCACGATATTCATAAAATTACTTTAAAAAGGAAATTAAAAAGTGAACTAATAAACAGAATTATTTTATGCTGTCGTCAACAGCGGTCGCTCTTCTGAAATTTATATAATTATAGGGTCAGTGTGCCGAATATGAGACCCCAGCCTACAGAATATACTAAGTGCTGCCGCCTGGCGACTGGAGCGTGAAACAGTAGTCTATTGCATCATCCGTCAGCTGTGTGACAGTAGAGTGTTTCCTAGCGCAAACAAAGGTTCAATAATTTTTTCCCTGAATTTGTGCTCGTCGACTTTTTTGCACGTGTATTTTCATTGGCTGTTTTCACCTTTAAGATAAGACTTGTTTTGAAACTCTTAGTATCGGATAGGTAGCTATAAATGTATAGTATAAACATGCCGGTTTATTTTAAGCTAACGTTAAGCCTAACCTAAAAAATTCATTGGCGTGTATGACAACGTGGTCGTGCCTAATATGAGACCCCAAAGGATGCCTAATATGAGATAGGGTCTCATATTAGGCATTCTTTTTTTTTTCATCATGCAATACTTGTTTACATTTTTTGTTTTTATTTTTAGATGCCTCCCGAAACAAAACGCAAAAAATGGGATCCTGTATTGATGGTGCGAGCTGTCAAAACCGTAAAAAGTCGTTATATGGGCTATAAAAAAGCTGCAAAGTATTTTGAAGTTCCAAAAGGAACTCTGGAGCGTTATGTTAAGGATTCAGAAAAACAGCTGAATCACTGGTAGACGTTAGTTGGGAAGACGGCCTACTTTACCACAACACATTCAAGATTCGTTAGTAAAATACTGCGTTGAGATGGATTCCAGGTTTTATGGCTTAAGAAGGAGGGATATAAAAAAAATGGCATTTCAGCTTGCTATGGGAGGGATATAAAAAAAATGGCATATCAGCTTGCTATGAGAAATGGTTTAAAACATCCGTTTTCATCAGAAAAACATGTGCTGGTGAAAAGTGGTTAAAGGGATTTTTACAACGACACCCACAGCTGTCGCTAAAAAAACCCTCATGCAACATCGTTTGCAAGAATTAAGGGATTTAGCCCAAACAATGTGAAATTTTGGAATCTAAAAACGAAAAGTAAACAAAACTTGAAGTAAACTTCAACTAATTCGTTTAAAATGTCATTTTTCTTTTTTACCTATTAGCGATGAAGATAACTATTACCTAATTATTGTTTAAAGTTTTGTTTTTGACGAACTTTTCAGTAATTACAATTCATTTTTTTATTTATAGAAGAGGGTCTCATATTAGGACTACTTTTTTCAAACCCCCAAAATGTAACATTTGTGTTTAAAATTTCATACAAGAAAAAATGTAAAGTTGTTTTAATTTTCTGTCATTGTTATGTGTAGTAAAGTGTATGCCTTAAAAGAATACCACGTTGGTACTGTAATTCCTCATTTTTTTCCTAGTTATAGATGAAAATCAAAAAGGGTCTCATATTCGGCACACTGACCCTATATGTAGTTCATATTTAAGTTCGTAATTGAAGCAATGAATATTGTAATTTATGATGATTAGACTAACTTTTATTGTAAGTACTGCTTAATTATGGAAAACTTAATAATTAAATGCAAATGATTCCTGTAAGTGTTGATATTTGTATGTTTTCGTTTGAATGAAATGTACTTTTCATGAAGTAAATACAATTTTGAAAGAATTATAGTCAAAACATTCAGAGAAGTAAATGAAATAATATCAAATATGTTTTATATCAATACTATACATTTGAACGATTTCAGCGATGCTATGACACATGCTTTGGGCTTCTGTAATACATGATTGGTCACAAAACTTATGGATCACCACGACCTATATGTAATACACCTAAAATATTTATATACAGGGTGATTCAAAATTCCCTTGCAAACTTTAAACTTAAGTCAGGAATACAAAAACAAACCGTGTTCATAGTGGAATGCAAACGCCACCCGAATATGCTAGAAGATACACTCAGGTTCAGAAATAAAAGACAACAAGTAAGGTAGAAACATGTTTATTAGCCCTATGTTTACAATATGACAGTAAGGTGTATAATTACAAGTTCACAGTAGGTGGTCAAAGTCCCTTCCACCAACAATAATACACGTCTCACAATGTTGATGCATGGATTGCCAAACATGTGCAAAAATGCAAGGCCTTTTGCAGACACATCCAGCTTCCACAGCGAGTTTTGCGACGAGGCCAGCGTCAGAGGCAATGGAGTCTCGCATACGATGCATTTGGTGTAAACCCAGAGGAAGACATCAATACAGGACTAGTCGGTGATCGTGCTGGCCAAGAGACGGGTCCGCCACGGCCAATCCATCGCACCGCTTTTGAGATAAAAGTGCTTCAATGCTGAAATGTGCAGGAGTCCAGACGTGCTGAAACCACATGCGGCGGCGAACAGATAAAGGAACATCATGCAGCAGTTCCGGCAATACCTCCTCAAGGAATATCCGATAAGTCCGACCGTCGAGTCGTGATGGCAGAAGGTATGGCCCAATCAAACATTCACCGTTAATATCCGCCCAAACACTGATGGTGAACCGTTGCTGCGCACCAAGTGGTCGGGTAGCTCATGGGAACCCACGCATGGTGTCCACACATGCACATTGTGAACATTAGAAACATCCTCACGTGAGAAGGCAAATGCATCATTAAAGAAACCTATGATGGAAAGTCCGCTTTATGGTATTTTGCTGCAAAAAAACAACGTGCCAATTCCATACACTAAGAGTAATCTTCTGCAGTGACTGAACCCGCTGCATGTGAAAGAATTGTAGCCACTCCTCGTGTAATGCTCGCCACACTATAGATTGAGGGAGAGCAAGGTGATGCGCAAAAGTTCCTGTGTACTACTTGTACATGGATTGCGTTAATTCTGTGTAAGACCTCTTCCTCCATGGTGTGCACATCGATCATACCTGTTTCCGTTGAATGATTCAGTTTCACTTAATCTCTGGTGCAAACGCACAAACGTTTGATGATTGGACACACGTCACGGCTCGTCCATTTCCGTTCGCTGCCGCATTCGCTGAGTGGATATCTACCCTTTCAGCATCAGTGAAGCGATACATTCTACTCGTACAAAGTCAACGTCTCAAATGACGATGGCTCACATTGCCCAAACTAGAATGGCCTCTAGTACATTCGGGTGTTTTTACGGATATACGATCCACTGTGAATATGTTTTGTTTTTTATTCCTGGCCTACCTTGAAGATTTGCATAAGGAATTTTGTATCACCTTGTATATGTAATTTCATTACATTTTTTTGTATTTGTTTATAATATGTAATGCATTATCCTTTTTTTTTGGATACGATATTTAAAATTTCATTTTGGGAATATTTGATTACATTTAAAGCAGATTCAGAGTAATATTTTTAGTTCCATTTTATTTAATGTAATAGCAGTGTGGGAGTTACAGGGATATATTACGATTTGCCGCTGCGTGACAGAAAAAAAGTCTTTAACTAGATATTTTAAATAAAACCATCACATTAATAATAACTTTCCATTTGTGAATTGGATATTAAACGATAATTTTTAATAATATTTTAAATTATTTATATCTGATTTAAATCACTAACAGTTTACAGAATGTCGAATATCAAATTGTTTCAATTAATATCATACATTATTTTTGACATTTATTGCACTATTATCAGATATTGATTCAAAGATAAAATGATATTAAAACAATGACTTCAGTATGCAATTTACAATGCAAAGTTGTTTTCAATATGACAACATTTAGAATGCTGCTATGCTATTACGTTCAATAAATGCAAACTACAGTTAGCCCTCGTTTTCTTTTAATAATAGCTAGCAAACCTATGATCACGTAATCTTGAATTCTAATAATTTTTTCACCAATCATGATGGCGACTGTTTTCTCACAACCCACGAGCGCGTCTCGGAGACATCATGTTTGATCGTAAGTCCCGTGACTTCCAGTTGACCCACTAGATAAAAAATGAAAATGTGAGCATCCTCAGTATTACATCTAACATTTGCCACTTTATTTGTATTTCTGTGTCTTATGGTTTCGGAGGAGATAGGGCCAGAAAAAAAATTAAGTTTCTTTTAATATAGATAGATTAACTTAATATTTTTTTTTTAATCCTCATTAGCTTGAACCTTTTTCTTACAGATTAGAATATTTCTTTCAGGAAATGGGTGTGGGGGGGGGGGGAGTCTCATGAAAAATTAAAAAAAATAGAAAGAACAAGAAAAGTTCTCTTCGAAATTTATAATTATCCCCATCGTTCCTCCAACCAAAAAAAGAATGAAAAGGCGGCCTATTGTGAAATAAACAAAAAGTAATTAAAGGCCTACTCTATATACTGTAGTTAGAACTTTCTTAAGGATGGGGGGGGAGTGCCCCTCAGGCACTTCGTATTTGCATACACTCAAACTAAAAATTGCTATACATCCATGCACCATAGTACTCTATCCGGAGACAGCTCCAGTTCTATGGAGGTCACATGGAACTCCTAGAAACACCTGAGGAAAGATACTAGGGGTGGTTTCCCGTTGCCTGCCCCCAGGACGCCATTAAGGACTGACGTCAGACCGAAGAGAAAGTGAAGAAGAGGCTTACAACACAGGAAAGGAAATTGAAACATCCATGCCACTGCCGGGATTCAAACCCAGGTACTGGCGCATTGGCCACAACGGCAGACCGCCGCCGCGCCGAGACCGCACGGCCACGCCAGCATGGCTAATTACTATACGAAATCACTTAATCAGTATTATTACGATTCAACACCACTATTGTATCGAGGAGTTCATACATTGAATTTCTATTAGAAAAGAATGCTATAGATATTTATTTGAAACCTTTTATGTCTTATAACTCAACAAATGCACATCCATGTTAAACTTCAAATGAAGCATCACCTAAGGTAATGGCCACATCTTTTGTTAATAGAACAGATATCTCATTTCAATATTTCATTTTCACATCTATACTGCGCATTTAATAATCCAAGCATTATTTTATTGCCGGTTCAATTACCAGCATTACTTTAATGCCTCATGATTTCAACAACAGCTAATCAATATTAGTTTTTCACCAAAATCGTACCTTAGCAAAGCCCTGCTTCACGTACTCTAAACATTTACTATTTTAAGATGTAGCATCAATTTCTGCTTTTCATAGAAAAATCACTGAAATCTGTGAACCTATAAGTTCCTATCGGGACTTCAATTGGATAAAATAATTGGATAATTTAGACTTCCTAAGCAGAAAGTGGATGTTGTAAAACTGCCTACGGTGAACGTAACTAAAAAGACAAGCATTAATAAAACCAAAGAACATAAAAAGCTAGATATTAATGGAAGTAATCCCAATAAATTAAAAATATCAATATGTACCAAAACTAAAAAAAACAACTTTGAGATAAGTAGCCTAAATCTAAAATCCGGCTTAAATTATAATGCCTTAAAAAATAAAAAAAAAACAGATATTAAAAAAAACAAAAACGCTTGGCTTAACAAAAGTCAATTACGATTAGCGAACTACTTACTACTTAACATGGCATTTTTTTTTACATAATTAATTTTATATATTTCCTAGCAGAAAGACTCCCGTTCTTTGCTCAGATTACAAAAAAAAAGTGGTTTGATATGGATGACGAAGGAATTGTGAGATCACTTAGAAAGTTTCCAGTTGGTAAAAAAGCCCAATAGGAAGTTATAAATTAATGTTATATTCCTATTTTTTTAACTCAATAAGACCTAGATATGAAATTAATACCGAGATCGGAGAATTTAAGACTCCCACCCCTTTCTGTCTTTCTGTTTTTATAAGATTACAAAGTGATCTTATATTCTGATTTTGTAACCTGAAAAACCCTGTAGAGTAACGTACAGTCCCGTAAAGTAATGTTATATTTTGATTTTGGAACGTGAAAACCCCGTAAAATACCGTACAGTAAAGTTCGACCCCCCTCTCCCCCCCGGGCTTTTACACCCCTAATGCCCCGCGAACACCATCCAACTAGTTGTCGAGTTGTTAGCGCACGTTTTGAGCACAGATGGTATCGACTTTCCACCAACTTAAGTTGGCCAACTCGAGTTGGTGGTGTGGGAACAACTCCATGAGTTGGATTGCACCCAATCACAGTGCAGCGTTGGAACACGTCAGTCGTGACGTCACTCCTATTTGAAGACATGGCGTCGCTTATTTTCTCCCCGCTTCAGCTCGACGGCGAGCGATTACACAATGAATATCAGAGTATTGCGATTGTCTGTGACACAGAAATAAAGTTTATGTTGAAATGCATTAAGTTTATGCGTCCGAATTTATCAGAGAGGTTTGAAAACCTCAATTTTTACGGATTTTGCACAGCGGCGGTGGGAAACGCATTGAATTCTAGGACAGCCGCTCGCTCGGTAGGGAAGAAGTAACGGCGTATTAGGTAACATCATTCATCACAGAAAAAGTTACTCCTGCATCGAAATAACACCATCAACTTCGATTCCATATCGGCTAATAATTTTGAAAAAACTATTTATTATTTGTTGAAAATCAATCAATCAATCATATATTAGATTTGAAACGACATAGCCGCATTCTACTTGACGTCACAGTGACGTATTTGAACTCTGCGTTGTCCTGGGTTGGTTGTTCGCCCGACTTGAGTTGGCAGTCGGCTGGTGTTCGCACCCGACAATCGCGGCCAAATAGTTGGATGGTGTTCGCGTAGCTTTAGGATACGAATAGCGAAAATTCGTCGATACGTACTGTATGTTTTAGATTTTGACAAACAACACTCATGCGGAAATTCCGTGTTTTCAACTGAAGTGGATTCAAAGCATCGCATATCTTCAAGAAAGCTTGCCCCCCCCCCCTTCCTCCCCTCGTTTACACTCTTTAGGACCCGAAAATAGAAAATTCGTCGAATACGGTACCTTTTCGATATTCACGAAGAACATTCATGTGAAATTTTCTCTTTCCCACTAAAGCAGTTTGAGAGATGTGCGTTAAAGAAAGTTTGCTTTCGCTTTATCTTTTTTTTCACATATAGTAACTAGATATCATAGAGCATAGTAGGTTTGGTGTACTACTTCGTCTTCGAATTATACTGTACTATTTTATCTCCTGAAAAATATCAGATTTTTTGTAATATCCAGTAATAGGCATAGGAACCCTCTGTTAAATGGGTACTCGGTTTCTTTTCCGGGGTGAGAGGAGGGGTTAAATCCGGGCGAGCGTCGGGCTGACCATCCGACCTCAACGTAGTCCCGTTGGTCACGAATGGAGGGGGCATTACTTCGCATGGCCCCAAGGGTCTTCCGTAGACCAATTATTGGATTCTTTAACTAACTAACATAATAGGTGTCGGAGAGAAAAAAGCTTAAAAAAATTTAAATAAAGTAACATAAGTTTTAGAATGAGATTTTTTTTTTCATCCGCTCGCCTATTTAATATCCGATAATTTAAAGAGTTCAGACATCGCTTAGAATGCTAAAATTTTAGAATTTGATGTATAAAGTTACAAGGAGCATCCTTACTGATTTTGGTAAACATAGGCCCAGTAGGTAAGGGGTTAGGAAAAAAACCATCAACATCAGTGACTGAACAAATATTTATTGTATATTTTTTTTAGCAACCTTCATGCAGGTATTTGAAGGTTTAGACACCAACAATGTTTTATCAATAGTTTTACTTAAAAACATGAATTATGAGCAATACTGAACACAGTAATTAATTCAAAGCTGACAAAAGTAGCATTCGAAGAAGAGATGATTTATTGATGGATGCAACTAGTGCTGGATAATTTCCGAGAATACTTTGACTTAAGCTTATTTATGATTTATTTATGAATTGACACAAATCCTATAATCTTATATACCTACAATGAATTGAGAAATGGTTCTCAACATGATGTTAATCAATGGCGTGACTTGTACAGTGCTGTCTCACAACTGTTGCTACTTTCTTATCATTGGGCTTGCTTTCTGTCAAAATGAGATATTTCTGTCAAAAATTTCTAATACAAATTCCTTGCATTTTTGATACATTCTGTCAGTAGTACGCTAACTATTACTCTAATTTCTTAAACATATCTACGATGCTCACTTTTCGTTTTCCTCAATAATTCCAAGCATTAATGGGAATAAAAATTATTATTAAGATGCTAATAAAGATTTCATTAGAGTCATTGCTGTTAAGATAACTTTTTTGTATTATTTTATTTATTACTTTTTGTTTTTGTTGCAGAACATCTTCTGAAATTCTGAAAAATGAAGTCCTAAGAATTTCTTGAAGTTGGATTACTGAAATCACAGGAGATTCATCAAGAAGCAATTCAATATTGTAGAAAATGTCAACCATATTGTGTCACAAACATTGATGCAAAACATGATTTTACGTTTCAAAATTGCCTACAATGTGATGGTGGTCAAACTGAACAACTATTATTCTTTTCTCATATATTTTAGTTTTAAAATTAAAGGATCTGTGACTTTCAGTCATGCTTATTACGAAAGATGAATAGCCTTTACTTAAATTTACTTAAACATTTCTGTCAGATATCTCTTTTAAGCAGTGTAGGAATTGGAACGAAAATGGTCGCATTAGAGCGAAACCTTGTTTTGTTGTACTATTTTTCTGTACGTTTGACAGCTGCAACAACATTATCTACTTTAAAAATTGTCATCACCTTTTTAAATCTTTTATTCTTCAACATAATCCCATTTTGCATTTGCAGACCCTAATACGAAATAATGACTTTCGGAGTTATAATGAAGTCTTACATTAATAACGTACATTGTAAAAATGTATGACCTGAATTTTGACTAACTGAACGCCACACTTTGAGAAATTAGCCTCAATACAAAGCGAAGCAGCCAAAAATTGACGAAAAAAAAAAAAAAATAAACAAAGCACCTGCCTGGGAGCAAATGATTTTTAAGCCTAAAAAGAAAAAAGTGACTCTTTATTTACAAATCTATTCAATGAAACAATTAAATAATTCAGTTGAACGAAACTCGTGATTGATAGCTAATGATAATTAGGTATCTCAATGGGAATATTTTGAAATAAAGAAGCCAATCATTATAAAAAGACTCCTAAAAGGAGTGTAAACTGTAAACAAAATAGATCTAGAAAACTAAGAATTTTGGATCCTTGGATTCCAATGTAAGACGTCAGAAGTTTTTATGAATCGCTGTCAGACGTCTCCATTTACTATGAATCCAAAGGGAATTCAGTTAAATGCTATAATGTGTTCAGAGTTTTGTGAACCACTTTTGGATGGCTGACAATCACAGCGATGCATGTTTCTATTCCGTTAGATCATTGTAACAATGAATTTTCATTATCACTATTTATTGTTGCGGTAACCTAAACTTCAGTTAAGAAACGATTACAAAAGAGTAGCGATTACCAATAGATTGATCATTCCAGGTCACTCAGTGACATCTATTATGGAAAAACTGAATTGTTGTGAACATTTAGTGAATGAATGTAAAAATAAAACGGTATGATATATTACAGCAAATTTTGTTTTGTAATTATCAATTTTTTTATTAATTGACTTGTTTTATTCATATTTGAATAGTTGTTATTACGTGGCCTATTAAAAAGGTGTTGCTTTTTTTTTAATCATTATATATAATTTCCGTATATAGTAAACTGAGTGACTGCATAATAGAGAGGAAAACATATCAATACCATTGCTAACATTTAATATTGTCTATAGATGGACAATAGATCTTTATAGATCTTCTTAATTTCAAAGAGCAAATTCTCCTTGATTCAAAATTCAGAGTCCTTTTAAGTTAGAATATTTAAATCCATCGACACTTGTGATTGTATAAGTTATATTTAATGTTTCTTAGAAAGTAAAAAAAAAATTCGAAGACGAAAGACGTTCAACTACCAAACTTGGTACGATTTTCTTTAGAAATCCTAATCAATATACGTTTCAAACCAATGAGTACAGCCTAAATCCGAAATTTAAGACAACTGAAGCTGAAACCGAATATATTAAAGTGAAGCATAAATATAAAGATAAATTTTTAATTATTTTAAAGTCATGAAATAATGAAATTACGAAAATGTCGAGTAATCTGATTCTACGGTATTCTGTAATTAGATTAAATAATATATTTTAATAAGTAAATTAATATATTGGATCGAATGTAATTTTAGAATAGATTAATTTGAGTAAATCTGGAAATAATATCATTTATTCATTTACAATGCCGATTACGTCTGTTAATATCTAATTAACAGATAAAAAAAAAAATCATTGATTTTGTTAGGTAACAGAATTTTGAATAATCCAGTAGTAACACTATTAATGAGGTTAACGAAAAGAATTCAAGAAAGCGGAAATAGAATATTCAGAGTATTACTATTTCATTATCAGCTCAGAGCAAAATAAAATTAATTAAAAACGAATGTCATTCGCTTTCCAATTCAAGCATTTTACAAATAACAAAGCTTGGATGTATTTCGTTCAAAAGAACGATAAGTCCTTTGGATGCAAATCGAAAGTAAATGGGAAAAAATTTACCGGAACTACAGAATTAAGCTTTCTTGTAATGATATCTTAAATAAATAAAAAAATTAAAAAAATCCCACAATAAATTAATCGCACAGGAAAATGACCAAAATTTCAAATTGCTTTTTCATTAAACCAATGTACAGACTGTCCTTGAAATTCCAATAAATGCGATTTACGCCCATTCATATTTACGACGGTCCTTCCATTAATCTTTTTAAATGTACAACCTTAAATAAAATGGTACTTTGGTTACAATCAATGCAAAAACGTATTAGTGAGACTAGGAACTCGTTTAAAATAGGGAGATCGATTTTCTCCTCCCCCCCCCCCAAAAAAAAAAGATTATAATTATTTCAAAACTTTTTCACGAATATTTATATGTCGACATACTGTTATAGGATATAGAATGGTTTCCGATAATGCCTTAGGATAGAGTCGTCCATTGGAATCTCGTTTTATATCGAGACAACTTTTATTCGGCTTTCAATTCATAATTTTAACGAGAATACTGTCATTCTAACTGTTTCCGAGAAGACAGTTCATCAATTTTAATGGTTAACTTCTAAATCATTACATTTTGGCAAAGAAAAGTTTTACCTTATTCGATATGTCTCCGAAAAGAAAACTGAGCTTTGAGATGGAGAAAAAGCAAACGTGAAATTAAAAAGATTCAGCTTTAAGGAATTTACAGTGAACTATTTAGAATTTGAATTTCCAGAAAAGTCTATCCGCCAGCAACATCTTTCACATTACTAGGAAACATCTTTGACAAAATAAGTAAAACAAAGTAAAGGTGGAGCTGTATAGTCTTCCAGACTGTCGTAAACTGGGATAAGGCATAAAAGATGCAAACTAAAATACATGTAAGATCTTCTGTGTTCATATTTGTTTAATTTTTATTAATTAAAACATCATTTAATTTAACGAGGCATTTTATTTATTTTTATTCAAATTAGTCAATCTAATTGCGTGCGAAAATGCGTGCCCCTTAATTAGTTTTGAACTGCTGGTTGGATTTTCAAGAACGAAGATCAGAAAAAAAGTTTACAATCGCCAGAAATTACATTTATGAGTTTGCGATAATATCCTACAGAGATATTACTCAGTGTCGCATGGTCTTTTTCGTATGTGTCACTGGAGGTGCGCGCTGTCATTCAAAATGTCGATCTGCTTGGATAACTGTTGAAATCTTAAAATAAATTGCGCAACAACATCAAGAAGAAACGTTCTGAATGACGGCGTGATCCTCCTTCATGACAATGCCCGACTACAAGTTGCACGGAACACTCAGAACTTGCTGCACGGTTTCCACTGAGAAATTTACATCCGCTATACAGTCCGGATTTGGCTCCCAGTGAATTTCACCTTTTCATTTCCTTAAAAGAGTGTGTGTCACGTCGACGCTATATATGCCATAAAGAAGTCCAACGTTTACGCAAAAAAAAAGTGCGCACATCATCAAGGCCCTGACTGTTAGTTGGCTGCAATGGACAAACTGACCAAACCGTGTGACATATGCCTCCATCGTCAAGGTTAGTTTGGAGAAAAGTAGTGGTATCGAAGCCACTTTTGGGAAAGCATCTCATTTCTTCCAATGAAGGTCTGCGTTTCATACTTTTGTAAACTTTTTTTCTGATCGACCTAAACGTATTTACAGACAGGTTAAAATTTTCACTATAAGGTTCGTTGTCGAAAATTAAGGTGAGAAGGTGATAAAAATTAGAAATCAAACAATGTTGCCTAATAATGTAATGTAGTGGTTAATCTATTAATTTCAGCGCGCTTGGATAAGGTTAAAATTAATCGGATTTAAGAAAGTTAAGTAATGTGGATTTGATTGTATTTTTTGGAAAATGTAAAAAATGTACTTAAATGTATTGAATGTACTGTTTACATTCAATAGATTTTGTAAAGTAAAATTTACGGAGGGTTTTCGTTTTTACCGTTTTCACGAGTTAATTAAAATGGGAAACTTTAAGGTCTTTCACAAAACTTCTTGATCTAGATTTTTCTTATTAATTCCATGATGTAAACACTTCTGTAAATAGAGAGCGAACTGCATTTGCAAAAAGAATTAAAAACAAAAAACAAAAATCATCCCTTTAGTTTTACCTACCAACAGCAGCAATGCAAACAAAAGAAAAGAAAAATGAAGTTTAGGAATTTTTTCCTGGACAACTATTTACTCGATCGACTTTAAATTTGGATATGCTTTAGTTTAGAGCATCCTTTACTTCTTTTTTCTCGCTATGCAGTGAATGGCGTTTACTTTTGAACATGCACTGGACAAAATGTAAGGTTCTCTTGTAGTAACAAATGCCATACTAAGTTATATAGGGAAGGCCCTTTTCATTCACGACTTCTGGTTTATTGCAGATCTTTTCTGTCTACATTCTTCCTTCTTTGATTGTCTACAGAAGACCTTCTAACACCTTCTGTAACATGGAATATAAAATTCAATGATCTTTCTTTTATGAAAGTGTTGTGATAAAAAGTACCATATTTTGTTAGTGTTTACGTAATCAGGACAAGAAACTAAGAAGTTCGAAAGAACTTTCAGCTTCCTTTTTCCTTGAATGTTATTAAATAAAATTTCTTTCTCTTTTAAGTCTTAAGCGAAAACGAAAAGCCTATATTTATTTACAAATTACAAATAGTATAAATCTTCTATTTTCTGAAAGAAATTAATTAAAACTGAAGTTTAATGTTTAATTAATTACTGAAGTTGCCGAAATAGAATTAAGTTATTAGCGCGCTAACTAATAGATTTAGTTAAAAAGATTAATATTCATTGTTTAAGACAATAACATACTGCTCTATTTATAGAAGTAGGATTTATAGAATGAAATCCATTGTTTACATTCCCATGCTTTTTAATGGGGATTTTTGTTGCTTTCTCGTGCTATTTTTATCGACAAGGACCCACTTGAAAGAAATTTTAAATATAAAAGTTACATTGTTCCTAGTCCTTAAATATGCATTCTAAGTTTCTAGAAGACCCATCCAGAGGTTTAAAAGTTATTATGATAGAACATACGGAACACACACAGACTGAGTGATCTGGACCTACAATTTAAGAGGAAAGTAAGCTAAGTGGATACTAAAATACCAATTTACATTGCGTACAAATTAAAGGCAATTACTCCTGCGCCTTTCTTTTGTTTTCCTCCGAGAATTTTCAATGACTCGATCCTCACAAATTACTACTGTATGTTTTTGTTTCCGAGAACCTTCAGCGCTTTTGCGCATGCGTCAGGTCTGCTTCGATTTTATCAAAATAGGGGTGAGGAGAAATAAAGAGGGGATGTTTACTTTTTTTTCAGTGTTAGTTTACTAGTACCTGCGTTCTATTTGCGCTTTTCAGGAAAGAATTATGGAAAGAATAAATACTATTGCAAAAATAACAGGTACTAAAAAAAAAACACTGGTCTTAGGAAAGTGCTCATCTCAGCGTATCAACCCTTTGCGGAGTAGAATCGTCCGCGAGTGGTCGGTCTCGCTTTTGAAAACGAACAGTATGTATTTCGGTTTCTAATAATTTACAGATATGCTTTCCTGAGGCAAAAAATAATCATCTGATTAATAAGTCTTTTAAGTTGTTGAAGAATATAAATGTGTTCTAATGAAAAAAATATTAAGAGACTATTGAGTTTTGGGAAGTTAGAATTTCAAAATAAGCAAGCAATGGAAGGGGATGGATAGTATTTGTGACGTGTAAATAAATCGACCTTTCACTTCTGCATTGATGCATGGCATTAGACTGGATGGCCTCTAGATCATTTGTATTCTGTGGAATTGGTTTTAACCTATTTTCCAAGAGGGGAGTGAGGCTCATCTAATCAGTCTGTGTCCGCGAATAACTTTTGAACCTCTTGAAGGGTTTTCCTGAAACTTGGTGTAACTATTTATAGGCAAGAAGCAATTTTATTCTTTTCCCGTTGGATTTGGATCCTTATCGAGAAATAGGTGCGAGAATAAGGCGATAAAGAAGCATTAGAGCCCATAATATTGGATTTCTATCGATTTCGATCGATAGATAGTAATGAGTTATTTAATCCTCTTAATACTTGCGCGAGTTTTAATATTAAAATGAATCGGATTTAAACAGTTAAAATAAATATTGCGGATATAATTAAGTTTAAAAAAAAAATGGAGAAAAAAAACCCAACTAGAATTTGTATTCAGCAAATATTATTCTATAATTTAAAATAAATAGACTTATCCTTTGTATTATTTTCATGATTTTAGAGAACCAATGAAAAAAACCCTAAAGAAACCGTAAGGTTGAGGAAAGCAGGCTTGGAGATCTTATAGTGTAATAACAAAGATCTGCGTATTGAATTGAGAAGCAAAATAAATCCCATTATTCTCATCCCTCAGTTGATCATCTTTTTTTTTTTTTTTTAATCAACAACAGGGTTGGCCCTGATGTGTCTTTCTCATCTTCATCATGTTTTGAATCTTAACTTTGAGGAATTTTTCTTTATACGACCCCCCCCCCCAAAAAAAAAAAATCCGATCTTTGTAAATCGGAGAAAGGTTAAAATTCAGTAAATTTAAATTAAATGGATTCAAATGGAATCGATTGTTCATAAATTGATTAGAACTGTTTGTAGGCATTGGAATTTTCCATTAACAATATTGATATAAATTAGCGAAACCGTTAAAGAGACTTTCTTTCAAACTTGGCCAACTTAGGCTTTAAATTTTAGGACTTTTTAAAAGTTAGAAGATGGAGAAAACGTTCTCTTTTCATTATAAACTTCTACGTACTAAGGAGATTTTAAAAGCAAGCGGATTAAAATATATTTTATATAGTGTATATAATGAGAACCATAGAAATTTAAGATGAAATTCTACTAATTAAAATGAAACCTTTTCGTTAATATTTCATTAACAAATATTATATATATAAATGGAATATACATGGAATTACGAAAATTTATCTTGTCACTTCAAAGGATTTTTGCAACGGTATTGAAGTGGTGAAATTTAGATTATGTCGTGTATGATTTACATCGTATCTCCTTGAATACTTATTAATTCCATCTCCTCTTAGCTTTGCTAATTTCGGTTCCAGATATTATGATATCTTGTATTATTAATTAACAGTCGTTAGATGCTGCAGGTCTATTCTTCTATGGAATCTCGCCTGATTTTCCTTCCCCCCACCTCCTCCCCACAAACGTAGCAATTCGTTATTAATGCTGTCTTAATGAAACCAATTCTAGATTTCTCTTCCAGACAGGCCCCATAAGCCTCTTTCAAATCGCTGCCAAAAGGCCTAATTGTCTGCTTATCAGATCTTATTTCTCAAATGAGAAAAGCTAATTAAAATCATAATTTCTGAGAGACATAGAAACTTACGGATCAAATTCTACTAATTAAAATTAATCCTTTTCGTTAACATTTCATTAACAAACATTAGTTATTAAGTCACGTGGTCTCGAAACGTCTTTTGATAATTTATCCACTTTTCAGTAGCAAGGAATGGAATCCGAATTTCAGGATCAATATATGGGGAAAACTATCTTGATACAAGAGAATAATACAAAGGTCAAATTAAAATTTGGGACTCCCCACAAGAACTTAGAAACTATTCTCTCTGACCAATAAAAGAGAAAATTTTTCTCATTGGTAATAGTATTCCCTCACCAACGTTCAGAAGTTTGATGCATAGATCTTGTCTAAAATGCATATCTACTTAAAATAATTAACGTTTAATAGCGATTTTTTTAAAAACTTTATTGGATTGTTAAAATATTGTCGATGTTTTACAGGAATATTTTAATGTTATTTCAGGAGTGCCCATAAAAGAAATTACATCTTATCTACTAAAAACTCTGTATATCTGAAGAGTTTGTTATGTTTAATAGTTTCGGAGTAACTTTGAATACATCTTATCTAATTTCAATTTTCTTAGCAACTGTAACCACGACATATTAGAAGGTTTCAACAATAATACGCATGCGCAGACTGATTTTTCTCAGGAGAACGAATTGATACTATTGAGAGAAAGAGAGAAGCTTAAAGTTGCAAAAACGAAACTGTCATTATTCCAAAAAATAATTGTTGAAAACTACTATTACGACACATTTATTATCACAATTTTTTACCATTTTAAATTATCAGTTTTACATTAAGATACGAATTGTAAGTAGCTTACCAACTTAATTTAGAGCCACAATGATTTCAATATCCATTTTTTTTAAAAAAACCAAACGTTAATGCTAAAAATATTATCTGTTACAGAACATATCGAGAAGTTGAAAAATGCAGGTTTTCATTTTCTTTGAGGCCAAGAGAGAGTTCGTCTTTTTTTTTTTCCTTACGGATGTGATTTTAATTTTTGTTATTAATGGTGGTTATTTTGCCTTTCAAATTAAATTCAAAATATCGAGTAAGTTTCTTAAATACTCTTAAATAACTTACTGGAACGGTGTTATTCCTCAACTGGCGGCCATATTTGTCAATTTCTTTGCGGGCATAGTCCTCGGACATCTTCAGCATGTGAAGACTCACACCCTAAAAATAGTAGAAAAGGGATTAAGTGCATAAAAAAAAGTAACAACTGATTACTGGCGCTAAAAGAATAACAAAAAGATAGGCTAATCGACAGTTCATGCCAACCTCGTGAGTGCCATCTACATGTTTTATTTACTGCTATTTATATAATTGCTGTATACATTGAAGAGTTTAACGTGCAAAACATGAAAAAGGGATAAAGAAAATGCACATTTCATTACGCCTTCCTTCGTCAAACAGGCTGGGACAGCTGTTTCGTCCTTTGCTGATTAGTCCTAATAAGGACGAAACAGCTGTCCCAGATTCCCGCGTTTGACAATAACTGAAGGCGTAAATGAAATGTGCATTTTCTTTATCCCTTTATCATTGTTGTATAGATTTTTAATATGAAATTCGAAGTCAAAGGGCAACATCTCTGCAGCAAGACATTTACTTGATGAGGAACATGGTTCTTCTCCGAAATGTGAAACAAAGACTGCAATCAAAAAGAAATTTGAAGACACTGGTTCTGTTGCAATGAAACATACTGCGAAACGGTCACACACCACAATCACTACGAAGAGAACCAACACAATATCGGCGAAGCGACCAAAACTGATCATGTCATTTGATTGTGGTCACTATATGCAAAATTGGCCGGGTTCAACTGATACACCCTATATTTTAAAGAAAATGTTACCTTCATCATCTGTTGTAAAATAAAGGATATTTATATTGATATTTATTTCCTTATTAGCCTACTTTCTTTGGAGGCCCATCATACTATTAATAGGCAAACATTGTACGGTTGTACGAATATTTGTAAATTTGTAAGCAGAGTCGGTGACACAACCAATCACAGTGCAGCGTTGGTACACGTCATGCGCGACGTCACGCCAACGTGTAAACATGGTATCTCTACTATTCGTCCCACTTCACCGCGACGGAACATGATTACTGATTATTATCAGCATATTGACATTTTCTTTCACACTTAAATGAAGTTTACACTGAAACGCATGAAGTTCATGCGTCAAAATTTATCAGAGTTCGTAAAACCTCGGTTTTTACGTAATTTCGGCTATGTTCCTATGGAACTCTGGGATAGCAGCTCGCTCACTACTCAACGAAGTAGGGGAACACGTGCCGTCATTGTTGCCCAGGAGGATGATTGGTATTGGCTGTTGGACATTCGTTATTGTTATTGTTGAAACAGATAAATCAATATTTTATTTTGTTTTATTTTAACAAAATTTGGCTTAGTCATTCAAATTATATATGTGAGCTGTCACGGAAGTCATGGCTTTAAAAAATGAGCTTAGAATATCTTTTTCAATCTGGTGTTTTTCAAGAATTTCACGGTATTTCAAAAATTTGTTTTACCTTAATATTGCCTCTATTCTGTTATATTTTATAAGCCGATATTCAAATTACATGTGGGCTGTTATGGAAGTGATGGCTTTTGAAAAATGTCCCGGTATTTCAAAAATGTGGAATCTGTTTTACTCCCGTGAATATTTCACGGGTTGCCACTAGTATATAATGTATACATGTGTTTGTCTGTCTGTCTGTGTCCAGTCCCAGCCCATATCCCAATAACTTTTGAATCTCTGGATGGATCTTTTATAAATATTGTGGTGAAATTATGAAATAGAGTCAACCTAACTTTAATATTTGAAATCTTGACCATCTGTTTACTTGCCGAGAAATTAGCCGAGAACGTGATAATAATTCCCATAAAAAAATACTTTAGACCTTAAATAAACGGGTTTCTAACGATTGCTCAAGCAAATGGGTTTAGATATTAAACCCATTAATCAAACTTAATCTGATTTAAAATATATGAAGTAAGAAAGTTAATTAATTTCAGAAAATGGAAAGATTTCTACTTTTTGCTTTCAGCAGATATTACAATTTGAAAATAATGTAGGCTTTTCGTTTCTTTCATTTTCACTACTTAAAAATAAATAAAAGAAAGATAATAAAATAAATTTTAAAGGAAGTAGTCTTTACGTTTTTCTAGGATTAACTTTAACCATTAAAAAAAAAAGAAGAAAATTTTTGTGAATTTTTGTTTGGATTGATAGTTAATATTCAGTTATTGGAGAAGCTTTTTTCATATTCATAAAACACATAATTGCAATAACGTAATTGGAGACGCTTTTTTCATATTCATAAAATACATAATTGCAATAACGTAATTGGAGACGCTTTTTTCATATTCATAAAATACATAATTGCAATAACGTAATTGGAGACGCTTTTTTCATATTCATAAAACACATAATTGCAATAACGTAATTGGAGACGCTTTTTTCATATTCATAAAATACATAATTGCAATAACGTAATTGGAGAAGCTTTTTTCATATTCATAAAACACATAATTGCAATAACGTAATTGGAGAAGCTTTTTTCATATTCATAAAACACATAATTGCAATAACGTAATTGGAGAAGCTTTTTTCATATTCATAAAACACATAATTGCAATAACGTAATTGGAGAAGCTTTTTTCATATTCATAAAACACATAATTGCAATAACGTAATTTTAATGCCTTATCTATTTCGCGTTTTAGTTGTGCTTTATTTATTTTTTGAATAATAGTTATTGTTAAAGATCAAGCTGCAGAATCGTATTAAAAACTCTGCAGATGAGTAACATCATTATGCCATTAACAATGCTTGCAATTTTAAAATCTTATAATCAATACTCTAATAGAACGTTGCGAACCCCTGGTTTATGAAAATTTTAAAATAAAACTTCCTGTATTAATCATTTTTATGTTTGGAAGAATTAATCAAAAATTCCTAATAAAGCTTTTAAAAAATATGAATTCTTAAATGAGGAAGGCTAAGTTTTAATTTATAAGTCAATAAAAACAGCTTTAAATTAATAAAAATTTTAAATTAATGTATAGTAATTAAAATAATGTAGGTAGGTACAAAGATATTTCTCCTTTGAGCGTCTGCTGACTCATGGGTGCACCAAAGGTATAGGCTCCGACGTTCTGCGACAAAACGGAGTAAAGACTAAATATAGAGCTTTCAACAATATTTTCCCAATGCCAAGGAAAAAATTGCTGCGATAGTATCTTTTAGTTTTGTAATTACCGTCTGCCTGTGAATGTGTCTATGTCTCTGTCTGCATGAAATTAAATGCTCCTATTAAACTGATTTTTGATTCATGTTTGTATTTAAATTTACGCTACACTCAAATTTAACGACAAAAATTAAATCTTGGTAAAATAGATGACGAACTGTAATAGCATAGATTTTGCTTTATTGTAGGGTTGAAATTGTTTTGGTTGCAGAAAAGTGGATGGAATGGAATGTGTATTTAAGGTTTGTTCATAGTTAATCTTTGCTGCCTGAAATCCTAAAGCGAACAGATAAGAGAGAATAAAATGAGAATATTTTGATTTAGGGGGAAATACACCAGCGCTGATAGCTGCACGTAAGACTATCACGTGTTGTTGACACATGACTTGAACGATTGGATTGCCATTGGCAGAAGCCTTTCAAATCTTCGAAAGCACGTGATAAATGAAAATCACGAGGAAGCATTTACAGCTTCCCTTCAATTTGTTTAACCTTAACAACTTGTTTGCTTTGAACGAGAATTCATTTATCTTATTCCAATATTCAATGATTTATCTGCATAAGAACTTCAGTTTTCAAAGCTGAACGCAGAAAGATATCTCATCGACTAACTCCAAAAATTCAAATGAATTTCACAGCCCAATTGAAAATACGTGACCGTATGAAAAACAAGAAGTCTCGAAAGAACTTAAAGCCTACTTTCCACAAAATGTTTCTCATTCATTTTTCTTAAACGTGTGATAACTACAAAAACAAACAAAAAAGGCCCAATTTGTTTTTAACTTATTATATCTATATAAAATGAACAGTTAAAATTCTTTATTTTCTGAATAAAACAAAAACAAACAAACAAACAAACAAACAAACTAATTAAATCCTCTGCATTAAAGTTATTTAGATCCGGTAATTTTAATCACATTAAAGCGCACTCAAACTAGTGGATTGTTAAAGATTAATAACCATTGTTGGATACTCAATAAAATCCATTGTTTCTTTCAAAATTTTAAGAGATTTCTGCCTTCAGGCACTAATTTCTCTACAAAGATCCAGAAAGACAACATACCAAATATAAAAGTTAGATCATTCCTTGTTCTTAACATGAAAGCAAAGTTTCAAGAAGACTCATCTCATGTTCAGAAATCTTTGAAGGAACACACACATTGCTTTGATGAACCCATTAATGAACTTTCTAGGCAAGTATTTGACAGGCAGAATGTAGCAAATCATGGATTTAAATACAGGTTTGGCACCAATGTTTTTTTTACTAGTGGCATAGGCACGAGGATCACCTGACCTTAAACCGCTGGATTTTATATTTTGAGGATTTTTGAAGAAACAGGTGAAAGCTGTAAAAATCGAGATCTTTATCATCAGATATTAATAATTAAAGAATAAGATACGTAAAGTCAATTCCGGAATTCCGGAATTTTCAGAAACACTACAGATTTGAACGCCTATAACGCATCCTTTCAGTGTATTATTTCGTAGGAATAATAGAATAAGGAAACACATTCTATTATAAAGAAAAATAAGTCAACTTTTTACAAACATTGCACTGTTAACATTTTACTGCAGCCAGAATCTTTAGCAAATATGTATCTTCAACGAATTTCGGTTAAAAACGTTCCGTTATAGCAAAGACGAGCCTTTCACACTGTTTCGCTGTTTTCTATAGTGTGGAAATGTGACGTCAGAAAGTGTCTTTGGTATATTTGTCAAGTGAAGTTTTAATTTTGAAGTCGAATTTAAGGGTGAAGCCCATGTTTCCGAATATGAATGCTAGAGGATAAAATGATCCTCTCTTAGAATACTATCGATTGGGTGGGTGTAATTCTATTTATTTTGTCTCCCCACTATTAGGTCACTTTCACTAGTAGGCCATCCCCCTATGCAGACTTTCGGTTTCTCTATACCAACTTAGAAAACGCTAAACTTCAAACTTGACATATACACCTCATTAGATACCATGATACCATGTATAAACCTAAGAGGTACCTACCCCAAAATCTTGATAGGGGCCCATAACCAGGTGCCCATGTCCAGGTCACGTGGTTCTGGGGTAGCTGGGGGTCATGTGGCATACTGTTAGAACCAGTATCTCCAGGGAAGATGAATGCACAAAAACCAGAGCTCTACCTACTATGATGGCCGAGCAATTTGCAATCAAAGTTGTACCTTGACATGGGTGTTATGTGCGAAACGGAAAGAGCTGGAGACTTGGGCCAATAGACATTATTCCTTATTAAGACCACTTAATCTATTTCTGACATCAAATGGGTCACTTATTAAGCCATGTCCCTATGCAGGCTTGCTGATGTCCTTTATTGAATACTGAAGTATTATAAAAGTTTAATTTTATTGGAAATGTACGATATTTAATAATTATTTATTATGTTTTAAATTTGTTTTCGCCAGATTTGAAAATGGATGTAAATCACAACCGAAATATGTATCTGGATTTTACTAAATAACATATGTTTATAACCCATCTTTTGAATTATTTTCGGATATATTAGAACAATGGGTTTCTTTAGTAATTTGAAAGCATACTACAAATCTTTCTTATTTATAGTTCAATTATTTCTATTTAGTTTCATATAGTAGATACCATGTTTTTCTTTAAAAATCATTATCTAATTATAGGAAAATTGTTTATTCTTCATTTTTAATTAAATTTTATTTTTTAAATGATTTTCTAGCTAAAGACCTTCTTTGGCCTTTCTTTGGCCTTCATTTGGCCTTCTTAACACATTTAGAAAATTGTAGATTCAAATTCTAACAGTATTTCACAGAAATTTACAAATTCCAGTACCTACATCAATCTTTATTTTTTCCTATGTTTTATTCTAAAAGACAATTTAGAATAAAATTTAGAATAAAATAGAATAAAATAAAATTCTCATTGCAATACCAATCTAAAAATGTAACATTTCTCCATCTTCCAACAAAATTGTTACAACGCAATGCATTTTTAAAATTATTTGCGTTAAAACAGAAAAATAACATGTTTTTCCTTTTACGATTCTATCAGCTGCTTTTAAAAATTATAACGCCCTTGATAACTTGGCTCTAGCATCTGCATAACAGTCCATTAAAACGGGGAGATAAGGAGGCCAGACGGAAAAGAGCAAAAGCGCTTAGCCAGGTTCGACTTTAGCAACTGCGAGGGAAATCCCCCGGCTCTGCAGCTTACTCTTTTTTTCTTTCTTTTTCTTAGCGAAGTTGTAATTTCTTTTTTTTTTTCCTTCTACTTAACATGCACATGTATAATTCATTTGGAAGCAGAACGCTTCAACTATAAGATTCAGGATAAAATAGCACAAAATATTTGCATTTTAATCAGAACAAACCTTTCGGAGATTAGTGTCTTTTTTTTTTTTTTTTTTCCCTAGATTTTTTTTTTTTTTTTTTCCCCCTCCAACTTTTTTGTCGACTCTTACACAAGAGATTTGTGAATAAAATGGAGAGATGGCTTGATTTTAAATCATGTATCTTTTTTTTTCTTTTACATTAAAAAAAAAGTCGTTATTTTTTTCAGTTTTTTTAATAATTTTTTTTAAAATCTAAAATTCTTTGAAAAAGTGATACTAATCAAGTTAGTTAGCCTATGTGTGTGTGTTTATATGTGTATCTGACTAATAAATTTTAAACATTATGTCTCTCATTGAAACATGGCATCCGTATTTACGAACAAAATAATTTTGATAAGGATCAGAAGACTTGGACAAGTATCATTAAAATATCATTAGCAACAATCACAACAATCGCGACAATTGCGTCTTTTGCAACAATCACATTTATAATAAGGAAATTAAAGCAATATCAATTATATTTTCTTACACGTATCAGAAGACGTTGCGAAGCATTGTGATTGGTTTACTAATCGCTATCCCTACCTTGTTTAATTTAAATTTAATTTTTGGATTTGAAATTATTCTCGTATAGTTCCTGTCGATAAATTAGCACGTGAAGGTGACACACATTCCCATACGAAAACATTAGAAGCAAATCAATGAAGTCTAACAATGTTAATTAATCGTTTATCTAATTGCTGTAATTCCACGTGTTTTGTTATTATTAAAATTAATCGTTCTACAGAATTAAACTAAGTAGATTTAATTTTTCTTTTCAGAAATTAAATTTTCACTGTTTATCATCAGCAGACATTGTAAATTAAAAATAAACTTACACTCTTCACCACTTTAAAAAGTAAGAAATAGAGAATAAATTTGTAAGAAAAGCAGGCATTAAATTCTTTCAAGAACTTCTTATTTCTTTTCTAGTACAAGCAAGACAATTTAGACATTAGTTGCTAATATTTTATTCACTCTATTAATCCTCCAACTCCAGTTCTAATTTCAATATAAATAATAAATTTACTGCCCTGAAGTATATTAAGTTCATTTGTGCTTCTTATGAAGTGGATTATATATATTTCAGATATGTCCTTTGGCGAGTCGCAGCCCCACCCTTTTTAACTATTTTTTTTTCTTCCAGAAACCGATAAAAGTGAATTTCTTTAGGCTAAATTTCGAAAGATAAGGAGAAATTAAGTTTTAATAAAAGGATATTTATTTAATGAAAATCTTGGTCGTGGAGCAAGATGAAGGTGTGGGTTTCGCCGTAAAATGTAGCGGATGAAACTATTTTCCAGCTCGTTAAGAACGATTCGTGATATCGTAGGGAACAAGTCACACCTCTCGGAACCAATAGACACTAAATCTCACCATCACAGACAAATTAAATATCACTACGATGACAACTGAGACAGTAATGCTTTGGTAAATACTTTAAAAAAAAATTTGAACAAAAAATCATTGTTTTCCCAGGCATACATGTCTTTTTCCAAAGAGTTTTGGTTCTAAGATAACGCATTTTATGACTTCATTTTCCAGAATATCACGAACTCCTTGGTAACAACTCATCTTTTTATTTGATTATATAATTGAAAGAAGAATAGTTTGTTGTAGAATCTCACCCCAGCTCAAAGCCAGACATGATATGAGACGATAACAAGGAAATAAATGGCAAACCCAAATGCATCAGTGCCATCGGTAATCAATTGAGATATCAGCAAACGGTATGTTGAGGTCTCGCAGAATGAACTCAATCGAATCTTTGCGAATTATATGAACGTGTTTGTAGAAAAGAAAAACAAAACATGAAATACATAGCATAAACCTTTAGTTGCTTAACCTCCTTCTGTTTGAAATCGTAAAGATAAAATTGCCAGATGATATTTCATCATTAGCATCAATAATAATAATAATAATAGGTAATAATAATAATAATAATAAGATAATAATGATAAGATTTTAGTACACAATACGCCAGATTTGACAGTGATAGAAAAGAAACAGATATGGCTAATTGATGTAGCCATACCTGGTGATAGTAGAGTGGAAGAAAAAGAACTGGAAAAAATCACACGGTATCAAGACCTAAAAATCGAGGTTCAACGATTATTGCACAAGCCGGCAGTGGTGGTTCCAGTGGTTATCGGCACACTGGGTGCTATACCAAAAAACCTTGGTAAGCACTTACAAGATCTAAATATTGACAAAATCTCCATCGGTCAACTCCAAAAAGCCGCACTGCTTGGATCAGCACATATTTTGCGCCGATACATTACGACATCCTAGATTCTTGGGAAGCATTCGATGCGTTTGAAGGCCAACACCAGCTAAAGAACTGGCAGCTGTGATACACATTGTTTTGTAGTGTCCTGTATAATAATAATAATAATAATAATAATAATTATTATTAAGTTCCTGGAAAAACTTAAAGCCTACTTTTCTCAAAATTTTATCCTTAAAATTCTTTTCTTTTAATTACAAAAATAATTTTATTATAATTACAGTAATTTTCTTTTTTAATTATGAAAACGACAGCACTTATTTTCAAATTAAAACATCACCTGAACACAAACTATATAAATGTTCAGTTTTCAGTTTAAAAAAAAAAATCATATTACTTACTTGTCTAAATTTACTTTTAATATTATCATACCAAGCGTAAATTAATGGATTAGCTAAAAGATTTACCAGTCAGTTGGTTAAGATAGTGTTTAGCTTTTTTTTAAAAGAGGACTTTTGTCTCATTCTCGCGCTAATTTCTCGACACTTGGAAACGATTCCAAACTTAATCCTTAAATATGCCTATCAAGTTTCAAGAAGAACCACAACCTAATTTGATGAGCTTCCCTTTCCTAGGAAAACAGGTCGAAAAAGCTAATTAACTTAGAATATCAGCTTAGAAAGTAAGAAGTGATTCCTTCGTGTTTATACTTTAGACTTATTCGATAAGATATGCTGTTTATTTATCTTTTTATGTATTTTTTTCCTTTATTAAAGTTGGCTAAAGCGTATCGTTGTTCGAGAATATTCCGTGAGATATGCAACTGATTTCATGACACAATTGCTTTCCATAATTAAAACAGACAATGAATATAATTCGTTATATATGATATCATGAGTCAACAAGTATTCAAAGCGTGAATAATTGAACGTAATTAAAGAAAAAGAAAATCCTATAAATTTAAGCCTATCAAATAGCATTCACGAAATAAAAAAAAATGTAGATGTATCCCTCCAACTTTCGAATACACTTTGGTAAGATTGCATAAAAAGGTATTCAATAATAAGAAAAAAAAGTTCATTAATAAACGAAGAACTATTTATTTTAGCCTGTGTTTTGGCCTCTTAACCTTTACCAATCTTTACCTATTGGGCCTATTTCAAGGAAAATCAATAGGGATTTTCCTCAGAAAACGTAAACAAAAGTTTCAGCTTATTTTAGCAATTTTAACGTTATCTGGAAGCTGATGGACATACGTAGTTTTTAAATTCTCTTTTTTTTATTCACCCATTTTTAGCGACAATTGGGAAGGAGTTGTTAGGGTTCCGAATCTGTTGGGTGTGGATATGTGTATTAATCGCTGTCCACTGCCCAAACCGGGAGTCAAGACTTCCACTAGTCATACCTCCATGTACTCCCATGAGTTTTATGGGGGAAAAAAAAATCCGACTTCCGGACTCGGCAACTTTTGCTGGACCATTCACTGGATCAGGGAAATAGTGAAAATTAGACAAAACTGGGAGTCTGTCTTTGCTGAATCGATTGTGCTGAGAACAAAATTAATATGATACCCTCGATCCAATGCAGTCATTTCCGGTTCAATGTAGCCATTGACTACCAACTCGGATTTTTGTCCGAATTTTGCAAAATGGAGTCTAGATTTACTAAATGAAATCAATACTGGAATAGCTTGAAACTGTATTTGACCTTTGAATTACAACGACTTGAATAATTGAGTTGTGCGGGGCAATAAATTCTAGTGTCATTTAAACATTGCAAATTGTACGGGGCGGCTTTATTTTGTGCTTACGACAAATCTATTAAATTCATTTGTTTTATTCTCTCCGGTGCAAATTAAGGGCGCATAAAAATCATTAAACCGAACTTATCACACCCCGATATGTAGCTACTACGCATTATAAAATTCTTAAAGAATAAATTAGTTTCTTTCTGAAAGAAAATATAAATTAAAAAGATTCAGTTAATTAGATTTCAGTCCATATTTGAAGTAGGTGATTTTTCTGCAATCTAGCAAAGCAGTTTATTTATTTGACTGCAGTGTAGTTGGGACTGTCACTGCAGTTTTCTGTAAATCTCAAACAGTGTTATCTGTAATGAAATACGTTGTCAGCAATCTGTAAATCAGAAAATTCATAGGCTCCTGCCCTCAAGAGCTCCGTCAAGTTGACAGATGGAACCCTAGGGTGAGAGTCTTGTCAAAATACATAAATTGGAAATTGCACCATATGTATAACAAAGGATTTAATTTCATACTGAGCATTGAATCCTCTACAAAATTTCTGATAATTTAACAGAAATCGTTACGGCCATTGTTAACTGCTGAATCTGTGGTAATGTTTATGAGTAATCTTCGGCAATCTTGAACAATGAGATGACAATGATTTTTTTGCTGTGGAAGAATCAATAGGATTATCGTTGATTTTCGCACAGAATTAATTAATGCTAATTCTGAAAGTCACTTGCTAAATTTTCTAGGCAATTACTTTTTTAAGAAATTCCGAACTAATTCGTAGGATTATTAATACTTAATGCAATTACTAAAAAAACAAAACAAATGAGATTATGTTAATTTCTCAATTGTGATTAGGCTTACGGGGATTATGATAAGTGTTTTCAATACACCTTTGTTGAATACACTGTATTGGACTATCACTGATTGCTGAATCAGTAACATTAACTAAATACAGCGGGAATGCCAAGTTTCAAGAACAATCTCCAGAGGAGGTTTTCGTAGGGACGACACTCACACTCACAGTAACTTGATGAGTCTCAAGTTTGATTAAGTGATTTGTTAAATTTCATCTATGTGGGATTATTGTTCAATTCTCAATATGCGATTATATAAATTCTCGTTGAAATAGTCCATCTTATATATCTTTAGATTATTGTTAGAAGGCTACGACGAGCGTGTCGTTAATCGACGTGGTCATAAGTCGAAACTAACATACAGTACAGCACATAGAATGCCTATACAGAGTAGATGTTACTAACTCACACATATACGTCCAAACACTTTTTAAAGCTAATTACAGCTTTACAGTACCAGAAATTTCGCATTAAATACCATTACTCATTCCACTGGCAGCGCAGTAGGTTTGTTGAGCTTTTGAGGGAGCCTCGTGATGGGTGCCTAGGTTATGCTTCCGACTACGACCGCCGTCGGATGAGATTATGAAGGCTCGACTTAAGTGGGAATGGTCGCATATCGGATGGTGGTGAATAGATCCTATCTGCAATTCTAAATAAAATTCACTGCTACGTCATTTAGTTATTAGAAAGAAAGCGTCCTCCATTGTCATTGTTTGCCATCCAACAATGGTCTCAAGAAATCCGATACGGATAAGTATTATTCCGTATTATTTTATAATCCTTCAAAGTTAATTACTAGATTTGCAGTTCTTTAGATTTCAAACCTCTTATTTAGAGCTAAAAAAATGAAACAAAAATTTAGTGTTTTTTTTTTTATAAACTTCGAGTATCAATTGTGTAAATAAAGTGCTTTTCCAAATACATTTAAAATATTTTTTAAATCTTATTAAAAAATTTTCTTTTTTATTTGAGTATTTTTTGATCGATTTACAGAATAATCTCTACATAGCAACTCCATATTCCGAATTCCTTTCAGTTATTCATACTCATGGCCTAATCTAATTCTGTGCAGTTGGCAGTGCGATTAGAGTAGATTTCAGTCTCAGAGCACACTTAAAT
The DNA here is from genome assembly GCA_023159025.1 of Thereuonema tuberculata. Classification (NCBI taxonomy): domain Eukaryota; kingdom Metazoa; phylum Arthropoda; class Chilopoda; order Scutigeromorpha; family Scutigeridae; genus Thereuonema; species Thereuonema tuberculata. The sequence continues at coordinate 50,558,581 of JAFIDM010012231.1, read as the reverse complement.
TAAGATTACAGAACAGCTTTAAAGTATATAAAACTGTGTGTGTGTGTGTGTTGGCTGGAGTGGAGGGATGGAAATCAGTGCAATGTACATTGTACTTAATGATCCTTTTCTGCTCTGATGTAATTCTGCAACTTACTTCAGCAGAAGTAATTGCGGCAGTTGTTCCTTGAGAGTGGTGGAAAGCCAGCTTTGCTTAGTCGTGGGCCACTGTGCATTTGGCAGGAGGCCAGCCAAAACAATGAAATGGGCAGCAAATTAGCCGCACAAATTACGAAGGGTCCCAGGGCGGCATCATGCCACCGAACATACCCTTGCCTTTTTTTTTTTTTTTAGGGAATGGATTGGGGGAGGAACAACGGCCATTTTGGATCCATTTGGCTTCCGTACAACTCGCTACAAAAATAATCAATGAAAAATATCGCGGTCCAAAAGGCAACGGCCCCCTTCGCCTAACGATACGGTTATCGGCGTTTAAAAAATTTTATATTTTGGAAAGAGCTTAAAATGAAATAAATGGAAAGAGTTGGAATCTTCTTGAAGTAGAAAGGTTGGGAAAATAATATTTAATCGAGATGTGTTCTGTTAACTAAGTTTACATCTTCGTTTATAAAGTCTTGGTATGATAAGTTATTGGCGGAAATAATCCGACGAAAAGAAATCTTACTAAGATCACCATATCTGCATGTACTGTATGTTTGTGTGTATGATTCCCTCTAAAATAACTGACTAGCAAATAGATCTTCTTGAAACATGACGTGCATATTTATAATTAGAAGACTATCTCTTGTTTAGAACACAGTTAGCCAATATTCTGAATCTTCACTGATTTGCAATGTACCGACTTTAATGCTTGTTTTGGCAGTCCCATTATTGGGACGATAATGAAATCCATAACTTCTCATGTGCATCAGTTATGCCTAAAGACGAAACAGCTGTCCTAGATTCCCAACGACAACAAGTCAAGGCGTGGTATAAAAATATATTTCTATTTATTCTTAAAAACAAGAATGTTTGTTGCCCAAAACAGACCTCTTTCACTTTGGTATTATTGATTTTACTATTGAGCGTCTAGACTTGAGAAAGCCAGCTCTCGTTTGCCGAAACTAGTTGTATCTAATTTTTGTAATTAAAATCTTGTTTATTTTATACAGGTGTACGGCTCCACATATGTCACTATATAATTTAGCGTTTATTCTTATAATAATTACTAATGATCTGGGTGTAAACTTCCTGATTGTCAATAACCTTCTGCTTATCTTAAAACGAATATTTTTACATAACTAGATATACGAAAAATCAATAAAAAAATGATCTCAAGTTATGTTATTAATGTGATGATAAAACTCATATCTCTCAGTTAAAAGCTGTATTCACTCTCGGTTCTTTACATAATTGTCCATCTTCTTATATTTGTTAATATCATATTTAGACTGAATCAGTTCTAATAAGCAAATGCCTTCCGTTAACGACAAGAAATAAGTGCTAACTCATCGTAGGTTTAGAACTAAAAAAAACTCCATTAGTTTCAAGTAAGGGAAGAAAGGTCAGACGAGATAAGGTAAAGGGAGAAATAAACTGGGAGATTCACTTAAATACTTACAACTCACAAATAAAGGTTCCACTCTACATTCTCTTTAAGTGCAGCTGTCAAATTAATACTAAGATTATCAATAATTAAAAATTCGAGATTCATTAATCACATCATCATCCATCTTGATCAAAAGCAAAAACACTGTGACTTTGTAAATAGCACACCAGGGATCTAACGTCAATTAAAAAAGCTCAAATTCTGCCAAAGATTTTCCTAACTAAATCTAATGATACCTAGACAGAAAAATATGGAGGAGAAGATTACTACATATTGTTAACGAATTTTATTAACAGTTAAAAAATACAGAAAAAGTTAGAGCTATAAAACGAAAAGGCCTTGATAAATATCCTGTTAAGAATAGAATGGGAAAGTAATATTCAAGATAGGTTAGATTATGAAACATTTACACCTGGAAATATTACTTTCAGCCATTTAGTCTGATCTCCTGAACTGCTCCTACTAATGATAATTGAATATCCTAGTCAATCATTTGGAAAATTTTGATAAACAAAATGCTTGAGACCAAGTGTTTTCTAGGTGACATCCTGGAACAGCTGTTTCACGCTTTATAGCGATCATCAGCCAGGAATAGTCACCAGTAAAACAACGAGGTATCAGTACAGAGGTCAGTAAACAGCTATTACCATCTTATGCACTTTTTTTTCCATATGGAAAAGTATTACTTCTGCCATTTTGCCAATCATTCCTCAATAATTAGGTTGTTACCACTACATTACTAGGAAGTTCATCAAATCAATCAGTCTGTGTGTGTGTTTTATGTCCCGCTCCACCCTCCTCAATAACTCTTGCACCGCTTGATGAATCTTGAAACTTGACGTGCACATTTAAGGAGAAGAGACAATCTAACTTTGGAATGTTTCAGATGTGAGAATTCTCGACAATGTCGAGAAATTAGTGCGAGAAGATCACAAAAATTTACATAAGTTTTTTACGTGTGTTAAAAATTTTTTAAAGTTCTTAAATAGAGCCAACACACAAGTCTAAAAATTAAGTTAAAAGTTAAAAAACATAAATATTTACAATTAAAACAAACTAGTTTCGGTCCCGTTAACGGGTCATCATCAGTTTGTTTTAATTATAAATATTTATGTTTTTTAACTTTTAACTTAATTTTTAGACTTGTGTGTTGGCTCTATTTAAGAACTTTAAAAGATCACAAAAACTAGTATAGAAAAAAACATTAGCACAGTAACAATGGATTTCTATGATGTCTTAAACAAAGGAATGTTTAAGATGTCTATAAGGTCTTAATTTGCCTATTTTTAATCCTATTACTGTCTGCGAGAGTTTAAATATGATCAAAATTAATTGGAGTTTATCAAATGAGAAGAACCACCAACCAGAAGAAGTACTTCTCGGTTAGTGTCAGTGGCGGATTTCCCAATAGGCGCAGGAGGCGCGCGCCACGGGCCTCATCAATCAAGGGGGCCTCAAAATTTACCTCTCAAAATAAAAAAACAAATTATTTTTTGGTTGTAAAAGCAAGATTTCTTTTTTTTTTTTTTTTTTTAGTTGTAAAAGCAAGATTTCCTTTTTTTTGGTTGTAAAAGCAAGATTTCCTTTTTTTTTGGGTTGTAAAAGCAAGTCTAGGGGGCCTCACCAGTCAGCCTAGGGGCCCCATCCACCCTAGTATTTCCTTTTTTTTTGGTTGTGGAATAATGGAACTCCCGCCCCGGGCCCCCAAAGGTAATGAAAATATTTAGAGGGGGCCTCAAAATTGAATTGCGCCTAGGGCCTCTCAAGTGCTAAATCCGCCACTGGTTAGTGTGTCTTGGCACAGTTCATAAGCCCCGTCCTCCCTCCTCAAGACTTGCTAAACATGGCATAAGCTATGGATTGTCCGTTGGATTCGGAATCTAAACGTCAAATACAATAGTTTCCATGGCGTTTCTTGCAAAACAATCCATAACCAAGCATGACAGATTATAAACAATGCGTATGTGCACAGCAAGACCTCTGCAGATGAAGAAAATAAAACAAAACACTGGAAAGCTACTGCTGATGCAACAGGCGTAGGAATTTCAACTGTCGGCGGCAATGTAATTTTAATTTCATTTAAAATTAACAATTCTATTCATAACTTCACTTCAATACATTGAGCTCGTAAAATATCGTAAGTAATAAATTAACAATTTCATTTAATATAAAGAATCTGAATAAAAAAAGAGTCTCACCCATTGTTATTATTATTAATACTTTATTTATTTGAAGAATTAAACGGAAGCGCAATGCCCTCTAGGGGACAGCAGGGAAACTACAGAAGAAGAAACTAGACACATGCAATCGCTAAATAAAATACTAATTCTGCCAGCCATTTCCCTCTGAAAAAGAGCGTGGTTCATTTTACTCTCATTTGACAGACTATAGACAAGTTAAGGAAATAATGCGGATTTCTTTTATTAATTTTTCACAAAAATAAAAATTCTACTTGTTTTACTCAGCGTAAATTATAATTTGAAAAAAAAAAGTATAGAGACAAAATGTAAATATTTTTCTTTTTTGCAACAAATTTTATTTTATTTATTTTATTTATAAAAGTTTTTATTTCTTTTCTTAATAAAGTAGGCTTCAAGTCCTTTCACGAACTTCTTGTTTTATCCTCTTCAAAGTAAACGTGTTAATGTCTGATGTCAGATCTATCTTTCAGTGACTGGAGGTTGGTGGATGGATGCCTAAGTGAAAGGCTGCTACAAAAATAGCATTCAAGAATGTCTTTGCAATTTAATTAACTTAATATATTCAAAGAAAGAGATAAGCAAGTCTAATTCCTCTACGTACCTTATGAAACAATGTGTCATTTCAAAGTTTGGTTTTCTTACTTTTGGAGCATCTTCGCTTCGAATCGTGTTTTGTTCGAGATAAATTCAAAAAAATAAGTATAAAAACAACAACTTAACACTCAAGACAATAGCCCTAGAAACAAAGCAGCTAGTAAAGTAAATAATTCTTCGTGTTTGTTTGTATTATTTTGGTTTGACTGATACCAATGATCTCTGGGGAGACCTTGAGCTCCAAGGGATGCCAAATCCAGAGAAAGCATTTAACAGCTGAATTAAGATGCCACTTATCTTGTGACACCCAAGGTCTCTTTAATATTGATTTTAACAAAATTGAAAGATGATTACTTTCTTTGCCGTGGGTGTTCGTAAGTAAACAAATAAATCTTCACACCAGTAAATAAGACTTTTTGTAACAGCAAAGACCGAAAATGCAATGTCACCAATTGAAAATGTTAGTATATCACAAGTAATTTGATGCGAACTAAAACAGGTTCAAATATGGCACTTATTAAAAAATTTTTTAATTATTTACTAAATTATTTAGTATTGTTCAGAGGTCAACAAATTTTCTTGGTTCACAATTCCATTATTGTCCTACAAGTTATTAATTTTTTCATTGCGTTCTTAGACAACAAAGAAATTCCTACCAGTTCCGTTTAAGCAGTTAGATCCAAAGAACTTATTAATATTTATATACTAAATACTTAAATTAAATTGAAAAAAAAATGATTTCATTCTCGAAAATTTAAAATATCCCTCGCAGTCTCAGTGAATTAACTACGGCACGAAATTTGGAATTCGCTGATATAATATAAGAATTCTGTCACGAACAAATGCCTTTTCCTGTTCCTTTCCAAGAAAAATAAATAACCTTTTTCCTTTCTGAATTTATAATCAAACGAGTCCCGAAACTATTTACGATTAAAATAGTTCTAGAAGCATGCAGATGAGGAATTTTAAACTTGTGATTTAGATAGTAATAATCAGTTGTTAAAGACCAAGAAGATGCCTCCACGACAATAATTAATAAGAGAGGGAGAGTTACATACCTTTTGAATAAATTAACTAAAGCTCAAATCTTGAACAGATCTTATTTTTGTGTTTGTTACTAGTTTTGGTAGTGATGCTGTAATAACAAAAGTTTCAATTCAGAAAGGGCAATTGATCACGAGGTTAAGATTACGTTCGTTGTGGGCTCTAGAAGTACTCCTATCATGATACCAACGGTTCTTCTAAAATACGACACATTTTAGTTATTGCTGTTTTTTTCCTGAATAAATTGAAATATTGTTAATGCTGAGTTATGCATCACACAGGCATATAACGACTACCTCCGAGAAAATACGAGAAATAAAACAAAAATGAAATTCAAGTTCACGACATAAAGTGTGCTAATGTCATGAAAAAAAGCAAAAACAATAAATTAACACTTCTATCACTCGCTAACTATCGTCAGCCTCTCTAATATTTCGTATTTTCGAAATACATTCAAAATCTATTTTTAATAGAAGATTTTATCTATTTCAGACCATGTTCTATTATAGAATGCTAAGTTGTTTTAAAGGAAAATTCTAACTAATTACGCAGCCGTCAATGAAATTGACTCCGGTTATGGCGTGCGGATTTCACCACCTGCATATAATCTTAATAAAGAGTTTGCGATTCAAAAAAAGTTGGTACACGTTGATAGCAACTGTTGAGTAGGCATTACTTTTGATTTCTTAAATGCTTCTACATTCTTCAGTAGCAACAGTTGGAAGATGAAAACATTTACGAAACAGATAGAATATCGTCACATCGAGGAATATGTTCATTTAAAGTAAAGTTGGGAGAGATGACACATGAAATGTAACTTCAAGAAGGGTTCGCAGTAGACTGCAGCGCATCACCAAAACCCAAGACCAGTCTGAGCTTCAATGTGTGTAGTATGTTTGTGCTGAATTGTTAAATGAGATTTTATTGAGTTTTTCTTCCTATGATGTAGCCAGATATGTGCTTCAATATTCGTTGACTTTGCGAATTTGTTTAGTTAACAGCCTTTTTTTAAGGCTTCTTTCGCTATAATTCACTGTGTAAACATGTAAATAGAGTAAGCAAGTTTATATACCGGTCACTAGTGTCTTGGGTTCCTCGTGGTGGAAATGGCGGTGTGTGTCATCTCTCCCATTTTTTCTTCTTCTTCTTTTATTTTTGTCTTTCTTTTATTTTATATTCATCACAATATAATTACAATTTGCATAATTTAAAAAAAATAATTATCACTAAGGTTCATATAGACTTAAAAAAATAAAATCCAAAGTATTTTGAAATAATTTGCATTTTCTTTTGTCGAAATATACTCGGGCAAAATAAATGCAAAATAATACAACTATACGTATTCACATGACATTTGTTACGGACTATATACATTAATATATTAGTCCTAACAAAAATTTGTTTTATTTACGTTTTGGGTTTTTGTTTTGTTTACAAAGACTTACGTTTTTGCAAGTAAGATTTATCATACTTTTGTAATCAGATTTTGCAAATCTGATAATTGTGGGGATATTTGGTTGACTGTAAGAGTCCGGCAAAGAGTGGATACAGTGTCAAGACTGTAAGAAGTGGGCTCACACGAGATGTGCAAAAAAAATCCCACTAAGTTTTACTCCTGTCATAGCGACTTCGATGATGATATTTAGCCTTTTTATTTTAAAATACTGTATGTAAATCAAAAGATTTTATTCAGTTTATTAAAATTATTTGTTAAACTGTTTCTTGTTTAATAATTAAATTTTATTTTATTGTTCTTAAATAAACGTTAAAAATAAGTAAATAGCCTAATTATTACTTACGTTAATACTGTAGTTTTATATTTATATTTAAGTCAACCTTTGGGGTTGACTGTTTGGTAATTCTTCTAGAAATAGCTTGAAGCTCGTCACACAACTCTATTGCGTCAATACCCTTAGACTGATGATGGATCAATGCTTTTTCAAGCTTTACACAGTGATCTAGAATCAACTGTGTTGGTTTCTCTTCTAGTTCATCAATATGGTGCAAGAACCCAAATTTTGAATTAATTTCTTGCAGCTGATTAAATCGCTCTGTAACTGAGCTGATGGCAGTGTCCAGGATTCACCTTGAATTTTTGTTTTTGTATTGGGTCATCCCAATAAGAAAATATACCCTTATAAGAAAATTGTCTCTTCTATTTTCTTCAAACGTTTTGCTGGGAATCTCGTTCAAAAGTCGTTGGAATGTCAAGATCTTTTGCAATTTCTCTAGTATCTACTAACATCTTCTCAAAGCCATCATCGCTTCTGGATTTTTCGAGAAATTCTCTAGTTTTGTTCAGCTGTTTTGTTTCTGCAGATAAGTCAAAGGTCTTTGTCTGAAGCAGGTCTTTGTCTGAAGCTGGTCAAATTAATTTCGTACAAAATATTGTACAACACCATCAGAGATGCCACAAACTCAAATTTTACAATTTGTTTGGCGAGTCTCTCAGCTTCAACTCTTGAAATATTGTCAAAATTTCTAGATAACTCACTGTTTTCGACAATATCAATAAGAGCATCATGTACTTCACTTAGTTGGTAACGAATAGGCAGCAATGCATCAACTCTGCTCTCCCATCTTGCATCAATTAGAGGCTTGAGCGTTAGGGATGGCAAATGGCGCAGGAGTACTTCCCAACGTTGAGTTGATGCGGAGAAAAAAACGTACATATGTTGCACTAAGCAAATGAAAACGGTAGCACCTAAACAGCACTTAGCAGCATCATTTACCACTAAATTTAACGAGTGGGAGCTGCATGGTACGTAAAATGCTCTTGGGTTCATTTGTCGTTTAAGACCTACGTTTTTCCCTTTTATGTTACTGCCGTTGTCGTAACCTTGTCCACGTAAATTTTCTACTGGTAGTGACAAGTCTTTTAACGTTGCAAGTACGGCTTTAGTCAAACCAGCCCCAGTTGTGTCTGAAACAGGAATAAACCCTAAAAAATGTTCCCTGATATCACAGCTCTTCTTCTCTTTTGTCGTTGAGACAAAGCAGACAATGATTGCCATTTGCTCCACAGGAGCAACATCTGGTGTTCAATCAAGCACTACAGAAAAATACTTGGCATTATTGATAGCAGACAATATGTTCTCTTGAATAGCATTACTCAAAAGTTGGATTAACTCATTCTGAATATTTTTTGCTCAAGTAATGAACGCGAGTCTCATTGTCATTAATTTTTCGGATATGTTCATGCATGATGGGATCAAACATTGCTAGGTATTCAAAAATTTTAGGAAGTTTCCATTGCCACAAGCAAATAAATTTTCATTTGATCCACGAAAAGCTAGTTTTGTGTTCCAAGCACTCTTACCAGTGCGATCAGTCTTTCCAACACTTGATGCCAGTATTTCTCTTCTTCTCTTATTTTATGCAAATGTTCTTCATCAATAGTTTTATTTTTCTTCAATCTGATTTCGAGTTCTTTCCACTTTTGAAAATTAACATATGTTCATGGCTTTTTTCATGGCTGGCTAAGATAGCTGAAATATTTTTCCAATCACTAACACCAGACCACACATTGCCGACCGGTTAGCGGATCCTGTTCAATCAGATGAAAAAAGAATACAGCAAAAACCGAAGACTGCCTTCTTTGTGGTAGAGTACATCGGCCATTCTCGATGGAATCCAAATTAAAGTCTACTTTGCAAGTATTTTTCTTTTCTCAAAAAACATATTTGTCCTACTTTTTGCCTGCACTGCTCTTATTGGCAAACGGGGCCGCCCCGTTACCGCCGCCCCACGCCCGCCGCCCAGGCGCCCCTCAGGCCTTGGCGCCCTAGGCGGTCGCCTTGTTCGCCTATATGGTAGAGCCGGCCCTGCGCAGAGGGGTGATACGCTGAGATGGGCACTTTCCTAAGAAATTCTTTTGGATATTTTCGCTTTTAAGGAAAAAATAACGGAGGAGCATTTTTGCAAAAGTATTTATTCTTTCCCGAAAAGCGCAAATAGAACGCAGCTACTAGTAAACTAACACTGATAAAAAGTAAACATCCCCTCTTTATTTCTCCTCATCCCTATTTCGATGAAATCGAAGGAGACCTTACGCATGCGCAAAAGCTTTGAAGGTTCTCGTAAACAAAAACGAACAGTATGTGTATTAAATTTGTGTTTCTTTTTATTTGTATAAAATTTAAACATTCTTTTTGAGTAAAAATATATATATATATATATATATTGAATCCTATCTTTAATGTCTTGATCAGCAGGGAATTTTGTTTTTTTATTAAACAGTTTTTTCCAAAAAGTTTCAAAAATATCATTATTCAACTTGATTTTAATGTTTCATTTCATATGTTTTTATAACAATAAAGTAGTAGCTTGATTTATATATGTCTCCTATTCATTTTCCATGTGGCCATCTATCCCCTCCCATAGGTATGGGAGACATGACTCAATATCAAACATTTGAATTTATTAAATTCAAAAAATAATAAAAACAAAAAAAAAATAACATAATATGAAAGCAAAGGATAAATCAACAGTTTAAAGCTTTCAAACATTTAAAAAATAAGGTTTTTTTATTTTTTATGTGAAAAATTCGAATTGTGTGTCATTGCTCCCAACTTTACCTTATATATATATATATATATATATATATATATATATATATATACAAAAGCTACATACGAACTCCAAACAAAGAACTCCAATTAATATCCAGTATGTAGTTGACTTAGCTCGAGCACGTATTAAACACTTACTACTAAACTATTTACTGAATACTACTTTCATGACCAATTCAGTGGTTTCCGCCCCCCCCCTTCCACGAAATCAATACGAACTAACCATCCTATATAGCATTACATAAGAAACACTAGTGAAATCATGAACTACATCAACCACGGAATACCAGTGAAAGAAAACGGTAACTTTGTATTTGGCATAATATATTGCGAACCAACTGATTGGAAGTTAATGTTGCTAGAACGCCGTTACGGAATTTTACTACTAACCCCTTCACACCTTCGCGAACTCCATATCGGAAACGCTAGTCTAAACAAACGAATGAATTCTGTTTCTAAAAACTTTTAATTTTAATTATCGAAATATATTCTTACTTGCCTTTAAATACATTCATTCTACGATCGTGACAGAATGTCGTTATATTTTTACACGTCGTCAGAAGGTTTGAGGATATCAATTCAGTAAACTTTAAAGCACAAATGTCCTCACAGTTAATATCATTCTTGGTATAAAAGCAATGAACATTTTTATGACACTAAGAAGCCGGTAACATTTACCACAAAGCCGAGCAACATAACATTAAAACTACTCGACTCTTCGCTTTATTACATCTGTATTCTCAATTAATGCTTTTCCCCAAAGTAAACTTCTAACAACGAAAAAAAAAAGTTTTTATTTAATGATAAAAGTATTTCAAACTTAAAGAGGTTTCTTCGGAAGTGTTGAGAAAATTTTTGGCTGCAAATTAATCGGAAAAATAACGACTTAATTAATTCAACAAATTCTAAAATTAATGTAGCTAAAATTAAAGTGTAATTAAATTCACAGAAATATAAAGATATTTAATAATAATTTTTAATAGGTTATTATCAACCTATTAGAGCCAATAAAATAGTATGAGCATGCGAAGTCTTATTATGCTACTTGGACGTTTTTCTTATCAGTTCGTCTTTTTTGTTCCTTTCTTTGTACTTTCATCACGCTAAAACTGCTGGACTGATTTCCATAAAATTTAATATATAGGTTATTTATGATTCAACTTAAAACATAGACCCATTTATTTTGGTCTCCAGTCCTCCTATCCTTCAAAAATGACCCTCGAAGTCTCTCACTAAAACGGCAAGACGGATTTTCTTTAGAATTTATTACGATGCTTATTTATGGCTCAACTGAAAATATTTCGACCCCACTCTTCTCCCTAGTCCTCAAACTCGATGCCTGAGCAAATCTGCATGCTTAATCCCCACTTCTCGACGAGAGCTGAGCATGTATCTAGTTTTTTTTATTTGAGACAACATAAGCTAAACAATTGTCTCATTATCGGGAACCAGTGAGTTTCTCTTAATGTCCGTTGTTATGGAGGGTTATCCCTGACACACCTGAACACAATTTTGTTTGCATGGGTTTGATTTTATTAAAATTAACGGGAACTTAAAAAAGCATAACAAGGAGCATTATTTAGCGAATTTCTGGCAATATATTGTTTTCAACAGTTACAGTCAGTCAAGAATAAGGGAACATTTTTATTCTTGTACTGACTTAACAGAATCCTAGTCTGAAGATCTAAAGTCAATTTAGAATTCAAATGATTTCTCGTAAAACCATCGTTCTACCTAGATTTAACGAGAGAGAAATGTAAGAAATGAACTCACGAAACAAGAACAAGATATTTAATGCTTTTTAGACAGTGTCAAAAGCAAAGCGGCCCCATAATATGCACAATTTAATAAACAAACTTTTATAAACAAAACTTGATCGGAAGCGACCACTTTTGACCCCCCAACTTCCGGTCTGGGAGTGGTCTTAGAGGTCTGATTTTTTTGACGTGGTCACCTAATTTTTGATGCTGAACACAATGGTGAAGGTTTCATTCTAATATCTCTAACTGTTTAGCCGCTACAAAGTGTAACATCCGGATAAAAGCAAGATCGGTGCCCTAGCGGTTTTACAGACAAGCTGTAAACTAGGGGCCGCTAAAAAACGAAATATAATTTTTTTATTTAATTAATTAAAAACATTCTCTGATATTTTCTAATGTAATAAAAAATTGATTTTTAAAAAAAAATAATGTTTACTTTATAATTAAAGTGAATTATAAAGCATTAATTTAAAATGATGCGAATTCTCCTTCAGCCATTTTTTAGGTGTACATTTTCCGTGGAAATCGACATGGATGTGTGTATGGCGGTGTTTTAAAGATTTCTATTCATTGACAATTTACCTGAATTGTTTACTTCGATGGCAATTCTAAAAAGTGTGCGAGAAGGTAACGGTAAGTCTAAAAATAAGGCAATTAGTAATATTTGAGAAAAGATGTTTGAATTAGCTACACTCTCAGCCTCCTAGAGTTCACTGAATATGCAATATATATGCTGCAGATAAGTTTGAGAACTGCAGCGAGGATGAAAACAAAAATAATAGAAATCACATTTTAAATTGAACCGAAAATAAGCAACTACTAAATTTTAAAGAAAGCCTTGACGGATTTAGGGGCCTTTTTTTTAAGGATTGAAAGGGGGTGTTGATCATAGTAAATTGCCTATGTTTCATGCAACTTGAATTTGGTGCATTTTGTGGAAATCCGCTCAGCCATTTTCACGTGAAGTGCATACAAACTTAAGAACAGAGAAATGAACAAACAAAGAAGAAGTATATTTGAATTGTTAAGAAGAAGTATATTAAGTGGAATAGTTAAGATTTCGTCTGCTCAATCAATTACAGTGATTTCATGACAGTTAACCATAAATTTCTACATAAAACTAAAAGAAATTGTCAAATATTAAAAATCATATTTTTTTATGCTTTACTAATCTCTAAAATACTTTTTCCCTTCTGCTTCCTTACTTTCCTCTACCGTTCTTTAAATAAAACAGTAATTTAATTAAGACACGTAATCACTGTTCGAGGGTAGAGGAAGTCTTCTCTAATAAATTTCCTCTATCTTGATTACTGCTATTCTAAGCTGCTTTGCTTACCTTTCAGTGCGACACCTACCGCGTCAGTGTTCAGCTAAGTAATATGAATTAATCTAAACAGCCAAAAAAAATTTCAAAAATCATTTTCCTTTAAAAAAAAGTATGAGGTAATCCGAAATTTCAAAGTAAGCCTAATTGTAAAAAACTAGAATTCAAAACAATTTCAACAACATTTCAACACAAAAAAGCTATTCAAGGCCACCAATACATCGATGTACAACAAAATAAAAGAGGTACCTCTTCATTATTACGCATGCGTAGCCTTACTATTCCACATGAAGATTTTTCTTTTCTGTTTGTTCATTTAACTCCTTGTCTGTTTGTCTGTTCACATTAAAACAGATGGAGACATTTTCATAAAATTTAATAAATAACGTATGGTCATCTAAAACGTAGGGCCATTTATTTTGATCTGCATTCCTCAAAAAACTAGCCTGAAAGCCAGATTGATTTCTTTAAAGTTTGAAACGATATTTGTTTGTGGTCCAACTTAAACATGTGTTCGATTATTTTAGCCTCCTCGCCCCCCCCCCCAGCGCTAGAAATTTAAAATTGACCCTACAGCGCTGGACCATCAATTTCCACTAATGCGAGGGACAACTGATAGTGTGATTATGATTACAATTAGCGCAGGAAGTCACAAAACGATTCAAATAATGAATTGCGCAGTTTTGTTTGACTGATGCCTTCGGTTCAAGCTCCGGGAGATGATCAGCACACGCACTCTCCAGTAAACTCACATTCCGATTACATTCATTCGTTACATCAAAATTATTGAAAATTGTAAAACCTTGACATTGTCAGTGTATAATTTCTTGTACAATGATTGATATAAAATTTATTGGATAAATTAAAAAAACCGAGCTGATTATTATATTTTCGTACTGATGATGATGATGTCACGTGAGCGGCACATATTCAAATGGATTCGATAGAAGATTATAAGAAAGGACGCCTTAATTTTTGTAACGTAACCTGAATTATCAGAAACAGAATATAGAGGGTTGTCCCAGGATTAAAATAACGATACCCTATGGGTCATGCGTTCATGCCAATAACATATCATTCGATTGCGTGATCACATAGTAATGGAAGAACATTGTTTTGCTTTGGAATGTTATTTGCGGTAAAAAAATGCCACCGAGGATTCCATTTTGGGAGGAAGGGTAGGTTGTTGTTCATTCCGACTCGTATTTTTTTTATATCCAGCGTAATTATAAGATATAAACAACGAAATTTCAAGGTGATAAAGTCAGCTATTTGTCGAATAATTACTGAGATCGAAAGACAATAAATAAAAGAATGTAAATAAATTATCTATTCGGAAATCACACCAGAGACGTTCTCAAGCCATTGTACGAAAGGAAATGGTGACTAAAAAGAACCCAGGTATAAAGAACGATTACCCAGGTCACGTGAGTTTCAAAGTTAACCATTTAGGACTCATAATTCATCAGTATTCGAAAACATAAAAAATCAAAAATAGACAAGGTTTCACTAAATCATATTGTACGCAGAACCTAAGCCTGTATGATGGGTACTTAGTAGCTGGCAGATGGAAAAGTATTGTAACCCTTGATGAAGCCTGGATGTACTTAAACAAATATAACAAGCCACGGGCAATTTTCTATCGTTCACATGACGTCAGGACTGAAAAATGTCGTCAGTGTAAGGAGACTATTTTAAAAAAGTTCATATGGTACTGGGTAGTTACTGTCATCAGGGAGTATAGTTACTAAGCTACTAACTTTTTCGACCGTTACTGAAGCCCCTAAACTACAGAATGTGTATATTCACTAAGATAAGGCCTCGTCTCATAACAGCAAATCAATAGCTACATACATGAATCGAATGACCTAAGAAACAGGATTAGGCTCTTCCGTGAAGTTCTATATCCGTAAAATTGCAAGAAGCTGCTTCTTCTGTGGATTCGCTTTACTGAAGAGGACCCTTGGAAAGAGATGACCTAGAACTGTTGATTCCAGGAGGAATGTGACAAAATACTATTAATAACTTTCCAATGAAGCCTCCTCCAGTGAAACTGATCGTTAGCCAGAATGCAAGGGAAGCAAATAGAACACAACCGTTGGATGACTTCTCATGACAACTAAATGCTGCCATTGATCGTTCTTATAAACCTAGGATAGCTTACCGCATTTCAACGTCAACTCAATGATTTTTTAGATCATGGTTTTAAATTCGAAAGCGATTTCAAGAAAGCACCGCTTGACTGATGTAAGCTTCACTGTTGAGCTAAGGTTTTCTACAGTGAAGCAACCCATAAACTCTATCTACATGTAACTTTCAAACCACCTTCAAGTGCTTATATTCAAAATTAAAGTGCTTCGCGTAAATTTGGCAGTTTAATTTTTTTTTTTTGGCTAAAATTGTAAAATTAACACAATGTAAAACTCTTTATTATTTGTAAATTATAAGTCTAATTCACTACAATAAAGTCAGTCTCTGATTTTTGTACGTTATTACTATAGATCTAACTTGTAAGAATGATACAGATTCATGCTTACTTTTTGTGAGATCATTGTAGCAATGAATTTTAATCAATACATTTTGTTATAGCCACCTAATACGTTAGTGTTATTGTTAGATACTTTGCAGAAATCTGGACGGAAGAAATGGTTCAAATTTTCTTTGTGATGCATCAAGGTTTGTTTAAATCCAATTCAGTTGATTTATAATCAGAGTATATTCAAATTTAAAAAAAAAATTACATTTTCAGAACTTCAAACAATTTCATTGTTTGGCCTGAAAAACTGTTTGATTTCTAATACTTTCTTTAATTATCTTCAACTGGAAATTCACAGAAACTAACAGGAAATCAAATACATACAAAACATAAATCGTCTTTTGTCCGTGATTGTGCATTTGGAAAATGAATTTTCAAGCTAAAAGTTAATCCACCATCTCAAGCGTCAGTATTGCTGATAGCATCTTCATAGACAATGTTAAAAAGTTAAAATACAATAAATGCTCAAATACACGTTAAAAGCTGAAAACTTCTTAAATGCCATAATACTTATACAACTTTAGATAAGCTTACTACATAAAAAAGCCATGAGATGATTATGTTGCTATTTTTTATGTGGTAAGCTTAGTTAAAATTGTACACATTAAAAGCTTTTATTCTTCATATGTTTTTATTTTATTTATTTAGTGCTACAGGGTTACTTACTTTTTTGATAAAAAAAAATCCCGCTCCGAAGCTAGGTTTCTGTCTGCAAGGTAAATTCGCTTTTCTAAATCTTTTTCAAACATTTTATTTTCAAAGACGTATAAAAAGTTCTTTACAGATTCAGAGGCCTTCGGTGAAGGTTTTTT
The DNA here is from genome assembly GCA_023159025.1 of Thereuonema tuberculata. Taxonomy (NCBI): domain Eukaryota; kingdom Metazoa; phylum Arthropoda; class Chilopoda; order Scutigeromorpha; family Scutigeridae; genus Thereuonema; species Thereuonema tuberculata. Next base: position 50,542,151 of record JAFIDM010012231.1, on the reverse strand, counting down.
TTTTGCTACCTGAATGTAGAAGCCTAAAAGTCTTTTCATTTGACCGCATTTTTTGTATCACAAGCCAGTGCGAGAAGCCGGGATTAACAGTAACCGTTTATTCATTCCTTAGAAGGGAAAAAGCCCTCTAAATTAAAACTGACTGAAAATGTGAAGTCTTAATTGAACATTTTCTTTATCTGTTTGAATGCGTATCACGTTAAAACAGTTGGACGGATTTCCTCAAAATTTGGTAAGCAGCTTATTTATAATCAAATTTAAAAAGCATAAATGCGTTTTTGATCTTCATAATCTTTTCTTTCAAAAGCGACCCTAAAAGTCTTGTCTGATTTCTTTGAGTTTGGTACGATACTTATTTACGATCCAGCTTGAGATAAAAGCATTATTATTTGGTCTCACATTTCCCGTCCCATCGCTGCAGAGTCAGTCTCCATTAAACGTTAAATAGCTGAAGCTAGTAATAATTATGAACCCTAACAAGTCTTTTACCGAGATTTTTAACAGCGGGATAAATATTTGCTATTGAGAATGCTAATTACGGGACTTCAGGGTTCGGATAACAGATACTCCCAAACGCCAGCAAGGACACCGGAGATGCTACACAAAAGCCGACGCATAATTAACACAACTAAATATAACATGTTTCGTTACATTTCAGGCCGACATTTTATTATACTAAAGCTATTAATTTCTGAAAAGCAGGCTGTTCATATACCGCTTTTATTTGGCACAATTAGGCTTCGTGTTGAAGGCGAAAGAGTGAATTTAAACACTATTCATTTAATTAGCATTGCAAATAATTGCAATCGGATGCTGCATATGCCAACACCACGACTGCTGCCATTCGGCGCCGGCTTAAATGAATTCAAAGACAAAAATTTACAGGATACAGAGCGCACCTAATAATTTGGCGGAACTAGGTTCTAAGAGGAACTAGGCAGCTTCCATTCAAGACAGAGGGGAGATGATAAAACTACAATCACTATGTAAATGAAGATTTGCTTAAAGATGATTGTGGAATAAATTGTTACTGAATTGTGCTTAGTTCCGTTTTTGCTAATATTTCTGTACTCATGACAAACTATTAAATATAGTTTGTTCTATGTCGTACAATAGAAAAGAACTTTACAATGAAAGTTCAATTTTTTAAATAATTTTATTCCTTCACTATCTCCTTTGCTGCGCCAGTTGTTAGGTATGTAAATTTATTTTTGAGATACACAACACAATGTAAAATGAAAAGATAAGTTTTGAAACTATGTAAACTTTTTTTTCACTTTAATGGTTTGAGACACACGAGCTACGAAGTACTAGTTTACTCTGAAAGATATTATTTATTCGTTGAGACATCTCGAAAATGCAGCCAGTTGCATATATCTGTCGTCCGTTTGGGGTAAGAAAATACAATTAAAGAGTATACCTTCCAGAATTATGAAACTGTTCAATAAAAACAGTTTAACAACAAAAGTAATATTCAAATTTCCATGAATATAAAAATACATTTAAAATCCGAGAACCCAGCACTTCACGGGAAACACTACACATAGACTTAATAATTTGATGAACCTCTTTATGCTAGAAAAACATGCTAAAAACAAAAAAGCATTCTACAAGACTATTTACTTAAGCCTAACCTTCTGTTGTCCAATGATCGAATAAATTCTTTAAGTGTAAAACAGTGCTTGAATATGAAGTGAAAAGTCACCTCATCGCGATGCAAGAACGAAAAAGTTTTTGCTGAAAGTTGACACTAGATGTCACGACGATGGACGCGTTTATGCAGTGATAACGGAGATTAAATCTCCCGTCTGTCGTGAACGGCAAAACTTCAGTGACAAAAAACTTACGTAATAAACAAAGGTTTACTACGTCTTTGATTGATACCTTTGAAATTACTTGAAAAAATGTAGCCTAAATGAATCACAAATAAGTTTAAGGAACGGCACAACGGCTGTACAAACAGACAAGTGACAATAAAATTTAGCCTGAATATGGCTGCCACTCTAATATGACTAGTTCGATCAGTCAGTAGCACGAAACATACTGCTTGTCACTGTGTAATAAAGTCACTTTACGCTGATACAGCCAAACTTCTCTTAAGAAAAGAAAGCCACAATCAAGTCTAATGGCGTCTCCTTTTTACTGTAAGATTTTAAAGCATTTAACACAACTGCTCTTAAGAAAATTGTGCGGACATAATGGATCTAAACATCGGTACAAAAACCCATTTTCGAAGCAATTTTTACCCTACTTTCTAAGAGCGCGAGACTTACAAAAATCAATCAGTCTGGTCTTTATATATTTATCCAACTAACTTTTGAACCGATGAACGCATTGCATTGAAACTTCGACATTTTTCGAATAAAAACTGATTTGTATATTTGGAAGCTGGGTCCGCGTAAGAAATTTGCAGAAGAAAAATAACCTAAGACTTTTTATCATTTTCAAACTATTTTATAAGAAAAAGGAAAAAAAGAAATTAAAAAAAAAATTATATCATAAATAGATCTGAAGTTCTTTCAAGAACTTCGAGTAGCTGTTAACAATTAAGTGTCGTTACAAGAATTCTGAAAAAGTTATAATGCGAGCAGCAATAATAAGCAATAACGAAATATGGCATTAGTGTAGCTTGAAAGAAGGACATCATCATTACACCAGCCATGACATTTAACAGAAACTTTTTAACATGTTAAATAAGAATAAAGAATGTTTTACGACATGAACCTACTTACTTAAATTGAGTAATAAAACTAAAAAATTTAAGTAAAATGTTCTAATTAAATTTAATGTGTTCATGTCGGTATTTTATTTTGTTTAACTTGATTATTTCAAGGATTCGGTAGTTAAAGAGTATTGACAAAACATCTCAGCAAGACAGGATATGACCGGTAGAGGTTAATTTACAATACTTAAAGTGTGAATTTATCGTGAAACTGGTCATAAATGAATGCCATTAACATTTTTCACGATACTGATACGAATCTAGATGTTTCTAAAAAAAAAAACTGCTTATATTTTATCGCATCCAATTTCAAGCAAGTTTCCACAAAGATTATTTTCTGTAAATATTTGATCGAGTTTAACGAAACATCAATTTGTCGATGAATTTGTAAAAAAAAAAAAAACTCTTTGAATACGAAATTCCATTACAATCCAACCAGAGTAAAAGTTTACTCGGAAACACAGAATGAAGTTCATTATTTATCTGTTTGTTTAAACAACAATCTGAGTCGTTAGATTATTCTGTCGGAAAAATAGTAAATGATAATATTTTTATCATTTTTAGCCTCTTTTCCGATAGGTAATGGAAGCTCATCCAATCAGTTAGTCTGTGTGTGTGAGTGCATTCCGCTCATAACTTTTGAACTGCTGGTGGCTCCTCTTGAAACTTGGTATGAATATTCGAGGACTAGATATGATATAACTAATATTTGAAGTCTTTTCCGAATGGGTCCTTGTCAAGAAATTAGCACGAGAAGACAACAAAAAGTCCCAAAGAAAAGCATTGGAATATAAACAATGGTTTTCTCTCCTATTTCTGTTTCTAATATCTCTTTAAATCTTCGTAATTTCTTATGTGATATTTGATCTGCTTAAAATTAATCCGATTTCTAAGTCAATACTATGGGATTTAATTCTTTGTTTTTTTTTTTTAGAAAATAGAAAATGTATGCTGTTTGGTTTCTGTAGATATTAGAATTGGAATATAAAATTAAGCTTTTCCTCGTTTTCATCACTTTAAAAAAAAAAAAAAATAAGAAATAAATTTTAATAAATCCTATTTTAAGGAAAGTAGTTTTTTAAAACTTCTTTTTATTCTTTCCGTTGTAAATCTATTTATCAGACAACTGTACTGAGGAAGGGAGGGAAATTTATCAATAATAATAATCTTATAATATCATCTTCACAACACTAACATGTTCAGAAAGCGATAATTTGACTTTTATTAAGTGTTTTTTAAATTACATTAATCACCTACTAAAGACGATATACGTGTAACTACCGAGATCAAGCGTCTACTTACTTATAATGTTTTGCTCAAAACACAGAGAATACATTTGTAATGTGTGTGAATGGCATTAGGGAAGAAAGCTTTAAAATTGGTTCCGCAGTAGAAATACAACTGAGATTTTAAAATTCTTCCCTTTGCGGATGAACAAACTTAACAGAACCGAGGCCAAAATTTAATCGAAATCGATATCGTCTTCACGATTTACCATCGCATTTGTTGTTAAAATCAAAATTTAAGACCCGTCGTCTTAAATTATATCTTATACAAATCCTTATATCTTTTACAAATAACAATCGTCATTTGCTGGTTTCTAACAAAATAATAATAATAAAGAATTCGTTTATCAGGTAAATGTGTTGGTCGAATGAAATTCGTGTATAAGAAAAAGAAATAATAATGACCCAATAGCATGGAAGGAATGGAATTTCAGATAAATAAAAAATAATTCTAACAATTCTAGTATCTTATTCAAGCGAGCCTTTTATCTTATTCAAAGCGTAATCAAAAGTCTCTGTACAACTTTTAATAGGAGATAAAGAGCTACAAGATAAATCTTTTTCGTCTATGAAAGTTTGTCCGCTGATGGCAACTTTCAGTGCTAGAGGGCGCTGCAATCGGCTAGACAGCAGACATGGAAAACCAAGACAAATCCAAATTAATGGAAACAAGTATGAATAAAACGTTTACTCAAAGTTATGCATTGATTGCCGGACATGTTGAAAGATTCCCGGCATTTCGCGAACAGTTGCAACGGCGACAGAGATTCTTGAGACAAGGCTTCATGTGAGTCCATTGGAGACTAGTACACGATTCACGAATGCAAATACCAGTCCGTTCTCCGTTCCCGCTTCGCCTTTGTAGTCGATTGCAGCGCCGCTAAATAATGAACTCTAACACCGACGTTTGCTGTCAGAGGACATATTCATAGATGAAAAAAGGTTTGTCTTACAGTTCGTCCACCAAGACTTGAGACTTAGCCACGCCTCTTCAAACGAAGAAAACATTTCACAATAGGGGTGAGGGTTGTAAAAGAAAAATTGGGAAAAAAAAAACAAGATTAGGAAAATTTTTTAAAATATTTACTATTAAAGATATGGAATGTCGTCTTTTATATCATCAATTCCTCTGTTATAACCAAGAAACAAAATCTGTGCATTTCCCCTGAAAATGGAAAACTATCACACTGACCCCTCAAATGACTTCTTCGACTCGTCGCCTACCACGTGACATAGGCGTGGCTAAGTCTCAAGTCTCGGTGGACAAACTGTAGTGCTTCTATCTCCCATTAAAATTTATACAGAGAGCTTTGATACATCTTATTTATTAAAATTCGAAAGTGTGAATTATTATTATTACCTTTATTACGTTTTGTAAATCCCTGCTCTTACTATCTAACTGATTCTTCAATAAACGATCAATTTGCAATTGCCGTAAATGTATCCATGTTAAACAAAAATAAATTAGTAATGTATTTCCAAAAATACTTTTGACGTTGAAGGATTTCAAAATTTTAATAAATAAACAACTAAATAAATAGACGAAAAAGAAATATAAGCGAATAAATAAAATAAACATTTATTATGTCAAAACAAACGGAAAAAATATAAAATGTGCTCATTGTTAATCCTAAACACAGGCACGTAGCCAAGATTTTGTTAAGGTGGGTGGGGGGATGGAATCCATTACATTCATTTTTTTTTGCTTTCTTTAAATGAAACTTTAAAAGTAAAATGTTCTTAATACTAAAAATCTACGGCAGAGTAAGATCTTCGAATTTTATGATTCATACATACACACTTGAACGTACAACTTTCTTTTCTACCCTGAAAACATGACCTCTGGATACATGCCTGCTAAACATCGGAAAATGTTTTGAATTATTTTGATGAAGTTATTTAAATTCTTAAAATTAGTGGGGAGGGGCAATGAGTCATCTGGGGCGCATTGTCAATCAACATGGATTTATTCGCATTGGCCTCGATCTTAACAGAAGGTGTAAGAGTTGGTTTACTTGTGTTGGGTGACCTCTCAAGCAGAAGTTTAAGCCGAGGATCTCATGCGTATAAATGCCTGAACTATTGTTTCAATATGCAGAAGCATCATTTAAGCTAAAAGTTGTTTTTTTCCAAAACTGTAATTTAAAATCCTCTGATTCTAAACTAAGTTTCAACCTCGAGCTACCCTGTACTTACCGATGCTCTTTTCAATTTGCATATAGACGTAAACATTTCGTATTGTATAAAATTAGGCCTTGCAATTCAAAAATTAATTTAACACCGTCTTGGTTAATTTTTTCCCCGTCTCTTTATTAATTGCACACGTGATTAATTCTCTTAATTATTCATTACTTGGTTTTACTTTGAAAAATTATGGAAGCAATTCAGGTGAATTAAAGTAATAATACAATTCGAATCTCATTAGAGCCATTATCGAGATAAACCGATGCGAATTTTAAATTGAGGGGGTGGAGGGTAGTTGAGAAGGAAAAAAAAATATTCATTCGTTTCACAAAATGATTTCTTCTCCTTTTTTTTTCTTCTTCCTGTTCCTCTTATTCCGAACACTCAAGAATAAGATTTAGTTTTGCGAACATTAAAAATCGCAATTCTCGGCGACATTGGACTTTCATGGCAATAAATTATCCGTTATGAAGGGGGAGGAAAGGAAGAAGAGAGAATGAAAAAAGAAGAGAGATAGATAGAAGGGAAAAGACAGAAAATCCATCATTTGAATTCCGTCGACTTTTAAGATGAATTATCTCCTGCTCATCGTATGGGGCTCCAGGTGCATACAGATAACTAATTAATATGAATGATTTTATTCAGGCGGATGAACATGTCGCTCATAACTTAATTAATGCCGAGCTTCCCACACTGTAAAAATAGGTCGCCTGTCTACGAAAGGAGGCAGGGAGAGGATGGAAAACTATTTCTCAATTAAGTTATACCAGCGCTACATATTTCTTCTAATATCCATATTTATAAGAGAGACCTATTTAGAATTTATGGCTGAAAAAGAGTGCCATTATTTTAGCTAATTCAGAAAAATCTAAAATGTGAAA